>JANJGN010000012.1:60722429-61402429 GCA_026770705.1 Isurus oxyrinchus | reverse complement strand
CTCCCTCTGTCTGTGTGTCTCTCTCTCCCTCCCTCTCTCTCCCTCCCTCTGTCTGTCTCTCTGTCTCTCTCCCTCTGTCTATCTCCCTTTCTCTCCATGTCTCTCCCTCTGTCACCCTCTCTCCATCTCTCTACCTCTCTCCCTCAGTCGCACTCTCTCCCTCTGTCTCTCACTCTCTCTCCGTCTCCTTCTATCTCTCCCTCTCCCTCTGTCTCTCCCTCTCCCTCTGACACCCTCTGTCTCTCTCTCCCTCTCTCTGTCTCTCTCTATCTCACTCTGACTCTCTCTCTCCCTCTCCCTCGGTCACTCCCTCTCCCTCTTTCTCCCTCTTTCTGTCTCTCTCTCTCTCCCTCCCCCTGTCTGTCTCTCTCTATGTCTCTCCCTACCTCTGTCTGTCTCTCTCTCTCCCTCCCTCTGTATGTCTCTCTCTCTCTCCCTCTGTCTGTCTCTCTCTCTCCGTCCCTCTGTCTGTCTGTCTCTCTCTCTCTCTGTGTCTGTCTCTCCCTGTGAGTCTCTGTCTTCTTCTCTCCTTCTATCTCTCTCTCCCTCTGTCTCTCTCTCCCTCTGTCTCTCTCTCCCTCTGTCTCTCCCTCCCTCTGTCTGCCTGTCTCTCTCTCTCTGTGTCTGTCTCTCCCTGTGAGTCTCTGTCTTCTTCTCTCCCTCTATCTCTCAATCCCTCTGTCTCTCTCTCCCTCTGTCTCTCTCTCCCTCTCTCTCTCTCTCTCTCTCTCCCTCTCCCTCTCGCTCTATTGGTCTCTCCCTCTCCCTCTATCTCTCTGCCTCTGTCTCTCCCTCTCCCTCTGTCTCTCTCCCTCGGTCTCTCCCTCCCTCTGTCTGTCTCTTTCTCTCTCCATCCCTCTGTCTGTCTCTCTCTCTCTCTGTGTCTGTCTCTCCCTGTGAGTCTCTATCTTCCACTCTCCCTCTGTTTCTCTCTCCATGTCTCCCTCTCCCTCTGTCGCTCCCTCTCCCTCTTTCTGTCTATCTCTCTCTCCCTCTATCTCCCTTTCTCTCTCTCTCTCTGTCTGTGTCTCTCTCTCCCTCTGTCTGTGTGTCTCTCTCTCCCTCCCTCTCTCTCCCTCCCTCTGTCTGTCTCTCTGTCTCTCTCCCTCTGTCTATCTCCCTTTCTCTCCATCTGTCTCTCCCTCTGTCACCCTCTCTCCATCTCTCTACCTCTCTCCCTCAGTCGCACTTTCTCCCTCTGTCTCTCTCTCTCTCTCCGTCTCCTTCTATCTCTCCCTCTCCCTCTGTCTCTCCCTCTCCCTCTGACACCCTCTGTCTCTCTCTCCCTCTCTCTGTCTCTCTCCCTCTCTCTCCCTCGCTCTCTCTCTCTATCTCACTCTGACTCTCTCTCTCTCCCTCTCCCTCGGTCACTCCCTCTCCCTCTTTCTCCCTCTTTCTGTCTCTCTCTCCCTCCCCCTGTCTGTCTCTCTCTATGTCTCTCCCTACCTCTGTCTGTCTCTCTCTCTCCCTCCCTCTGTATGTCTCTCTCTCTCTCCCTCTGTCTGTCTCTCTCTCTCCCTCCCTCTGTCTGTCTGTCTCTCTCTCTCTCTCTGTGTCTGTCTCTCCCTGTGAGTCTCTGTCTTCTTCTCTCCTTCTATCTCTCTCTCCCTCTGTCTCTCTCTCCCTCTGTCTCTCTCTCCCTCTGTCTCTCCCTCCCTCTGTCTGCCTGTCTCTCTCTCTGTGTCTGTCTCTCCCTGTGAGTCTCTGTCTTCTTCTCTCCCTCTATCTCTCAATCCCTGTGTCTCTCTCTCCCTCTGTCTCTCTCTCCCTCTGTCTCTCTCTCCATCTCTCTCCCTCTTTCCCTCTGTCTCTCCCTCTCCCTCTGTCTCTCTCCCTCTATCTCTCTCTCCCTCTCTCTCTCTCTTCTCTCCCGCTCACACTCTCTCTCTCCCTCTCGCTCTATTGGTCTCTCCCTCTCCCTCTATCTCTCTGCCTCTGTCTCTCCCTCTCCTTCTGTCTCTCTCCCTCGGTCTCTCTTTCTCTCTCTCTCTCTGTCTGTGTCTCTCTCTCCCTCTGTCTGTGTGTCTCTCTCTCCCTCCCTCTCTCTCCCTCCCTCTGTCTGTCTCTCTGTCTCTCTCCCTCTGTCTATCTCCCTTTCTCTCCATGTCTCTCCCTCTGTCACCCTCTCTCCATCTCTCTACCTCTCTCCCTCAGTCGCACTCTCTCCCTCTGTCTCTCACTCTCTCTCCGTCTCCTTCTATCTCTCCCTCTCCCTCTGTCTCTCCCTCTCCCTCTGACACCCTCTGTCTCTCTCTCCCTCTCTCTGTCTCTCTCTATCTCACTCTGACTCTCTCTCTCCCTCTCCCTCGGTCACTCCCTCTCCCTCTTTCTCCTTCTTTCTGTCTCTCTCTCTCTCCCTCCCCCTGTCTGTCTCTCTCTATGTCTCTCCCTACCTCTGTCTGTCTCTCTCTCTCCCTCCCTCTGTATGTCTCTCTCTCTCTCCCTCTGTCTGTCTCTCTCTCTCCGTCCCTCTGTCTGTCTGTCTCTCTCTCTCTCTGTGTCTGTCTCTCCCTGTGAGTCTCTGTCTTCTTCTCTCCTTCTATCTCTCTCTCCCTCTGTCTCTCTCTCCCTCTGTTTCTCTCTCCCTTTGTCTCTCCCTCCCTCTGTCTGCCTGTCTCTCTCTCTCTGTGTCTGTCTCTCCCTGTGAGTCTCTGTCTTCTTCTCTCCCTCTATCTCTCAATCCCTCTGTCTCTCTCTCCCTCTGTCTCTCTCTCCCTCTCTCTCCCTCTCTCCCTCTGTCTCTCCCTCTCTCTCTGTCTCTCTCCCTCTATCTCTCTCTCCCTCTCTCTCTCTCTTCTCTCCCGCTCACTCTCTCTCTCTCCCTCTCGCTCTATTGGTCTCTCCCTCTCCCTCTATCTCTCTGCCTCTGTCTCTCCCTCTCCCTCTGTCTCTCTCCCTCGGTCACTCCCTCTCCCTCTTTCTCCCTCTGTCTGTCTGTCTCTCTCTCTCTCTCTGTGTCTGTCTCTCCCTGTGAGTCTCTGTCTTCTTCTCTCCTTCTATCTCTCAATCCCTCTGTCTCTCAATCCCTCTGTCTCTCTCTCCCTCTGTCTCTCTCTCCCTCTGTCTCTCCCTCCCTCTGTCCGTCTGTCTCTCTCTCTCTCCCTCCTCTGTCTGTCTCTCTCTCTCTCTGTCTATCTCTCCCTGTGAGTTTCTATCTTCCTCTCTCCCTCTGTCTCTTTCTCCCTTTGTCTCTCTGTCTCCCTCTGTGTGTCTCTCTCTCATCCTCCCTCTGTTTGTCTATCTCTATCTCTCACCCTCCCTCTGTCTGTCTGTCTCTCTCTCTGTGTCTGTCTCTTTCTGTGAGTCTTTGTCTTCCTCTTTCCCTCTGTCTCTCTCTCCCTCTGTCTCTCTCTCCCTCTGTCTCTCTCTCCCTCTGTCTCTCATTCCCTCTGTTTCTCTCTCCCTCTCTCTCTGTCTCTCCCTCTCTGTGTGTCTGTCTCTCCCTGTGAGTCTCTATCTTCCTCTCTCCCTCTGTCTCTCCCTTTCCCTCTGTCTCTCCCTCTCCCTCTGTCTGTCTCTCTCCCTCTGTCTGTCTCTCTCCCTCTGTATATCTCTCACTCTGCCTCTGTCCGTCTTTCTCTCTCCCTCTGTCTCTATCTCTCTCTCCCTCTGTCTGTGCCTCTCTCTCTCCCTCCCTCTGTCTGTCTATCTCTCTACCTCCCTCAGTCAGTCTCTCTCTCTCCCTCCCTCTGTCTGTCTCTCTCTCTCCGTCCCTCTGTCTCTCCCTCTCTCTCTGCGACTGTCTCTTCCTCTTCCTCTCCCTGTCTCTCCCTCTCCATCTGTCTCTCCCCCTGTCTCTCTCCTCTGTCTCTCTCTTTCCCTCTGTCTCTCGCCCCTCTCCCTCTGTCTATCCATTTCCCTGTCCCTCTGTCTCTCGCTCTCCCATTGTCTCTCCCTCTGCCTCCCTCTCTCCATCTCTCTTCCTCTGTCGCTCTCTCTCCCTCTGTCGCTCTCTCTCCCTCTGTCTCTCTCTCTCCCTCTGTCTCTCTTTCTCCCTCTGTCTCTCTCTCTCTCTCGCTCTCCTTCTTTCTCTCCCTCTCACTCTGTCTCTCCCTCTGTCACCCTCTGTCTCTCTCTCCCTCTCACCGTCTCTCTTTCTCTCTCTCCCTCTGTCTCTTTCTCTTCCTCTGTCTCTCTCTCTCGCTCTCTCTTTGTCTCTCTCTCTCTCCCTCTGTCTCTCTCTCTCTTACCCTCTCCTTCTATCTCTCCCTCTCCCTCTCTCTCTCCCTCTGTGTGTCTCTCTCTATCTCTCTCCCTCCCTCTGTCTGTCTGTCTCTCTCTCTCTGTATCTGTCTCTCCCTGTGAGTCTCTGTCTTCTTCTTTCCCTCTGTCTCTCTCTCCCTCTGTCTCCTCATCCCTCTGTCTCTCGTTCCCTCTGTCTCTCTCTCCCTCTCTGTGTGTCTGTCTCTCCCTGTGAGTCTCTATCTTCCTCTCTCCCTCTGTCTCTCTCACTATCTCTCTCCCTCTCCTTCTATCTCTCCCTCTCCCTCTGTCTCTCTCTCTCTCTCTCTCGCTTTCCTTCTATCTCTCCCTCTCCCTCTGACTCTCCATGTCCCTCTGCCACCCTCTGTCTCTCTCTCCCTCTCATCGTCTCTGTTCCTCTCTCTCCTTCTGATTCTCTCTCTCTCCCTCTGTCTCTCTCTCTCTCTCCCTCTGTCTCTCTCTCTCTCTCTCTCTCTCTCCTTCTATCTCTCCCTCTCCCTCTGACTCTCCCTCTACCTTTGTCTATCTCTCTCCCTCTGTGTGTGTCTCTCTCTCCCTCTCCTTCTATCTCTCCCTCTCCCTCCCTCTGTCTGTCTGTCTCTCTCTCTCTGTGTCTGTCTCTCCCTGTGTGTCTGTCTTCCTCTCTCCCTCTGTCTCTCTCTCCCTCTGTCTCTCTCTCCCTCTGTCTCTCTCTCCCTCTGTCTCTCTCTCCCTCTGTCTCTCTCTATCTTTCCCTCTCTCTCTGTCTCTCTCTCCCTCTGCCTCTGTCTCCATCTCTCTCCCTCTGTCTATCTCCCTTTCTCTCCATCTGTCTCTCCCTCTGTCACCCTCTCTCCATCTCTCTACCTCTCTCCCTCAGTCACACTCTCTCCCTCTGTCTCTCTCCGTCTCCTTCTATCTCTCCCTCTCCCTCTGTCTCTCCCTCTCCCTCTGACACCCTCTGTCTCTCTCTCCTTCTCTCTGTCTCTCTCCCTCTCTCTCCCTCGCTCTCTCTCTCTATCTCACTCTGACTCTCTCTCTCCCTCTCCCTCGGTCACTCCCTCTCCCTCTTTCTCCCTCTTTCTGTCTCTCTCTCTCCCTCCCCCTGTCTGTCTCTCTCTATGTCTCTCCCTACCTCTGTCTGTCTCTCTCTCTCCCTCCCTCTGTATGTCTCTCTCTCTCTCCCTCTGTCTGTCTCTCTCTCTCCCTCCCTCTGTCTGTCTGTCTCTCTCTCTCTGTGTCTGTCTTTCCCTGTGAGTCTCTGTCTTCTTCTCTCCTTCTATCTCTCTCTCCCTCTGTCTCTCTCTCCCTCTGTCTCTCTCTCCCTCTGTCTCTCTCTCCCTCTGTCTCTCCCTCTGTCTCTCCCTCTGTCTCTCCCTCTGTCTCTCCCTCTCCCTCTGTCTCCCTCTCTCTCTCTCTTCTCTCCCTCTCTCTCTCTCTCTTCTCTCCCACTCGCTCTCTCTCTCTCCCTCTCGCTCTATTGGTCTCTCCCTCTCCCTCTATCTCTCTGCCTCTGTCTCTCCCTCTCCCTCTGTCTCTCTCCCTCGGTCACTCCCTCTCCCTCTTTCTCCCTCTTTCTGTCTCTCTCTCTCCCTCCCCCTGTCTGTCTCTCTCTATGTCTCTCCCTACCTCTGTCTGTCTCTCTCTCTCCCTCCCTCTGTCTGTCTCTTTCTCTCCCTCCCTCTGTCTCTCTGTCTCTCTCTCTCTGTGTCTGTCTCTCCCTGTGAGTCTCTGTCTTCTTCTCTCCTTCTATCTCTCAATCCCTCTGTCTCTCTCTCCCTCTGTCTCTCTCTCCCTCTGTCTCTCTCTCCCTCTGTCTCTCTCTCCCTCTCTCTCCCTCTCTCCCTCTGTCTCTCCCTCTCCCTCTGTCTCTCTCCCTCTATCTCTCTCTCCCTCTCTCTCTCTCTTCTCTCCCGCTCGCTCTCTCTCTCTCCCTCTCGCTCTATTGGTCTCTCCCTCTCCCTCTATCTCTCTGCCTCTGTCTCTCCCTCTCCCTCTGTCTCTCTCCCTCGGTCTCTCCCTCTCCCTCTGTCTGTCTCTCTCTCTCCCTCCCTCTGTCTGTCTCTTTCTCTCTCCATCCCTCTGTCTGTCTCTCTCTCTCTCTGTGTCTGTCTCTCCCTGTGAGTCTCTATCTTCCACTCTCCCTCTGTTTCTCTCTCCATGTCTCCCTCTCCCTCTGTCGCTCCCTCTCCCTCTTTCTGTCTGTCTCTCTCTCCCTCTATCTCTCTTTCTCTCTCTCTGTCTGTGTCTCTCTCTCCCTCTGTCTGTGTGTCTCTCTCTCCCTCCCTCTCTCTCCCTCCCTCTGTCTGTCTCTCTGTCTCTCTCCCTCTCTCTCCCTATCTCTCTCCCACTGCCTCACCCTCTTCCTCTCCCTCTCCCTCTGTGCCTCCCTCTGTCTCTCTCTTTCCCACTTTCTCTCACTCTCTCTGTCTCTCTCTCTCTGTGTGTCTGTCTCTCCCTGTGAGTCTCTATCTTCCTCTCTCCCTCTGTCTCTCTCACTCTCTCCCTCCCTCTCCTTCTATCTCTCCCTCTCCCTCTGTCTCTCTCTCTCTCGCTTTCCTTCTATCTCTCCCTCTCCCTCTGTCTCTCCATGCCCCTCTGTCGCCGTCTGTCTCTCTCTCCCTCTCACCGTCTCTGTTCCTCTCTCTCCTTCTGTCTCTCTCTCTCTCCCTCTGTCTCTCTCACTCTCTCCCTCCCTCTCCTTCTATCTCTCCCTCTCCCTCTGTCTCTCCATGCCCCTCTGTCGCCGTCTGTCTCTCTCTCCCTCTCACCGTCTCTGTTCCTCTCTCTCCTTCTGTCTCTCTCTCTCTCCCTCTGTCTCTCTCTCTCCCTCTGTCTCACTCTCTCTCCTTCTATCTCTCCCTCTCCCTCTGTCTCTCCCTCTCCCTTTGTCTCTCTCTCTCCCTCTGTGTGTGTGTCTCTCTCTCTCTCTCCCTCTGTCTATCTCTCTCTCTCTCCCTCTGTCTGTCTGTTTCGCTCTCTCTCCCTCCCTCTGTCCGTCTGTCTCTCTCTCTCTCCCTCCCCTGTCTGTCTCTCTCTCTCTCTCTCTCTGTCTATCTCTCCCTGTGAGTTTCTATCTTCCTCTCTCCCTCTGTCTCTTTCTCCCTTTGTCTCTCCCTCTCCCTCTGTCTCTCTTTCTCCCTCTGTCTCTCTCTCTCTCTCTCTCTCTCTCCCTCTGTCTCTCGCTCCCTCTCCCTCTGTCTCTCCCTCTCCCTCTCTCTCTCTCCCTCTGTCTGTCTGTCTCTCTCACTCCCTCCCTCTGTCTCTGTCTCTCTCTCACTCCCTCTCTCTGTGTTTTCCTCTCCCTGTGAGTCTCTGTCTCTCTCTCTTTGTCTCGCTCTCCCTCTCACTCCCTCTGTCTCTTCTCTCTCTCCCTCCCTCTCCCTCTCTCTCTCCCTCTCCCTCTCCCTCTCTCTCCCTCTTTCTCTCTCTCTCACTGTGTCCCTCTCGCTCTGTGGGTCTCTCTCTTTCTCTCTCTGTCTGTGAGTCTCTCTCAGTCACTCTCTCCATCTCTGTGATATTCTCTTTCCCTGAGAATCTGTCTCTATCCCTCTGTCTCTGTCTCTCTCTGTAAGTCTCACTCCCTGCCTGTCTGTTTGCTTATCTCTTTCTGTTTTTCGTCTTCTCTCTTTCAGTGAGTCTCTCTCTATCTCTCTCTCTCTGTGAGTCTCACTCACTGTTTGCCTGTCTGTCTCTCTGTCTGTCTGCCTCTCTCTCTCTTCCTGTGATCTCTTTCTCTTTCTCTCTGTCTCAGTAAGTCTCTCGGTGCTATCTCTCTCTCTCAGTGGGTGTCACTCTTTCCGTCTCTCTCTTGGAGTCTCCCTCTCTCTCTCTCTCGCTCTGTCGGTGAGTCTATTTCTTTCTGTGTCTCCTACTCTCAGGGAATCTCTCTCTCTCAAGGAGTCTTTATCTCTTGGTGGGCCTCTCTCTCCCTTCCTGTCTCACTGTGAGTCTCCCTCTGTCTGGGTAGGGCTCTCATCAAAAGAGTCTCTCTCTCTCTCTCTCTCTCGCTCTGTCTCTCTGTGAGTCCCTCTCTCTCTCTTAGTGAATCTTTCTCTCTTTCTGTCTCTCTCTCTCTCAGTGAGTCTTTCTCTCTTTCTGTCTCTCTCTCTCTCACTCTCTCAGTTTCTCTCTCTGTAGCCTCCCTCAGGCTTAGATTGGGAATTGTTTGTATAATTGAGAAGTTTATGCTGCCCTCTGCCTCTTGGTGTTTGTGCATTACCTTTAGTTTTGAAGGACTGATGACAAACTTTGCAGTGATAGGGACGAATGTTGGTGTGAGTCTGAAGGTGGATCTTCAGGGTGCTGGGTTTCTTACAGCAGATTCCACACTCCTTGCACATGTATTTCCCTTGGCCACAGCCTCTCTTGCCCACTTGGTCTCTAAAAAGAGGATGAAACTTTACAGAATTAGTGAGAAAAATATCAGCAAATTAACGTATCCACTCCATTCACACTCCAAATGACCTCTGATTATTGGAAAGTGAACACTTGACTGGACTCTACCCTCAGTCTCATCAATGAGTTCATAGGTAGGGACTCAATGGCCGAGTGCTCCAGGGGCTGCCAGTGGTTCAGTGGCTGTGTGGTCCATTTCCAATTGTGCAGCAAAATCCAGACAGCAAACTGCAGAACGGGACAATGCAACACGGGACAGTGCAGCACGGAGCAATGCAGCACGGGTCAATGCAGCAGGAAACAATGCAGCACAATACAATGCAGCAGCCCCTTCACATATCAGAGCCTTTCATATCTGCATTCACAGGGTCACAGAATCAAACACAAATGGACATCTGACCACTCACCCTCCATCAGAGCTGCCTGAACGCATGAACTTGCTGCCTCTGCATCTCCTTCTTCCCTGGGCAGTCACCAGTGGCTTGGGGACCAACTTTGCCCTGAGCACTTGCTCTGGACAGATCTGTAGAGACATGAATGTGTGTATTAAATATGTACAACATCAGCAGAATCTGTTAGAGAGTGACAATAGGAATTTGGTGGGAGTGGGAATTTGCTGCAGTCAGGGGGAGGAGTTTTGAGGGAAGAAAGTACAGAGTGGGTGGGAAGTGAGGGTTTGGAGGGAGGTGAGGATTTGGAGGGAAATGAAGAGGGCAGGGAAATGAGGAGTCAGAGAGTGGTGGGAATTGGGAGGAAAGTGAGGAGGGGGAGGGAAGTGAAGATGGGAAGGGGATGAGGAAGCGAAGAGAGGGAAGGAGATAAGGAGGGGGAGAAAGATGAGGAAGAGAAAGGAGGTGAGGATAGAAAAGGAGTTGAAGAGGGGAGGCAGATGAGGAGGGGGAGGCAGATGAGGGGCAGGAGGTTAGGAGGGGTAGCAAGGTGAGGAGGAGTGAGTTAAGTAGGGGCAGGTTTTTGAGGATTGGGAGGGAGGTGAGGAGGGGATGGGTGCATTAGGAGGGAAGTGAGGAGGGGAAGGGAGGGGAGATCTGAATGCAAGGTAAGCAGGGGAGGAGGGGAGGCAGTTGAGGAGGTGGAGGGAGATAAGGATTGGGAGGGAGATGAGGGGTGAGGGTAAGGGTTGGTGAGGAGAGGGAGTTGGTGAGAGAGGTGGTTCTTGGGAGGGAGATGAGGAGGGGAGGGTGGTGAGAATTAGCAGGGGGTGAGATGAGGATTGGGGAGAAGGTGATTATTGGGAGGGAGGTGAGGGGGGAGGAACATGAGTGTGAGGAGTGGGTTCACTAGGGGAAGGTATGTGAGGATTGGGAGGAAGGTGAGGAGGGCGGTAGATGTGAACTGGTGGGGAGTTGAGGAGGGGTAGCGTGCTGAGGATTGGGAGGGAGGTGAGGATTGAGAGGGAGGTGAGGAGTCAAAAGAGAGGGGGATAGAGATGAGGGAAGCAAGAGGGGAAGAAAATGGAGAGGGGAGGGAGGTGAGGATTGGAGGGAGGTGGGATTTGGGTACGAGGTGAGGAGGGGTAGGCAGGCGAGGATGGAAGAGAGGTGAAGGGGGTGAGGAAGCAAAGAGAGGGAGGGAGATGAGGAGCGGGAGCAAGATGAGGAAGGGGAAGGAGGTGAGGATAGAAAGGGAGGCAGATGAGGGGGAGGCAGATGAGGAGGGGCAGGTGGTGAGGAAGGTAGGGAGGTAAGGATGGGGAGCATGGTGAGGATTTGGAGGAAGATGAGGATTGGGAGGGAGATGAGGAGGGGTGAGGGTAAGGGGTGGTGAGGAGAGGGAGTTGGTGAGAGAGGTGGCTCTTGGGAGGGAGATAAGGGGGAGTGTGTGACAATTAGGAGGGGGTGAGGTGAGGATTGGGGGGAAGGTGATTATTGGGAGGGAGGTGAGGGGGAGGAGGAGAGAACTAGGTGGTGAGGAGGGGGCTGGATGTGAACAGAGGTGGGGAGTTGAGGGGTAGCGTGCTGAGGATTTGGAGGGAGGTGTGGATTGGGGAGAGGATTGGGAGGGTGGTGAGGATTGGGAGGGTGGTGTGGAGGGAAGGAAAATGAGGAGGGGAAGGAGGTGAGATTTGGGTGTGAGATGAGGAGGGGTAGGCAGGTGAAGAGGGTCAGGCAGGTGAGAGGTTTAGGCAGGTGAGGATTGGGAGAGAAGTGAGGAAGGGGAGGGAGATGATGAGGGGGAGGAAGATAATTAGGGGTAGGCAAGTGAAGAGAGGTGAGGGAGGCGAGATCTGGGAGGGAGGTGAGGCAGCTGAGGACGGGAGACATGTGAGGAGGGGGAGGGTGGTGAGGATTGGGAGAGAGGTGCGGATGGTGGGGGAGGTGAGGACTGGGAAGGAGGTGAGGCAGGTGAGGAGGGAGGCATGTGAGGAGGGGTTGGGTAATAAGCAGCGGGAGTGAAGTGAAGAGGGGTAGGCAGGAGAGGAGGGGAAGGGAGGTGAGATTTGGATGTGAGGTGGGGGAAGGAGCTGAGGAGAGGGGGTGGTGTTGGGGAGGGAAATAAGGAGAAGAAGGGGGTGAGGAGATGGAAGGGGATGAGGATTGGATGGCTGCTAAGGAGAGGGAAGTGAGAAGGGAAAAGGAGGTGTGAATGGGAAGTGAGGAGGGGGAAGGAGGTGAGGATGGGGAGAGGGGTGAGTAGGGAGAGAAAGATGAGCTTTGGGAGGGAGGTGAGGAGGTGGAGGTATTTGAAGTAGGGGAGACATATGCGGAAGGGGAGGGTGATGAGGGGAGAATGGTGAGGATGGGAGTCAGTTGAGGATTGGGAGGGTAGGCAGATGAGGAGTGGTGGCAGGTAAGGAGGGGAGGAGATGAGGAGGGGAGGGAGATGAGGAAGGGAGTGTGGTGTGGGGGGGGGTGGTGTGAAGAGGGTGAGGGAGGTGAGGAGAGGAAGGGAGGTGAAATCAGAGTGCAAGGTGAAGATTGGTGGGCAGATGAGGAGGGGGAGGTGAGAAAGGGGATGGAGGAGAGGAGGGGGGTGGTAGGTGAGGAGGGGAGAGGAGGAAGACGGTGAGTAGGGAGAGTGAGGTGTATTTTGGGAGAGGGGTGAGGAGAGAAGGTGGGTTTTGGGAGGGAGGTGAGTGTTGGGCTGGAGGTGAGAATTGGGTGGGAGGTAAGTAGGTGCAGGCAGGTGAGGTGGGGAGGCAGTTGAGGAGGTGGAGATGGGAGGGTGAGGGAGATGGGGAAGGGGAAGGTGGTAAGGAGGAGGAGTGAGGTGAAGAGGGTGAGGGAGGTGAGGGGAAGGGAGGTGGGAGGTGAGGAGGGGAGGCAGGTGAGAAGGAGTAGGCAAGTGAGGAGGCGGGCAGTTGAGGAGGGGATGGAGGTGAGGAGGGGATGGAGGTGAGGGGGAGGGAAGTGAGGAGGAGGATTGGGGCAAAGGGGAAAAGGAGGTGAGGTTTGGAAGGCTGCTGAGGAGAGGAAGGGTGGTGAGGGGAAGGAAAGTGAGGAGGGGAGGGAGGTGAAGAGGGCAAGGGATGTGAGGAGAGGAATGGAGGTGAGATCAGAGTCCAAGATGAGGAGTGGTGGGCAGGTGAGGAGGAACAGCTAAGGAGGGGGAGGTGAGAAAGGGGAGGGAGGTGAGGAGGGGGGTGGTAGGTGAGGAGGGGAGAGGGGGAAGACGATGAGTAGGGAGAGTAAGGTGTATTTTGGGGAGGGGGTGAGGAGAGGAGGTGGGTTTTGGGCTAGAGGTGAGAATTGGGTGGGAGGTGAGTAGGAGGAGGCAGTGAGGAGGTAGAAGTAGTTGAGGTGGGGAGGCATGTGAGAAGGGAGGTGGTTGAAGAGATGAAGGGAGATGAGGAGGGTGAGGGAAGTTAGGAGGTGGAGAGGGGTAAGTAGGGAGAGAGAGTTGAGCATTGGGAGGGAGGTGAGGAAGAAGATGCAGGTGAGGAAGGACAGACAGGTGAGGGGGAGGCAGTTGAGGAAGGGAGATGAGGAGGAGGAGGGAGATGAGGAGGGGCTGGTGGTGAGGAGGGGGAGTGAGGTGAAGAAGGTGAGGGAAGTAAGGAAAGGATGAGGGGGAGGAGGAGAGAACTACGTGGCTGTGAGGTGAGGAGCGGAGGCAGGTGAGGAGGGGTAGGCAGGTGAGGACGGGGGAAGTTGAGGAGGGGAAGGAGGTGAGGAGGGGTGGGAGCTGACGATGGAGAGGGAGCTGAGAAGGGGAAAGGAGGTGAGGCTTGGAAGGCTGCAAAGGAGGCGGAGGGAGGTAAGGATTGGGAGGGAGATGAGGACGGGAAGAGAGCTGAGATTTGGGTACGAGGTGAAGATGGTGAGGGAGGTGAGGATTGGGAGGGTGGTGAGGAGGTTGATGAAGTGAGGAGGAGGGAGGTTAGGATGCGGATGGAGACGGGAAGTGGGTGGGTGGTGAGGAGGGGAATGGATGTGAGGAGGGGAGTGGAGGTGAGGAAGTGGAGGGAGGTGAAAATTGGGAGGGAGATGAGGGGAGGGAAGTGAGATTTGGGAGGGAGGTGAGGAAGGGGAGGGAGATGAGGAGGGGAAGGAGTTGAGGGGGAGGAAGGTAAGGAGGGGGAGGCAGGAGAGGAAGGGGATGGTGGTGAGAAGGGGAAGTTTTTGAGGAGGGGAGGGAGGAGAAGATTGGGAGGGAGGTGAGGAGGGGTAGGGAGCTGAGAGGCGAGAGGTGAGGAAGGGGAGGGAGATAAGCAAGATGAGGGTGGTGAGGAGGGGTAGGCAGGTGTGGAGGGATAGGCAGGTGAGGATGGGGCACAGTGGAGGAGGGGACACTGGTGAAGAGGGGGTGGAACCTGACGATGGGGAGGGAGCTGAGGAGAGGGTGGGTGGTGATGAGAAGGGGGGAAGTGAGGAGAAGGAGGTGTTGAGGGGAAAGGAGGTGAGGCTTGGAAGGCTGCTGAGGAGGGGGAGGGAGGTGAGGAGTGGAGAGTGAAGAGGGTGAGGGAAGTGAGGAGGAGAAGTGAGGTAAGATCTTAATACCAAGGCAAGGAGGGAAGGCAGGTGAGGAGAGGACATTTGAGGAGGGGGAGGGAGGTGAGTAGGAGAGGGAGGTGAAGAGGAGGAGGAGGATGGTGAGGAGGGGAGGCATGTGAGGAGGGGAGGCATGTGAGGAGGGGAGGCATGTGAGGAGGGGAGGCATGTGAGGAGGGGAGGCATGTGAGGAGGGGAGGCAGTTGAGGAGGTGGAGGGAGATGGGGAGGGGAGGGAGGTTAGGAGGAGAAGGGAGGTGAGATTTGGATGCGAGGTGAAGATGGGAAGGAGGTGAGGATTGGGAGGGTGGTGCGGAGAGGGCGGGAGATGAGGAGGGGATGGAGATGAGGTTTGAGAGGGAGGTGAGGATTGGGATGGAGGTGAGGAGGAGGAGAATGGTGAGCAGGGGTAGGTTGGTGAGGAGGTGCTGGTTAGTGAGGAGGGAGGAGGAGGTGAAGTGGGGGAGTGATGTGAGGAGAAGAAGGGAGGTGAGCAGCTGCTGAGATGGGGAGGGGAAGTGGGGTGAGTGTGGTGCATAGGGGAGAGAGGTGAGGATTGGGAGAGAGGTGAGGATTGGAACTGTGGTGAGAATTGGAGGGAGGTAAGGATTGGGAGGGAGTTGAGGGTTGGGAAGGTGATGAGGATTGGGAGTGTGTCCAGATAGTGAAGGAGGTGAGGAGAGGGAAGGAGGTGAGGAAAAGGAAGATTTTGAGGAGGGGATGGAAGTGAGGAAGGGGAGGTATATGAGCAGGGTGAGGGTGGTGAGGAGGGGGAGGGAGGTGAGGAGGGTGAAGGTGGTGAGGAGGGTGAGGGTGGTGAAGAGTGGGTGGGTGGTGAGGAGAGGGAGGGAAGTGAGGAGGGGGAGGGAGATGAGAATGTATAAACATCCCAAATACATCCCAGTCCATGTCAACATGGAAAATTTCACCAATTTGTATGAACAAAACAAACACATCCCAGTCTACATACAGACAACTAATACATCCAGTCTGTGTATATCAGCAAATATAGCCCAATTTTTAAATAGGCAACATACAGCCCAGTCTCTATAAATCAGCAAATATATCCCAGTCTGTATAAATCAGTAAATATATCCCAAGTCTATATAAATCAGCAAATACAGACCAGTCTGTATGAACTCAATAAATGCAGCCCAGTCTATATAAAACATCAAATACAGCCCAGTCTGTATAAACTAAACATATACAGCCATGTGTGTTTCACACAAAAATATGCCCAGACTGCATAAACACAAAAAATGCAACCCAGTCTGTGTAAACATAGCAAATTCAGCCTTGTCTTTATAAACTCGACAACTGCAAGCGATTCTATATAAACTCAACATGTACAGCCCAGTGTATATAAACATCCCAAATACATCCCAGTCCATATCAGCATGGAAAATATAACCCAGTCTGCACAAACAAAGCAAACACAGCCTTGTCTGTATATAGACAACAAATATGCCCAGTCTGTGTAAATCAGCAAATACAGCCCAGTCTGTATATAGGCAACATACAGCCCAGTCTGTATAAATCAGCAAATATAGCCCAGTCTGTATTAATCAGCAAATATAGTTTGGTCTGTATAAATGAGCAAATATAGACCAGTCAGTATAAATCAGCAAATATAGCCCAGTCTGTACAAGAAAAACATACACAGCCCAGTCTGTATAGAGATAACAAATACGGCCCAGTCTGTACATATACAACAGGTACAGCCCAGTCCGTATAAATAAAAAATATGTCCCAGGCTGTATACAGACAAAAAATACTGCCCAGTGTGTATAAATCAGCAAATACAGACCAGTCTGTATGAACTCAGTAAATGTAGCCCAGTCTATATAAAACATCAAATACAGCCCAGTCTCTGTAAATTAAACATATACAGCCAAGTGTGTATAACACAAAAATATGGCCCAGACTGCATAAACACAACAAATGGAAACCAGTCTGTGTAAACTTAGCAAATTCAGCCTTGTCTGTATAAACTCGACAACTGCAACCAATTCTATATAAACTCAACAGATACAGCCCAGTGTGTATAAAAATGCCAAATACATCCCAGTCCATATCAACATGGAAAATATAAACCAGTCTGCACGAACAAAACAAACACAGCCCTGTCTGCATATAGACAACAAATACACCCAGTCTGTGTAAATCAGCAAATACAGCCCAGTCTTTATATAGGCAACATACAAGACAGGCTGTATAAATCAGCTAATATAGCCCAGTGTGTATTAATCAGCAAATATAGTCCGGTGTGTATAAATCAGCAATTATAGCTCAGTCTGTATAAATCAGCAAATACAGACCAGTCTGAATGAACTCTGTAAAAGCAGCCCAGTCTATATAAAACATCAAATACAGCCAAGTCGGTATAAACTAAACTTATACTGCCAAGTGTGTATAACGCAAAAATATGGCTCAGACTGCTTAAACACAACAAATGCAACCCAGTCTGTATAAACTTAGCAAATTCAGCCTTGGCTGTATAAACTCAACAACTGCAACAGATTCTACATAAACTCAACATGTACAGCCCAGTGAGTATAAACATCCCAAATACATCCCAGTCCATGTCAACATGGAAAATATTGTCGATCTCTACAAACAAAACAAACATAACCCTGTCTACATATAGCCAACAAATACACCTAGTCTGTGTAAATCAGCAAATATAGATAATTCTGTATAAACCAGCAAGTACAGGCCTGTCTGTATAAACAAAACAAATACAAACAAGCCTGGATGTATACAGAAAATGCAGCCCAGTCTGTATAAACAGCTAATATAGCTCAGTCTATATAAATCAGCAAATATTGTCCAGCCTGCACAAACAAATCAAATACAGCCCAGTCTGTATATACAAAACAAATACAGACCAGTCTGTATAAATCTGCAAAGTTAGCATGGTCTGTATAAATCAGCAGATACAGCCCAGTCTGTATAAGCACAGAAAATGCACCCAGGTTTTTATAAACTCAGAAAAAGCAGCACAGTCTGTATGGACCAGCAAATATTGCCCAGTCTGTATTAATCAGCAAATACAGCCCGGGTTGTATATAGACAACAAATACAGCTCAGTCTGTATGAATCAAAAAACGCAGTCCAGTCTGTATAATTTGGCAAATATAGACCAGTCTGTGTAAATCATCAAATATATCCCAGTCTGTATGAATCAGCAAATATAGGCAAGTCTGTATAAACCAGCAAATACATCCCTGTCTGTATAAACAAAACAAATACAAAGAAGCCTGGATATACTGAGTTTATAAATCAGTATAAATCAGAAAATGAAGCCTAGTCTGTATAAATCAGCAAATACAGACCAGTCTGTATGAACTCAGTAAATGCAGCCCAGTCTATTTAAAGCATCAAATACAGCCCAGTCTGTATAAACTAAACATATACAGCCAAGTGTGCATAACACAAAAATGTGGCCCAGATGAGATAAACACAACAAATGCAACCCAGTCTGTATAAACTTAACAAATTCAGCCTTGGCTGTATAAACTCGACAACTTCAACCGATTCTACATAAACTCAACATGTACAGCCCAGTGTGTATAATCATCCCAAATACATCCCAGTCTATGTCAACAAGGAAAATATCGCCCATCTGTACAAACTAAACAAACACATCACAGTCTACATATATACAACAAATATGCCCAGTCTGTGCAAATCAGCAATTATAGCCCAAATTTATGTACGCAACATACAGCCCAGTATGCATAAATCAGCAAATACAGCCAAGGCTGTATATAGACAAGGGCAGCCCAGTCTGTATAAATCAGCAAATACAGACCAGTCTGTATGAACTCAGTAAATGCAGCCCAGTCTATATAAAACATCGAATACAGCCCAGTCTCTTTAAACTAAACATATACAGCCAAGTGTGTACAACACCAAAATATCGCCCAGACTGCATAAACACAACAAATGGAAACCAGTCTGTGTAAACTTAGCAAATTCAGCCTTGTCTGTATAAACTCGACAACTGCAACCAATTCTATATAAAGTCAACATGTACAGCCCAGTGTGTATAAACATCCCAAATACATCCCAGTCCATATCAACATGGAAAATATAACCCAGTCTGCACGAACAAAACAAACACAGCCGGTCTGCCTATAAACAACAAATACGCCCAGTCTGTGTAAATCAGCAAATACAGCCCAGTTTTTATATAGGCAACATACAACACAGCCTGTATAAATCAGCTAATATAGCCCAGTGTGTATTAATCAGCAAATATAGTCCGATCTGTATAAATCAGCAAATGTAGACCAGTCTGTATAAATCAGCAAATATAGCCCAGTCTGTAAAAAACAAAACAAACACAGCCCAGTCTGTATATAGACAACAAATATGCCCAGTCTGTATAAATCAGCAAATACATCACAGTCTGTATAAATTAGCAAATATAGCCCAGTCTGTATTAGTCAGCAAATATAGCCCAGTCTGCACGAACAAAATAAACACAGCCCTGTCTGCATATAGACAATAAATATGCCCAGTCTATGTAAATCAGCAAATACAGTCGTCTTTATATCGGCAACATACAGCCCAGTCTGTATAAAACAGCAAATATAGCTCAGTGTGTATTGATCAGCAAATATAGTCTGGTCTGTATCAATCTGCAAATATAGCTCAGTCTGCATAAATCAGAAAATATAGACCAGTCTGTATAAATCAGCAAATACATCCCAGTCTGTACAAACAAAACAAACACTGCCCAGTCTGTATATAGACAACAAATATGACCAGTCTGTATAAATCAGCAAATACATCCCAGTCTGTATAAATTAGCAAATATAGCCCAGTCTGTATTAATCAGCAAATATAGCCCAGTCTGTATAAATCAGCAAAGATAGCCCAGTCTGTACAAACTAAACAAACATAGGCCAGGCTGTATATTGACAACAAATACAGCCTAGTCTGTATATACACAACAAATACAGCCCAGTCTGGATAAATTAGCAAATACGGCCCAGTCTGTATATAGACAAGTACAGCATAGTCTGTATAAATCAGCAAATACAGACCAGTCTGTATGAACTCAGTAAATGCAGCCCAGTCTATACAAAACATCAAATACAGCCCAGTCTGTATAAACTAAACACATACAGCAAGTGTGTATAACACAAAAATATGGCCCAGACTGCATAAACACAACAAATGCAAACAAGTCTTTGTAAACTTAGCAAATTCAGCCTTGTCTGTATAAACTCGACAACTGCAACTGATTCTTTATAAACTCAACATGTACAGCCCAGAGGGTATAAATATCCCAAATACATCCCAGTCAATGTCAACATGAAAATATAGCCCAGTCTCCACAAATAAAACAAACACAGCCCTGTCTGTATATAGACAACAAATACACACAGTCTGTGTAAATCAGCAAATACAGCCCAGTCAGTTTATAGGTAAGATACAGCCCAGTCTGTATAACTCAGCAAATATAGCCCAGTCTGTATAAATCAGCAAATATATATAAGTCTTTACAAACCAGCAAATACAGCCCTGTCTGTATAAACAATGCAAATAGAGGCAATACTGCATAATCAAAACAAATATAGACAATTCTGTATAAATCAGCAAATGCATCCCTGTCTGTATAACTCTGCAAAGTTAGCCCAGTCTGTATAAATCAGCAGATACAGCCCAGTCTGTATAAGCGCAGTAAATGCACCACGGTCTTTATAAACTCAGATAAAGCAGCACAGTCTTTATGGACCAGCAAATATTGCCCAGTCTGTACTGATCAGCAAATACAGCCCGGGTTGTATATAGACAACAAATACAGCCCAGTCTGTATAAATCAAAAAACGATGTCCAGTCTGTATAATTCGGCAAATATAGACCAGTCTGTGTAAATAATCAAATATATCCAAGTCTGTATAAATCAGCAAATATAGACAAGTCTGTATAAACCAGCAAATACATCCCTGTCTGTATAAACAAAACAAATACAAACAAGCCTAGATATATGCAGAAAATGCAGCCCAATCTGTATTAACAGCAAATATAGATCAGTCTGTATAAATCAGCAAATATTGTCCAGCCTGCACAAACAAAACAAATACAGCCCAGTCTGTATATACAATACAAATACAGACCAGTTTGTATAAATCTGAAAAGTTAGCATGGTCTGTATAAATCAGCAGATACAGCCCAGTCTGTATAAGCACAGAAAATGCACCCAGGTCTTTATAAACTCAGAAAAAGCAGCACAGTCTGTATGGACCAACAAATATTGCCCAGTCTGTATTAATCAGCAAATACAGTCCAGGTTGTATATAGACAACAAATACAGCCCAGTCTGTATGAATCAAAAAATGCAGTCCAGTCTGTATAATTCGGCAAATACAGACCAGTCTGTGTAAATCATCAAATATATCCCAGTCTGTCTAAATACAGATCAGTCTGCATAAATCAGCAAATATTGTCCAGCCTGCACAAACAAATTAAATACAGCCCAGTCTGTATATACAAAACAAATACAGCCCAGTCTGTATAAACCAGCAAATGTAGCCCAGTCTGTACAAACAAAACAAACATAGCCCAGGCTGTGTATCCACAACAACTGCAGCCCAGTCTGTATATACACAACAAATACAGCCCAATCTGTCTAAATCAGCAAATATGGCCCAGGCTGTATAAAGACAAGCACAGCTCAGTCTGTATAAATCAGCAAATACAGCCCAGTTGTTATAAATCAGCAAATACAGACCAATCTGTATGAACTCAGTAAATGATGCCCAGTCCATATAAAACATCAAATACAGCCCAGTCTGTATAAACTAAACATATACAGCCAAGTGTGTATAACATAAAAATATGCCCAGACTGCATAAACAAAACAAATGCAACCCAGTCTGTATAAACTTAGCAAATTCAGCCTTGCTGTATAAACTCAACAACTGCAACCGATTCTACATAAACTCAACATGTACAGCATATAAACATCCCAAATACATCCTAGTCCATGTCAACATGGAAAATATCGCCCATCTTTACAAACAAAACAAACACATCCCTGTCTACATATAGACAACAAATACATCCAGACTGTGTAAATCAGCAAATATAGATAATTCTGTATAAACCAGCAAATACAGGCCTGTCTGTATAAACAAAGCAAATAAAGCCAATACTGCATAATCAAAACAAATACAGACAAGTCTGTAAAAACCAACAAATACAGTCCTGTCTGTATCAACAAAACAAATACAAACAAGCCTGGATATACGCAGAAAATGCAGCCCAGTCTGTATAAACAGCAAATATAGATCAGTCTGCATAAATCAGAAAATATTTTCAAGCCTGCACAAACAAATCAAATACAGCCCAGTCTGTATATACAAAACACATACAGCCCAGTCTCTATAAATCAGAAAATATGGCCCAGGCTGTATATAGACAAGTACAGCACAGTCTGTATAAATCAGCAAATACAGACCAGTCTGTATGAACTCAGTAAATGCAGCCCAGTCTATATAAAGCATCAAATACCGCCCAGTCTGTATAAACTAAACATAAACAGCCAAGTGTGTATAACACAAAACTATGGTCCAGACTACATAAACACAACAAATGCAACCCAGTCTGTACAAACTTAGCAAATTCTGCCTTGGCTGTATAAACTCAACAACGGCAACCAATTCTACATAAACTCAACATGTACAGCCCAGTGTGCATAATCATCACAAATACATCCCAGTCCATGTCAACAAGGAAAATATCGCCCAACTGTACAAACAAAACAAGCACATCCCAGTCTACATATAGACAACAAATACACCCAGTCTGTGTAAATCAGCACTTTTAGCCCAATCTTTATATAGGCAACATACAGGCCAGTCTGTATCAATCAGCAAATATAGCCCAGTCTGAATTATCAGCAAATATAGCTCAGTCTGTATAAATCAGCAAATATTGTCCAGCCTGCAGAAACAGAACAAATACAGCCCAGTCTGTATATACAAAACAAATACAGCCCAGTCTGTCTAAATAAGCAAATATGGCCCAGGCTGTATATAAACAAGTACAGCCCAGTCTGTATAAATCAGCAAATGAAGCCTAGTCTGTATAAATCAGCAAATACAGACCCGTCTGTATGAACTCAGTAAATGCAACCCAGTCTGTAAAAATCAGCAAATACAGCCCAGTTTGAATAACCTAAACATATACAGCCAAGTGTGTATAACACAAAAATATGGCCCAAGTTGCATAAACACAACAAATGCAACCCAGTCTGTATGAACATAGCAAATTCAGCCTGATCTTTATAAACTCAACTACTGCAACCGATTCTACACAAACTCAACATGTACAGCCCGGTGTGTATAAACACCTGAAATACATCCCAGTCCATGTCAACATGGAAAATATCGCTCATCTGAACAAACAAAACAAACACATCCCTGTCTACATATAGACAACAAATACAGCCAGTCTGTGTAAATCAGCAAATATAGCCCAATCTTTATATAGGCAACATACAGCCCAGTCTGAATCAATCAGCAAATATAGCCGAGTCTGTATTAATCAGCAAATATACGCAGAAAATGCAGCCCAGTCTGTATAAACAGCAAATATAGCTCAGTCTGTATAAATCAGCAAATATTGTCCAAGCTGCACAAACAAAACAAATACAGCCCAGTCTGTTTATACAAAACAAATACAGCCCAGTCTGTCTAAATCAGCAAATACGGCCCAGGCTGTATATAGACAAGTACAGCACAGTCTGTATAAATCAGCAAATGAAGCCTAGTCTGTATAAATCAGCAAATACAGACTAGTCTGTATGAACTCAGTAAATGCAGCCCAGTCTATATAAAGCATCAAATACCGCCCAGTCTGTATAAACTAAACATAAACAGCCAAGTGTGTATAACACAAAACTATGGTCCAGACTACATAAACACAACAAATGCAACCCAGTCTGTACAAACTTAGCAAATTCTGCCTTGGCTGTATAAACTCAACAACGGCAACCAATTCTACATAAACTCAACATGTACAGCCCAGTGTGCATAATCATCACAAATACATCCCAGTCCATGTCAACAAGGAAAATATCGCCCAACTGTACAAACAAAACAAGCACATCCCAGTCTACATATAGACAACAAATACACCCAGTCTGTGTAAATCAGCACTTTTAGCCCAATCTTTATATAGGCAACATACAGGCCAGTCTGTATCAATCAGCAAATATAGCCCAGTCTGAATTATCAGCAAATATAGCTCAGTCTGTATAAATCAGCAAATATTGTCCAGCCTGCAGAAACAGAACAAATACAGCCCAGTCTGTATATACAAAACAAATACAGCCCAGTCTGTCTAAATAAGCAAATATGGCCCAGGCTGTATATAAACAAGTACAGCCCAGTCTGTATAAATCAGCAAATGAAGCCTAGTCTGTATAAATCAGCAAATACAGACCCGTCTGTATGAACTCAGTAAATGCAACCCAGTCTGTAAAAATCAGCAAATACAGCCCAGTTTGAATAACCTAAACATATACAGCCAAGTGTGTATAACACAAAAATATGGCCCAAGTTGCATAAACACAACAAATGCAACCCAGTCTGTATGAACATAGCAAATTCAGCCTGGTCTTTATAAACTCAACTACTGCAACCGATTCTACACAAACTCAACATGTACAGCCCGGTGTGTATAAACACCTGAAATACATCCCAGTCCATGTCAACATGGAAAATATCGCTCATCTGAACAAACAAAACAAACACATCCCAGTCTACATATAGACAACAAATACAGCCAGTCTGTGTAAATCAGCAAATATAGCCCAATCTTTATATAGGCAACATACAGTCCAGTCTGAATCAATCAGCAAATATAGCCGAGTCTGTATTAATCAGCAAATATACGCAGAAAATGCAGCCCAGTCTGTATAAACAGCAAATATAGCTCAGTCTGTATAAATCAGCAAATATTGTCCAAGCTGCACAAACAAAACAAATACAGCCCAGTCTGTTTATACAAAACAAATACAGCCCAGTCTGTCTAAATCAGCAAATACGGCCCAGGCTGTATATAGACAAGTACAGCCCAGTCTGTATAAATCAGCAAATACAGCACAGTCTGTATAAATCAGCAAATACAGACCGGTCTGTATGAACTCTTTAAATGCAGCCCAGTCTATATAAAGCATCAAATACAGCCCAATCTGTCTAAACTAAACATATACAGCCAAGTGTGTATAACACAAAAATATAGCCCAGACTGCATAAACACAACAAATGCAACTAAGTCTGCATAAACTTAACAAATTCAGCCTTGCTATATAAACTCAACAACTGCAACCGATTCTACATAAACTCAACATGTACAACCCAGTGTGTATAAACATCTGAAATACATCTCAGTTCATGTCAACATGGAAAATATTGCCCATCTATAGAAACAAAACAAACACATCCCAGTCTATGTATAGACAGGAAATACGCCCAGTCTGTGTAAACCAGCAAATATAGCCCAATCTTTATATAGGCAACATACAGCTCAGTCTGTATGAATCAGCAAATATAGCCCAGTCTGTATGAATCAGCAAATATAGTCTGGCCTGCATAAATCACCAAATATAGCTCAGTCTGTATAAATCAGCAAATATAGAGCAGTCTGTATAAATCAGCAAATATAGCCCAGAGCAAAAACAGAATTACCTGGAAAAACTCAGCAGGTCTGGCAGCATCGGCAGAGAAGAAAAGAGTTGACATTTCGAGTTCTCATGATCCTTCTACAGAACTTGAGTTTGAGTCCAAGAAAGAGTTGAAATATAAGCTGGTTTAAGGTGTGTGGGGGGGAGGGGGGGGGGAGAGAGAGAGAGAGAGAGAGAAGTGGAGGGGGTTGGTGTGATTGTAGGGACAAACAAGCAGTGATAGAAGCAGATCATCAAAAGATGTCACCAACAATAGAACAAAAGAACACATAGGTATTAAAGTTGGTGATATTATCTAAACGAATGTGCCAATTAAGAATGGATGGTAGGGCACTCAAGGTATAGCTCTAGTGGGGGAGGGAAGAGCATAAAAGATTTTAAAATATTTAAAAATAATGGAAATAGGTGGGAAAAGAAAAATCTATATAATTTATTGGAAAAAACAAAAGGAAGGGGGAAACAGAAAGGGGGTGGGGATGGGGAAGGGAGCTCAAGACCTAAAGTTGTTGAATTCAATATTCAGTCCGGAAGGCTGTAAGGTGCCTAGTCGGAAGATGAGGTGTTGTTCCTCCAGTTTGCGTTGGGCTTCACTGGAACAATGCAGCAAGCCAAGGACAGACATGTGGGCAAGAGAGCTGAGTGGAGTGTTAAAATGGCAAGCGACAGGGAGGTTTGGGTCATTCTTGCGGACAGACCGCAGGTGTTCTGCAAAGCGGTCACTCAGTTTACGTTTGGTCTCTCCAATGTACAGGAGAACACATTGGGAGCAATGAATGCAGTAGTCTAAGTTGGGGGAAATGCAAGTGAAACGCTGCTTCACTTGAAAGGTGTGTCTGGGCCCTTGGACGGTGAGGAGAGAGGAAGTGAAGGGGCATGTGTTGCATCTTTTACGTGGGCATGGGGTGGTGCCATAGGAGGGGGTTGAGGAGTGGGGGGTGACGGAGGAGTGGACCAGGGTGTCCCAGAGGGAGCGATCCCTACGGAATGCCGCCGGGGGGGGTGAAGGGAAGATGTGTTTGGTGGTGGCATCATGCTGGAGTTGGCGGAAATGGCGGAGGATGATCCTTTGAATGCAGAGGCTGGTGGGGTGATAATGAGGACAAGGGGGACCCTATCATGTTTCTGGGAGGGAGAAGAAGGCGTGAGGGCGGATGCGCGGGAGATGGGCCGGACACGGTTGAGGGCCCTGTCAATGACCGTGGGTGGAAAACCTCGGTTAAGGAAGAAGGAGGACATGTCAGAGGAACTGTTTATGAAGGTAGCATCATCAGAACAGATGCGACGGAGGCGAAGGAACTGGGAGAATGGGATGGAGTCCTTACAGGAAGCGGGGTGTGAGGAGCTGTAGTCGAGGTAGCTGTGGGAGTCGGTGGGTTTGTAATGGTTATTGGTGGACAGTCTATCACCAGAGATTGAGATAGAGAGGTCAAGGAAGGGAAGGGAAGTGTCAGAGATGGACCATGTGAAAATGATGGAGGGGTGGAGATTGGAAGCAAAATTAATACATTTTTCCAAGTCCCGACAAGAGCATGAAGCAGCACCGAAGTAACCATCGATGTACCGGAGAAAGAGTTGTGGAAGGGGGCTGGAGTAGGACTGGAACAAGGAATGTTCCACATATCCCATAAAGAGACAGGCATAGCTGGGGCCCATGCGGGTACCCATAGCCACACCTTTTATTTGGAGGAAGTGAGAGGAGTTGAAGGAGAAATTGTTCAGCGTGAGAACAAGTTCAGCCAGACGGAGGAGTGTAGTGGTGGATGGGGATTGTTCGGGCCTTTGTTCAAGGAAGAAGCTAAGGGCCCTCAGACCATCCTGGTGGGGGATGGAGGTGTAGAGGGATTGGACGTCCATGGTGAAGAGGATGCGGTTGGGGCCAGGGAACTGGAAATTGTTGATGTGACGTAAGGTGTCAGAGGAATCACGGATGTAAGTGGGAAGGGACTGGACAAGGGGAGAGAGAAGGGAGTCAAGATAACAAAAAATGAGTTCTGTGGGGCAGGAGCAAGCTGAGACGATCGGTCTACCGGGGCAGTTCTGTTTGTGGATTTTGGGTAGGAGTTAGAAGCGGGCCGTCCGAGGTTGGGCGACTATCAGGTTGGAAACTGTGGGAGGAAGATGCCCAGAGGAGATGAGGTCAGTGACAGTCCTGGAAACAATGGCTTGATGTTCAGTGGTAGGGTCATGGTCCAGGGAGAGGTAGGAGGAAGTGTCTGTGAGTTGACGCTCAGCCTCCGCGAGGTAGATGTCAGTGCGCCAGACAACAACAGCACCACCCTTGTCAGCGGGTTTGATGACAATATCAGGGTTGGGCCTGAGAGAATGTAGTGCAGTAAGTTCAGAATTAGAATGGGTGAGAGGAGCAGAGAAATTGAGACGACTAATGTCGCGCTGACAGTTCTCAATGAAAAGATCAAGAGAAGGTAAGAATCCAGAGGGAGGGGTCCAGGTGGAGGGAGAATATTGGAGATGGGTAAAAGGATCCATTGAACTGGGAGAGGACTCCTGCCCAAAGAAGTAAGCCCGGAGACGAAGACGAGGGAAGAAGAGTTCAGCATCATGCCGAGCCCGAAATTCATTGAGGTGAGGGCATAAGGGTATGAAACTAAGTCCTTTGCTGAGTTTGCTGAGCAATATAGCCCAGTCTGTACAAACAAAACAAACACAGCCCAGTCTGTATATAGACAACAAATATGCCCAGTCTGTATAAATCATCAAATACATCCCAGCCTATATAAATCAGCAAATATAACCCCGTCTGTATTAATCAGCAAACATAGCCCAGTCTGTATTAATCAGCAAATACACCTCAGTCTGTATAAACCAGCAAATATAGCCCTGACTGTACAAACAAAACAGACATAGCCCAGGCTGTATATAGAGAACAAATGCAGCCTAGTCTGTATATAGAGAACAAATACAGCCCAGTCTGTATAAACAGCAAATACGGCCAAGGCTGTATATAGACAAGTACAGCTCAGTCTGTATAAATCAACAAATACAGCCCAGTTGTTATAAATCAGCAAATACAGACCAGTCTGTATGAACTCAGTAAATGCTGCCCAGTCTATATAAAACATCAAATACAGCCCAGTCTTTATAAACTAAACATATACAGCCAAGTGTGTATAACACAAAAATATTGTCCAGACTGCATAAACACAACAAATGCAAACCAGTCTGTGTAAGCTTAGCACATTCAGCCTTGTCTGTATAAACTCAACAACTGCAACCGATTCTATATAAACTCAACATGTACAGCCCAGTGTGTATAAACATCTGAAATACATCCCAGTCCATATCAACATGGAAAATATAACCCAGTCTGCACAAACAATACAAACACAGCCAAGTCTGTATATATACAACAAATACAGCCCAGTCTGTGTAAATCAGCAAATACACCCCAGAACTGTAAATAGGCAATATACAGCCCAGTCTGTATAAATCAGCAAATATAGCCCAGTCTGTATTGATCAGCAAATATAGTCCAGTCTGCATAAATCAGCAAATATAGTTCAGTCTGTATAAATCAGCAAATATAGACAAGTCTGTATAAATCAGCAAATACATCCCAGTCTGTACAAACAAAACAAATACAGCCCAGTGTGTATATAGACAGCAAATATGCCCAGTCTGTATAAATCAGCAAATACATCCCAGTCTATATAAATCAGCAAATATAGCCCAGTCTGTCTTGATCAGCAAATATAGCCCAGTCTGTACAAGCAAAACATACACAGCCCAGGCTGTATAGAGACAACAAATACGGCCCAGTCTGTACATAC
This sequence comes from Isurus oxyrinchus, assembly GCA_026770705.1. Classification (NCBI taxonomy): domain Eukaryota; kingdom Metazoa; phylum Chordata; class Chondrichthyes; order Lamniformes; family Lamnidae; genus Isurus; species Isurus oxyrinchus. The sequence continues at coordinate 61,374,408 of JANJGN010000012.1, read as the reverse complement.
ACAACAAGTACAGCCCAGTCTGTATAAATCAGCAAATATGGCCAACGCTGTATATAGACAACACATACAGCCCAGTCTATCTAAATCAGCAAATACAGTCCTGTCTGTATACATCAGCAAATACAGACCAGTCTGTATGAACTCAATAAATGCAACCAAGTCTATATAAATGATCAAATACAGCCCAGCCTGTATAAACTAAACATATACAGCCAGGTGTGTATAACACAAAAATATGCCCAGAATGTATAAACACAACAAATGCAAACCAATCTGTGTAAACTTAGCAAATTAAGTCTTGTCTGTATAAACTCGACAACTGCAACTGATTCTATATAAACTCAACATGTACAGCCCAGTGTGTATAAACATTTGAAATACATCCCAATCCATGTCAACATGGAAAATATCGCTCATCTATACAAACAAAACAAACATATCCCAGTCTATATATAGACAGCAAATACGCCAAGTCTGTGTAAACTAGCAAATATAGCCCAATCTTTATATAGGCAACATATAGCCCAGTCTGTATAAATCAACAAATATAGCCCAGTCTGTATGAATCAGCAAATATAGTCTGGTCTGTATAAATCACCAAATATAGCTCAGTCTGTATAAATCAGCAAAAATAGAGCAGTCTGTATAAATCAGCAAATATAGCCCAGTCTGTACAAACAAAACAAACACAGCCCAGTCTGTATATAGACAACAAATATGTCCAGTCTGTATAAATCAGCAAATACATCCCAGCCTATATAAATCAGCAAATATAGCCCAGTCGGTATTAATCAGCAAATACACCTCAGTCTGTATAAACCAGCAAATATAGCCCTGACTGTACAAACAAAACAGACATAGCCCAGGCTGTATAGAGAAAAAATGTAGCCCAGTCTGTATATAGAGAGCAAATACAGCCCAGTCTGTATAAATCAGCATATACAGCCAAGGCTGTATATAGACAAGTACAGCTCAGTCTGTATAAATCAACAAATACAGCCCAGTTGTTATAAATCAGCAAATACAGACCAGTCTGTATGAACTCAGTAAATGCAGCCCAGTCTATATAAAACATCAAATACAGCCCAGTCTCTTTAAACTAAACATATACAGCCAAGTGTGTATAAAACAAAAATATTGCCCAGACTGCATAAACATGACAAATGCAAACCAGTCTGTGTAAGCTTAGCACATTCAGCCTTGTCTGTATAAACTCAACAACTGCAACCGATTCTATATAAACTCAACATGTACAGCCCAGTGTGTATAAACATCTGAAATACATCCCAGTCCATATCAACTTGGAAAATATAACCCAGTCTGCACAAACAATACAAATACAGCCCTGTCTGTATATATACAACAAATATGCCCAGTCTGTGTAAATCAGCAAATACACCCCAGTCTGTAAATAGGCAATATACAGCCCAGTCTGTATAAATCAGCAAATATAGCCCAGTCTGTATTAATCAGCAAATATAGTCTGGTCTGTACAAATCAGCAAATATAGCTCAGTATGTATAAATCAGCAAATATAGACAAGTCTGTATAAATCAGCAAATATAGACCAGTCTGTACAAACAAAACAAACACAGCCCAGTGTGTATATAGACAACAAATATGCCCAGTCTGTATAAATCAGCAAATACATCCCAGTCTATATAAATCAGCAAATATAGCCCCGTCTGTATTAATCAGCAAATATAGCCTGGTCTGTATAAATTAGCAAAGATAGCCCAGTCTGTAGAAACAAAACATACACAGGCCTGGCTGTATAGAGACAACAAATACAGCCCATCTGTATATACACAACAAGTACAACCCAGTCTGTATAAATCAGCAAATACAGCCCAGGCTGTATATAGACAACAAATACAGTCCAGTCTGTATAAATCAGCAATTTTCGCCCAGTCTGTATTACTGAGCAAATATAGCCCAGTCTGTATTAATCAGCAAATACAACTCGGGTTATATATAGACAACAATTGCAGCCCAGTCTTTATAAATCAGAAAATGCAGTCCATCTGTATCATTTGTCAAACATAGACCAGTCTGTATGAATCAGCAAATATAGACAAGTCTGTATAAACCAGCAAATACAGCACTGTCTGCATAAACAAAACAAATAGAGCCAATTCTGCATAATCAAAACAAATACAGACAATTCTGTATAAATCAGCAAATGCATCCAAGTCTGTATAAATCTGCAAAGTTAGCCCAGTCTGTATAAATCAGCAGATACAGCCCATTCTGTATAAGCACAGAACATGCACCCCATTCTTTATAAACTCAGAAAAAGCAGCACAGTCTGTATGGACTCAGTAAATATTGCCCAGTCGGTATAAATCAGCAAATACGGCCCAGTCTGTATAAACACAGCAAATACAGCCAAGTCTGCAAAAGATGCAGCCCAGTCTGAGAATATTGAACAAATACAGCCCAGTCGATATAAATCAGCATACATCCCACTCTGTAAACTCAATAAATACAGCCCCATCTGTATAAACTCAACAAATACTCTATATAAATCAGCAACTATATACCAGCCTGTATAAACACAACTGCAGCCCAGTCTGAGTAAACTCAACAAATACAGCTCAGACTGTATGTTCACATCAAATGCAGCCCTGCCTGGATAAACTCAACAAATACAGCCCAGTCGGAGTAAATTCCACAAATACAGACCAGCCTGTAATATCTCAACAAATGCAACCCAGTCTGCATTTCCAAAACACATACAGCCCATTTTGAAAAAAATCAACAAATACAGCCCAGTCTGTATAAATCAGCAAGTACAGCCCCATCTGTATAAACACAGCAAATACAGCCCAGTCTGTATATAGACAACAAACACAGCCCAGTCTGGGTAACTCAGCAAATACAGCCCCATCTGTATAGTCAAAAAATATAGTCCAGTCTGTATAAATCAGCAAATACTGTCCAGTCAGTATATAGACAACAAATACAGCCCAGTCTGTATAACTCATCATATAAAGCCCCATCTGTATAAAGTCAACAAATACTCTGTATGAATCAGCAACTATATACCAGTCTGTATAAACACAAGTACAGCCTAGTCTGAGTAAACTTAACAAATGCAGCCCAATCTGTGTAAACTCGAGAAATACGGCCCAGTCTGTATAAACTCAACAAATACAGCCCAGTCTGTATAATCTCAACAAGTACAGCCCAGTCTGTATAATCTCAACAAATACAGCGCAGTCTGTATAGACTCAACAAATACAGTCCAGCCTGAGTAAACACAACAAAAAAAGCCCAATCTGTGTAAATTCAACAATTACAACCCAGTCTGTATAAATTCAACAAATACAGCCCATTCTGTATATACAAAACATATACAGCCCAATCTGAGTAAATTCAACAAATATAGCCCAGTCTGAGTAAATTCAACAAATATAGCCCAGTCTGAGTAAATTCAACAAATATAGCCCACTCTGTATATACAAAACATATACAGCCCAGTCTGAGTAAATTCAACAAATATAGCCCACTCTGTATATACAAAACATATACAGCCCAGACTGAGTAAATTCAACAAATACAGCGCAGCCTGAGAAAATTCAAAAATACAGCCCAGTCTGTGTAAATTCAACAAATACAGCCCAGCCTGTATAATCTTAACAAATACAGCCAGTCAATAAGTGGACCAGGGTGTCCCAGAGGGAACAGTCCCTACGGAATGCTGACAGGAGGTGGGAAGGGAAGATGTGTTTGGTGGTGGCTTCTGGCACGCAGGCAATGTGCACTTGGCGGCCTTCACTTTGGGGGAACTGAGGTGAGTGAGCAGCAGTGTTCTCCACAGCTCACCCATTGTTTACAGGCCTCAGGGGTACCAGGGGGTGGGGGCAGCTGATGCCTTGCCCTGCAGGCAACTACTGAGGTGCGGGGTGGAAGGGGGGTGGGGGTTCAGGTGCTGCCCTGGCACTGCATGCCACGCAGAGGCAATCGAGGAGGGGGCAGGGTAAGTGAGGGAAATGGCCACGCATTAGGGACGCCTGTATAAACTGATCATACTTCTGCAACTGGGACAGGTCAAGCACAGCCACAGTGATATGATTGGGGCCGGGCTCCTAGCCTGCCAGCCCATGCAAGCATCATGGAGACACCAAAAGGCCACCAAGCGCTCCATAACTAACTCCACCCCACTCCCACCCCCACCCCCCCCCCCCACCCCACCGCCCCCAACACCCCTCCCACTGCCCCATCCTCAAGGCACAAACTTTGAGTCCACCACCACTTTATTGAACTGCGGAGCAGTTGGGCTGCACACGTTGTACAATCTCCTCGCCAACGCTGGCCATGTAGCAGTCACTGCTGGAGGTGCTTATAGTCCCTTACAATCTCAGCATCCTGGTTTGGACCAGTGTCTCCCATGTTGCAGGTTGACAGGGCAGCCATACAAGTGCATGGCCATCTGAGGAAGCATTAAGGGTGGTCGCACAGAGCCAGGAAAGGTGTTAAGTACAGCCATGATAACTACGTCTCTCTCTCTTTCATGCTGCAGGGGAACCATGTCAGGATCATGGATCCTGGTCACCTAGCTGTATGCCTGATGGCCTACAGAGACTGTAGAAGACAGAGGAGAGAGTGGCTGAGGCTCCTGGCCGTGTAAAGGCAGGACCAGCAGAGGCTCCCGCACACGCTGCCCAGAGGCGACAGTGAGCTGTGGCTGGTCGGTGCCTAACGATACCCAGGGTCTATAGACGCCGTTTGCCATTCCTGCAGATGACTGAGAACCAGTGTCACCGATGACTGCGCATGTCTAGGGACCTGGAGGCTCACATCTGCCACTTACTCCTGGACTTGGCACCAAGGGGACATGGAGGACATCCACTGCCAGTGGCTGTAAAAGGGACTGTGGTGCTCAATTTCTATTCCAGTGGCTCCTTTCAGAGCTCCACAGGTGAGCTCTGTGGGATTTCACAATCTGCCACCCCCAAATGAGTCCATGAGGTCACAGATGCCATCTTCTCCATGGCACACACCTTTGTGCATTTCGCCCGGGACTGGGACAGCCAGGATGCAAGGGCCATTGGATTCACCCTGATCTCAGGATTCCCACAGGTGCAGAGTGCGATTGACTGCACTCATGTGGTGCTCAGGTCTCCATCGCTACACTTAGTGGACTTCATCAACCACAAGGGCTTCCACTCACTGAGCACGCAGCTGCTATGCGACCAACAGAAACGCATTCTGCACAGTTTCCAGGGAGTGTGAACAACTCCTACATCCTGAGTCAGTCACAGATCCCTGCAGTCTTCCAGGATCCACAGAGGCTGCAGGGTTGGCTCTTCAGGAACAAGGGCTCCCCACAGAGGCAGTGGCTGATGACATCCGTGTGACGGCCTCAGACTGCAGCAGAGCAACACTATAATGAAACTCATGCAGCAGCTCATAACTTGGTGGAGCTGAAGATGAGGTTCCGGTGCCTGGACCAGTCTGCTGGAGCCCTGCAATACAGTCCGCAGAGGGACATCATCATCGTCAGCTGCCCCCTTTACAACCTGGCGCTGCAACAGGGAGAGGGTCTGGCTTAGGAGGAGATGGAGGAGCTGCATGTCTCCTCCGATGAGGAAGACATTGACAGGGATGAGGGTGAGGGGGTTCTCGGTGGTGACAATGATGGGGATGAGGCTCTCACACTGGCCAGGCAAGGCAGGCATGCTTGGGAGGCCCTCATAGCTGACAGATTTGTGGAGGATGATAACGACATGCAGTGAGGTGTCCCTGTAGATCCTCATGTCGTAGTTGTGAATGTTTGACTCCAGTCTGGCTTATGGCAGTGCCACTACCCTCTGTCAGAATGCTCCTGTCATGGAGATGCAGTGGAGGCCCTAATAGTCACTCGATTGCAGGAGAATGATGACAACATGCAGTGAGGACACTCTGTAGATCCTCACACGGCCTCTGAGAATGTCTGACTTCTCTCTGGCCGAGGGCAGCTAATTCACGCTCCATGATCAGGGCCATCTCAGAGACGCAGCAAAGAAACTTTAGATGCATCTGATACTGTGTCCATTTTCAGCACCTCAGCCCTTCAGGAGCTAGTGCACAGCATCACTGGTCACAGATGCTGGTGTGATGGGGGCCAGCCCCACCTTAAAGGTGCTGAGAGCACACACAGAGTATGAGAGAGCTCTGTGGCGCCTGCCCACTACATTCTGGCAGCAATGACCAGCACCGCCAAGGTGCAGGCATCAGTAATGTTTCCAGGGAGTGTGAGGCTGGACCGTCACTGTGGTCTGAAGGCTGCACAGGGAAGAGGCCCTGGACTGAGACACCTGCCTTATATCTTGTCCAGAAAGATTTCACATCTGAGAAACAAGAACACAGCTCATCAGAACAAGGAGACACAGGCAGGGAGACATCCTTAGGTGTATATTGACAATAGTGAACATTATGTACAAGTGATCAGCACCCATGCCCAGGCTGTGCAACTACTTTTACCTAACTTCCCTAACCCTGCCACTATGTCTTGGTGCTCCCCGGACATCCACAGCTGAGGTGGAGTCAGCCTGCTGACTGTGATGCCCTGTCTGTGGTGACTTTGATAGGTGTCCTCTGGAGGGCTGAGACTTGGAGGCGCCGGCCTGCTTTCGGGGTCCTGCTGTGTGGCAGTGGCACCCTCCTCGGCCTGTGGAGCTGGAGCTGCAGATGTCACAGGAAGAGGGGAGTCAGATGTGCCGGACACTCCCGGAGACACCTGGGTGGATGGCCCCGTGGTGTGCACCTGCTGATCCTCCTCCCTATGGGTGCCCGAGGGCCCCTGGCTGACTCCGTGAGTGGAAGGGGTAGCTGGAGTGAGATTGAGCTGCCCAGCACCCCTCTCACGTTCACACTGTTGGAAGCCAACTATGGCATCAGCGATGGAGTTCAGCCCATGCAGCAGTGCAGGATTGAAGTCCTGGACTAAGATTTCCATAGTTGCCAACATCAAGCCAGTGTTGACCTCAGTGCGTTGCAATGCCGGCGCTATCACCTCAGCCTGAAGACGGACAGGCTCCTCCATCGTGCCTTGCAATCTGAGGAGTGCAGCGGACATCCCTTTCTGATGTTCCCGGGCTTGTCTTTGCAGCTGCAGCAACTGTGACATGACCGAGTCCAGAGACTCGTCATCTGACTCAGACTCAGCAACGTTCTGGCCTCCAGCTGTCCTCCAAGAACCGGGGACCTGGGAAGTCCCTCCCTCCACCTGCTGTGGATCAGACAGTGTGATGTGTTCACCAGACTGTGATCCTGAGGCTACTCTAAAGCTTGGTCACACTGAGATGTGTGTCTCTGTGCTGGTGGAGGGTGTGGGTGAGCGCTGTGATGGGTCTTCAGGAAGGGTGCCTTCAGATTCCTCCTCAGAGGTTTCTTCGGGGCTTGATTGGAGGCCCTGGGTCATGGACTCTGTTGGCTGTTTGGCAGATGTGCCTGTGAAAGCAAGGAGAGATAATTAGTGCATGACAGTGGCCTGTGAAAGAGGACACATCACTCTCAACATGGTTGTCTGATGGATCTTGCACTGCTGGACCCTCACTTGGTAGAGCAGCGCCGACCTCACCATCAACACAGGACCGGTCCCGGTCATCGCCAGCCAGTTGGATGGCTCTGTTTTCAAAATCTGTCAGAAATTGATCTTTGCATCCCTCCACCTGTCTGTAACCTTTCTCTCCTAGGAGCCAGTTTGTCCTGCATGGACAGAGGTGGGGAGAGTGTCAGGATGCTTACCTCGCCAGATGATAAGTAAAAAAGCAAAAAACTGTGGATGCTTGAAATCCAAACCAAAAACAGAATTGCCTGGAAAAACTCAGCAGGTCTGGCAGCATCGGCGGAGAAGAAAAGAGTTGACGTTTTGAGTCCTCATGACCCTTCAGCAGAACTCAGATGATAAGTATGCCTGGCCTGTGTGGGTGGTGAGTGATCTCATGGATAGGATGAGGGCAATGACGGTGAGTGTGAGAGAGTGAATGGTGATGTCCCTTGCACTGGCAGTGAGTGAGGGCCCTGTGGATGTGTAATGGGTTTGTGAGTGTGAGAGTTGAGAGTGATGAGAAGAGCGACTTGCCCTGGCGGAGTGGAGGAGATCATTCATCCTCTTGCGGCACTGGATGTTTGTCCTCCTCTGCAGGGCGTTTGCACTGCCATCACCTCCCAAGCCGGGTTGGTGAATTTGCTGCCCATCCTGCAGCCAGAGCGGGGGTAGAACACATCCCGGTGGCCTCCACTGCATCCACCAGTCACTCGAGGGATCCATCGTTGAAGCGGAGGCTGCAATCATTTTTTTCCTTTGCTGGCCATGTTTCCCGGGCAGCAGTGGTGAACTGGTGGTGATGAGCGCTTTTCTGGCGGCTGCCTTTTAAAGATGGCGGCTGTCATGATGCAACAGTGGGGTGATGGCGGGAGGGTGAATGAGATCCCGCTCACCATGGAGTTTCCCAGGAATGCATAGTTAATGAAGGGGGGCTCGGGACAATGTGGCGTGAAAACCTGTCATCTTCGTCGGCAGGTAGGACTCCATTTTACCCGCCTGCTGCAGCACTGAGTGCAATTCTGGAAAAATTCAGCCCTGATTCTCATTGGGGTACACGTCCACACACAGAGTCACAGAATCGCACAGTGCAGAAGAGGCCCTTCGGCCCATTGAGTCTGCACCAACACGTGAGAAATGCCTGACCTACCTAATCCCATTTACCAGCAGTTGGCCCATAGCCTTGAACGTTAAGACATGCCTAGTGCTTATCCAGGTACTTTTTAAAGGATGTGATGCAACCACCACCACCACCCTCCCAAGGAGCGCATTTCCCTCATAATCTTGTACACCTTGATCAGGTCGGCACTCAGCCTTCTCTGCTCCAATATAAACAATGCAAGTACTTACAACCTCTCCTCATAACTCAAATGTTTCATCCTAGGCAACATCCTGATGAATCTCCTCTGCACCCCATCCTGTGCAATCACATCCTTCCTGTCACTGGGCTACAGTTCTGCACACAGACTCTCACTGGGGGACAGTTCCACACACATGGACTCACTCTGGGGTACGGGAACCACATATACTGATTCTCACTGGTGTATGGATTCCATACACATTGACTCTAACTTGGGTACGGATTCCACACACACTGACTCTCACTGGGTACAGTTGCACACACATAGATTCTCACTGGGATACAGTTCCACACACACTGACTTCTACATGGGTACGGGTGCCACACACAATGATTCTCACTGGGCACAGTTCCACACACACTGATTCTCACTAGAATACAGTTCCACACATGCTCATTCGCACTGCGGTACAGTTCCACATACAATGATTATCACTGGGGTACAGTCTCACACACACTGATTCCCACTGGGGTGCAGTTCCACACACACTGATTCCCACTGGGGTACAGTCCCACACGCATTGACTATCACTGGGGTACTGTCACATACATATTGATTCTTACTGGGGTACAGTTACACACACACGCTGATTCTCACTGGGGTACAGTTCCACACACGCTGATTCTCGCTGCGGTACAGGTCCACACAAGCTGATTCCCACTGGGGTACAGTTTCACACACAGTGATTCTCACTGGTGTACATTCCCACACACACTGACTGTCACTGGGGTGCATTCCCACACACACTGAATTTCACTGCAGTACAGTCCCGCACACACATTGACTCTCGCTGGAGTACAGTTCCACACATGCTAATTCCTACTGGGGTAAGTTCCACACACACTGATTCTCACTAGGATACAATCCCACACACACATTGACTCTCACTGGGATACAGTTGCACACACACTGACTGTCACTGGAGTACGTACCACACACACTGATTCCACTAGGGTGCAGTTCCACACACAATGATTCTCACTCGGCTACAGTCCCGAACAGACTGATTCTTACTGGAGTTCAGTCCCACAGATGCTGACTCTCACTGGGGTACAGTTCCACACATGGTGATTCACACTGGGGTACAGTTCCACATACGCTGATTCCCACTGGGGAACAGTTCCACACATGGTGATTCACACTGGGGTACAGTTCCACATATGCTGATTCCCACTGGGGTACAGTCCAAAATGCACTGACAATCACTGGGGTAAGACCCCACACACACATGTTGATTCTCACTGGGGTACAGTTCCACACACACTTATTCTCACTGTGCTACAGTCCCACACATACTGACTCTCATTGTGGTCGAGTCCCAGACATACTGACTCTCACTAGGATTTAGTTCCATACAGACATTGAATCTTACTGGGGTACAGTTCCATACACAATGATTCTCACTGTGGTCCAATCCAACACAGACACAGACTCACTGAAGTGCAGTCCCAAACACACTTTGACTCTCACTGGGGTACAGTTAAACACACACTGATTCTCAGTGGGGTACACTCCCAGACACAGTGACTCTCACCGAGTTCCACACACACTGATTCCCACCGAGTACAGTCCCACACACACTGGTTCCCACTGATGGACACACATGTTGATTCTCACTGGGGTACAGTCCGACATGCACTGACTATCACTGGGGTAAAGTCGCACAGACACTGACTCTCACTGTGGTCGAATCTCACACACACTGACACTCACTAGGATTCAGTTCCATACAGACATTTAATCTTACTGGGGCACAGTAACATACACAATGATTCTCACTGAGGTGCAGTCCCATTCACACTGATTCTCACTGGGGTACAGTTCCACACAAGCTGATTCTCACTGCGGTACGTTCCCACACGCATTGACGCTCACTAGGGTACGGTTCCACACACACTGATTCTCACTCGGGTACAGTCCCAAACACACTGATTATTACTGGGGTTCAGTCCCACACATGCTGACTCTCACTGGGGTACAGTTCCACACATGCTGATTCACACTGGGGTACAGTCACACACACACTGATTCCCACTGGTTTACAGTTCCACACACATTGATTCTCACTGGGGTACAGTCCGACATGCACTGACTATCACTGGGGTACAGTCGCACACACACTGACTCTCACTGGGTTACAGTCCCACACACGCTGACTCTCACTGGGATACAGTCCAACACACGGTGATTCTCACTAATGTGCAGTCGCAAACACACTTTGACTCTCACTGGGGTACAATTACACACACACTGATTCTCAGTGGGGTACACTGCCAGACATATATATTCCCACTGAAGTACAGTTCCGCACACACAGATTCTCACTGGGTACAGTCTCACACACACTGATTCTTACTGGGGTGTAGTTCCACACACACTGATTCCTACTGGGGTACAGTCCCACACACACTGATCCTTACTGGGGTTCAGTCCCACACATGCTGACTCTCACTGGGATACAGTTCCACACACACTAATTCTCACTGTGGTACAGTCCAACACACACTGACTCTCACTGCGGTCGAGTCTGACACACACTGACTCTCACTAGGATTCAGTTCCTTACAGACAGTGAATCTTACTGGGGTACAGTTACATACACAATGATTCTCACAGGAGTACAGTCCTACACACACTGTCTCTCACGGGGATGCAGTCCCTAACACACTTTGATTTGTTCTGGGGTACAGTTACACACACAATGATTCTCAGTAGGGCACACTCGCATACGCACTGATTCCCACTGGGGTACAGTTCCTCAGACACTGATTACCACTGGAGTACAGTCCCACATGCATTGACTATCACTGGGGTACAGTCACACACATATTGACTCTCACTGGGGTACAGTTCCACACACACTGATTCTCACTGTGGTACAGTTGCACACTCTATGGTTCTCTCTGCGGTACAGGTCCACACAAGCGGATTCCCACTGGGGTACAGTTCCACACACACTGATTCTCACTGGTGTACATTCCCACACACACTGACTGTCACTGGGGTGCATTCCCACACGCACTGAATTTCACTGCAGTACAGTCCCAGACACACATTGACTCTCACTGGAGTACAGTTCCACACACGCTGATTCCCACTGGGGTACAGTTCCACACACACTGATTCTCACTTGGATACAGTCCCACACACACATTGACTCTCACTGGGATACAGTTGCACACAGACTGTCACTGGAGTACGTCCCACACACACTGATTCCACTGGGGTGCAGTTCCACACACACTGATTCTCACTCGGGTACAGTCCCGAACACACTGATTCTTAGGGGGGTTCAGTCCCACAAATGCTGACTTTCACTGGGGTACCGTTCCACACATGCTGATTCACACTGGGGTACAGTCACACAAACACTGAATCCCACTGGTGTACAGTTCCACACACACTCATTCTCACTTGGGTACAGTCCAACACGGACTGATTATCACTGTGGTACAGCTGCACACACACTGACTCTCACTGGGGTACAGACCCACACACACTGATTCTTACTGGGGTTCAGTCCCACACATGCTGACTCTCACTGGGGTACAGTTCCACACATGCTGATTCACAATGGGTTATAGATCCACACACGCAGATTCCCACTGGGGTACAGTTCCACACAAGCTGATTCCCAGTGGAGTACAGACCCACGCACACACTGATTCTCACTGGTGCACAGTTCCACACACACTGACTGTCACTGGGGTGCATTCCCACACACACTGAATTTCACTGCCGTATAGTCCCACACAAACATTGACTCTCGCTGGAGTACAGGTCCAATCATGCAGCTTCCCACTGGGGTACAGTTGCACACACACTGATACTCACTTGGATACAGTCGCACACACACATTGACTCTCACTGAGATACAGTTGCACACACACCGAGTGTCACTGAAGTACGTCCCACACACACTGATTCCACAGGGGTGCAGTTCCACACACACTGATTCTCACTCGGGTACAGTCCCAAACACACTGATTCTTAGGGGGGTTCTGTCCCACACATGCTGACTCTCACTGGGGTACCATTCCACACATGCTGATTCATACTGGGGTACAGTCACACACACACTGATTCCCACTGGTGTACAGTCCAATATGCACTGACTATCACTGTGGTACAGTCACACACACACTGATTCCCACTGGTGTACAGTCCAATACGCACTGACTATCACTGTGGTACAGTTGCACACACACTGACTCTCACTGGGGTACAGTCCCACACGTATTGACCATCACTGGGGTACAGTCGCACACATATTGACTCTCACTGGGGTACAGTCCCACACACACTGACTCTCACTGGGGTACAGTCCCACACACGCTGATTCTCACTAATGTGCAGTCGCAAACACACTGACTCTCACTGGGGTACAACTACACACACTCTGATTCTCAGTGGTGTACACTGCCAAACATATATATTCCCACTGAAGTACAGTTCTGCTCCCATGGGTTCTCACTGGGGTACAGTCCCACACACACATTTACTCTCACTGGAGTACAGTCCCACACAGACTGATTCCCACTGGGGTGCAGTTCCACACACACTGATTCTGACTGGTGCACAGACCCACACACACTGACTGTCACTGGGGTGCATTCCCACACACACTGAATTTCACTACGGTACAGTCCCACACAGACATTGACTCTCGCTGGAGTACAGTTCCACACATGCTGATTCCCACTGGGGTACAGTTCCACACACACTGATACTCACTTGGATACAGTTGCACACACACATTGACTCTCACTGGGATACAGTTGCACAAACACTGACTGTCACTGGAGTACATCCCACACACACTGATTCCACAGGGGTGCAGTTCCACACACACTGATTCTCACTCGGGTACAGTCCCAAACACAGTGATCCTTAGTGGGGTTCAGTCCCACACATGCTGACTCTCACTGGGGTACCATTCAACACATGCTGATTCATACTGGGGTACAGTCACACGCACACTGATTCCCAATGGTGTACAGTTCCGCACACACTGATTCGCACTGGGGTACTGTCCAACATGCACTGAATATCACTGTGGTACAGTCGCACACATAATGACTCTCACTGGGATACAGTCCCACACATGCTGACTCTCACTGTGGTACAGTCCCACACACGCTGACTCTCACTGGAGTACAGTCCCACACACGCTGATTTTCACTAATGTGCAGTCACAAACATACTTTGACTCTCACTGGGGTACAACTACACACACTCTGATTCTCAGTGGGGTACACTGCCAGACATATATATTCCCACAGAAGTACACTTCCGCACACACGGATTCTCACTGGGGTACTGTCCCACACATACATTGACTCTCACTGGAGTACAGTTCCACACAGAGTGATTCCCAGTAGGGTGCAGTTCCACACACAATGATTCTCACTTGGGTACAGACCCACACACACATTGACTCTCACTGGGATACAGTTGCACACCCACTGTCTGTCATTGGAGTATGTCACACACACACTGATTCCACTGGGGTGCAGTTCCACACACACTGATTCTCACTCGGGTACAGTCCTGAACACACTGATTCTTAGGGGCATTCAGTCCCACAAATGCTGACTCTCACTGGGGTACCGTTCCACACATGCTGATTCACACTGGGGTACCGTCACACAAAACACTGATTCCCACTGGTGTACAGTTCCACGCACACTGATTCTCACTTGGGTATAGTCCAACACGGACTGATTATCACTGTGGTACAGTTGCACACACACTGACTCTCACTGGGGTACAGTCCCACACACGCTGATTCTCACAAATGTGCAGTCGCAAACACACTGACTCTCACTGGGGTACAATTACACACACTCTGATTCTCAGTGGGGTACACTGCCAAACATATATATTCCCACTGAAGTACAGTTCTGCACTCACGGGTTCTCACTGGGGTACAGTCCCACACACACATTGACTCTCACTGGAGTACAGTCCCACACAGACTGATTCCACCTGGGGAGCAGTTCCATACACATTGATTCTCACTGAAGTAGAGTCCCACACAAAATGGTTCCAACTGGACTACAGTCCCACACACACTGATTCCCACTGATGTACATTTCCACACACGCTGACTCTCACTGGGGTACAGTACCACACAAGCTGATTCTCACTGGGGTACAGTTCCAAATGCATTGATGCTCACAAGGGTACAGTTCCACACACAATGATTCGCACTGGGGTTCAGTCCAACATGCACTGATTATCACTGGGGAATGGTCGCTCAAAGACTGACTCTCACTGGGGTACAGTCACACACACGCTGACTGTAACTGGGGTACCGTCCCACACACGCTGATTCTCTCTAATGTGCAGTCACAAACACACTTTGACTCTCACTGGGGTACAACTACACACACTCTGATTCTCAGTGGGGTACACTGCCAAACATATATATTCCCACTGAAGTACAGTTCTGCACACATGGGTTCTCACTGGGGTACAGTCCAACACACACATTGACTCTCACTGGAGTACAGTCCCACACAGACTGATTCCCACTAGGGTGCAGTTCCACACACACTGATTCTCACTGGGGTACAGTCCCACACACACTGATTCTTACCGGGGTTCAGTCCCACACATGCTGACTCCCACTGGGGTACAGTTCCACACATGCTGATTCACAATGGGTTACAGTACCACACACACACAGATTCGCACTGGGGTACAGTTCCACACACGCCAATTCCCAGTGGAGTACAGACACACACATACTGATTCTCACTGGTGTACAGTTCCACACACGTTGATTCTCACTGGGATAAAGTCCCTCACACACTGACTCTCACTGGAGTACAGTCCCACACATGCTGATTCTCACTGGGGTACAGTTTCACACACACTGATTCTCACTGGTGTACATTCCCACACACACTGACTGTCACTGGGGTGCATTCCCACACACACTGAACTTCACTGCAGTACAGTCCCACACAGACATTGACTCTCGCTGGAGTATAGTTCCACACATGCTGATTCCCACTGGGGTACAGTTCCACACATGCTGATTCCCAATGGAGTACAGACCCACACATACTGATTCTCACTGTTGTACAGTTCCACACACACTGATTCTCACTGGGATAAAGTCCCTAACACACTGACTCTCACTGAAGTACAGTCCCACAGATGCTGATTCTCATTGGGGTACAGTCCCACACACACTAACTCTCACAGCGCTCGAGTCCCACACACACTAACTCTCAGAGGGGTACAGTCCCACACACACATGCTTTTCACTAGGGTACAGTAGCACATACACTGATTCTCACTGGGTTAACTCCCATAAACAATGACTCTCACTGAGGTATAGTCACTCACACGCTGATTCCCACTGGGGTATAGATCCACACATGCTGATTCTCACTGGGGTTCAGTTCCACACATGCTGATTCTCACTGGGGTATAGTTGGACATACACTGATTCTCACTCGGGTACAGTTCCACCCACACTGATTCCCAGAGGTTTACAGTCAAACACACACAATAACTCTCATTGGGGTACAGTTACACACACACTGATTCTCAGTGGGGTACACTCCCAGACATACTGACTCTCACTGGGGTACAGTCCCATACACACTGATTCCCACTGGTGTACAGTTCCACATTCATTGAATCTCACTGGGGTACAGTCGCGCACACACGGACTCTCACTGGGTTACAGTCCCACACATGCTGATTCTCACCGGGGTTCAGTTCCACACACTCTGATTCCCAGTGGAGTACAGACCCCACACACTGATTCTCACTGGTGTACAGTTCCACACACACTGATTCTCACTGGGGTACAGTCCGACATGCACGAACTCTCACTGAGGTACAGTTCCATACATACGTTGATTCTCACTGGTATACAGTTCCACACACACTTATTCTCACTGTGGTACACCCCCACTCACACTGACTCTCACTGTGGTCAAGTCTCACACACACTGACTCTCAACGTGATTCAGTTCCATACATATATTGAATCTTACTGGTGTACAGTCCCATACACAATGATTCTCATTGAGGTACAGTTCCACACACACTGACTATCACTGGGGTGCAGTCCCAAACCACTTTGACTCTCACTGGGTTAAAGTTACACACACACTGATTCTCAGTGGGGTACACTCCCAGACACACTGACTCTCTTCGAGGTACAGATCCACACACACTGATTCCCACTGGATTTGAGTCCCACGCACACTGGTTCCAACTGGAGTGCAGTCCCACACACACTGATTCCCACTGATGTACAGTTCCACACACACTGATTCTCACTGGGGTACAGTCCGACACACACTGACTATCACTGGGGAACCATCACTCAAACACTGACTCTCACTGGGGTACAGTCCCACACACGCTGATTCTCACTGGGGTACAGTTCCACACAAGCAGATTCTCACTGGTGCACAGTTCCACACACACTGATTCTCACTGGGATAAAGTCCCTCACACACTGCCTCTCACTGAAGTACAGTCCCACAGATGCTGATTCTCATTGGGGTACATTCCCACACACACTGACTGTCACTGGGGTACAGTCACACATACACTGACTTTCACTGCAGTACAGTCCCACACACACTGACTCTCAAAGTGCTCGAGTCCCACACACATGAACTCTCACTGGGGTACATTTCCACACACGCTGATTTTCGCTGGGGTACAGTCCCAAACACACTGCTTCTCACTAGGGTACAGTCCCACATACACTGACTCTAAGTTGGTTACAGTGCCACACACTGCCTCTCACTTGCGTATATTTCTACACACACTGATTCTCACTGGGGTTCAGTTCCACACACACTGACTCACTGGGTTAGCTCCCATAAACAATGACTCTCACTGAGTTTAGTCACTCACACGCTGATTCCTACTGTGGTATAGTTCCACACATGCTGATGCTCACTGGGGTATAGTTGGACATACACTGATTCTCACTGGGGTACAGTTCCACCCACACTGATTCCCACAGATTTACAGTCAAACACAAACAATGACTCTCACTGGGGTACAGTTACACACACACTGATTCTCTGTTGGGTACACTCCCAGCCACACTGACTCTCACAGTGGTACAGTCCCACACAAACTGATTCCCACAGGTGTACACTTCCACATTCATTGAATCTCACTGGGGTACAGTCCGACACGCACTGACTCTCGCTGGGGAAGGGTCACTCAAACACTGACTCTCAATGGGGTACAGTCCCACACACGCGGACTCTCACTGGGGTACCATCCCACACACGCCGATTCTTACTGGGGTACAGTTCCACACAAGCAGATTCTCACTGTGGTACATTCCCACATGCATTGACACTCACTAGGGTGCTGTTCCACACACACTGATTTGCACTGGGGTACAGTCCGACACACACTGACTATCACTGGGGAAGGGTCACTCAAACACTGACTCTCAATGGGGTACAGTCCCACACACGCAGACTCTCACTGGGGTACCGTCCCACACACGCCGATTCTTACTGGGGCACACTTCCACACACGCTGATTCCTAGTGTAGGACAGACCCCACACGCTGATTCTCACTGGTGTACAGTTCCACACACACTGATTCTCACTGGGGTACAGTCCGACATGCACAAACTCTCACTGGGGTACCATCCCACACATACGTTGATTCTCACTGGTATACAATTCCACACACACTTATTCTCACTGTGGTACATTCCCACTCACTGACTCTCACTGTGGTCAAGTTTCACACACACACACTGACTCCTAATGTGATTCAGTTCCATAGAGACATTGAATCTAACTGGTGTACAGTCCCATACACAATGATTCTCACTGAGGTATAGTTCCACACACACTGACTCTCACTGGGGTGCAGTCCCAAACACACTTTGACTCTCACTGGGGTACAGTTACACACACACTGATTCTCAGGGGAGTAGAATCCCACACACACTGGTTCCAACTGGACTACAGTCGCACAAACACTGGTTCCAACTGGACTACAGTCGCACAAACACTGATTCCCACTGATGTACATTTCCACACACACTGACTCTCACTGGGGTACAGTCTGACATACATGCTGATTCTCACTGGGGTACAGTTCCACACAAGTAGATTCTCACTGCGGTTCATTCCCACACGCATTGACGCTCACTAGGGTGCTGTTCCACACACACTGATTTGCACTGGGGTACAGTCCGACACACACTGACTATCACTGGGGAAGGGTCACTCAAACACTGACTCTCAATGGGGTACAGTCCCACACACGCGGACTCTCACTGGGGTACCGTCCCACACACGCCGATTCTTACTGGGGTACAGTTCCACACAAGCAGATTCTCACTGCGGTACATTTCCACATGCATTGACACTCACCAGGGTGCTGTTCCACACACACTGATTCGCACTGGGGTACAGTCCGACACGCACTGAGTATCACTAGGGTACAGTCCCACATACACGGAATCTCACTGGGTTACAGTGCCACACACTGGCTCTCATTCATGGACATTTCCACACACGGTGATTCTCACTGGGGTTCAGTTCCACACACACTGACTCTCAATGGGTTACTGTCCCATACACACTGACTCTCGCTGAGGTATAATCCCTCACATGTGGATTCGCACTGGGGTATAGTTCCACACATGCTGATTCTCAATGGGGTACAGTTCCACCAACACTGATTCCCTCAGGGTAACAGTCAAACACACACACTGACTCTCACTGGGGTACAGTTACACACACACTGATTCTCAGTGGGGTACACTCACAAACACACTGATTCTCACTAGGGTACAGTTCGACAAGCACTGACGCTCACTGAGGTACTGTCACACACACACTGACTTTCACTGGGGTACAGTCCCACACACACTGATTCTCACTGGGGTACAGTTCAACACAAACTGACTCTCAATGCGGTACAGCCCCGCACGAATTGTCACTCACTGGTGTACACTTCCACACACACTGATTCCCACTGCAGTACAGGTCCACACAATCTGATTCCCACTGTGGTACAGTCAAATGCGCGATTATTCTAACTGGGATAAAGTCCCACACACAATGACTCTCACTGGGGGACTGTCCCACACATGCTGACTCTCACTGGGGTACAGTCACATACACAGTGACTTTCATTGCAGTAGAATCCCACACACCCTGACTTTCACTCCGGAACAATCCCACAAACACGTTGACTCTCGCAGGAGTACAGTTCCACACACGCTGATTCCCACTGGTGTACAGTTCCAACACACTGATTCTCACAGGGATACCGTCCCACACACACAGTGACACTACCTGGAGTACAGTCCCACACACACTGATTCCCACTGGGGTACAGTCCCACACTCACTGACTTTCACTAGGGTACAGTCCCACACACACATATTGATTCTCACTAAAGTGCATTCCTAAACACACTTTGACTCTGACTGGGGTACATCTACTCACACTCTAATTTTCAGTGGGGTACACTGCCAGACATATATAATCCCGCTGAAGTACAGTTCCACACACACGGTTTCTCACTGGGGTACAGTCCCACACATACATTGATTCTCACAGGAGTACAGTACCACACAGACTGATTCCCACTGGGGTGCAGTTCCACACATACTGATTCTCACGGGGCTACAGAACCACGCACACTGATTCTTACTGGGGTTCAGTCCCACACATGCTGACTCCCACTGGGGTACAGTTACACACACGCTGATTCCCACTAGGGTACAGTTCCACTCACGCTGATTCCCAGTGGAGTACAGACCCCACACACTGATTCTCACTGCTGTACAGTTCCACACACACTGATTCTCACTGGGGTACAGTCCGACATGCACAAACTCTCACTGGGGTACAATCCCACACATACGTTGATTCTCACTGGTATACAATTCCACACACACTTATTCTCACTGTGGTACATTCCCACTCACACTGACTCTCACTGTGGTCAGGTCTCACACACACTGACTCTCAAAATGTTTCAGTTCCATACAGGCATTAAATTTTACTGGTGTACAGTCCCATACACAATGATTCTCACTGAGGTACAGTTCCACACACACTGACTCTCACTGGGGTGCATTCCCAACACACTTTGACTCACACTGGGGTACCGTTGCACACACGCTGATTCTCAGTGGGGTACACTCCCAGACACACTGACTCTCATCGAGGTACAGTTCCACACACACTGATTCCCACTGGAGTAGAGTCCCACACACACTGGTTCCAACTGGAGTACAGTCCCACACACACTGATTCCCACTGATGTACAGTTCCACACACACTGATTCTCACTGGGGTACAGTCCGACACACACTGACTATTACTGGGGAACCGTCACTCAAACACTGACTCTCACTGGGGTACAGTCCCACACACGCTGATTCTCACTGGGGTACAGTTCCACACAAGCTGATTCTGACTGCGGTATGTTCCCACACGCATTGGCGCTCAATAGGGTACAGTTCCACACACACTGATTCTCACTCGGGAACAGACCCAAACACACTGATTCTTACTGGTGTTCAGTCCCACACTTGCTGACTCTCACTGGGGTATAGTTCCACACATGCTGATTCACACTGGGGTACAGTCCAACATGCACTGACTATCACTGGGGTATAGTCGCACGCACACTGACTCTCACTGGGGTACAGTCCCACACATGCTGACTCTCACTGGGGTACATTCCTACACACGCTGTTTTTCACTAATGTGCAGTCGCAAACACACTTTGACTCTCACTGGGAACAATTTCACGCACACTGATTCTCAATGGGGTACACTCCCAGCCACTTATATTCCCACAGAAGTACACTTCCGCACACACGGATTCTCAATAGGGTACAGTCGCACACGCAATGATTCTAACCGGGATAAAGTGCCACACACACTGACTCTCACTGTGGTACAATCCTACACATGCCGATTCTCGTTGGGGTACAATTCCACACACACTGATTCTCACTGGGGTACCATCCCACACACACTGACTGTCACTAGGGCGCAGTCCCACATACACTGACGTTTACTGCGATACAATCCCACACACAAAATCTCGCTGGGGTACAGTTCCACACACGCTGATTCCCGCTGGGGTATATTTCCACACACTCCTGATTTTCACCAGGATACAGTCCCACACACACACTGACTCTCACTGGAGTACAGTCCCACACAGACTGATTCCCACTGGGGTGCAGTTTCACACACACTGATTCTCACTGGGGTACAGACCCACACACATTGATTCTTACTGGGGTTCAGTCCCACACGTGCTGACTCTCACTGGTGTACTGTTCCGCACGCATTGACGCTCACAAGGGTACAGTTCCACACACACTGATTCGCATTGGGGTACAGTCCGACACGCACTGACTATCACTGGGAAATTGTCGCTCAAACACTGACTCTCACTGTGGTACAGTCCCACACACGCTGACCCTCACTGGGGTACAGTCCCACACATGCTGATTCTCACAAATGTGCAGTCGTAAACACACTTTGATTCTCACTGGGGTACAACTACACACACTCTGATTCTCAGTGGGGTACACTGCCAGATATATATTCCCACTGAAGTACAGTTCTGCACACATGGATTCTCACTGGGGTACAGTCCAACACACACATTGACTCTCACTGGAGTACAGTCCCACACAGGGTGATTCCCACTAGGGTGCAGTTCCACACACACTGATTCTCACTGGGGTACAGACCCACACACACTGCTATTACTGGGGTTCACTCCCACACATGCTGACTCTCACTGGGTTAACTCCCATAAACAATGACTCTCATTGAGGTATAGTCACTCACACGCTGATTCCCACTGCGGTATAGTTCCACACATGCTGATTCTCACTGGGGTTCAGTTCCACACCTGCTGATTCTCACTGGGCTATAGTTGAACATAGAGATAAAAACAAAGAAAACTGCGGATGCTGGAAATCCAAAACAAAAACAGAATTACCTGGAAAAACTCAGCAGGTCTGGCAGCATCGGCGGAGAAGAAAAGAGTTGACGTTTCGAGTCCTCATGACCCTTCGACAGAACTTGATCGACAGAACTCAAGTTCTGTCGAAGGGTCATGAGGACTCGAAACATCAACTCTTTTCTTCTCCGCCGATGCTGCCAGCCCTGCTGAGTTTTTCCAGGTAATTCTGTTTTTGTTATAGTTGAACATATACTGATTCTCAGTGCAGTACAGTTCCACCCACACTGATTCCCACAGGTTTACAGTCAAACACACACAATAACTCTCACTGGGGTACAGTCCCACACACACTGATTCCCACTGGTATACATTTCCACATTCACTGAATCTCACTGGGGTACAGTCGCACACACACAGACTCTCACTGGGTTACAGTCCCACACATGCTGATTCTCACTGGGGTTCAGTTCAACACACGCTGATTCCCACTAGGGTATACTTGCACACACGCTGATTCCCAGTGGAGTACAGAATCCACACACTGATTCTCACTGGTGTACAGTTCCACACACACTGATTCTCACTGGGGTACAGTCCGACATGTAAGAACTCTCACTGGGGTACAGTCCCATACATATGTTGAGTCTCACTGGCATACAGTTCCACACACACTTATTCTCACTGTGGTACACTCCCACTCACACTGACTCTCACTGTGGTCAAGTCTCACACACACTGACTCTCAATGTGATTCAGTTCCATACAGACATTGAATCTTACTGGTGTACAGTCCCATACACAATGATTCTCACTGAGGTATAGTTCCACACACACTGACTCTCACTGGGGTGCAGTCCCAAACACACTTTGACTCTCACTGGGGTACAGTTATACACAGACTGATTCTCAGTGGGGTACACTCCCAGACACACTGACTCTCATCGAGGTACAGATCCACACACTCTGATTCCCACTGGAGTAGATTCCCACACACACTTTTCCAACTGGAGTGCAGTCCCACACACACTGATTCCCACTGATGTACAGTTCCACACACACTGATTCTCACTGGGGTACAGTCCGACACGCACTAACTATCACTGGGGAACCGTCACTCAAACACTGACTCTCACTTGGGTACATTCCCACACATGCTGATTCTCACTGCGGTACAGTTCCACACAAGCAGATTCTCACTGGGGTACGTTCCCACACGCACTGACGCTCAATAGGGTACAGTTACACACACACTGATACTAATTCGGGTACAGACCCAAACACACTGATTCTTACTGGGGTTCAGTCCCACACATGCTGACTCTCACTGCGGTAAATTTCCACACAAGCTGTTTCACACTGGGGTACAGTCGCACCCACACTGATTCCCACTGGTGTACAGTTTAACACACACTGATTCTCACTGGGGTAAAGTCCGACATGCACTGGCATTCACTGGGGTACAGTCGCACACACACTGACTCTCACTGGGGTACAGTCCCACACATGCTGACTCTCACTGGGGTACAGTCCCACATACGCTGTTTCTCACTAATGTGCAGTTGCAAACAGACTTTGACTCTCCTGGGGTACAATTACACACACACTGATTCTCAGTGGAGTACACTCACAGATACATATATTCCCACTGAAGTACTGTTCCGCACACATGGATTCTCACAGGGGCACAGTCGCACACGCACTGATTCTAAACGGGATAAAGTCCCACACATACTGACTCTCACTGGGGCACAGTCCTACACATGCTGATTCTCACTAGGGTAAAGTTCCACACATACTGATTCTCACTGGTGTACATTCCCACACACACTGACGGTCACTGGGGTACAGTCCCACATACACTGACTTTCACTGCGGTACAGTCCCACACAGACATTCTCGCTGAGGTACAGTTCCACACACACTGATTCCCACTAGGGTATAGTTCCACACACTCCTGATTCTCACTAGGATACAGTCCCAAACACACATTGACTCTCACTGGAGTACAGACCCACATACACTGATTCTTACTGGGGTTCAGTCCCACACATGCTGACTCTCACTGGGGTACAGTTCCACACATGCTGATTCACACTGGGTTACAGTTCCACACATGCTGATTCCCACGAGGGTACAGTTCCACACACGCTGATTCCCAGTGGAGTACATAAACGCAGACACTGATTCTCACTGGTGTAATGTTCCACACACACTGATTGTCACTGGGTTAGAGTCCGAGACAAACTGACTATCACGGGGGTACAGTCGCACACACACTGACTCGCACTGGGGTACAGTCACACACACACTGACTCTCACTGGGGTACAGTCACACACACGCTGATTCTCACTAGGGCACAGTTCCACACACGCTGATTCTCAATGTGGTACAGTTTCACACAAGCTGATTCCCACTGTGGTACAGTCCCACACATGCTGATTCTCACTGGGGTCTAGTTTCACACATGCTGATTCTCACTGGGGTACATGCCCACCACACTGACTGTCACTGGGGTACAGTCACACACACACACTGACTTTCACTGCAGTACAGTCCCACACTAACATTGAGTCTCGCTGGAGTACAGTTCCACACAATCGGATTCACACTGGGATACCGTCTCACACAAACATTGACTCTCATTGAGGTATAGTTCCACACACACTGACTTTCACTGGAGTACAGTCCCACACACACTGATCCCACTGGGGTGCAGTTCCACACACACTGATTCTTCTAGGGGTTCAGTCTGACACATGCTGACTCTCACTGGGATACAGTTCCACACATGCTGATTCACACTGGGGCGCAGTTCGACAAACACTTGTTCCCACTGGGGTACAGATCCACAAACATTGATTCCCAGTGGAGTACAGTCCCACACACACACGTTGATTCTTACGGGGTACAGTTCCACACACAATTATTCTCACTGTGGTACAGACCCACACACAATGACTCTCACTGTGGTTGAGTCAAACACACACTGACTCACTGGGGTACATTTCCTCACACGCTGATTCTCGCTGGGGTACAGTCCCACTCACACTGATTCTCACCAGGGTACAGTCCCACATACACTGACTCTCACTGGGTTACAGTGCCACACACTGGCTCTCACTCGTGGAGATTTCCACACATGGTTTTTCTCACTGGGGTTCAGTTCCACACACACTGACTCTCACTGGGTTACAGTCCCATACACACTGACTCTTGCTGAAGTATAGTCCCTCACATCCTGATTCGAACTGGGGTATAGTTCCACACATGCTGATTCTCACTGGCGTTTAGTTACACACATGCTGATTCTCACTGGGGTAAAGTTCCACCAACACTGATTCCCACAGGGTAACAGTCAATAACACACACTGACTCTCACTGGGGTACAGTTACACACACACTGATTCTCAGTGGGGTACACTCACAGACACACTGATTCTCACTAGGGTACAGTTCGACAAGCACTGACGCTCACTGGTGTATTGTCACACACACACTGACTTTCACTGGGGTACATTCCCACACACGCTGATTCTCACTGGGGTACAGTTCAACACAAACTGACTCTCAAAGCGGTACAGCCCCACACGAATTGTCACTCACTGGTGTACAGTTCCACACACACTGATTCTCACTGCAGTACAGGTCCACACCAGCTGATTCCCACTGGGGTACAGTCACACGCGCAATGATTCTAACTGGGATAATATCCCACACACAATGACTCTCACTGGGACACTGTCCCACACATGCCGATTCTTACTGTGGTACAGTTCCACACACACTGATTCTCACTGGGATAAAGTCCCTCACACACTGACTCTCACTGCAGTACTGTCCCAAACATGCTGATTCTCACTGGGGTACATTCGCACACACACTGACTGTCACTGGGGTACAGTCACACACACAGTGACTTTCATTGCAGTAGAATCCCACACACCCCGATTTTCACTGCGGTACAATCTCACAAACACGTTGACTCACAGGAGAACAGTTCCACACACGCTGATTCCCACTGGTGTAAAGTTCCAACACGCTGATTCTCACAGGGATACCGTCCCACACACACAGTGACTCTACCTGGAGTACAGTCCCACACACACTGATTCCAACTGGGGTATAGTCCCACACTCACTGACTTTCACTGTGGTACAGCAGTCCCACACACGCTGATTCTCACTAATGTGCAGTCGCAAACACACTTTGACTCTCACTGGGGTACAACTACACACACACTGATTCTCAGTGGGGTACAATGCCAGACATATATACTCCCACTGAAGTACAGTTCCGCACACATGGATTCTCACTGGAGTACAGTCCCACACAGACTGGTTCCCACTGGGGTGCAGTTCCAGACACACTGATTCTCATGGGGGTACAGACCCACGCACACTGATTCTTACTGGGGTTCAGTCCCACACATGCTGATTCGCACTGGTGTTCAGTCCCACACATGCTGATTCACACTGGGATACAGTTCCACACATGCTGATTCCCACTAGGGTACAGTTCCACACACGCTGATTCCCAGTGGAGTACAGACCCCCTCACACTGATTCTCACTGGTGTACAGTTCTACACAAACTGATTCTCACAGGTTTACAGTCAAACACACACAATGACTCTCACATGGGTACAGGTACACACACACTGATTCTCAGTGGGGTACATTCCCAGACACATGGACCCTTACTGGGGTACAGTCCCACATACACTGATTCTCACTGGTGTACAGTTCCACATTCATTGAATCTCACTGGAGTACAGTCCGACACGCACTGACTCTCACTGGGTTACAGTCACACACACACTGACTCTCACTGGGTTACAGTGCCACACATGCTGATCCTCACTGCGGTACATTCCCACACGTCGGGGTACAGTCCGACACACACTGAGTATTTCTGGGGAATGGTCGCTCAAACACTGACTCTGACTGGGGTACATCTCCACACACGCTGATTCTCGCTGGGGTACAGTCCCACACACACTGATTCTCACTAGGGTACAATCCCACATACACTGAACCTCACTGGGTTACAGTGCCACACACTGGCTCTCATTCATGGAGATTTCAACACACAGTGATTCTCACTGGGGTACAGTTCAACACAAACTGACTCTCAATGCGGTACATCCCGCAACGAATTGTCACTCACTGGTGTACAGTTCCACACACACTGATTCTCACTGCAGTACAGGTCCACACAAGCTGATTCCCACTGTGGTACAGTCAAACGTGCAATTATTCTAACTGGGATAAAGTCCCACACACAATGACTCTCACTGGGAGACTGTCCCACACATGCTGATTCTCACTGTGGTACAGTTCCACACACGCTGATTCCCACTAGGGTACAGTTCCACACACGTTGATTCCCAGTGGAGTACAGACCCCACACACTGATTCTCACTGCTGTACAGTTCCACACACACTGATTCTCACTGGGGTACAGTCCGACATGCACAAACTCTCACTGGGGTACAATCCCACACATACGTTGATTCTCACTGGTATACAATTCCACACACACTTATTCTTACTGTGGTACATTCCCACTCACACTGACTCTCACTGTGGTCAAGTCTCATGCACACTGACTCTCAATGTGATTCAGTTCCATACAGGCATTGAATTTTACTGGTGTACAGTCCCACACATGCTGACTCTCACTGGGGTACATTCCCACACACGCTGTTTCTCACTAATGTGCAGTCGCAAACACACTTTGACTCTCACTGGGGTACAATTACACGCACACTGATTCTCAGTGGGGTACACTCCCAGACACACTGACTCTCATCGAGGTACAGTTCCACACACACTGATTCCCACTGGAGTAGAGTCCCACACACACTGGTTCCAATTGGAGTACAGTCCCACACACACTGATTCCCACTGATGTACAGTTCCACACACACTGATTCTCACTGGGGTACAGTCCGACACACACTGACTATTACTGGGGAACCGTCACTCAAACACTGACTCTCACTGGGGTACAGACACAAACACACTTATTCTTACTGGGGTTCAGTCCCACACATGCTGAGTCTCACTGGGGTACAGTTCCACACAAGCTGATTCTGACTGCGGTACGTTTCCACACACATTGGCGCTCAATAGGGTACAGTTCCACACACACTGATTCTCACTCGGGTACAGACCCAAACACAATGAGTCTTACTGGGGTTCAGTACCACACATGCTGACTCTCACTGGGGTACAGTTCCACACATGCTGATTCACACTGGGGTACAGTCCAACATGCACTATCACTGGGGTACAGTCGCACGCACACTGACTCTCACTGGGGTACAGTCCCACACACACTGACTCTCACTGGGGTAAATTCCCACACACGCTGTTTCTCACTAATGTGCAGTCGCAAACACACTTTGACTCTCACTAGGGTACAATTACACGCACACTGATTCTCAGTGGGGTACACTCCCAGCCACTTATATTCCACTGAAGTACAGTTCTGCACACACGGATTCTCAATGGGGTACAGTCGCACACGCAATGATTCTAACCGGGATAAAGTCCCACACACACTGACTCTCACTGTGGTACAATCCTACTCATGCTGATTCTCGCTGGGGTACAATTCCACACACACTGATTCTCACTGGGGTACATTCCCACACAGACTGACTGTCTCTATGGTACAGTCCCATATACACTGACGTTTACTGCGATACAATCCCACACACAAAATCTCGCTGGGGTACAGTTCCACACACGCTGATTCCCGCTGGGGTATATTTCCACACACTCCTGATTTTCACCAGGATACAGTCCCACACACACACTGACTCTCACTGGAGTACAGTCCCACACAGACTGATTCCCACTGGGGTGCAGTTTCACACACACTGATTCTCACTGGGGTACAGACCCACATACATTGATTCTTACTGGGGTTCAATCCCACACGTGCTGACTCTCACTGGGGTACAGTCCCACACATGCTGATTCTCACTCTGGAACAGTTCCACCCACGCTGATTCTCACTGTTGTACAGTTCCACACAAGCTGATTCCCACTGGGGTACAGTCCCACACATGCTGATTCTCACTGGGGTACATGCCCACCACACTGACTGTCACTGGGGTACAGTCACAAACACCCTGACTTTCACTGCAGTACAGTCCCACACTAACATTGAGTCTCGCTGGAGTACAGTTCCACACACTCTGATTCTCACTGGGATACAGTCTCACACACACATTGACTCTCACTGGAGTACAGTCCCACACACACTGATCCCAGTGGCATGCTGTTCCACACACAATGATTCTTACGGGGGTTCAGTCTGACACATGCTGACTCTCACTGGGGTACAGTTCCACACATGCTGATTCACACTGGGGTACAGTTCCACACATGCTGATTCCCAATGGAGTTCATACCCACACACACTGATTCTCACTGGTGTACAATTCCACACACACTGATTCTCACTGGGGTACAGTCCGACACGCACTGTCTATCACAGGGGAAGAGTCGCACATACACTGACTCTCACTGGGGTATAGGCCCACACACGCTGATTCTCACTGGAGTACAGTTCCACACACGCTGATTCTCACTCTGGTACAGTTCCACACAAGCTGATTCCCACTGGGTTACAGTCCCACACATGCTGATTCTCACTGGGGTACAGTTTCACACACGCTGATTCTCACTGGGGTACATGCCCACCACACTGACTGTCACTGGGGTACAGTCCCACACACAATGACTTTCACTGCAGTACATTCCCACACTAACATTGAGTCTTGCTGGAGTACAGTTCCACATACACTAATTCTCATTGGGATACAGTCTTACACACACATCGACTTTCACTGGGGTACAGTTCCACAAACACTGATCCCACTGGGGTGCAGTTCCACACACACTGATTCTTACTGGGGTTCAGTCTGAAACATGCTGACTCTCACTGGGGTACAGTTCCACACATGCTGATTCACACTGGGGCGGTTCCACACACACTGATTCCCACTGGGGTACAGATCCACACACACTGATTCTCACTGGGGTACAGTCCGACATGCACTGTCTATCACAGGGGTAGAGTCGCACATACATTGACTCTCACTGGGGTACAGTCGCCCACACACTGATTCCCACTCGTGTACAGTTCAGCACACACTGATTCTCACTGGGGTATAGTCGCACACGCACTGATTCTAACTGGGATAAAGTCCCACACACACTGACTCTCACTGGGGTACAGTCCTACACATGCTGATTCTCACTGGGGTACTGTTCCACACACACAGATTCTAACTGGGGTACATTCCCACACAGACTGACTGTCACTGGTGTACGGTCCCACATACACTGACTTTCACTGTGGTACAATCCCACACACACATTCTCACTGGGGTACAGTTCCACACACACTGATTCCCACTGGGATATATTTCCACACACTCCTGATTCTCACTAGGATGCAGTCCCACACACACATTGACTGTCAGTGGAGTACAGTCCCAAACACACTGATTCTCACTGGGGTACCGAGCCACACACACAGATTCTTACTGGGGCACAGTCGCTCAAACACTGACTCTCACTTGGGTACAGTCCCACACACGTTGATTCTCACTGGGGTACAGTTCCACACAAGCTGATTCTCACTCAGGTACAGTTCCGAAAACACTGATTCTTACTGAGGTTCAGTCCCACAAATGCTGACTCTCACTGGTGTACAGTTCCACACACATACTAATTCTCACTGGGATAAAGTCCCACACACTGACTGTCACTGGAGTACAGTCCCACACATGCTGATTCTCACTGGGGTACATGCCCACACACACTGACTGTCACTGGGGTACAGTCACACATACACTGACTTTCACTGCAGTACAGTCCCACACACACTGACTCTCACAGTGCTCCAATCCCACACACACTATCTATCACTGGGTTACATTTCCACACAGGGTGATTCTCGCTGGGGTATAGTCCCACACACACTTCTTCTCACTAGGGTACAGTCCCACATTCACTGACTCTAAGTGGTTTACAGTGCCACACACTGCCTCTCACATGCATTTATTTCCACACACACTGATTCTCACTGGGGTTCAGTTCCACACACACTGACTCTCACTGGGTTACTGTCCCATAAACAATGACTCTCACTGAAGTGTAGTCACTCACACGCTGATTCTCTCTGGGGTTCAGTTCCACACATGCTGATTCTCACTGGGGTATAGTTGGACATACACTGATTCTCACTGGGGTACAGTTCCACCCACACAGATTCCCACAGTGTTACAGTCAAACACACACAATGACTCTCTGGGAGTGTACCCCACTGAGAATCAGTGTGGGTGTAACTATACCCCCGTGAGACTGACTCTCACAGGGCTACAGTTCTACACACACTGATCCCCACTGGTGTGCAATTCCAACACATTGATTCTAAATGGGATAACGTCGCACACACACAATGACTCTCACTGGAGCACTGTCCCACACACATTGATTCTTACTTAGGTTCAGTCCCACACATGCTGACTCTCACTGGGGTACAATTCCACACATGCTGATTCCCACTCAGTTACAGTTCCGCACACATTTATTCTCACTGTGGTACTGTCCCACACGCACTGATTCTAACAGGGGTAAAGTCCCACACACACTGCCTCTCACGGGTACAGTCCCACACATGCTGATACTCTCTGGGGTACAGTTCCACACACTATGACTTTCACTGCAGCACAATCCCACACACACATTGACTCTAACTGTTCAGTCCCAGACACAACGATTCCCACTGGGGTGCAGTTCCACACACACTGATTCTCACTGGGGTACAGTCCCACACACACTGATTCTGATTGGGGTTCAGTCCCACACATGCTGACTCTCACTGAGGTACAGTTCCACACATGCTGATTCTCACTGGGGTACAGTACCACACATGCAGATTCCCACCAGGATACAGTTCCACACACACTGATTCCCAGTGGAGTACAGACCCACACACACTGATTCTCAATGGTGTACAGTTCCGCCCACACTGATTCTCACTGGGGTACAGTCCGACATGCACTAACTCTCACTGGGGTACAGTCCCACACTTACGTTGATTCTCACTGGGATACAGTTCCACACACACTTATTCTCACTGTGGTACACTCACACTCACACTGACTCTCACTGTGGTCAAGTCTCATACACACTGACTCTCAATGGGATGCAGTTCCATACAGACATTGAATCTTACTCGGGTACTGTCCCATACACAATCATTCTCACTGAGGTACAGTCCCAAACACAATTTGACTCTCACTAGTGTACAGTTCCACACACACTGATTCTCAGTGGGGTACACTCCCAGACACACTGACTCTCACTGGATTACATTCCCACACACACTGATTCCCACTGGTGTATAGGTCCACGTTCATTGAATCTCACTGTGGTACAGTCCGACATACACCGATTCTCAGTGGGGTACACTACCAGATGCACTGACTCTCACTGGGTTACAGTCCCACACATGCAGATTCTCACTGGGGTACAGTTCCACACACGCTGATTCCCACTAGGGTACACTTCCACACCCGCTGATTCCCAGTGGAGTACAGACCCACACACATGATTCTCAGTGGTGTACAGTTCCACACACACTGATTCTCACTGGGGTACAGTCTGACATGCACTAACACTCACTGGGGTACAGTCCCACACATAAGTTGGTTCTCACTGGTATACAGTTCCACATACACTTATTCTCACTGTGGTACATTGCTACTCACATTGACTCTCATTGTGTTCAAGTCTCACACACACTGACTCTCAATGTGATTCAGTTCCATACAGACATTGAATCTTACTGGAGTACAGTCCCATACACAATGATTCTCACTGAGGTACAGTCCCGCACACACTGAATCTCACTGGGGTGCAGTCCCAAACACACTTTGACACTCACTGGGGTACACTCCCAGACAAAGTGACTCTCATCAAGGTACAGTTCCACACAAACTGAATCCCACTGGAGTAGATTCCCACACACACTGGTTCCAACTAGAGTACAGTCCCACAAACACTGATTCGCACTGATGTACAGTTCCACAAACACTGATTCTCACTGGGGTACAGTCCGACGTGCACTGACTATCACTGGGCAACCGTCGCTCAAACACTGACTCTCACTGCGGTACAGTCCCACACACGCTGATTCTCACTGGAGTACAGTTCCACACAAACAGATTCTCACTGCAGTACATTTCCACACGCATTGACGCTCACTAGGGTACAGTTCCACACACACTGATTCTCACTGGAGTACAGTTCCACACACACTGATTCTCACTAGGGTACAGTTCCACACACACTGATTCTCACTGGAGTACAGTTCCACACACACTGATTCTCACTGGAGTACAGTTCCACACACGCTGTTTCTAACTAATGTGCAGTCACAAACACACTTTGACTCTCACTGGGGTACAATTCCACACACAATGATTCTCAGTGGGAACACTCCCAGACACAAATATTCCCACTGAAGTACAGTTCCACACATACGGATTCTCACTGGGGTACAGTCGCATACGCGCTGATTCTAACCGGGATAAAGTCCCACACACACTGACTCTCACTGGGGTACAGTCCTACACATGCTGATTGTCACTGGGGTACAGTTCCACACACACTGATTCTCACTGGCGTACATTCCCACACGCACTGACTTTCACTGGGGTACAGTCCCATATACACAGACTTTCACTGCGGTACAATACCACACACACTATCTCACTGGGGTGCAGTTCCACACACGCTGATTCCCACTGGGGTATAGTTCCACACACTCCTGATTTTCACCAGGATACAGTCCCACACACACATTGACGCTCACTGGAGTACAGTACCAATAAGACTGATTCCCACTGGGGGGCAGTACCAAACACACTGATACTCACTGGGGTACAGACGGACACACACTGATTCTTACTGGGGTTCAGTCCCACACATGCTGACTCTCACTGGGGTACAGTTCCACACATGCTGATTCACACTGGGGTACAGATCAACACACGCTGATTCCCAGTGGAGTTCATACCCACACACACCGATTCTCACTGGTATACAGTTCCACACACACTGATTCTCACTGGGGTACAGTCCGACATGCACTGTCTATCACAGTGGTAGAGTCGCACATACACTGACTCTCACTGGGGTACAGTCCCACACATGCTGATTCTCACTGGGGTACAGTTCCACACAAAAACAGAATTACCTGGAAAAACTCAGCAGGTCTGGCAGCTCCACACACGCTGATTCTCACTCTGGTACAGTTCCACACAAGCTGATTCCCTCTGGGGGTACAGTCCCACACATGCTGATTCTCACTGGGGTACAGTTTCACACACACTGATTCTCACTGGGGTACATGCCCACCACACTGACTGTCACTGGGGTACAGTCCCACACACAGTGATTTCACTGCAGTACCTTCCCACACTAACATTGAGTCTCGCTGGAGTCCAGTTCCACACACACTAATTCTCACTGGGATACAGTCTCACACACACATCGACTCTCACTGGGGTACAGTTCCACACACACTGATCCCACTGGGGTGCAGTTCCACACACACTGATTCTTACTGGGGTTGAGTCCGAAACATGCTGACTCTCACTGGGGTACAGTTCCACACTTGCTGATTCACACTGGGGCACAGTTCCACACACACTGATTCCCACTGGGGTACAGATCCACACACACTGATTCCCAGTGGAGTACAATCCCATACACACACGTTGATTCTTACTGGAGTACAGTTCCAAACACACTTATTCTCATTCTGTTACTGACCCATACACACTGACTCTCAGTTTGGTCGAGTCCAACACACACTGACTAACTGGGGTACATTTCCACACACATGCTGATTCTCACCTGGGTACAGTCCCACACATACTGATTCTCACTAGGGTACAGTCCCACATTCACAGACACTCACTGGGTTACAGTGCCACACACTGCCTCGCACTCATGTAGATTTCCACACACGGTGCTTCTCACTGGGGTTCAGTTCCACACACACTGACTCTCACTGGGTTACTGTCACATACACACTGACTCTCGCTGAGGTATAGTCCCTCTCACGCTGATTCCGACTGGGGTATAGTTGCACACACGCTGATTCTCACTGGCGTGCCTTTCCACACATGCTGATTCTCACTGGGGTACAGTTCCACCAACACTGATTCCCACAGGGTAACAGTCAAACACACACACTGACTCTCACTGGGGTACAGTTACACACACACTGATTCTCAGTGGAGTACACTCACAGACACAATGATTCTCACTAGGGTACAGTTCGGCACACAATGATTCTCACTGGGGTACAGTCCCACACACATTGATTCTTACTGAAGTTCAGTCCCACACATACTGACTCTCACTGGGTACTGTTCCCGCATGCTGATTCCAACTCGTGTACAGTTCGGCGCACACTGATTATCACAGGGGTACAGTCCCACACGCACTGATTCTAACTGAGATAAAGTCCCTCACACACTGACTCTCACTGGGGTACAGTTCCACACACGTTGATTCTCACTGGTGTACAGTTCCACACACACTGATTCTCACTGGGGTACAGTCCGACATGCAATGACACTCACTGGGGTACGACCACACACACACACACATTCATTCTCACTCGGGGACAGTTCCACACACACTTATTCTCACTGTAGTACAGTCCCACACATACTGACTCTCATTTTGGTCAGGTCCCAGACACACTGAATCTCACTAGGATTCAGTTCCATACAGACATTGAATCTTACTGGGGTCCAGTTCCATACAAAATGATTCTCACTGAGGTACAGTCCCACACACACACACTCACTGGGCTGCAGTCCCAAACAAACTTTGACTCTCACTGGGGTACTGTTACACACACACTGACTCTCACTGGGGTACAGTCACACACACACTGTTTCCCACTGGTGTACAGTTCTACACACACCGATTCTCACTGGGGTACAGTCTGACACGCACTGACTATCACTGGGGTACAGTCGCACATACACTGACTCTCACTGGGGTACAGTTCCACACTTGCTGATTCACACTGGGGCACAGTTCCACACACACTGATTCCCACTGGGGTACAGATCCACACACACTGATTCCCAGTGGAGTACAATCCCATACACACACGTTGATTCTTACTGGAGTACAGTTCCAAACACACTTATTCTCATTCTGTTACTGACCCACACACACTGACTCTCAGTTTGGTCGAGTCCAACACACACTGACTAATTGGGGTACATTTCCACACACATGCTGATTCTCACCTGGGTACAGTCCCACACATACTGATTCTCACTAGGGTACAGTCCCACATTCACGGACACTCACTGGGTTACAGTGCCACACACTGCCTCGCACTCATGTAGATTTCCACACACGGTGCTTCTCACTGGGGTTCAGTTCCACACACACTGACTCTCACTGGGTTACTGTCACATACACACTGACTCTCGCTGAGGTATAGTCCCTCTCACGCTGATTCCGACTGGGGTATAGTTGCACACACGCTGATTCTCACTGGCGTGCCTTTCCACACATGCTGATTCTCACTGGGGTACAGTTCCACCAACACTGATTCCCACAGGGTAACAGTCAAACACACGCACTGACTCTCACTGGGGTACAGTTACACACACACTGATTCTCAGTGGAGTACACTCACAGACACAATGATTCTCACTAGGGTACAGTTCGGCACACAATGATTCTCACTGGGGTACAGTCCCACACACATTGATTCTTACTGAAGTTCAGTCCCACACATACTGACTCTCACTGGGTACTGTTCCCGCATGCTGATTCCAACTCGTGTACAGTTCGGCGCGCACTGATTATCACAGGGGTACAGTCCCACACGCACTGATTCTAACTGAGATAAAGTCCCTCACACACTGACTCTCACTGGGGTACAGTTCCACACACGTTGATTCTCACTGGTGTACAGTTCCACACACACTGATTCTCACTGGGGTACAGTCCGACATGCAATGACACTCACTGGGGTACGACCACACACACACACACATTCATTCTCACTCGGGGACAGTTCCACACACACTTATTCTCACTGTAGTACAGTCCCACACATACTGACTCTCATTTTGGTCAGGTCCCAGACACACTGAATCTCACTAGGATTCAGTTCCATACAGACATTGAATCTTACTGGGGTCCAGTTCCATACAAAATGATTCTCACTGAGGTACAGTCCCACACACACACACTCACTGGGCTGCAGTCCCAAACAAACTTTGACTCTCACTGGGGTACTGTTACACACACACTGACTCTCACTGGGGTACAGTCACACACACACTGTTTCCCACTGGTGTACAGTTCTACACACACCGATTCTCACTGGGGTACAGTCTGACACGCACTGACTATCACTGGGGTACAGTCGCACATACACTGACTCTCACTGGGGTACAGTTCCACACTTGCTGATTCACACTGGGGCACAGTTCCACACACACTGATTCCCACTGGGGTACAGATCCACACACACTGATTCCCAGTGGAGTACAATCCCATACACACACGTTGATTCTTACTGGAGTACAGTTCCAAACACACTTATTCTCATTCTGTTACTGACCCACACACACTGACTCTCAGTTTGGTCGAGTCCAACACACACTGACTAATTGGGGTACATTTCCACACACATGCTGATTCTCACCTGGGTACAGTCCCACACATACTGATTCTCACTAGGGTACAGTCCCACATTCACGGACACTCACTGGGTTACAGTGCCACACACTGCCTCGCACTCATGTAGATTTCCACACACGGTGCTTCTCACTGGGGTTCAGTTCCACACACACTGACTCTCACTGGGTTACTGTCACATACACACTGACTCTCGCTGAGGTATAGTCCCTCTCACGTTGATTCCGACTGGGGTATAGTTGCACACACGCTGATTCTCACTGGCGTGCCTTTCCACACATGCTGATTCTCACTGGGGTACAGTTCCACCAACACTGATTCCCACAGGGTAACAGTCAAACACACGCACTGACTCTCACTGGGGTACAGTTACACACACACTGATTCTCAGTGGAGTACACTCACAGACACAATGATTCTCACTAGGGTACAGTTCGGCACACAATGATTCTCACTGGGGTACAGTCCCACACACATTGATTCTTACTGAAGTTCAGTCCCACACATACTGACTCTCACTGGGTACTGTTCCCGCATGCTGATTCCAACTCGTGTACAGTTCGGCGCACACTGATTATCACAGGGGTACAGTCCCACACGCACTGATTCTAACTGAGATAAAGTCCCTCACACACTGACTCTCACTGGGGTACAGTTCCACACACGTTGATTCTCACTGGTGTACAGTTCCACACACACTGATTCTCACTGGGGTACAGTCCAACATGCAATGACACTCACTGGGGTACGACCACACACACACACACATTCATTCTCACTCGGGGACAGTTCCACACACACTTATTCTCACTGTAGTACAGTCCCACACATACTGACTCTCATTTTGGTCAGGTCCCAGACACACTGAATCTCACTAGGATTCAGTTCCATACAGACATTGAATCTTACTGGGGTCCAGTTCCATACAAAATGATTCTCACTGAGGTACAGTCCCACACACACACACTCACTGGGCTGCAGTCCCAAACAAACTTTGACTCTCACTGGGGTACTGTTACACACACACTGACTCTCACTGGGGTACAGTCACACACACACTGTTTCCCACTGGTGTACAGTTCTACACACACCGATTCTCACTGGAGTACAGTCTGACACGCACTGACTATCACTGGGGTACAGTCGCACATACACTGACTCTCACTGGGGTACAGCCCCACACATGCTTACTCTCACTGGGGTACAATCCCACACAGGCTGACTCTCAGTGGTGTACAGTTCCACACAGACTGATTCTCACTGGGGTACAGTCCGACATGCACTAACTCTCACTGGGGTACAGAGCCACACATACATTGATTCTCACTGGGATACAGTACCACACACACTGACTCTCACTGTGGTCAAGTCTCACACTCACTGACTCTCAATGGGATTCAGTTCCATACAGACATTGAATCTTTCTAAGGTACAGTCCCATACACAATGATTCTCACTGAGGTACAGTCCCACACACACTGACTGTCACTGGGGTGTAGTACCAAACACACTTTGACTCTCACTGGGGTACAGTTGCACACACACTGATTCTCACTGTGGTACAGTCCGACATGCACTAACTCTCACTGGGGTACATTCCCAAACATACGTTGATTCTCACTGGGATACACTTCCACACACACTTATTCTCACTGTGGTACACTCACACTCACACTGACTCTCACTGTGGTCAAGTCTCACACACACTGACTCTCAATGGGATTCAGTTCCATACAGACATTGAATCTTACTGCGGTACAGTCCAATACACAATGATTCTCACTGAGGTACAGTCCCACACACACTGACTGTCACTGGGGTGTAGTACCAAACACACTTTGACTCTCACTGGGGTACAGTTACACCCACACTGATTCTCACTGTGGTACAGTCCGACATTCACTAACTCTCACTGGGGTACAGTCCCAAACATACGTTGATTCTCACTGGGATACACGTCCACACTCACTTATTCTCACTGTGGTACACTCCCACTCACACTGACACTCACTGTGGTCATTTCTCACACACACTGACTCTCAATGGGATTCAGTTCCATACAGACATTGAATCTTACTGGGGTACAGTCCCATACACAATGATTCTCACTGAGGTACAGTCTCACACATACTGACTCACACTGGGGTGCAGACCCAAACGCACTTTGACTCTCACTGCGGTACAGTAACACACACACTGATTCCCACTGGAGAACATTCCCACACACACTGGTTCCCATTGGAGTACAGTGCCACACACACTGATTCCCACTGATGTACAGTTCCACACAAACTGATTCTCACTGGGGTACAGTCCGACTCACACTATCACTGGTGTAAAGTCACACAAACACTGACTCTCAATGGGGTACAGTCCCACATACGCTGATTCTCACTGGGGTACAGTCCCACACACACTGACTGTCACTGGGGTGTAGTACCAAACACACTTTGACTCTCACTGGGGTACAGTTGCACACACACTGATTCTCACTGTGGTACAGTCCGACATGCACTAACTCTCACTGGGGTACATTCCCAAACATACGTTGATTCTCACTGGGATACACTTCCACACACACTTATTCTCACTGTGGTACACTCACACTCACACTGACTCTCACTGTGGTCAAGTCTCACACACACTGACTCTCAATGGGATTCAGTTCCATACAGACATTGAATCTTACTGCGGTACAGTCCAATACACAATGATTCTCACTGAGGTACCGTCTCACACATACTGACTCACACTGGGGTGCAGACCCAAACGCACTTTGACTCTCACTGCGGTACAGTAACACACACACTGATTCCCACTGGAGAACATTCCCACACACACTGGTTCCCACTGGAGTACAGTGCCACACACACTGATTCCCACTGATGTACAGTTCCACACACACTGATTCTCAGTGGAGTACACTCCCAGACACATATATTCTCACTGAAGATACAGTTCCGCACACACGGATTCTCACTGGGGTACAGTCGCAGACGCAGTGATTCTAACTGGGATAAAGTCCCACACACACAGCCTCTCACTGGGGTACAGTCCTACACATGCTGATACTCACTGGGGTACAGTTCCACACACACAGATTCTAACTGGGGTACATTCCCACACACACTGATTGTCACTGGTGTACAGTCCCACATACACTGACTTTCACCGCGGTAACAATCCCAAACACACATTCTCACTGGTGTACAGTTCCACACACGATGATTCCCACTGGGGTATAGTTCCACACACTCCTGATTCTCACTAGGATACAGGCCCACACACACATTGACTCTCACTGGAGTACAGTCCCAAACAGACTGATTCCCACTGGGGTGCAGTACCACACACACTGACTCTAAGTGTGTTACAGTGCCACACACTACCTCTCACTTGTGTATATTTCCACACATGCTGATTCTCTCTGGGGTTCAGTTCCACACACACTGACTCTCACTGGGTTAAGTCTCATAAACAATGACTCTCACTGAAGTATAGTCCCTCACATGCTGATTCCCACTGGGGTATAGTTCAACACATGCTGATTCTCACTGGGGTTCAGTTCCACACATGCTGATTCTCACTGGGGTATTGTTGGACATACACTGATTCTCACACGGTTACAGTCAAACACACACAATGACTCTCACTGGGGTACAGTTACACACACACTGATTCTAACAGGGGTACATTCCCACACAGACTGACTGTCACTGGGGTACAGTCCCACATACACTGACTTTCACTGTGGTACAATCACACACACACATTCTCGCTGGTGTATAGTTCCACACACGATGATTCCCACTGGGGTATAGTTCCACACACTCCTGATTCTCACTAGGATACAGGCCCACACACACATTGACTCTCACTGGAGTACAGTCCCAAGCAGACTGATTCCCACTGGGATGCAGTACCACACACACTGATTCTCAATAGGGTACAGACCCACACACACACTGATTCTTACTGGGGTTCAGTCCCACACATGCTTACTCTCACTGGGGTACAGTTCTGCACATGCTGATTCACACTGGGATACAGTTTCACACACGCTGATTCCCACTGGGGTACAGTTCCACACACGCTGATTCGCAGTGGAGTACAGACCCACGCACACTGATTCTCACTGGTGTACAGATCCACGCACACTGATTCCCACTGGGATAAAGTCCCTCACACACTGACTCTCACTGGGCTGCAGTCCCAAACACAATTTGACTCTCACTGTGGTACAGTTACACACACACTGATTATCAGTGGGGTACACTCCCAGACAAACTGACTCTCACCGAGGTACAGTTCCACACACACTGATTCCCACTGGTGCATAGTTCCACACATACTAATTCTCACATGCTGATTCTAACTGGGGTTTTGTCCCACACATGCTGACTCTCACTGGGGTACAGTTCCGCACATGCTGATTCACACTGGGATACAGTTCCACACACACTGATTCTCACTGGTGTACAGATCCAGACACACTGATTCCCACTGGGATAAAGTCCCTCACACACTGAATCTCACTGGAGTACAGTCCCACACATGCTGATTCTCACTGGGGAACATTCCCACACACACTGACTGTCACTGAGGTACAGTCACGCATATACTGACTTTCACTGCAGTACAGTCCCACACACACTGACTCTCACAGTGCTCGCATCCCACACACACTAACTAACAATGGGTTACATTTCCATGCACGGTGATTCTCGCTGGTGTACAGTCCCACACACAATGCTTTTCACTAGGGTACAGTCCCACACACACTGACTCTAAGTGAGTTGCAGTGCCACACACTGCCTCTCACTTGCGTATATTTCCACACATGCTGATTCTCACTGTGGTTCAGTTCCACACACTCTGACTCTCACTGGGTTAACTCCCATAAACAATGACTCTCACTGAGGTATAGTCCCTCACACGCTGATTCCCACTGTGGTATAGTTCCACACACGCTGATTCTCACTGGGGTACAGTTCCACACATGCTGATTCTCACTGGGGTATAGTTGGACATACACTGATTCCCACAGTGTTACAGTCAAACACACACAATGACTCTCACTGGGGTACAGTTACACACACACTGATTCTCAGTGGGGTACACTCCCAGACACATTGACTCTCACTGGGATAACATCCCACACACACATTGACTCTCACTGGAGTACAGTCCCACACACACTGATTCTTACTAAGGTTCAGTCCCACACATGCTGACTCTAACTGGGGTACAATTCCACACATGCTGATTCCCACTCGGGTACAGTTCCGCACACACATATTCTCACTGTGGTACTGTCCCACACACACTAATTCTATAGGGATAAAGTCCCATACACAATGACTCTCACTGGGGTACGGTCCCAAACATGCTGATTCTCACTGGGGTACAGTTCCACACACTCTGACTTTCACTGCGGTACAATCCCACACAGACATTGACTCTCACTGGAGTACAGTCCCATACACACTAATTCCCATTGGGGTGCAGTTCCACACACTCTGATTCTCACTGGGGTACAGTCCCACACACACTGATTCTGACTGTGGTACAGTTCCACA
Source organism: Isurus oxyrinchus (assembly GCA_026770705.1). Taxonomy (NCBI): domain Eukaryota; kingdom Metazoa; phylum Chordata; class Chondrichthyes; order Lamniformes; family Lamnidae; genus Isurus; species Isurus oxyrinchus. The sequence continues at coordinate 61,330,189 of JANJGN010000012.1, read as the reverse complement.
CATGCTGATTCTCACTGGGATACAGTTCCACAAACGTTGATTCCCACCAGGGTACAGTTCCAGACACGCTGATTCAGTCCCATACAGACATTGAATCTTACTGGGGTACATTCCCATACACAAAGATTCTCACTGGGGTACAGTCCCACACACACTGACATTCACTGGGGTGCAGTCCCAAACACACTTTGACTCTCACTGGGATACAGTTACACACACACTGATTCTCATTGGTGTACAGTTGCACACACACTGATTCTCACTAGGGTACAGTCCGACATGCACTAACTCTCACTGGGGTACAGTCCTACACATACGTTGATTCTCACTGGGATACAGTTCCACACTGACTTATTCTCACTGTGATACACTCCCACTCACACTGACTCTCACTGTGGTCAATTCTCACACACACTGACTTTCAATGGGATTCAGTTCCATACAGACATTAAATCTTACTGGTACAATCTCATACACAATGATTCTCACTGAGGTACAGTCCCACACACACTGACTCTCACAAGGGTGCAGACCCAAACGCACTTTGACTCTCAATGGTGTACAGTTAGGCACACATTGATTCTCAGTGGGGTAAACTCCCAGACACACTGACTTTCACCGAGGTACATTTCCACACACACTGATTCCCACTGGAGTACAGTCCCACACACACTGGTTCCCACTGGAGTACAGTTCTACACAAACTGACTCTCACTGCGTTACAGCCCCACACATATTGTCACTCACTGGGGTACATTTCCACACACGCTGATACTCACTGGAATACAGTCCCACACACACTGATTCCCAATAGGGTGCAGTTCCACACACAATGATTCTCACTGGGGTACAGTCCCACACACATTGATTCTTACTGTGGTTCAGTCCCACACTTGCTGACTCTCACTGCTGTACAGTTCCCCACATGCTGATTCCCACTCGGGTACAGTTCCGCATACACTGATTCTCACTGGGGTACGGTCCAACACGCACTGATTCTAACTAGGATAAATTCCCTCACACACTGACTCTCACTCGAGTACAGTCCCACATATTCTGATTCTCACTAAGGTACAGTTACACACACACTGATTCTCACAGGGTTACAGTCAAACACACACACTGACTCTCACTGGGGTACAGTCCTATACACACTGATTCCCACTGGTGTACAGTTCTACGTTCATTGATTCTCACTTGGGTACAGTCACACACACACTGACTCTCACTGGGGTACAGTACCACACATGCTGATTCTCACTGGGGTACAGTTCCACACACGCTGATTCTCACTGCGGTACAGGTCCACACAAGCTGATTCCCACTGGGGTACAGTCCCAAGCACAATGATTCTAACTAGGACAAAGTCCCACATACACTGACACTCACTGGGGTACAGTCCCACCCATGCCGAAACTCACTGTGGTACAGTTCCACACACACTGATTTTCACTGTAGTACATTCCCTCACATGCTGACTGTCACTGGGGCACAGTCACACACACAGACTTTCACGGCGGTACAATCCCACACACCCTGACTTCACTGCGGTACAATCCAACAAACATGTTGACTCTCGCTGGAGTACAGTTCCACACATGTTGATTCCCATTGGTGTACAGTTCCAACACACTGATTCTCACTGGGTACCGTCCCACACACACAGTGACTCTCACTGGACTGCAGTCCCACACACACTGATTCTCACTGGGGTGCAGTTCCACACACAATGATTCTCACTAAGGGTCCAGTCCCACACACAATGATTTTAACTGGGATAAAATCACTCACACACTGACTCTCACTGGAGTACAGTCCCACACATGCTGATTCTCACTGGGGTAAAGTTCCACACACACTGATTCTCACTGGGGTACATTCCCACACACACTGACTGTCACTGGGGTACAGTCACACATAGATAAAAATAAAAAACTGTGGATGCTGGAAATCCAAAACAAAAACAAAATTACCTTCAAAAACTCAGCAGGTCTGGCAGCATCAGCGGAGAAGAAAAGAGTTGATGTTTCGAGTCCTCATGACCCTTCAACAGAACACTGTCAAGTCCCAAACACACTGACTCTCACTGGGGTACATTTCCACACACACTGATTCTCGTTGGGGTACAGTCCCACACACACTGCTTCTCACTGGTGTACAGTTCCACAAACATTGATTCTCACAAGGGTACATTCCCACACATGCTGATTCTCACTGGGGTACATTCCCACACACACTGACTGTCACTGGGGTACAGTCACACAGACACTGACTTTCACTGCGGTACAGTCCCACACACACTGACTCTCACTGTGGTCGAGTCCCACACACACACTGACTCTCACTGGGGTACATTTCCACACACACTGCTTCTCACTAGGGTACAGTCCCACATACACTGACTCTAAGTGGGTTACAGTGCCACACACTACTTTCCACTTGTGTAAATTTCCACACACGCTGATTCTCACTGGGGTTCATTTCCACACACACTGACTCTCACTGGGTTACAATCCCATACACAATGAATCACACTGAGGTATAGTCTCTCACACGCTGTTTCCCACAGGGTTATAGTTCCACACACGCTGATTCTCACTGGGGTTCAGTTCAACCCACGTTGATTCCCACAAGGTTACAGTCAAACACACACACTGACTCACACTGGGGTACAGTTACACCCACACTGATTCTCTGTGGGGTACACTCCCAGTCAAACTGACTCTCACCGGGGTACAGTCCACAACACACTGATTCCCACTGGTGTACAGTTCCACATCCATTGATTCTCACTGTGTTACAGTACGACACGCACTGACTCTCATTTGGGGTACAGTCCGACACATGCTGATTCTCAGTGGGGTACTGTCCCACACACACTGCTTCTCACTGGGATACAGTTTCACACAAACTGTCTCTCACTGCAGTACAGCTCCACACGCAATGTCACTCACTGGGGTACAGTTCCACACATGCTGATTCCCACTTGGGTACAGTTCCGCACAAACTGATTCTCACTGGGTTACTGTACCACACACACTGATTCTAACTGGGATAAATTCCCACACACTGACTCTCACTGGGGTACAGTCCCACACATGCTGGGTCTCAGTGGGGTACAGTTCCACATACACTGACTTTCACTGCAGTACAATCCCAAACACACAATCACTCTCACTCGAGTACAGTTCCACATACGCTGATTCCCACTGGTGTACAGTTCCACATTCATTGATGCTCACTGGGGTACAGCCCAACACGCACTGACTCTCACTGAGGTACAATCGCACGCACACTGACTCTCACTGGGGTACAGTCCCACACATGCTGATTCTCAGTGGGGTACAGTTAAACACAAACTGACTCTCACTGCGGAACAGCCCCATATGCATTGTCACTCACTGGGGTACAGTTCCACAAACGCTGATTCTCACTGGAGTACAGTCCCGCACACACTGATTCCCATTGGGGTACAGTTCCACACACATTGATTCTTACTGGGGTTCATTCCCACACATGCTGACTCTCACTGGAGTACAGTTCCAAAAATGCTGATTCACACTGGGGTACAGTTCCACACACGGTGATTCCCACTGCGGTACAGCTCCACACACACTTATTCCCAGTGGTGTACAGTCCCACACACACTGATTCTCACTGGTGTACAGTTCCATACACACTGATTCTCACTGGGGTACAGTCCGACATGCACTGACTCACACTGGGGTACATTCGCACACACATTGATTCTCACTGGGGTACAATTTCACACACACTTATTCTCACTGTGGTACAGTCGCACACACTCTGACTCTCACTGGGGTGCAGTTTGACACACACTGACTCTCACTGGTGTACAGTCCCACATACACTGACTCTGACTGGGGTACAGTGCCACACATCTGCTCTCACTCGCGTACATTTCCACACGCCTTGATTCTCACTGGGGTTCAGTTCCACACATGCTAATTCTCACTGCGTTACAGGTCCACCCAAGCTGATTCCCACTGGGATAAAGTCCCTCACACACTGACTCTCACTGGGGTACAGCCCCACACATGCCGATTCTCACTGTGGTACAGTTCCACACACACTGATTCTCACTGGAGTACATTCCCACACACGCTGACTGTCAGTGGGGTACAATCCCACACACACTGACTTTCCCTGTGGTACAATCCCACAAACACGTTGACTCTCGCTGGAGTACAGTTCCACACACGCTGATTCCCACTGGTGTACAGTTCCAACAAACTGGTTCTCACTGGGATACAGTCCCACACACACAGTGACTGTCGCCGGAGTACAGTCCCACACACATTGATTCTTACTGAGGTTCAGTCCCACACATGCTGACTCTCACTGGGGTACAGTTCCCCAAATGCTGATTCCCACTCAGGTACAGTTCCGCACAAACTGATTCTCACTGGGGTACAGTCCCACATGCACTGATTCTAACTGAGATGAGGTCCTTCACACACTGACACTCACTGGAGTACAGTCCCACATATGCTGATTCTCACTGGGGTACATTTCCACACACGCTGATTCTCACTGGGTACATTCCCACACACACTGATTTTCACTGCAGTACAGTCCCACACACAGTGACTCTCACTGTGGTCGAGTCCCACACACACTGAATCTCACTGGGGTACATTTCCACACACACTGCTTCTCACAAGGGTACAGTCCCACATACACTGACTCTAAATGGGTTACAGTGGCACACAGTGCCTCTCACTTGCGTATATTTCCACACACGCTGATTCTCATTGGAGTTTAAATCCACACACACTGACTCTCACTGGGGTACTGTCCCACACACATTGATTCCCACTTGTGTACAGTTCCACATACTTTGATGCTCACTGGGGTACAGTACAACACGCACTGACTCTCACTGGGGTATAGTCGCACACACACTGACTCTCACTGGGGTACAGTCCCACTTACGCTGATTCACACTGGGGTACAGTTCCACACAAACTGTGTCTCACTGCATTACAGCCACACACGTATTATCACTCACTGGGGTTCAGTTCCACACACGCTGATTCTCATTGCAGTACAGTTCCACACAAGCTGATTCCCACTGGGGTACAGTCCCATGTGCAATGATTCTAACTGGGATAAAGTCCCACACAAACTGTCTCTCACTGCGTTACAGCCCCACAGGTATTATCACTCAATGGGGTTCAGTTCCACACATGCTGATTCTCACTGTGGTACAGTTCCACGCACACTGATTCTCACTGGAGTACATTCCCACACACACTAACTGTCACTGGGGTACAGTTCCACACACACTGACTTTCACCGCGGTACAATCCCACATACCCTGACTTTCACTGCGGTACAATCCCACACACACATTGATTCTCGCTGGAGTACAGTTCCACACATGCTGATTCCCACTGGTGTACAGTTCCAACACAGTGATTCTCACTGGGATACTATTCCAAACACATTGACTCTCACTGGAGTACAGTCCCACACACACTGATTCCCAATAGGGTGCAGTTCCACACACAATGATTCTCACTGGGGTACAGTCCCACACACATTGATTCTTACTGAGGTTCAGTCCCACACATGCTGACTCTCACTGGGGTACAGTTCCCCACATGCTGATTCCCACTCAGGTACATTCCGCACACACTGATTCTCACAGGGGTACAGTCCAACATGCACAGTGACTCTCATTTGAGTACAGACCCACACACATTGATTCCCACTGGGGTACAGTCCCATACACACTGACCTTCACTGGGGTAGATTCTCACTGGGATGCAGTTCCACACAAACTGACTCTCCCTGCGTTACAGCTCTACACGTGTTGTCACTCACTGGAGTCGAGTTCCACACACAATGATTCTCACTGGGGTACAGTCCCACACACATTGATTCTTACTGAGGTTCAGTCCCACACATGCTGACTCTCACTGGGGTACAGTTCCCCACATGCTGATTCCTACTCGGGTACAGTTCCACACACACTGACTCTCACTGGAGTACAGTCCCACACAAGCTGATACTCACTGTGGTACAGTTCCACACACACTGATTCTGACTGGGTACATTCCCACACACACTGGCTGTCACTGGGTTACAGTCACACATACACTGACTTCCACTGCAGTACAGTCCCACACACAGTGTCTCTTACTATAGTCAAGTCCCACTGACTCTCACTGGGGTACATTTCCACACACACTGATTCTCGCTGGGGTACAGTCCCACACACACTGCTTCTCACTAGGGTACAGTCCCACATACACTGACGCTAAATGGGTTAGAGTGCCACACACTGCCTCTCACTTGCGTATATTTCCACACATGCTGATCCGCACTGGAGTTCAATTCCACACACAATGACTCTCACTGGGGTACTGTCCCACACACACTGATTCCCACTGGTGTACAGTTCCACATTCATTGATGCTCACTGGGGTACAGCCCAACACGCACTGACTCCCACTGAGGTACAATCGCACGCACACTGACTCTCACTGGGGTACAGTCCCACACATGCTGATTCTCAGTGGGGTACAGTTAAACACAAACTGACTCTCACTGCGGAACAGCCCCACATGCATTGTCACTCACTGGGGTACAGTTCCACAAACGCTGATTCTCACTGCGGTACAGGTCCACACAAGCTGATTCCCACTGGGGCACAGTCCCACGCGCAATGATTCTAACTGGGATAAAGTCCCCCACACACTGACTCTCACTGGGGTACAGTTCTACACACACTGATTCTCACTGGTGTATAGTCCCACACATACTCACTTTCACTGCAGTACAATCCAACACACCCTGCCTTTCACTGCGGTACAATCCCACACACACATTGACTCTCGCTGCAGTACAGTTCCACTCACGCTAATTCCCATTGGTGCACAGTTCCAACACACTGCTTCACACTGGGATACCGTCCCACACATACATTGACTCTCACTGGAGTACAGTCCACAAACACTGATTCTAACTGGGATAAAGTCCCACATACACTGACTCTTACTGAGGTACAGTCCCACACATGCTGATTCTCACTGGGGTACAGTTCCATACACACTGACTTTCACTGCAGTACAATTCCACACACTCATTTACTATCACTGGGGTACAGTTCCACATACGCTGATTCCCACTGGGGTATAGTTCCACATACTCCTGATTCTCGCTGGGATACTGTCCCACGCACACATTGACTCTCACTGGAGTACAGTCCCACACACACTGATTCCCACTGAGGTGCAATTCCATACACACTGATTCTCACTGGGGTACAGTCCCACACACACTGATTCTTACTGGGGTTCACTCCCACACATGCTGACTCTCACTGGGGTACAGTTCCACACATGCAGATTCCCACTGGAGTACAGACCCACACACACTGATTCTCACTTGGGTACAGTCTGACATGCACTAACTCTCACTGGGGTACAGTCCCACACAGACATTGATTCTCACTGGGATACAGTTCCACACACATTTATTCTCACTGTGGTCCACTCCCACTCACACTGACTATCACTGTGGTCAAGTCTCAGACACGCTGATTCTCAGTGTGATTCAGTCCCATTCACACATTGAATCTTACTGGGGTACAGTTAAATACACAAAGATTCTCACTGAGGTACAGTCCCACAAACACTGACACTCACTGGGGTGCAGTCCCAAACACACTTTGACTCTCACTGGGGTAGATTTACACACACAGTGATTCTCAGTGGAGGACACTCCCAGACACACTGACTCACACCGAGGTATATTTCCACACACACTGATTACCACTGGAGTACAGCCCCACACACATTGGTTCCCACTGGAGTACAGTCCCACACACACTGATTCCCACTGATGTACAGTTCCACACACACTGATTCTCACTGGGGTACAGTCCGACACGCACTGACTATCGCTGGGGTACTGTCCCACACATGCTGATTCTCACTGGGGTACAGTACCACATACACTGATTCCCCCTGGTGTATAGTTCCACACACTCCTGATTCTCGCTGGGATACAGACCCACACACACATTGACTCTCATTGGAGTACAGTCACGCACACAGTGATTCCCTCTGGGGTGCAGTTCCACACACACTGATTCTCACTGGGGTACAGTCCCACACACACTGTTTCTTAGTGGGGTTCAGTCCCACACATGCTGACTCTCACTGGTGTACAGCTCCACACATGCTGATTATCACTGGGGTACAGTTCCACACACGCTGATTCCCAGTGGAGTACAGACCCACACACACTGATTCTCACTAGTGTACAGTTCCACACACACTGATTCTCACTGGTGTACAGTCCCACACAGACATTGATTCTCACTGGGATACAATTCCACACACACTTATTCTCACTGTGGTACACTCCCGCTCAAACTGACTCTCACTGTGGTCAAGTCTCACACACACTTTCAATGTGATTCAGTTCCATACAAACATTGAATCTTACTGGGCTACAGTTACATACACAATGATTCTCACTGAGGAACATTCCCACACACACTCACGCTCACTGTTTGACACGCACTGACTATCACCGGGGTACAATCACACAAACACTGACTCTCACTCGGGTACATTCCCACACAAGCTGATTCTCACTGGGGTAAAGTTCCACACAAGCTGATTCTCACTGGGGTAAAGTTCCACACAAGCTGATTCTCACTGGGCTACATTCTCACATACATTGACTCTCACTGGGGTACAGTCCCACACTCACTGACTTTCACTGCAGTACCGTCCCACACACACATTGACTCTCACTGGGATACAGTGCCACACACACTTATTCTCACTGTTGTACACTCCCGCTCAGACTGACTCTCACAATGATTCTCCTGGGGTACAGTCCCACACACACACGTTGATTCCCACTGGGGTACAATTCCACACACACTTATTCTCACTGTGGTACAGTCACACACACACTGACTCTCACTAGGATTCAGTCCCATACAGACATTGAATCTTACTGGGATACAGTTCCACACATACTGACTCTCACTGGGGTACTTTTCCATACACGCTGATTCTCCCTGCGGTACAGTCCCACACACACCAACTCTTACTAGGTCACAGTCCCACATACACTGACTCTCACTGGGTTACAGTGCCCCACACGGGCTCTCACTTGCGTACATTTCCACCCACACTGATTCTCACTTGGGTATAGTTCCACACACATTGACTCTCACTGCGGTACAGCCCCACACGCATTGTCACTCACTGGGGTACAGTTCCACACATGCTGATTCTCAATGCGGTACAGTTCCACACAAGCTGATTTCCACTGGGATACAGTCCCACACGCACTGATTCTAAAAGGGCTAATGACCCACACACACTGCATCTCACTGGGGTACAGTCCCACACAATCTGATCCTCACTGTGTTACAGTTCCACCCACACTGATTCTCACTGGGGTACATTCCCACACACACTGCCTGTCACCGGGGTACACTCACACACACTGACTTTCACTGCAGTACAATCCCACACACACTTTGACTCTCGCTGGACTACAGTTCCACACAAACTAATTTCCACTGGCGTACAGTTCCACACACACTGATTCTCACTGGGATACAGTCGCACACAAGCATTGACTCTCACTGCAGTACAGTCCCACACACACTGATTCTCATTGGGGCACAGTCCCACACACATTGATTCTTACTGAGATTCAGCTCACACATGCTGACTCTCACTGGAGTACAGTTCCACACATGCTGATTCCCACTGGAGTACAGTTCCACACACACACACTGATTCTCACAGGGGTATATTCCCACATGCAGTGACTCTAACTGGGATAAAGTCCCACACACACTTACTCTCACTGGGGTACAGTCCCACACATGCTGATTCTCACTGGGGTACAGCTCCACACACACTGATTCTCACTGGGGTACATTCCCACACACAATGACTTTCACTGCGGTACAATCCCACACACACATTGACTCTCGCTGGAGTACAGTTCCACACACGCTGATTCTCACTGTGGTACAGTTCCACACACACTGATTCCCACTGGTGTACAGTTCCATCACAGTGATTCTCACTGGGATACCGTCCCACACACAAACTGACTCTCACTGGGGTACAGTTACACACACACTGATTCTCAGTGGGGTACACTCACAGACACACTGATTCTCACAAGGGTACAGTTCGACAAGCACAGACTCTCACTGGGATACCATCACACACACACTGATTCCCACTGGGGTGCAGTTCCACACACAATGATTCTCACTGGGGTACAGTCCCACACACATTGATCCTTATTGGGTTTCAGTACCACACACACTGACTGTCACTGTGGTACAGTCCCACACACACTGATCACACTGTGTTTGAGTCTCAAACACTTTGACTCTTATTAGGATTCTGTTGCATACAGACATTGAATCTTACTGGGGTACAGTTCCGCACACACTGACTCTCACTGGGGTACAGTTACACACACACTGATTCTCACTGGGGTACAGTTACACACACACTGATTCTCACAAGGGTACACAGACTCTCACTGGGATACCATCGCACACACACTGATTCCCACTGGGGTGCAGTTCCACACACAATAATTCTCACTGGGGTACAGGCCCACACACATTGATTCTTATTGGGGTTCAGTACCACACACACTGACTGTCACTGTGGTACAGTTCCACACATGCTGATTCCCACTGGTGTACAGTTCCATCACAGTGATTCTCACTGGGATACCGTCCCACACACACACTGACTCTCACTGGGGTACAGTTACACACACACTGATTCTCAGTGGGGTACACTCACAGACACACTGATTCTCACAAGGGTACAGTTCGACAAGCACAGACTCTCACTGGGATACCATCGCACACACACTGATTCCCACTGGGGTGCAGTTCCACACACAATGATTCTCACTGGGGTACAGTCCCACACACATTGATTCTTATTGGGGTTCAGTACCACACACATTGACTGTCACTGTGGTACAGTCCACACACACTGATCACACTGTGTTTGAGTCACAAACACTTTGACTCTTATTAGGATTCTGTTGCATACAGACATTGAATCTTACTGGGGTACAGTTCCGCACACGCTAACTGTCACTCACGTACATTTCCAAACGCGCTGATTCTCGATGGGGTACAGTCCCACACACACTGACTCTCACTAGGTCACAGTGCCACATACATTGACTCTCACTGGGGTACAGTCCCACAGACACTAACTGTCACTCACGTACATTTCCAAACACGCTGATTCTCGATGGGGTACAGTCCCACACACACTGACTCTCACTAGGTCACAGTGCCACATACATTGACTCTCACTGGGTTACAGTGCCACACACGAGCTCTCACTCGCGTACATTTCCACACACGCTGAATCTCACTGCGGTTCAGTTCCACACACACTGATTGTCACTGGGTTACAGTCCCACAAACACTGACTCTCACTGAGGTATAGTCCCTCACACGCTCATTCCCATTGGGGTATAGTTCCACACACGGTGATTCTCACTGGGGTACAGTTCCACACATGCTGATTATCTCCATGGTACAGTTCGACATAGGCTGATTCTCACTGGGGTACCGTCCCACAAACACTGACTCTCACTGGGGTACAGTTCCACACATACGAATTCTCACTGGGATACAGTCCCCCACACACTGACTTTCGCTGTGGTACAATCCCACACACACATTGATTCTCGCTGGAGTACAGGTCCACACATGTTGATTCCCACTGGCATACAGTTCCACACAAACTGATTCTCACTGGGATACAGACCGACACACACATTGACTCTCACTGTAGTACAGTCTCACACTCACTGATTCCCACTGGGGTGTAGTTCCACAAACACTGATTTTCACTAGGGTACAGTCACACACAAATTGACTCTCACTGGGGTACAGTCCCACGCATGCTGATTCTCACTGGTGTACGTCCCACACACACTGACACTCACTAGGGCACAGTCCCACATAAACTGACTCTCACTCAGTTACAGTGCCACACATGGGCTCTCACTCGCGTACATTTCCACACACACTGTATCTCACTGGGGTTCAGTTCCACACAAACTGACTCTCACTGGGTTACAGTCCCATGCACACTGAATCTCACTGAGGTATAGTCCCACACACGTTGATTCCCACTGGGGTATCATTCCACACATGCTGATTCTAACTGGGTTTCAGTTCCACACAGGCTGAGTCTCTCTGTGATACAGTCCAACATACACTGATTCTAACGGGGGTACAGTTCTACCCACACCGAATGCCACAGGGTTGCAGTCAAACACACACAATAACACTCACTGGGGGACAGTCCCACACTCACTGATTCTCAATGGGGTACAGTCCCACACACACTGACTCTCACTGCGGTACAGCCCCACATGCATTGTCACTCACTGGGGTACATTTCAAATACAATGATTCTCACTGCGCTACAGTTCCACACACACTGATTCTCAGTGGGGTACACTCCCAGACACACTGACTCTCACTGGGATACAGTCCCACACACACACATTGATTCTCAATGGAGTACAGTGCCACACACACTGAATCCCACTGGGGTGCAGTCGCACACACACTGATTCTCACTAGGGTACAGTCGCACACACATTGACTCTCACTGGGGAACAGTCCCATGCATGCTGATTCTCACTGGGGTACAGTTCCACACACACTGATTCCTACTGGGGTACAGTCCCACACAAGCTGATTCTCACTGGGATACATGCCCACCACACTGACTGTCACTGGGGTACAGTCCCACACACACTGACTTTCACTGCAGTACGTTCCCACACAAACATTGACTCTCACCGGAGTACAGTTCCACACACAATGATACACACTGGGATACAGCCTTCACACACACTTTGACTCTCACTTCGGTACTGTTCTGCACACACTAACTCTCACTGGAGTACAGTCCCACACACACTGATCCCTCAGGGGTGCAGTTCCGCATACACTGATCCTTACTGGGGTTCAGTCCTGCTGACACTTACTGGGGAACAGTACCACACATGCTGAGTCACACTGGGGTATAGTTCCACACACACTGAATCCCACTGGGATACAGTTCCACACACACTGATTCCAAGTGGAGTACAGCCCCACACACACCGATTCCCACTGGTTTACAGTTCCACACACACTGATTCTCACTGGGGTACAGTCCGACATGTATTGACTCACACTGGGGTACAGTCCCACACACACAAGCGTTGATTCTCACTGGGGTACAGTTCCACACACACTTATTCTCACTTGGGTACATTGCCACACATGCTGATTCCCACTGGGGTACCTTTCCACACACGCTGATTCTCGCTGCAGTACAGTCCCACTCATACTGACTCTCACTAGGGCACAGTCCCAAACACACCTTGACTCTCACTGTGGTACAGTTACCCACACACTGATTCTCAGTGGTGTACACTCCCAGACACACTGAATCTCACTGGGGTACAGTCCCACACATACTGATTGCCACTGATGTACAATTCCACACACATTGATTCTCATTGGGGTACAGTCCGACACGCATTGTCACTCACTGGGGTACAGTTCCACATATGCTGATTCTCACTGCGGTACAGTTCCACACACACTGATTCTCAGTGGGATACAATCCCACACACATATTGACTCTCATTGGAGTACAGTCCCACACACACTGATTCCCACTGGGGTGCAGTTCCACACACACTGATTCTCACTGGGGTACAGTCACACAAACATTGACTCTCACTAGGGTACAGTTACACATACGCTGATTCTCACCGTGGTACAGTTCCACACAATCACTGATTCTCAATGGGGTACATTCCCAAACACACTGATTCTCACTGGGGTACAGTCGCATATGCACTGATTCTAACTGGGATAAAGTCCCACACATGCTTATTCTCACTGTGGTACAGTCTACATACACTGCTTCTCACTGGGGTAAATTCCCACAAATACTGACTGACACTGGGATACAGTCCCACATACACTGACTTTCGCTGCGGTACAATCCCACACACACATTGACTCTTGCTGGAGTACAGGTCCACACACGTTGATTCCCACTGGCATACAGTTCCACACAAACTGATTCTCACTGGGATACAGACCGACACACACATTGACTCTCACTGTAGTACAGTCCCACACTCACTGATTCCCACTGGGGTGCAGTTCCACACACACTGATTCTTACTGGGGTTCAGGCCCACACATGCTGACTCTCATTGCGGTATGGCCCCACACGCATTGTCACTCACTGCAGTACAGTTCCACACACACTGATTCCCAGTGGAGTACAGTCCCACACACTGATTCTCACTGGTTTAGAGTTCCACACACAATGATTCTCATTGGGGTACAGTCCCACACACACACGTTGATTCTCACTGGAGTACAATTCCACACACACTGATTCTCACTGGGGTACATTTCCACACACGCTGATTCTCGCTGGCATACAGTCACACTCACACTGACTCTCACTAGGGCACAGTCAAAAATACACTGACTTTCACTGGGTTACAGTGCCACACAAGGGCTCTCACTCACGTACATTTCTGCACACGCTGAAACTCACTGGGGTTCAGTTCCACACATCATGATTATCTCTGTGGTACAGTTCCACCCACATGGATTCCCACAGGGTTACAGTCAAATACACACACTGACTCTCACTGGGGGACAGTCCCACAAACATCAACTCTCACTGGGGTGCAGTCCCAAACATACTTTGACTCTGACTGGGGTACAGTTAGACACACACTGATTCTCAGTGGGGTACACTACCAGACACACTGACACTCACTGGGATACAGTCCCACACACACTGATTCCCACTTTTGCACATTTCCACACATGTTGATTCTCACTGGTGTACAGTCTGACATTCACTAACTCTCACTGGGGTACAGTCGCACACACACTGACTCTCACTGGGGTACAGTACCACACATGCTGAATCTCACTGGGGTACAGTCCCACACATGATGATTCTCACTGGAGTACATTCCTACACACACTTACTGACACTGGCATACAGTCCCACAAACACTGACTTTCAGTGCGGTACAATCCCACACACACATTGATTCTTGCTGGTGTACAGTTCCACACACGCTGATTCCCACTGGCGTACTGTTGCACATACACTGACTGTCACTGGGGTACAGTCCCACATACACTGACTTTCAATGCCATACAATCCCACACACACACCGATTCCCACTGGGGAGCAGTTCCACACACACTGATTCTCACTGGGGTACAGTCCCACACACATTGATTCTTACTGGGGATTCAGTCCCACACATGCTGACTCTCACTGGGGTACAGTTCCACACATAATAATTCTCACTTGGTTACATTCCTACACACACTTACTGTCACTGTCGTACAGTCCCACACACAGTGACTCTCACTGTGGCCAAGTCTCACACATATTGACTCTCATTAGGATTCAGTTCCATACAGACATGGAATCACACTGGGGTACAGTTCCACACACACTGACTCTCACTTGGGTACAGTCCCACACACACTGAGACTCACTGGGGTACATTTCTACACACGCTGATTCTCACTGGTGTACAGTCCCACACACACGGGCACTCACTAGGGCACAGTCCCACATAAACTGACTCTCACTTGGTTACAGTGCCACACATGGTTCTCACTCGTGTGCATTTCCACACACATTGCATCTCAATGGGGTTCAGTTGCACACAAACTGACTCTCACTGGGTTACAGTCCCATACACACTGAATCTCACTGAGGTATAGTCCCACACACGTTGATTCCCACTGGGGTATCATTCCACACATGCTGATTCTAACTGGGTTTCATTTCCACACAGGCTGAGTCTCTCTGTGATACAGTCCAACATACACTGATTCTAACGGGGGTACAGTTCTACCCACACCGATTGCCACAGGGTTGCAGTCAAACACACACAATAACACTCACTGGGGAACAGTCCCACACTCACTGATTCTCAATGGGGTACAGTCCCACACACACTGACTCTCACTGCGGTACAGCCCCACATGCATTGTCACTCACTGGGGTACATTTCAAATACAATGATTCTCACTGCGCTACAGTTCCACACACACTGATTCTCAGTGGGGTACACTCCCAGACACACTGACTCACTGGGATACAGTCCCACACACAGACATTGATTCTCAATGGAGTACAGTGCCACACACACTGACTCCCACTGGGGTGCAGAGGCACACACACTGATTCTCACTAGGGTACAGTCGCACACACATTGACTCTCACTGGGGTACAGTCCCACACATGCTGATTCTCACTGGGGTACAGTTCCACACACATTGATTCTCACTGCGGTATATTCCCACACGCATTGACACTCGCTAAGGTTAAATTCCACACACGCTGATTCTCACTGCTGTACAGTTCCACACAAGCTGATTCCTCCTGGGGTACAGTCCCACACATGCTGATTCTCACTTGGGTACATGCCCACCACACTGACTGTCACTGGAGTACAGTCCCACACACACTGACTTTCACTGCAGTACATTCCCACACAAACATTGACTCTCGCCGGAGTACTGTTCCACACACAATGATGCACACTGGGATACAGTCTCCACACACACTTTGACTCTCACTTCGGTAAAGTTCCGCACACACTGATTCTCACTGGAGTACAGTCCCACACACACTGATCCTTACTGGGGTTCAGTCCGACACATGCTGACTCTTACTTGGGAACAGTTCCACACATGCTGAGTCACACTGGGGTATAGTTCCACTCACACTGATTCTCACTGGGGTACAGTTCCACACACACTTATTCTCACTTGGGATACAATGCCACGCCGCTGATTCCCACTGGGATACCTTTCCACACATGCTGATTCTCGCTGCAGTACAGGCCCACTCACATTGACTCTCACTAGGACACAGTCCCAAACATACCTTGACTCTCACTGTGGTACAGTTACCCACACACTGATTCTCAGTGGTGTACACTCCCAGACACACTGAATCTCACTGGGGTACAGTCCCACACATAATGATTGCCACTGATGTACAGATCCACACATATTGATTCTCATTGGGGTACAGTCCGACACGCATTGTCACTCACTGGGGTACAGTTCCACATACGCTGATTCTCACAGCGGTACAGTTCCACACACACTGATTCTCAGTGGGATACAATCCCACACACATATTGACTCTCAATGGAGTACAGTCCCACACACACTGATTCCCATTGGGGTGCAGTTCCACACACACTGATTCTCACTGGGGTACAGTCACACAAACATCGTCTCACACTGGGGTACAGTTCCACATAAGCTGATTCTCACTGTGGTACAGTTCCACACAATCACTGATACTCAATGGGGTACATTCCCACAAACACTGATTCTCACTGGGGTACAGTTCGACACACACTGATTCTCACTGGGCTACTGACCCATGTGCACTGATTCTAACTGGGATAAAGTCCCACACATGCTGATTCTCACTGCGGTACAGTCTACACACACTGATTCTCACTGGGGTAAATTCCCACACACACTGACTGACACAGGCATACAGTCCCACACACACTGACTTTCACTGCGGTACAATCCCACACACACATTGACTCTCGCTGGAGTACAGTTCCACACACGCTGATTCCCACTGGCATACAGTTCCACACAAACTGATTCTCACTGGGATACAGACCTACACACACATTGACTCCCACTGTAGTACAGTCCCACACTCACTGATTCCCACTGGGGTGCAGTTCCAAACACACTGATTCTTACTGGGGTTCAGGCACACAAATGCTGAATCTCACTGCAGTACGGCCCCACACGCATTGTCACTCACTGGGGTACAGTTCCACACAAACTGATTCTCAGTGGGGTACAGTTCCACACACACTGATTCCCAGTGGAGTACAGTTCCACACGCTGAATCTCACTGGTTTAGAGTTCCACACACAATGATTCTCATTGGGGTACAGTCCGACACGCATTGACTAACACTGGGGTACAGTCCCACACACACACATGTTGATTCTCACTGGAGTACAATTCCAGACACGCTGATTCTCACTGGCATACAGTCCCACTCACACTGACTCTCATTCGGGCACAGTCAAAAATACACTGACTTTCACTGGATTACAGTGCCACACAAGGGCTCTCACTCACATACATTTCTGCACACGCTGATACTGACTGGGGTTCAGTTCCACACACACTGACTCTCACTGAGGTATAGTCCCTCAAACAATGATTCCCACTGGGGTATATTTCCAAACAAGATGATGCTCACTGGGGTTCAGTTCCACACATGATGATTCTCTCTGTGGAACAGTTCCACCCACATGGATTCCCACAGGGTTAGTCAAATATACACACTGACTCTCACTGGGGGACAGTCCAATACTCAGTGATTCTCACTGGGGTACAGTCCCACAAACACCAACTCTCACTGAGGTGCAGTCCCAAACATACTTTGACTCTGACTGGGGTACAGTTAGACACACACTGATTCTCAGTGGGATACACTACCAGACACACTGACACTCACTGGGATACAGTCCCACACACACTGATTCCCACTTTTGTACATTTCCACACACGTTGATTCTCACTGGGGTACAGTCTGACATTCACTGACTCTCACTGGGGTACAGTCGCACACACACTGACTCTCACTGGGGTACAGTACCACACATGCTGAATCTCACTGGGGTACAGTCCCACACATGATGATTCTCACTGGAGTACATTCCTACACACACTGACTGACACTGGCATACAGTCCAACAAACACTGACATTCAGTGCGCTACAATCCCACACACACACATTGACTCTTGCTGGAGTACAGTTCCACACACGCTGATTCCCACTGGCGTACTGTTGCACATACACTGACTGAACTGGGGTACAGTCCCACCTAAACTGACTTTCAATGCCATAGAATCCCACACACACTTTGATTCTCACTGAGGTACACTCCCACACACACTGATTCCCACTGGGTTACAGTCCCATACACACTGAATCTCACTGAGGTATAGTCCCACACACGTTGATTCCCACTGGGGTATCATTCCACTCATGCTGATTCTAATTGGCTTTCATTTCCACACAGGCTGAGTCTCTCTGTGATACAGTCCAACATACACTGATTCTAATGGGGGTACAGTTCTACCCACACCGATTGCCACAGGGTTGCAGTCAAACATACACAATAACACTCACTGGGGGACAGTCCCACACCCACTGATTCTCAATGGGGTACACTCCCACACACACTGACTCTCACTGAGGTACAGCCCCACATGCATTGTCACTCACTGGGGTACATTTCAAATACAATGATTCTCACTGCGCTACAGTTCCACACACACTGATTCTCAGTGGGGTACACTCCCAGACACACTGACTCTCACTGGGATACAGTCCCACACACACACATTGATTCTCAATGGAGTACAGTGCCACACACACTGATTCCCACTGGGGTGCAGAGGCACACACACTGATTCTCACTAGGGTACAGTCGCACACACATTGACTCTCACTGGGGTACAGTCCCACACATGCTGATTCTCACTGGGGTACAGTTCCACACACATTGATTCTCACTGCGGTATATTCCCACACGCATTGACACTCGCTAAGGTTAAATTCCACACACGCTGATTCTCACTGCTGTACAGTTCCACACAAGCTGATTCCTCCTGGGGTACAGTCCCACACATGCTGATTCTCACTTGGGTACATGCCCACCACACTGACTGTCACTGGAGTACAGTCCCACACACACTGACTTTCACTGCAGTACATTCCCACACAAACATTGACTCTCGCCGGAGTACTGTTCCACACACAATGATGCACACTGGGATACAGTCTCCACACACACTTTGACTCTCACTTCGGTAAAGTTCCGCACACACTGATTCTCACTGGAGTACAGTCCCACACACACTGATCCTTACTGGGGTTCAGTCCGACACATGCTGACTCTTACTTGGGAACAGTTCCACACATGCTGAGTCACACTGGGGTATAGTTCCACTCACACTGATTCTCACTGGGGTACAGTTCCACACACACTTATTCTCACTTGGGATACAATGCCACGCCGCTGATTCCCACTGGGATACCTTTCCACACATGCTGATTCTCGCTGCAGTACAGGCCCACTCACATTGACTCTCACTAGGACACAGTCCCAAACATACCTTGACTCTCACTGTGGTACAGTTACCCACACACTGATTCTCAGTGTGTACACTCCCAGACACACTGAATCTCACTGGGGTACAGTCCCACACATAATGATTGCCACTGATGTACAGATCCACACATATTGATTCTCATTGGGGTACAGTCCGACACGCATTGTCACTCACTGGGGTACAGTTCCACATACGCTGATTCTCACAGCGGTACAGTTCCACACACACTGATTCTCAGTGGGATACAATCCCACACACATATTGACTCTCAATGGAGTACAGTCCCACACACACTGATTCCCATTGGGGTGCAGTTCCACACACACTGATTCTCACTGGGGTACAGTCACACAAACATCGTCTCACACTGGGGTACAGTTCCACATAAGCTGATTCTCACTGTGGTACAGTTCCACACAATCACTGATACTCAATGGGGTACATTCCCACAAACACTGATTCTCACTGGGGTACAGTTCGACACACACTGATTCTCACTGGGCTACTGACCCATGTGCACTGATTCTAACTGGGATAAAGTCCCACACATGCTGATTCTCATTGCGGTACAGTCTACACACACTGATTCTCACTGGGGTAAATTCCCACACACACTGACTGACACAGGCATACAGTCCCACACACACTGACTTTCACTGCGGTACAATCCCACACACACATTGACTCTCGCTGGAGTACAGTTCCACACACGCTGATTCCCACTGGCATACAGTTCCACACAAACTGATTCTCACTGGGATACAGACCTACACACACATTGACTCCCACTGTAGTACAGTCCCACACTCACTGATTCCCACTGGGGTGCAGTTCCAAACACACTGATTCTTACTGGGGTTCAGGCACACAAATGCTGAATCTCACTGCAGTACGGCCCCACACGCATTGTCACTCACTGGGGTACAGTTCCACACAAACTGATTCTCAGTGGGGTACAGTTCCACACACACTGATTCCCAGTGGAGTACAGTTCCACACGCTGAATCTCACTGGTTTAGAGTTCCACACACAATGATTCTCATTGGGGTACAGTCCGACACGCATTGACTAACACTGGGGTACAGTCCCACACACACACATGTTGATTCTCACTGGAGTACAATTCCAGACACGCTGATTCTCACTGGCATACAGTCCCACTCACACTGACTCTCATTCGGGCACAGTCAAAAATACACTGACTTTCACTGGATTACAGTGCCACACAAGGGCTCTCACTCACATACATTTCTGCACACGCTGATACTGACTGGGGTTCAGTTCCACACACACTGACTCTCACTGAGGTATAGTCCCTCAAACGATGATTCCCACTGGGGTATATTTCCAAACAAGATGATGCTCACTGGGGTGCAGTTCCACACATGATGATTCTCTCTGTGGGACAGTTCCACCCACATGGATTCCCACAGGGTTACAGTCAAATGCACACACTGACTCTCACTGGGGGACAGTCCAATACTCAATGATTCTCACTGGGGTACAGTCCCACAAACACCAACTCTCACTGAGGTGCAGTCCCAAACATACTTTGACTCTGACTGGGGTACAGTTAGACACACACTGATTCTCAGTGGGGTACACTACCAGACACACTGACACTCACTGGGATACAGTCCCACACACACTGATTCCCACTTTTGTACATTTCCACACACGTTGATTCTCACTGGGGTGCAGTCTGACATTCACTGACTCTCACTGGGGTACAGTCGCACACACACTGACTCTCACTGGGGTACAGTACCACACACACTGATTCCCACTGGGGTGTAGTAGCACACAAACTGATTCTCACTAGGGTACAGTCGCACACACATTGACTCTCACTGGGGTACAGTCCCACGCATGCTGATTCTCACTGAGGTACAGTCCCACACATGCTGATTCTCACTGGGGTACAGTCCCACAAACACTGATCCTTACTGGTGTTTAGTCCGACACATGCTGACTCTTACTGGGGAACAGTTCCACACATGCTGAGTCACACTGGGGTATAGAGGCACACACACTGATTCTCACTAGGGTACAGTCGCGCACACATTGACTCTCACTGGGGTACAGTCCCACGCATGTGATTCTCTCTGGGGTACAGTTCCACACACGCTGATTCTCACTGCGGTATATTCCCACACGCATTGACACTCGCTAGGGTTATATTCCACACACGCTGATTCTCACTGTTGTACAGTTCCACACATGCTGATTCTCACTGGGTTACGTGCCCACCACACTGACTGTCACTGGAGTACAGTCCCACACACACTAACTTTCACTGCAGTACATTCCCACGCAAACACTGACTCTCGCCGGAGTACAGTTCCACACACAATGATGCACACTGGGATACAGTCTTCATACACATTTTGACTCTCACTTCGGTACAGTTCCGCACACACTGATTCTCACTGGAGTACAGTCCCACACACACTGATCCCTCTGGGGTGCAGTTCCGCACACACGGATTCTCACTGGGGTACAATCCCAAACACACTGATCCTTACTGGGGTTCAGTCCGACATATGCTGACACTTACTGGGGAAAAGTTCCACACATGCTGAGTCACACTGGGGTATAGTTCCACACACATGGATTCCCACTGGGGTACAGTTCCACACACACTGATTCCAAGTTGAGTACCGCCCCACACACGCTGATTCCCACCAGTTTACAGTTCCACACACACTGATTCTCACTGGGGTACCGTCCGACACGTATTGACTCACACTGGGGTACAGTCCCACACACACACATTGATTTCACAGGGGTACAGTTCCACACACACTAATTCTCACTGGAGTACATTGCCACACACGCTGATTCCCACTGGGGTACCTTTCCACACATGCTGATTCTCGCTGGGGTGCAGTCCCAAACACACCTTGACTCTCACTGTGGTACAGATACCCACACACTGATTCTCATTGGTATACACTCCCAGACACACTGACTCTCACTGGGGTACAGTTCCACACATACTGATTCCCACTGATGTATAGTTTCACACACATTGATTCTCATTCGGGTACAGTCCGACATGCATTGTCACTCATTGGGGTACAGTTCCACATAAGCTGATTCTCACTACGGTACACTTCCACACACACTGATTCTCAGTGGAATACAATCCCACACACACATTGACTCTTACTGGAGTACAGTCTCACACACACTGATTCCCATTGGGGTGCAGTTCCACACACACCGATTCTCACTAGATACAGTCACACAAACATTGACTCTCACTGGGGTACAGTTCCACATATGCTGATTCTCACTGCGGTACAGTTCCACACAAACAGATTCTCACTGGGATACGGACCGACACACACATTGACTCTCACTGTAGTACAGTCCCACACTCACTGATTCCCACTGGGGTGCAGTTCCACACACACTGATTCTTAATGGGGTTCAGTCCCATACATGCTGACTCTCACTGCGGTACGGCCTCACACGCATTGTCACTCACTGGGGGACAGTTCCACACATAATGATTCTCACTGGGGTACAGTCCGACATGGATTGACTAACAATGGGGTACAGTCCCACCCACACACGCTGATTCACACTGGGGTACATTTCCACACAAGCTGATTCTCGCTGGCATACAGTCCCACTCACACTGACTCTCACTAGGGCACAGTCCCAAATACACTGACTTTCACTGGGTTACAGTGCCACACAAGGGCTCTCACTCGTGTACATTTCCGCACACACTGATACAGACTGGGGTTCAGTTCCACACACACTGACTCTCACTCGGTTACAATCCCATACACACTGACTCTCACTGAGGTATAGTCCTTCACACAATGATTCCCACTGGGGTATATTTCCAAACAAGATGATGCTCACTGGGGTTCAGTTCCACACTTACTGATTCTCTCTGTGGTACAGTTCCACCCACATGGATTCCCACAGGGTTACAGTGAAATACACACACTGACTCTCACTGGGGGACAGTCCAATACTCAGTGATTCTCACTGGGGTACAGTCCCACAAACACCAACTCTCACTGGGGTGCAGTCCCAAACACACTTTGACTCTGACTGGGGTACATTTACACACACACTGACTCTCAGTGGGGTACACTACCAGACACACTGACACTCACTGGGATACAGTCCCACACACACTGATTCCCACTTTTGTACATTTCCACACACGTTGATTCTCACTGGGGTACAGTCTGACATTCACTGACTCTCACTGGGGTACAGTCGCACACTCACTGACTCTCACTGGGACACAGTACCACACATGTTGAATCACACTGGGGTACAGTCCCAAACATGCTGATTCTCACTTGGGTACATTCTTACACACACTGACTGACACTAGCATACAGTCCCACAAACACTGACTTTCAGTGCGGTTCAATCCCACACACACATTGACTCTTGCTGGAGTACAGTTCCACACACACTGATTCCCTCTGGTGTACTGTTGCACACACACTGACTGTCACTTGGGTACAGTTCCACATACACTGACTCTCACTTGGGTACAGTCGCACACACACTGACACTCACTAGGGTACAGTCCCACATAAACTGACTCTCACTCGGTTACAGTGCCACACATGGGCTCGCACTCACGTACATCTCCACACACACTGTATCTCAATGGGGTTCAGTTCCACATAAACTGACTAACACTGGGTTACAGTCCCATACCACACTGAATCTCACTGAGGTATTGTCCCTCACATGTTGATTCCCATTGGAGTATCATTCCATACATGCTGATTCTAACTGGGTTTCAATTCCACACAGGCTGAGTCTCTCTGTGACACAGTCCGACATACACTTATTCTAACGGGGGTACAGTTCTACCCACACTGATTGCCACAGGGTTTCAGTCAAACACACACAATAACACTCACTGGGGGACAGTCCCACACTCACTGATTCTCAATCAGGTACAGTCCCACACACACTGACTCTCACTGCGGTACAGCCCCACACGCATTGTCAATCACTGGGGTACATTTCACATACACTGATTCTCACTGCGCTACAGTTCCACACACACTGATTCTCAGTGGGGTACAGTTCCACACATATTGATTCCCAGTGGAGTACAGTCCTACACACTGATTCTCACTGGTTTAGAGTTCCATACACAATGATTCTCACTGGGGTACAGTCCGACACGCATTGACTAACACTGGGGTACAATCCCACATACACACGTTGATTCTCACTGGAGTACAATTCCACACACACTGATTCTCACTGGGGTACATTTCCACACACGCTGATTCTCGCTGGCATACAGTCCCACTCACACTGACTCTCACTAGGGCACAGTCCCAAATACAATGACTTTCACTGGGTTACAGTGCCACACAAGGGCTCTCACTCACGTACATTGCCACACACGCTGATACTTTCTGGGGTTCAGTTCCACACACACTGACTCTCACTAGGTTACAGTCCCATACACACTGACTCTCACTGAGGTATAGTCCCTCACACGATGATTCCCACTGGGGTATAGTTCCAAACAAGATGATGCTCACTGGGGTTCAGTTCCACACATGCTGATTCTCTCTGTGGTACAGTTCCACCCACATGGTTTCCCAGAGGGTTACAGTCAAATACACACACTGACTCTCACTGGGGGACAGTCCAATACTCAGTGATTCTCACTGGGGTACAGTCCCACAAACACCAACTCTCACTGGGGTGCAGTCCCAAACACACTTTGACTCTGACTGGGGTACAGTTACATACACACTGATTCTCAGTGGGGTACACTACCAGACACACTGACACTCACTGGGATACAGTCCCACACACACTGATTCCCACTTTTGTACATTTCTACACACGTTGATTCTCACTGGGGTACAGTCTGACATTCACTGACCCTCACTGGGGTACATTCGCACACACACTGACTCTCAGTGGGGTACAGTCCCACACACATTGATTCTTACTGGGGTTCAGTCCCACACATGCTGACTCTCACTAGGGTAAAGTTCCACACATACTAATTCTCACTGGGGTACATTCCTACACACACTTACTGTCACTGTGTTACAGTCCCACACACACTGACTCTCACTGTGGCCAAGTCTCACACATATTGACTCTCACTAGGATTCAGTGCCATACAGACATTGAATCTTACTGGGGTTCAGTTCCACACATGCTGATTCTCTCTGTGATACACTTTCACCCACATGGATTCCCACAGGGTTACATTCAAATACACACACTGATTCTCACTGGGGGACAGTCCAATACTCAGTGATTCTCACTGGGGTGCAGTCCCAAACACACTTTGACTCTGACTGGGGTACAGTTAGACACACACTGATTCTCAGTGGCGTACACTACCAGACACACTGACACTCACTCCGGTAGAGCACCACACGCATTTCACTCACTGCGGTACAGTTCCACATAAGCTGATTACCACCGGGGTACAGCCCACACGCACTGATTCTAACTGGGATAAAGTCCCACCCAAACTGACTCTCACTGGGGTACAGACCCACACATGCTGATTCTCACTGATTTACAGTTCCACACACACTGATTCTCTCTGGGGTACATTCCGCCACCAACTGACTGTCACTGGGGAACAGTCCCACATACACTGACTTTCAGTGGGTAACAGTGCCACACACGGGCTCTCACTTGCGTACATTTCCGCACATGCTGATTCTCACTGGGTTACATGCCCCAACACTGTCGGTCACTGGGGTAATGTCCCACACACACAGACTTTCACTGCAGTACAGTCCCACACACACATTGATTCTCGCTGGAGTACAGTTCCACACACAATGATCCACACTGGGATAAAGTCTTCACACACACATTGACTCTCACTGCGGGACAGTTCCACAAACAATGACTCTCACTGAGGTATAGTCCCTCACACGATGATTCCCACTGGGGTATAGTTCCAAACAAGCTGATGCTCACTGGGGTTCCATTCCACTCATGCTGATTCTCTCTGTGGTACAGCTCCAACCACATGGAATCCCACAGTGTTACGGTCAAAAACACACACTGACTCTCACTGAGGAACAGTCCAATACTCAGTGATTCTCACTGGGGTACAGTCCCACATACACTGACTCTCACTGGGGTGCAGTCCCAAACACACTTTGACTCTCACTGCAGGACAGTTTCACACACTCTGCTTCTCAGTGGGGTACACTACCAGATACACTGACACTCTATGGGATACAGTCCCACACACACTGATTCACACTTTTGTACATTTCCACGCACATTGATTCTCACTGGGGTACTATCTGACATGCACTGACACTCACGGGGGCACAATCGCACACACACTGACTCTCACTGGGGTACAGTACCACACACGATGAATCTCACTGGGGTACAGTCCCACACATGCTGATTCTCACTGGTTTAGAGTTCCACACACAATGATTCTCACTGGGGTTCAGTCCGACACACATTGACTAACACTGGGGTACAGTCCGACATGCATTGACTAACACTGGGGTACAGTCCCACACACACATGTTGATTCTCACTGGAGTACTGTTCCACACACACTGACTCTCAATGGGGTACATTGCCACACAAGCTGATTCTCACTGGGGTACATTTCCAAACACGCTGATTCTCACTGTAGTACAGTCCCACTCACACTGACTCTCACTAGGGCACAGTCCCAAATATACTGACTTTCACTGGGTTACAGTGCCACACAAGGGCTCTCACTCATGTACATTTCCGCACACGCTGATACTGACTGGGGTTCAGTTCCACACACACTGACTCTCACTGGGTTACAGTCCCATACACACTGACTCTCACTGAGGTATAGTCCTTCACATGCTGATTCCCACTGGGGTATAGTTCCAAACAAGATGATGCTCACTGGGGTTCAGTTCCACACATACTGATTCTCTCTGGGGTACAGTTCCACCCACATGGATTCCCAGAGGATTACAGTCAAATATACACACTGACTCTCAATGGGGGACAGTCCAATACTCAAACACAATTTGACTCTCACTGGGGTACAGTTAGACACACACTGATTCTCACTGGGGTACACTACCAGACACACTGACACCCAATGGGATACAGTCCCACACAAACTGATTCCCACTTTTTTACATTTCCACACACATTGATTCTCACTGGGGAACAGTCTGACATTTACTGACTCTCACTGGGGTACAGTACCACACATGCTGAATCTCACTGGGGTACAGTCCCACACATGCAGATTCTCACTGGGGTACAGTTCCACATACACTGACTCTCACTACGGTAGAACACCACACACGCTAATTCTCACTTGGGTACAGTTCCACACACACTGACTCTCACTGCGTTAGAGCACCACACGCATTGTCACTCACTGTGGTACAGTTCCACATAAGCTGATTACCACCGGGGTACAGCCCACACGCACTGATTCTAACTGGGATAAAGTCCCACCCACACTGACTCTCACTGGGGTGCAGACCCACACATGCTGATTCTCACTGAGGTACTGTTCCACACACACTGATTCTCTCTGGGGTACATTCCGCCACAAACTGACTGTCACTGGGGAACAGTCCCACATACACTGACTTTCACTGGGTAACAGTGCCACACACGGGCTCTCACTTGCGTACATTTCCGCACACGCTGATTCTCACTGGGGAACATGCCCACACACTGAATGTCACTGGGGTAGTCCCACACACACAGACTTTCACTGCAATACAGTCCCACACACACATTGATTCTCGCTGGAGTACAGTTCCAAACACAATGAATCAAACTGGGATAAAGTCTTCACACACACATTGACTCTCACTGCGGTACAGTTCCGCACACAGTGACTCTCACTGAGGTATAGTCACTCACACGATGATTCTCACTGGGGTATAGTTCCAAACAGGCTGAAGCTCACTGGGGTTCCGTTCCACTCATGCTGATTCTCTCTGTGGTAAAGTTCCAACCACACGGAATCCCAGAGGGTTACAGTCAAATACACACATTGACTCTCATGGGGTACAGTCCCACACATGCTGATTCTCACTGAGGTACAGTTCCAAACAAGCTGATTATCACTGCGGTACGTTCCAAAATGCATTTACAGTCACTAGGGTACAGTTCCACACACACAGATTATCACTGCGGTAAAGATCCACACAAGCTGATTCTGACTTCTGTAGAGTCACACACATGCTGATTCTCACTGAGGTACAGTGTCACACACGCTGATTCTCACTGGGGTACGTTCCCACACACACTGACTGTCACTAGGGGACAGTCCCACACACACATTGACTCTCGCTTGTGTACAGTTCCACACACACTGACTCTCACTGTGCTACAGTCCGAAACACACTGACCATCATTGGAGTACAGTCCCACACACACTGATTCCCAATGGAGTACAGTACCACACATACTGATTCTTACTGGGGTTCAGTCCCACACATGCTGATTCTTTCTGAGGTTCAGTCCGACAAATGTTGACTCTCACTGGGGTACAGTTCCACTCTTGGTGAGTTTTCTACTTAGTTCTGTCGAAGGCTCATGAGGTCAACTCTTTTCTTCTCCGCCGATGCTGCCAGTCCTGCTGAGTTTTTCCAGGTAATTCTGTTTTTGTACAGTCCCACACACACTGACTCTCACTGGGGTACAGTCGCAGACAAACTGACTCTCACTGGGGTACAGTCCCACACATGCTGTTTCTCACTGGGGTACAGTCCACACACAATGATTCACACTGGGATAAATTCTTCACACACACATTGACTCTCACAGCGGTACAGTTCCACACACACTGACTCTCACTGGAGTACAGTCCCACACACACTGATCCCACTGGGGTGCAGTTCCACACACACTGGTTCTCACTGCGGTTCAGTCCCACAAACACTGATTCTTTCTGAGGTTCAGTCCGACACATGCTGACTCTCACTGGGGTACAGTCGCAGACAAACTGACTCTCACAGCGGTACAGTTCCACACACACTGACTCTCACTGGAGTACAGTCTCACACACACTGATCCCACTGGGGTGCAGTTCCACACACACTGGTTCTCACTGCGGTTCAGTCCCACAAACACTGATTCTTTCTGAGGTTCAGTCCGACACATGCTGACTCTCACTGGGGTACAGTCGCAGACAAACTGACTCTCACTGCGGTACAGTTCCACACACACTGACTCTCACTGGAGTACAGTCCCACACACACTGATCCCACTGGGGTGCAGTTCCACACACACTGACTCTCACTGCGGTTCAGTCCCACAAACACTGATTCTTTCTGAGGTTCAGTCCGACACATGCTGACTCTCACTGGGGTACAGTCGCAGACAAACTGACTCTCACTGCGGTACAGTTCCACACACACTGACTCTCACTGGAGTACAGTCCCACACACACTGATCCCACTGGGGTGCAGTTCCACACACACTGACTCTCACTGCGGTTCAGTCCCACAAACACTGATTCTTTCTGACGTTCAGTCCGACACATGCTGACTCTCACTGGGGTACAGTCCCACACATGGTGAGTCACACTGGGGTGCAGTTACAAACACACTGATTCCCATTGGAGTACAGTCCCACAGATGCTGATTCTCACTGGTTTACTGCTCCACAAACACAGATTCTCATTGGGGTACAGTTCCACACACACTGACTCTCACTGCAGTAGAGCACCACACGCATTGTCACTCACTGCGGTAAAGTTACACACAAGCTGATTACCACTGGTTTACAGCCCACACACACTATCATTGGTGCACAGTGGCACACACACTGACTCTCATGGGGGTACAGTGCCACACACGTTGATTCTCACTCGGCTACAGTTCCACACAAGCTGATTCCCAATGGAGTACAGTACCACAAACACGTTCCCAAATGCATTTACAGTCACTAGGGTACAGTTCCACATACACAGATTATCACTGTAGTACAGATCCACACAAGCTGATTCTGACTTGTGTAGAGTCACACACATGTTGATTCTCACTGGTTTACAGTGTCACACACGCTGATTCTCACTGTGGTACGTTCCCACACATACTGACTGTCACTGGGGTACAGTTCCACACATGGTGAGTTTTCTACTCAGTTCTCTCGAAGGGTCATGAGGACACGAAACGTCAACTCTTTTCTTCTCCGCCGATGCTGCCAGTCCTGCTGAGTTTTACCAGGTAATTCTGTTTTGTACGGTCCCTCACTGACACTCACTGGGCTACAGTCGCAGACAAACTGACTCTCACTGGGGTACAGTCGCAGACAAACTGACTCTCACTGGGGTACAGTCCCACACATGCTGTTTCTCACTGGGGTACAGTCCACACTCAATGATTCACACTGCGGTTCAGTCCCACAAACACTGATTCTTTCTGAGGTTCAGTCCGACACATGCTGACTCTCACTGGGGTACAGTCCCACACATGGTGAGTCACACTGGGGTATAGTACCAAACACACTGATTCCCATTGGAGTACAGTACCACAGATGTTGATTCTCATTCGTTTACTGTTCCACACACACAGATTCCCACTGAGGTACAGTTCCACACACACTGACTCTCACTGCAGTAGAGCACCACACGCATTGTCACTCACTGCGTTAAAGTTCCACACAAGCTGATCACCACTGGTTTACAGCCCACACACACTGATTCTAACTGGGATAAAGTCCCACACATACTGACTCTCACTGGGGTACAGACTCACACACACACGTTGATTCTCACTGAGGTATAGTTCCACACACACCGATTCTCACTGGGCTACATTCCGACATAAACTAACTGTCACTGGGGTACAATCCCAATTACACTGACTTTCACTGTGTTTACAGTGGCACACACGGGCTCTCACTCGCGTACATTTCCACACATGCTGATTCTCACTGTGGTTCAGTTTGAAACAAACTGACTCTCACTGGGTCACAGTCCCATACACACTGACTCTCACTGAGGTACAGTCCCTCACACGATGATTCCCACTTGGATATAGTTCCAAACAAGCTGATGCTCACTGGGGTTCAGTTCCACACATTCTGATTCTCGCTGTGATACAGTTCCAACCACACGGATTCTCACAGTGTTACAGTCAAATACACACACTGACTCTCACTGGGGGACAGTCAAATAGTCAGTGATTCTCACAGGGGTACAGTCCCACACACACTGACTCCCACTGGGGTGCAGTCCCAAACACACTTTGACTCTCACTGGGGTACAGTTACACACACACTGATTCTCACTGGGGTACAGTCTGACATGCACTGACTCTCACTGGGGTACAGTCGCACGCACACAGACTCTCACTGGTGTACATTACCACACACGCTGAATCTCACTGGGGTACAGTCCCACACATGCTGATTCTCACTGGGGTACGGTTCCACACACACACTGACTCTCACTGCAGTAGAACGCCACACACGCTAATTCTCACTGGGGTACAGTTCCACACACACTGACTCTCACAACGGTAGAACCCCACACATGCTAATTCTCACTGGGGAACAGTTCCACACATGCTGATTCCCTGTGGAGTACAGACCCACACACACTGATTCTCTCTGGTGTATAGTTCCATACACACAGATTATCACCGCGGTACAGATCCACACAAGCTGATTCCGATTTGGTTAGAGGCACACACACGCTGATTCTCACTGGGGAGCAGTTTCACACACGCTGATTCTCACTGGGGTACGTTCCAACACACACTGACTGCCACTGGGGTACAGTCCCACAAACACTGACTTTCACTGCAGTACAGTCCTACATACACAATGACTCTCGCTGGTGTACAGTTCCACACACACTGACACTCACAGGGGTACAATCCGAAATCACTGACTATCACTGGAGTACTGTCCCACACACACTGATTCCCAATGGGTTACATTACCACACATACTGATTCTTACTGGGATTCAGTCCCACACATGCTGACTCTCACCGGGGTACAGTTCCACACGTGCTGATTCACACTGGGGTAAAGTTCCACAGATGCTGATTCCCACTGCGGTACAGCTCAACACACATGATTCCAAGTGGAGTAGAGACCCCACACGCTGATTCACACTGGGGTTCAGTCTGACAGGCACTGATTCACACTAGGATTCAGTTCCATACAGACATTGAATCTTATTGGAGTACAGTCCCACACACACTGAATCTCACTAGGGTACATTTCCACACAAGCTGATTCTCACTGCGGTACGTTCCCACATGCATTTACAGTCACTAGGGTACAGTTCCACGCACACAGATTATCACTGCAGTTCAGATCCACACAATCTGATTCCGACTTGGGTAGAGTCACACACATGCTGATTCTCACTGGGGAGCAGATTCACACATGCTGATTCTCACTAGGGTACGTTCCCACACATAATGACTGCCACTGGGGTACAGTCCGAAATGCTCGGACTATCACTGGAGTAGAGTCTCACACACACTGATTCCCAATAGTACAGTACCACACATACTGATTCTTGCTGGGGTTCAGTCCCACACATGCTGACTCTCACTGGGGTACAGTTCCACACACGCTGATTCCCACTCTGGTACAGCTCAACACACACTGATTCCAAGTGGAGTACAGTCCCACACACACTGATTCACTCTGGTGTACAGTTCCACGCACACTGATTCTATCAGGGGTACAGTCTGACAGGCAATAATTCACACTAGGATTCAGTTCCATACAGACATTGAATCTTACTGGAGTACAGTTCCACACAAACTGACTCTCACTGGGGCACAGTCCCACACACGCTGAATCTCACTGGGGTACATTTCCACACACGCTGACTTTCACTGGAGTACAGTCCCACACACTCTGATCCCACTGGGGTGCAGTTCCACACACACTGGTTCTCACTGGGGTTCAGTCCCACACACACTAATTCTTTCTGGGGTTCAGTCAGACACATGCTGACTCTCACTGGGGTACAGTTCCACACATGGTGAGTCACACTGGTTTACAGTTCCACACACACTGATTCCCATTGGAGTACAGTCCCACAGATGATGATTCTCACTGGTTTACTGTTCCACACACACTGATTCTCAAAGGGGTACAGTCCGACACGCATTGACTAACACTGGCGTACAGTCCCACACACACACGTTGATTCTCACTGAGGTATAGTTCCACACACACTGATTCTCAAAGGGGTACAGTCCGACACGCATTGACTAACACTGGCGTACAGTCCCACACACACACATTGATTCTCACTGGGGTACATTCCGACATAAACTGACTGTCACTGGGGTACAATCCCAATTACACTGACTTTCACTGGGTTACAGTGGCACACAGGAGCTCTCACTCACGTATATTTCCGGACACGCTGATTCTCACTGGGGTTCAGTTCGACACACACTGACTCTCACTGGGTTACAGTCCCATACACACTGATTCTCAATGAGGTATAGTCCCTCACACGATGATTCCCACTGGGGTAAAATTCCAAACAAGCTGATGCTCACTGGGGTTCAGTTTCACACATGCTGATTCTCTCTGTGGTACAGTTCCAACCACACGGATTCCCACAGAGTTAAAGTCAAATACACACACTGACTCTCACTGGGGGACAGTTCAATACTCAGTAATTCTCACTGGGGTACAGTCCCAAAAACACCAACTCACACTGGGGTGCATTCCCAAACACAATTTGACTCTCACTGGGGTACAGTTAGACACACACTGATTCTCACTGGGGTACACTACCAGAAACACTGACACTCAATGGGATACAGTCCCACACACACTGATTCCCACTTTTTTACATTTCCACACACATTGATTCTCACTGGGGTACAGACTGACATTCACTGACTCTCACTGGAGTACAGTACCACACATGCTGAATCTCACTGGGGTACAGTCCCACACATGCAGATTCTCACTGGGGTACAGTTCCACATACACTGACTCTCACTGCGGTAGAGCCCCACACGCATTGTCACTCACTGCGGTACAGTTCCACATAAGCTGATTACCACCGCGGTACAGCCCAAACGTACTGATTCTAACTGGGATAAAGTCCCACCCACACTGACTCTCACTGGGGTACAGACCCACACATGCTGATTCTCACTGAGGTACTGTTCCACACACACTGATTCTCTCTGGGGTACATTCCGCCACAAACTGACTGTCACTGGGGAACAGTCCCACATACACTGACTTTCAGTGGGTAACAGTGCCACACACGGGCTCTCACTTGCGTACAATTCCACACACGCTGATTCTCACTGGGGTACAGGCCCACGAAATTGACTGTCACTGGGGTAGTCCCACACACACAGACTTTCACTGCAGTACAGTCCCACACACACATTGATTCTCACTTGAGTACAGTTCCAAACACAATGATTCAAACTGGGATAAAGTCTTCACACACACATTGACTCTCACTGCGGTACAGTTCCGCACACAGTGACTCTCACTGAGGTATAGTCACTCACATGATGATTCTCACTGGGGTATAGTTCCAAACAAGCTGATGCTCACTGGGGTTCCGTTCCACTCATGCTGATTCTCTCTGTGGTAAAGTTCCAACCACACGGAATCCCAGAGCGTTACAGTCAAATACACACACTGACTCTCACTGGGGGACAGTCCAATACTCAGTGATTCTCATTGGGGTACAGTCCCACACACACTGACTGTCACAAGGGTGTAGTCCCAAACACACTTTGACTCTCACTGGCGTACAGTTACACACACACTGACTCTCAGTTGGGTACACTCCCAGACACACAGAATCTCACCGGGGTACAGTTCCACACATATTGATTCCCACTGGAGTACAGTCCCACACACAGTTATTCTCACTTGGGTACAGTCCGACATGCACTGACTATCATTGGTGTACAGTGGCACACACACTGACTCTCATGGGGTACAGTCCCACATATGCTGATTCTCACTGGGGTACAGTTCCACACAAGTTGATTCTCACTGCGGTACGTTCCAAAATGCATTTACAGTCACTAGGGTACAGTTCCACACACACAGATTATCACTGCAGTACAGATCCACACAAGCTGATTCTGACTTCTGTAGAGTCACACACATGCTGATTCTCACTGGGGTACGTTCCCACACACACTGACTGTCACTAGGGGACAGTCCCACACACACATTGACTATCACTGGAGTACAGTCCCACACACACTGATTCCCAATGGAATACAGTACCTCACATACTGATTCTTATTGGGGTACAGTCCCACACACGCTGAATCTTTCTGAGGTTCAGTCCGACAAATGTTGACTCTCACTGGGGTACAGTTCCACAACATGGTGAGATTTCTACTTAGTTCTGTCGAAGGGTCATGAAGACACGAAACGTCAACTCTTTTCTTCTCCGCCGATGCTGCCAGTCCTGCTGAGTTTTTCCAGGTAATTCTGTTTTTGTGCAGTCCCATACACACTGAATCTCACTGGGGTACAGTCGCAGACAAACTGACTCTCACAGCGGTACAGTTCCACACACACTGACTCTCACTGGAGTACAGTCCCACACACACTGATCCCACTGGGGTACAGTCCACACACACTGACTCTCACTGCGGTTCAGTCCCACAAACACTGACTCTTTCTCAGGTTCAGTCCGACACACACTGACTCTCACTGGGGTACAGTCCCACACATGGTGAGTCACATTGGGGTACAGTTCCAAACATACTGATTCCCATTGGAGTACAGTCCCACAGATGTTGATTCTCACTGGTTTACTGTTCCACACACACAGATTCCCACTGAGGTACTGTTCCACACACACTGACTCTCACTGCAGTAGAGCACCACACGCATTGTCACTCACTGCGTTAAAGTTCCACTCAAGCAGATTACCACTGGTTTACAACCCACACACACTGATTCTAACTGGGATAAAGTCCCACACATACTGACTCTCACTGGGGTACAGACCCACACACACACGTTGATTCTCACTGAGGTATAGTTCCACACCCACTGATTCTCACTGGGGTACATTCCGACATAAACTAACTGTCACTGGGATACAATCCCAATTACACTGACTTTCACTGGGTTACAGTGGCATACGCGGGCTCTCACTCGCGTACATTTCCACACACGCTGATTCTCACTGTGGTTCAATTCGAAACAAACTGACTCTCACTGGGTCACAGTTCCATACACACAGATTATCACCGCGGTACAGATCCACACAAGCTGATTCCGATTTGGTTAGAGGCACACACACGCTGATTCTCACTGGGGAGCAGTTTCACACACACTGACTCTCACAACGGTAGAACCCCACACACGCTAATTCTCACTGGGGTACAGTTCCACACACACTGACTCTCACAACAGTAGAACCCCACACATGCTAATTCTCACTGGGGAACAGTTCCACACATGCTGATTCCCTGTGGAGTACAGACCCACACACACTGATTCTCTCTGGTGTACAGTTCCATACACACAGATTATCACCGCGGTACAGATCCACACAAGCTGATTCCGATTTGGTTAGAGGCACACACACGCTGATTCTCACTGGGGAGCAGTTTCACACACGCTGATTCTCATTAGGGTACGTTCCAACACACACTGACTGCCACTGGGGTACAGTCCCACAAACACTGACTTTCACTGCAGTACAGTCCTACATACACAATGACTCTCGCTGGTATACAGTTCCACACACACTGACACTCACAGGGGTACAATCCGAAATGCACTGACTATCACTGGAGTACAGTCCCACACACACTGATTCCCAATGGGTTACATTACCACACATACTGATTCTTACTGGGATTCAGTCCCACACATGCTGACTCTCACCGGGGTACAGTTCCACACGTGCTGATTCACACTGGGGTAAAGTTCCACAGATGCTGATTCCCACTGTGGTACAGCTCAACACACATAATTCCAAGTGGAGTACAGACCCACACACACTGATTCACACTGGGGTTCAGTCTGACAGGCACTGATTCACACTAGGATTCAGTTCCATACAGACATTGAATCTTACTGGAATACAGTCCCACACACACTGAATCTCACTGGGGTACATTTCCACACAAGCTGATTCTCACTGCGGTACGTTCCCACATGCATTTACAGTCACTAGGGTACAGTTCCACGCACACAGATTATCACTGCAGTTCAGATCCACACAAACTGATTCCGACTTGGGTAGAGTCACACACATGCTGATTCTCACTGGGGAGCAGATTCACACACGCTGATTCTCACTAGGATACGTTCCGACACACACTGACTGCCACTGGGGTACAGTCCGAAATGCACAAACTATCACTGGAGTAGAGTCCCACACACACTGATTCCCAATGGTACAGTACCACACATACTGATTCTTGCTGGGGTTCAGTCCCACACATGCTGACTCTCACTGGGGTAAAGTTCCACACACGCTGATTCCCACTGTGGTACAGTTCAACACAAACTGATTCCAAGTGGAGTACAGTCCCACACACACTGATTCACTCTGGTGTACAGTTCCATGCACACTGATTC
Source organism: Isurus oxyrinchus (assembly GCA_026770705.1). Lineage (NCBI taxonomy): Eukaryota > Metazoa > Chordata > Chondrichthyes > Lamniformes > Lamnidae > Isurus > Isurus oxyrinchus. The sequence goes on along the minus strand of JANJGN010000012.1, from coordinate 61,291,329 downwards.
TATCAGGGGTACAGTCTGACAGGCACTAATTCATTCTAGGATTCAGTTCCATACAGACATTGAATCTTACTGGAGTACAGTTCCACACAAACTGACTCTCACTGGGGTACATTCTGACATAAACTGACTGTCACTGGGGTACAATCCCAATTACACTGACTTTCACTGGGTTACAGTGGCACACAGGGGCTCTCACTCATGTACATTTCCGCACACGCTGATTCTCACTGGAGTTCAGTTCGACACACACTGACTCTCACTGGGTTACAGTCCCATACACACTGACTCTCACTGAGGTATAGTCCCTCACGCGATGATTCCCACTGGGGTAAAATTCCATACAAGCTGATGCTCACTGGGGTTCAGTTCCACACATGCTGATTCTCTCTGTGGTACAGTTCCAACCACACGGATTCCCACAGGGTTAAAGTCAAATACACACACTGACTCCCACTGGGGTGCAGTCCCAAACACACTTTGAATCTCACTGAGGTACAGTTACACACACACTGATACTCAATGGGGTTCACTACCAGACACACTGACTCACTGGGATGCTGTCCCAAATACACTGACATTCACTGCCGTACAATCCCACACACACATTGATTCTCACTGGGGTACAGTCCCACACACACTGACTCTCACAGGGGTGCAGTCCCAAACACACTTTGACTCTCACTGGGGTACAGTTACACACACACTGATTCTCAGTTGGGTACACTCGCAGACATACAGAATCTCACCAGGGTACAGTTCCACCAACATTGATTCCCACTGGAGTACAGTCCCACACACAGTTATTCTCACTTGGGTAGAGTCCGACATGCACTGACTATCATTGGTGTACAGTGGCACACACACTGACTCTCACGGGGGTACAGTCCCAGACACGTTGATTCTCACTGGGGTACATTTCCACACAAGCTGATTCTCACTGCGGTACGTTCCCAAATGCATTTACAGTCACTAGGGTACAGTTCCACACACACAGATTATCACTGCGGAACAGATCCACACAAGCTGATTCCAACTTGGGTAGAGTCACACACATGCTGATTCTCACTGGATTGCAGTTTCACACACGCTGGTTCTCACTAGGGTAAGTTCCCACTCACACTGACTGCCATTGGGGTACAGTTCCACACACATTGACACTCACTGGGGTACAGTCCGAAATGCACGAACTATCACTGGAGTAGAGTCCCACACACACTGATTCCCAATGGTACAGTATCACTCATGCTGATTCTTGCTGGGGTTCAAGCCCACACATGCTGATTCACACTGGGGTACAGTCCACACACACTGACTCTCACTGGAGTACAGTCCCACAGCACTGATCTCACTGGGGTACGGTTCCACAAATAGTGAGTTACACTGGGCTTCCATACACACAGATTCCCAGGGGGTACAGTCACACACACGCTGAATCTCACTGGTTCACTGTTCCACACACACTGATTCTCTCTGGGCTATAGTCCGACACGCATTGACTAACACTGGGGTACAGTCCCACACACACACGTTGAATCTCACTGGGGTACAATTCCACACACACTGACTCTCAGTGGGGTACACACCCACACATGCTGATTCTCACTGAGGTACAGTTCCACACACACTGATTATCACTGGAGTACATTCCGACACACATTGACTGTCACTGGAGTACAGTCCGATAGACACTGACTTTCACTGGGTTACAGTGCTGCACAAGGGCTCTCACTCGCGTACATTTCCGCACATGCTGATTCTCAAAGGGAATCAGTTCCACACACACTGACTCTCACTGGGTTACAGTCCCATACACACTTACTCTCACTGAGGTATAGTCCCTCACACGATGATTCCCACTGGGGTATATTTCCAAAGAAGCTGATGCTCACTGGGGTTCAGGTCCACACCTGCTGATTCTCTCTGGGGTACAGCTCCAACCACACGGATTCCCAGAGGGTTACAGACAAATACACAAACTGACTCCCACTGGGTTCCAGTCCCAAACACACTTTGACTCTCACTGGGGTACAGTTTCACATACACTGATTCTCAGTGGGGTACACTACCAGATACACTGACACTTACTGGGATACAGTCCCACAAACCCTGATTCACACTTTTGTACATTTCCACACACATTAATTCTCACTGGGGTACAATCTGACATGCATTGACACTCACAGGCGTGCAGTCGCACACACACTGACTCTCCCTGGGGTACAGTACCACACACGCTGAATCTCACTGGGGTACAGTCTCACACATGCGGATTCTCACTGGGGTACAGTTCCACACACACTGACTCTCACTGCAGTAGAACACCACACACGCTAATTCGCACTGGGGTACAGTTCCAAACACGTTGACTCTCACTGCGGTAGAGCACCACATGCATTGTCAATCACTGGAGTACAGTCCCACACACACTGATTCCCAATGGAGTACAGTCCCACACATACTGATTCTTACTGGGGTTCAGTCCCACACATGCTGACTCTCACTGGGTTACAGCTCCACAAATGCTGATTCACACTGGGGGAAAGTTCCACACACTCGGATTCCCACTGCGGTACAGCTCAACACACACTGATTCCAAGTGGAGTACAGTCCACACACACTGATTCACACTGATGTACAGTCCCACACACACTGAATCTCACTGGGGTACATTTCCACACATGTTGATTCTTACTGGGGTTCAGTCCCACACATGCTGACTCTCACTGGGGTACAGTCGCGCACACGCTGACTCTCACTGCGGTACAGCCCCACATGCATTGTCACTCACTGGGGTACAGTTCCAAATATGCTGATTCTCAATGTGCTATAGTTCCACACACACTGATTCTCAGTGGAGTACAGTCCCACACACACTGATTCACACTGGTGTACAGTCCCACACACACTGAATCTCACTGGGGTACATTTCCACACATGTTGATTCTTACTGGAGTTCAGTCCCACAAATGCTGACTCTCACTGAGGTACAGTCGCACACACGCTGACTCTCACTGCGGTACAGCCCCATACGCATTGTCACTCACTTGGGTACAGTTCCAAATACGCTGATTCTCAATGTGCTACAGTTCCACACACACTGATTCTCAGTGGGGTACAGTTCCACACAAACTGATTCCCACTGGGGTACAGTCCCATATATTCTGATTCTCACTGGGGTACAGTTTCACAAACATTGATTCTCACTGGGGTACATGCCCATGACACTGAATTTCACTGCAGTACAGTCCCACACACACATTGACTCTCGCTGGAGTACAGTTCCACACACAATAATTCACACTGGGATACAGTCTTCCAAAACACATTGAATCTCACTGCGGTACAGTTCCACACACACTGACTCTTACTGGAGTACAGTCCCACACACTCTGATCTCACTGGGGTGCTGTTCTACACACACTGGTTCTCACTCAAGTACAGTCACACATACACTGAAGTTCACAGCCGTACGATCCCACACACATGTTGATTCTCACTGGGGTACAGTTCCACACATGCTGAATCTCACTGAGGTACAGTCCCACACATGCTGATTCTCACTGGGGTACAGTTCCACACACACTGACTCTCACTGCAGTAGAACACCACACACGCTAATTTGCACTGGGGTACAGTTCCAAACACACTGACTCTCACTGCGGTAGAGCACCACATGCATTGTCACTCACTGTGGTACAGTTCCACCCAAGTTGATTACCACTGGGGTACATCCCACACGCACGGATTCTAACTGGGATAAAGTCCCACACACACCGACTCTCACTGGGGTACAGACCCACACATGCTGATTCTCACTGAGGTACAGTTCCACACACACTGATTCTCACTTGGGTACAGTCCGACATGCACTAACTCTCACTGCGGTACCGTCCCACACATACGTTGATTCTCACTGGGATACAGTTCCACACATAATTATTCTCACTGTGGTCCAGTCCCACTCACACTGACTCTCACTGTGGTCAATTCTCACACACACTGACTCTCAATAGGATTCAGTCCCATACTAACATTGAATCTGACTGGTGTACAGTCCCATACACAATGATTCTCACTGAGATACAGTCCCACACACACTAACTCTCACAGGGGTGCAGTCCCAAACACACTTTGACTCTCACTGGGGTACGGTTACACACGCATTGAGGGAAACTCCCAGACACACAGACTCTCACCGGGGTACAGATCCACACACACTGATTCCCACTGGAGTACAGTCCCACACACACTGATTCCCACTGATGTACAGTTCCACACACAGCGATTCTCACTTGGGTACAGTCCGACATGCAATGACTATCATTGGGGTACAGTTGCACACACACTGACTCTCACTGAAGTACAGTCTCACACACGCTGATTCTCACTTGGGTACAGTTCCACACAAGGTGATTCTCAATGCGGTACGTTCCCAAATGCATTTGCACTCACTAGGGTACAGTTCCACACACACAGATTCTCACTGCGGTACAGTTCCACACAAGCTGATTCCGACTTGGTTAGTGTCACACACATGCTGATTCTCACTGGGGTACAGTTTCACACACGCTGATTTTCACTGGGGTATGTTCCCAAACACACTGACTGTCACTGGGGTACAGTACCACAAACACTGACTTTTACCGCAGGACAGTCCCACACACACATTGTCTCTTGCTGGTGTACATTTCCACACTGACTCTCACTGGGATACAGTCCGACATGCAATGACTATCACTGGAGTACAGTCCCACACACACTGATTCCCAATGGGGTACAGTCCCACACATACTGATTCTTACTGGGGTTCAGTCCTACACATACTGACTCTCATTGGGGTACAGTTCCACACATGCTGATTCTCACTGGCGTACACTACCACACATGCTGATTCCCACTGAGGGACAGACCCACACACACTGATTCTCACTGATGTACAGTTCCACACACACTGAACCTCAATTGGGTACAGTCCGACACGCACTAACACTCACTGGGGTACAGTCCCACACATACTTTGATTCTCACTGGCATACAGTTCCACACATACTTATTCTCGCTGCGGTCCAGTCCCACTCACACTGACTCTCACTGTGGTCAAATCTCACATACACTGACATTGAATCTGACTGGGGTACAGTTCCATACACAATGATTCTCACTGAGGTACAGTCCCACACACACTAACTTTCACAGGGGTGCTGTCCCAAACCCAATTTGTCTATCACTGGAGTACAGTCCCACACACAATGATTTCCAATGGGATACAGTCCCACACATACTGATTCTTACTGAGGTTCAGTCCCACACATGCTGACTCTCACTGAGTTACAGCTCCACACATGCTGATTCACACTGGGGGAATGTTCCACACACGCGGATTCCCACTGTGGTACAGCTCAACACACACTGATTCCAAGTGGAGTACAGTCCCACACAAACTGATTCACTCTGGTGTACAGTTCCACACACACTGATACTCTCTGGGGTACAGTCTGACATGCACTGATTCACACTAGGATTCAGTTCCATACAGATATTGAATCTTACTGGTGTACAGTTCCACACAAACTGAAACTCACTGGGGTACAGTCCCACACACACTGACTCTCACAGGGGTACAGTCACACACACACTCACTCTCACAGGGGTACAGTCCCACACACACTGATTCACACTGGTGTACAGTCCCACACACACTGAATCTCACTGGGGTACATTTCCACACATGTTGATTCTTACTGGAGTTCAGTCCCACAAACGCTGACTCTACTGGGGTACAGTCGCACACACGCTGACTCTCACTGCGGTACAGCCCCATACGCATTGTCACTCACTTGGGTACAGTTCCAAATACGCTGATTCTCAATGTGCTACAGTTCCACACACACTGATTCTCAGTGGGGTACAGTTCCACACAAACTGATTCCCACTGGGGTACAGTCCCATACATTCTGATTTTCACTGGGGTACAGTTTCACAAACATTGATTCTCACTGGGGTACATGCCCATGACATTGACTGTCACTGGGGTAAAGTCCCACACACACTGACTTTCACCGCAGTACAGTCCCACACACACATTGACTCTCGCTGGAGTACAGTTCCACACACAATAATTCACACTGGGATACAGTCTTCCAAAACACATTGAATCTCACTGCGGTACAGTTCCACACACACTGACTCTTACTGGAGTACAGTCCCACACACTCTGATCTCACTGGGGTGCTGTTCTACACACACTGGTTCTCACTCAAGTACAGTCGCACATACACTGAAGTTCACAGCCGTACGATCCCACACACACGTTGATTCTCACTGGGGTACAGTTCCACACATGCTGAATCTCACTGAGGTACAGTCCCACACATGCTGATTCTCACTGGGGTACAGTTCCACACACACTGACTCTCACTGCAGTAGAACACCACACACGCTAATTTGCACTGGGGTACAGTTCCAAACACACTGACTCTCACTGCGGTAGAGCACCACATGCATTGTCACTCACTGTGGTACAGTTCCACCCAAGTTGATTACCACTGGGGTACATCCCACACGCACGGATTCTAACTGGGATAAAGTCCCACACACACCGACTCTCACTGGGGTACAGACCCACACATGCTGATTCTCACTGAGGTACAGTTCCACACACACTGATTCTCACTTGGGTACAGTCCGACATGCACTAACTCTCACTGCGGTACCGTCCCACACATACGTTGATTCTCACTGGGATACAGTTCCACACATACTTATTCTCGCTGCGGTCCAGTCCCACTCACACTGACTCTCACTGTGGTCAAATCTCACATACACTGACATTGAATCTGACTGGGGTACAGTTCCATACACAATGATTCTCACTGAGGTACAGTCCCACACACACTAACTTTCACAGGGGTGCTGTCCCAAACCCAATTTGTCTATCACTGGAGTACAGTCCCACACACAATGATTTCCAATGGGATACAGTACCACACATACTGATTCTTACTGAGGTTCAGTCCCACACATGCTGACTCTCACTGAGTTACAGCTCCACACATGCTGATTCACACTGGGGGAATGTTCCACACACGCGGATTCCCACTGTGGTACAGCTCAACACACACTGATTCCAAGTGGAGTACAGTCCCACACACACTGATTCACTCTGGTGCACAGTTCCACGCACACTGATTCTATCAGGGGTACAGTCTGACATGCACTGATTCACACTAGGATTCAGTTCCATACAGATATTGAATCTTACTGGTGTACAGTTCCACACAAACTGAACCTCACTGGGGTACAGTCCCACACACACTGACTCTCACAGGGGTACAGTCCCACACACACTGAACCTCACTGGGGTACATTTCCACACACGTTGATTCTTACTGGGGTTCAGTCCCACACATGCTGACTCTCACTGGGCTACAGTCGCACACACGCTGACACTCACTGCGGTACAGCCCCACATGCATTGTCACTCACTGGGGTACAGTTCCAAATACACTGATTCTCAATGTGCTACAGTTCCACACAAGCTGATTCTCACTGGGGTACAGTTCCACACAAACTGATTCCCACTGGGGTACAGTCCCATACATTCTGATTCTCACTGGGGTACAGTTTCACAAACGCTGATTCTCACTGGGGTACATGCCCATGACATTGACTGTCACTGGGGTAAAGTCCCATACACACTGACTTTCAATGCAGTACAGTCCCACACACACATTGACTCTCGCTGGAGTACAGTTCCACACACAATAATTCACACTGGGATACAGACATCCAACACACATTGAATCTCACTGCGGTACAGTTCCACACACACTGACTCTTACTGGAGTACAGTCCTACACACACTGATCCCACTGGTGTGCAGTTCTACACACACTGTTTCTCACTGGGGTACAGTCCCACATACACTGAAGTTCACAGCCATACGATCCCACACACACGTTGATTCTCACTAGGGTACACTTCCACACACACTGATTCCCACTGATGTCCAGTTCCACACGCAGTTATTCGCACTTGGGTAGAGTCCGAAACGCACTGACTATAACTGTGGCTCAGTGGCACACATACTGACCCTCACAGGGCTACAGTCCCACACACGCTGATTCTCATGAGGGTACAGTCCCACATACACTGACTTTCACTGCTGTACAATCCTGCACACACATTGATTCTCACTGGGGTACAGTCCCACACACACCGATTCCCACTGGGGTGCAGTTCCACACACACTGATTCTCACTGGGGTACAGACCCACACATACTGATTCTTACTGGGTTCAGTCCCACACATGCTGACTCTCATTGGGGTACAGTTCCACACATGCTGATTCTCACTGGGGTACACTTCCACACATGCTGATTCCCACTGAGGGACAGACCCACACACACTGATTCTCACTGGTGTACAGTTCCACACACACTGAACCTCACTTGGGTACAGTCCGACATGCACTAACACTCACAGGGGTACAGTCCCACACATACTTTGATTCTCACTGGCATACAGTTCCACACATATTTATTCTCACTGCGGTCCAGTCCCACTCACGCTGACTCTAAGTGTGGTCAAATCTCACATACACTGACATTGAATCTGACTGGGGTACAGTTCCATACACAATGATTCTCACTGAGGTACAGTCCCACACACACTAACTCTCACAGGGGTGCAGTCCCAAACAAAATTTGACTATCACTGGAGTACAGTTACACACACACTGATTCTCAATTGGAAACACTACCAGACACATTGATTCTCACCGGGGTACAGTTCCACAAACATTGATTCCCACTAGAGTACAGTCCCACAAACACTGATTCCCATTGATGTACAGTTCCATACACAGTGATTCTCACTTGGGTACAGTCCGACACGCACTGACTATCACTGGGGTACAGTGGCACACACACTGACTCTCACTGGGGTACAGTCCCACACACGCTGATACTCACTGGGCTACAGTTCCACACAAGCTGATTCTCACTGCAGTACGTGCCCACATGCATTTACACTCACTAGGTTACAGTTCCACAAACGCAGATTCTCATTGCGGTACAGTTCCACACAAGATGATTCCGACTTGGCTAGAGTCACACACGTGCTGATTCTCACTGGGGTACAGTTCCACACATTCTGATTCTCACTGGAGTACCTTACCACACACACTGACTGTGACTGGGGTACAGTCCCACACACACCGACTTTCACTGCAGTACAGTCCCACACACACATTGACTCTCGGTGGTATCCAGTTCCATACACACTGACTCTCACTGGGGTACAGTCCGACACACACCGACTATCACTGGAGTACAGTCCCACACACACTGATTCTCAATTTGGTACGCTCCCACACAGACTGGGGTACAGTTCCACACATGCTGATTCTTACTGGGGTTCAGACCCACACATGCTGACTCTCATTGGGGTACAGTTCCACACATGCTGATTCACACTCAGGTAAAGTTCCACACACGCTCATTCCCACTGCGGTACAGCTCAACACACACTGATTCTCACTGGTGTACAGTCCCACACACATTGATTCCCACTGGAGTACAGTCCCACACACATTGATTCCTACTGATGTACAGTTCCACACACAGTGATTCTCACTTGGGTACAATCCGACATGCATTGACTATCACTGGGGTACAGTGGCACAAACACAGACTCTCACTGGGGTACAGTACCACACATGCTGATTCTCGCTGGGGTACAGTTCCACACAAGCTGATTCTCACTGCAGTACGTTCCCACATGCATTTACAATCACTATGGTACAGTTCCACACACACAGATTCTCACTGCGGTTCAGATCCACACAAGCTGATTCGGATTTTGGTAGAGTCACACACATGCCTATTCTCTCTGTGGTACAGTTTCACACATGCTGATTCTCACTGGGTTACATTCCCAAACACACTGACTGTGACTGGGGTATAGTTCCACACACACTGACTTTCACTGCAGTACAGTCCCACATACACATTGACTCTCGCTGGTGTACAGTCCCTCACACACTGATTCTCACTTGGGTACATTCCAACATGCACTAACTCTCACTGGGGTACAGTCCCACAAATACGCTGATTCTCACTGGGATACAGTTCCACACACACTTATTCTCAATGGGGTACAGTCCCACTCACACTGACTCTCACTGTAGTCAAGTCTCACACACACTGACTCTCAATAGGATTCAGTTCCATAACAACATTGAATCTGACTGGGGTACAGTTCCAGACACAATGATTCTCACTGAGATACAGTCCCACACACACTAACTCTCACAGGGTGCAATCCCAAACACTTTGACTCTCACTGGGGTACAGTTACACACACACTGATTCTCAGTGGGGTACACACCCAGACACACTGACTCTCACCGGGGTACAGTCCCACACACACTGATTTCCACTGACGTACAGTTCCACACACAATGATTCTCACTTGGGTACAATCCGACATGCACTGACTATCACGGGGGTACAGTGGCACACACACTGAGTCTCACTGGGGTACAGTCACACGCACGCTGATTCTCACTGGGGTACCGTTCCAAACAAGCTGATTCTCACTGCGGTACGTTCCCACTCGCATTTACACTAACTAGGATACATTCCACACACACAGATTCTCACTGCGGTACAGTTCCACATAAGCTGATTCCAGCTTGGGTAGAGTCACACACATGCTGATTCTCACTGGGCTACAGTTTCACGCACGCTGATTCTCACTGGGGTACATTTCCACACACACTGACTGTCACTGGGGTACAGTCCCACACACACTGACTTTCACTGGGGTACAGTCCCACATGCACTGACTTTCACTGCAGTACAGTCCCATACACACATTGACTCTTGCTGGTGTACAGTTCCACACACACTCACTCTCACTGGGGTACAATCCAACATGCACTGACTATCACTGGAGTACAGTCCCACACACACTGGTTCCCACAGGGCTACAGTCCCACACACACTGATTCCCACTGGGGTACAGTCCCACACACACTGATTCTTACTGGAGTTCAGTCCCATATATGCTGACTCTCACTGGGCTACAGTTCCACAAATGTTGACTCAAACTGGGGTAAAGTTCCACATACGCTGATTCCCACTGCGGTACAGCACAACAAACACTGATTCCAAGTGGAGTACAGTCCCACACACACACTGATTCACACTAATGTACAGTTCCACACACACTGATTCTCTTTGGGGTACAGTCTGACATGCATTGATTCACACTAGGATTCAGTTCCATACAGACATTGAATCCTACTTAGGTACAGTTCCACACACGGTGATTCTCGCTGGGGTACAGTCCCACACACACTGACTTCTCACTGGGTTACAGTCCCATACAAACTGACTCTCACTGAGTTATAGTCCCTCACAATCTGATTCCCACTGGGCTATCGGTCCACACACACTGACGCTCACTGGAGTACAGTCACACACACACTGACTCTCACTGGGGTACAGTACCACACACGCTGAATCTCACTGGGGTTAAGTCCCACACATGCGGATTGTCACTGGGGTACAGTTCCACACACACTGACTTCACTGCGGTAGAACTCCACACACGCTAATTCTCACTGGGGTACAGTTCCACACATGCTGACTCTCACTGGGGTACAGTTCCACAGACACTGATTCCCAGTGGGGTACAGTTCCACACACACTGATTCCCAGTGGCGTACTGTCCCACACTCTCTGATTCTCACTGGTTTATTGTTCCACACACACTGGTTCTCATTGGGGTACAGTCCGACACGAATTGATTCACACTGGTGTACAGTCCAAACACACACACATTGATTCTCACTGGGGTACAGTTCCACACACACTTATTCTCAAAGGGGTACATTGCCACACACACTGATTCTCACTGGGGTACATTTCCACACACGCTGATTCTCACTGGGGTACATTTCCACACACACTGATTCTCGCTGTGGTACAGTCCCACTCACCCTGACTCTCACTAGGGCACAGTGCCAAATAAACTGACTCTCACTGGGTTACAGTGCCACACATGGGCTCTCACTCGCATACATTTCCGCACACGATTCTCACTGGGGTTCAGTTCCACACACACTGAGTCTTACTGGGTTACAGTCCCATACACACTGACTCTCACTGAGGTATAGTCCCTCACACGCTGATTCCCACTGTGGTATGGTTCCACACAAGCTGATGATCACTGGGGTTCAGTTCCACAAATGCTGATTCTGTCTGGGGTACAGTTCCACCCACACTGATTCCCACAGGGTTACAGTCAAACACACACACTGACTCTCTCTGGGGTAGATTTCCAATCTCCACCCCTCCATCATTTTCACGTGGTCCATCTCTGACACTTCCCTTCCCTTCCTTGACCTCTCTGTCTCAATCTCTGGTGATAGACTGTCCACCAATATCCATTACAAACCCACCGACTCCCACAGCTATCTCGACTACAGCTCCTCACACCCCGCTTCCTGTAAGGACTCCATCCCATTCTCCCAGTTCCTTCGCCTTCGTCGCATCTGTTCCGATGATGCTACCTTCAAAAACAGTTCCTCTGACATGTCCTCCTTCTTCCTTAACCGAGGTTTTCCACCCACGGTCGTTGACAGAGCCCTCAACCGTGTCCGGCCCATCTCGCCCATCTCCCACGCATCCGCCCTCACACCTTCTCCTCCCTCCCAGAAACATGATAGGGTCCCCCTTGTCCTCACTTATCACCCCACCAGCCTCCGCATTCAAAGGATCATCCTCCACCATTTCCGCCAACTCCAGCATGATGCCACCACCAAACACATCTTCCCTTCACCCCCCCTTATCGGCATTCCGTAGGGATCGCTCCCTCCGGGACACCCTGGTCCACTCCTCCATCACCCCCTACTCCTCAACCCCCTCCTATGGCACCACCCCATGCCCACATAAAAGATGTAACACCTGCCCCTTCACTTCCTCTCTCCTCACCGTCCAAGGGCCCAAACATTCCTTTCAAGTGAAGCAGCATTTCACTTGCATTTCCCCCAACTTAGTCTACTGCATTCATTGCTCCCAATGTGGTCTCCTCTACATTGGAGAGACCAAACGTAAACTGGGCGACCGCTTTGCAGAACACCTGCGATCTGTCCGCAAGAATGACCCAAACCTCCCTGTCGCTTGCCATTTTAACACTCCACCCTGCTCTCTTGCCCACATGTCTGTCCTTGGCTTGCTGCATTGTTCCAGTGAAGCCCAACGCAAACTGGAGGAACAACACCTCATCTTCCGACTAGGCACCTTACAGCCTTCCGGACTGAATATTGAATTCAACAACTTTAAGTCGTGATCTCCCTCCCCCATCCCCACCCCCTTTCTGTTTCCCCCTTCCTTTTTTTTTCAATAAATTATAAAGATTTTCCTTTTCCCACCTATTTCCATTATAATATAAAAAAAACACCCCCACTAGAGCTGTACCTTGAGTGCCCTACCATCCATTCTTAATTAGCACATTCATTTAGATAATATCACCAATTTTAACTTTAACACCTATGTGTTCTATTGTACTATTGTCGTTGACATCTTTTGATGATCTGCTTCTATCACTGCTTGTTTGTCCATACAACCACACCTCTGTCTCTCTCTCTCTCTCCTCCCCCCCCACACACACACCTTAAACCAGCTTATATTTCAACTCTTTCTTGGACTCGAACTCAAGTTCTGTCGAAGGGTCATGAGGACTCGAAACGTCAACTCTTTTCTTCTCCGCCGATGCTGCCAGACCTGCTGAGATTTTCCAGGTAATTCTGTTTTTGTTTTGGATTTCCAGCATCTGCAGTTTTTTTGTTTTTAGATTTCCACACACGCTGATTCTCGCTGGGGTACAGTCCCACACACACTGACTTCACACTGGGTTACAGTCCCATTCACACTGACTCTCACTGAGGTATAGTCCCTCACACACTGATTCACACTGCGCTATCGGTCCATACACGCTGATTCTCACTGGATTTCAGTACCACATGTGCTGATTCTCTCTGTGGTACGGTTCAACAGACTCTGATACTCATGGGTGTACAGTTCCACCCACAATGATTCCCATAGGGTTGCATCAAAGACTTACACACTGACTCTCACTGGGGGACTTTCCCACAATCACTGATTCTCACTGGGGTACAGTCCCATACACACTGACTTTACAGCGGTAGAGCCCCACACATGCTGACTCTCACTAGTGTACAGTTCCACACATGCTGAGTCACACTGGGGTATAATTCCACACACACTGATTCCCACTGGGGTACAGTTCTACACACACTGATTCCCAGTGGAGTACTGTCACACACACGCAGATTCTCACTGGTTTACTGACCCACACACACTGATTCTCACTGGGGTACAGTCCGACACGCATTGATTCACACTGGGGTACAGTCCAAACACACACACACATTGATTCTCACTGGGGTACAGTTCCACACACTGACTCTCAAAGGGGTACATTGCCACACACGCTGATTCTCACTGGGGTACATTTCCACACACGCTGATTCTCACTGTGGTACAGTCCCACTCACACTGAATCTCACTAGGGCACAGTCCCAAATACACTAACTCTCACTCGGTTACAGTGCCACACACGGGCTCTCACTCGCGTACATTTCCGCACACGCTGATTCTCACTGGGGTTCAGTTCCACACACACTAACTCTCACTGGGTTACAGTCCCATACACACTGAGTCTCACTGAGGTATAGTCCCTCACATGCTGATTCCCACTGTGGTATGGTTCCACACAAGCTGATGATCACTGGGGTTCAATTCCACAAATGCTGATTCTGTCTGGGGTACAGTTCCACCCACACTGATTCCCACAGGGTTACAGTCAAACACACACACTGACTCTCTCTGGGTGACAGTCCAATACTCAGTGATTCTCAATGGGGGACAATCCCACACACACTAACTCTCACTGGGGTGCAGTCCCAAACACACTTTGACTCTGACTGGAGTACAGTTACACACACAATGTTTCTCAGTGGGGTACACTCCCAGACACACTGACTCTAACTGGGATACAGTCCCACACACACTGATTCCCACTTTTGTACATTTCCACACACATTGATTCTTACTGGGGTACAGACCCACATACACTGACTCTCACTGGGGTACAGTCCCACATATGTTGATTCTCACTGGGGTACAGTTCCACACACAGTGACTATCACTGCGGTAGAGCCCCACACGCATTGTCACTCACTGGGGTACAGATTCACACACGCTGATTGCCACTGGGTTACGGTCCCACACGCACTGATTCTAACAGGAATAAACTCCCACACACACTGACTCTCACTGGGGTACATCCCACACATGCTGATTCACACTGGGGTAAAGTTCCACACATGCTGATTCACACTGCGGTACATCTCAACACACACTGATTCCAAATGGAGTACAGTCACACACACTGGTGTACAGTTCCACACATACTGATTCTCACTGGGGCACAGTCTGACATACACTGATTCACACTAGGATTCAGTTCCATACAGATATTGAATCTTTCTGGGGTACAGTTCCATGAAAAATGACTCTCATTGGGGTACAGTCCCACACACACTGAATCTCACTGGGGTACAATTCCACACACGCTGATACTTGCTGGGGTACAGTCCCACACACACTGGCTCTCACTGGGGTACAGTCGCACACACACTGACTCACATTGGGAACTGTACCACACATGCTGAATCTCACTGAGGTACAGTCCCACACATGTTGATTCTCACTGGGGTACAGTACAATACACACTGACTCTCACTGTGGTACAGCCCCTCACACACTGACTCTGACTGGGGGACATTCGCCCACACACTGAAACTCACCGCGGTAGAGCACCACACGCATTGTCTCTCACTGCGGTACAGTCCCACAAAAGCTGATTACCACTGGGGTACTGTCACACACGCACTGATTCTAACTGGGATAAAGTCCCATTCACACTGACTCTCACTGTGGTCAAGTCTCACACACACTGACTCTCAGGAGGATTCAGTTTCATACTAACATTGAATCTTACTGGGGTACAGTTCCATACAAAATGACTCTCATTGAGGTACAGTCCCACACACACTGAATCTCACTGTGGTACAGTCCCACACACACTGACTCTCACTGGGGTACAGTCGCACACACAATGATTCTCTGTGGGGTACACTCCCAGACACACAGACTCTCACCGGGGTACAGTTTCACACACACTGATTCCCACTGGAGTACAGTCCCACACACATTGATTCCCACTGACGTACAGTTCCACACACAGTGATTCTCAGTTGGGTACAGTCTGACACACACTGACTATCACTGGGGTACAGTCCCACAGACGCTGCTTCTCAGTGGGGTACAGTTCCACAATTCCCACACGCTATTACACTAACTAGGGTACAGATCCACACACACAGATTCTCACTGGGGTACACTTCACACAAGCTGATTCTCACCGGGGTACGTTCCCACACACACTGACTGTCACTGGGGTACAGTACCACAAACACTGACTTTCACTGCAGTACAGTCCCACAAACATGCTGATTCTCACTGGGCTACAGTTTAACACACGCTGATTCTCACTGGGGTACGTTCCCACACACACTGACTGTCACCGGGCTACAGTCCCACACACATCGACTTTCACTGCAGTACAGTCCCTCACACAGACTGACTCTTGCTGGTGTACAGTTCCACACACACTGACACTCACTAGGGTACAGACCAACACGCACTGACTATCACTGGAGTACAGTCTCACACACACTGGTTCCCACTGGGGTACAGTGCCACACAAACTGAGTCTCACTCGAGTACAGTCCCACACACACTGATTCCCAATGTGAAACAGTCCCACACATACTGATTCTTACTGGGGTTCAGTCCCACACATGCTGACTCTCACTGGGCTACAGTTCCACAAATGCTGATTCAAACTGGGGTAAAGTTCCACATATGCTGATTCCCACTGCGGTACAGCACAACAAAAACTGATTCCAAGTGAAATACAGTCCCACACACACTGATTCACACTGGTGTACATTTTCACACACACTGATACTCACTGGGGTACAGTCTGACATGCACTGATTCACACTAGGATTCAGTTCCATATAGACATTGAATCTTACTGGGGGACATTTCCATACAAAATGACTCTCATTAGGGTACAGTCACACACACTGAATCTCACTGGGGTACATTTCCACACACGCTGATTCTCGCTGGGGTACAGTCCCACACACACTGACTCTCACTGGGGTACAGTCGCACACACACTGACTCATACTGGGAACTGTACCACACACGCTGAATCTCACTGGGGTACAGTCCCACATATGTTGATTCTCACTGGGGTACAGTTACACACACACTGACTCTCACTGCGGTAGAGCTCCACACACACTGACTCTGACTGGGGTACAGTCGCACACACACTGACTCGCACTGTGGTAGAGCACCACACACAATGTCTCTCATTGGGGTACAGCTCCACACAATCTGATTCTCACTGTGGTACAGTTCCACACACGTTGATTCCCACTGCGGTACAGCTCAATACACACTGATTCCAAGTGAAGTACAATCACAAACACACAGATTGACACTGGTGTACAATTCCACACACACTGATTCTCACTGGGGTACAGTCTGACATGCACTGATTCATACTAGGATTCAGATCATACAGACATTGAATCTTATTGGGGTACAGTTCCATACTAAATGACTCTCATTGGGGTACAGTCCCACACACACTGAATCTCACTGGGGTACATTTCCACACACGCTGATTCTCGCTGGGGTACAGTCCCACACACACTGAATCTCACTGGGGTACATTTCCACACACGCTGATTCTCGCTGGAGAACAGTCCCACACATGTTGATTCTCACTGGGGTACATTTCCACACACGCTGATTCTCGCTGGGGAACAGTCCGACACATGTTGATTCTCACTGGGGTACAGTTACACACATTCTGACTCTGACTGGGGTACAGTCGCACACACACTGACTCTCACTGGGGTAGAGCACCACACGCATTGTCTCTCAATGCGGTACAGTTCCACACAAGCTGATTACCACTGGGGTACAGTCCCACAGGCACTGATTCTAACTGGGATAAAGTCCCATTCACACTGACTCTTACTGGGGTACAGACCCACACATGCTGATTCTCACTGGGGTACAGATCCACACACATTGATTCTCACTGGTGTACATTCCCACACACACTGACTGTCACTGGGGTACAGTCCTACATACACTGACTTTCACTGCCGTACAATCCCACAAAAAACATTGATTCTCACGGGGGTGCAGTCACACACACACCGATTGCCACTGGGGTGCAGTTCCACACACACTGACTATCACTGGGGTACAGTTCCACACACGCTGATTCCCACTGGGGTTCAGACCCTCACACACTGATTCTCACTCGTGTACAGTTCCACACACACTGATTCTGACTTGGGGACAGTCCGACATGCACTAACTCTCTCTGGGGTACAGTAACACACATACGTTGATTTTCACTGGGTTACAGTTCCACACATACTTATTCTCACTGTGGTCCAGTCCCACTCACACTGACTCTCACTGTGGTCAAGTCTCACACACACTGACTCTTAGGAGGATTCAGTTTCATACTAACATTGAATCTTACTGGGGTACAGTTCCATACAGAATGACTTTCATTGGGGTACAGTCCCACACACAATGACTCTCACTGGGGTACCATCGCACACACATTGATTCCCACTGGAGTACAGTCCCACACACATTGATTCCCACTGATGTACAGTTCCACACACAGTGATTCTCAGTTGGGTACAGTACGGCACGCACTGACTATCACTGGGGTACAGTGGCACACACACTGACTCTCACTGGGGTACAGTCCCACAAACGGTGATACTCACTGGGGTACAGTTCCACAAAAGCTGATTCTCACTGCGGTACATTCCCACACGCTATTACACTAACTAAGGTACAGTTCCACACACACAGATTCTCACTGGGGTACAGTTTCACACACGCTGATTCTCAATGGGGTACGTTCCACACACACTGACTGTCACTGGGGTACAGTACCACAAACACTGACTTTCACTGCAGTACACTCCCACACACATGCTGATTCTCACTGGGCTACAGTTTCACACACGCTGATTTTCACTGGGGTACAACCCACACACACTGACTGTCACTGGGGTACAGTCCCACACACACTGACTTTCACTGCAGTACAGTCCCACACACACATTGACTTTTGCTGGTGTACAGTTCCACATACACTGACACTCACTAGGGTACAGTCCGACACGCACTGACTATCACTGGAGTACAGTCTCACACACACTGCATCCCACTGGGGTACAGTCCCACACAAACGGAGTCTCACTCGAGTACAGTCCCCCACACACTGATTCCCAATATGGTACAGTCCCACACATCCTGATTCTTACTGGGGTTCAGTCCCACACATGCTGACTCTCACTGGGCTACAGTTCCACAAATGCTGATTCAAACTGGGGTAAAGTTCCACATATGCTGATTCCCACTGCGGTACAGCATAACAGACACTGATTCCAAGTGGAATACAGTCACACACACACTGATTCACACTGGTGTACAGTTCCACACACACTGATACTCACTGGGGTACAGTCTGACATGCACTGATTCACACTAGGATTCAGTTTCATACAGACATTGAATCTTACAGGGGGATATTTCCACACAAACTGACTCTCACTGGGGTACAGCTCCACACACGCTGATTCTCACTGCAGTACAGTTCCACACAAGCTGATTCCCACTGGGGTACAGTTCCACACGCACTGATTCTAACAGGGATAAAATCCCACACACACTGACTGTCACTGGGGTACATCCCACACATGCTGATTATCACTGGGGTACATTTCCACACATGCTGATTATCACTGGGGTACATTTCCACACATGCTGATTCACACTGCGGTACAGCTCAATACACACCAATTCCAAGTGAAGTACAGTCACACACACATAGATTCACACTGGTGTAGAGTTCCACACACACTGATTCTCACTGGGGTACAGTCTGACTTGCACGGAATCACACTAGGATTCAGTTCCATACAGACATTGAATCTTACTGGGCTATAGTTCCATACAAAATGACTCTCATTGGGGTACAGTCCCACACACACTGAATCTCACTGGGGTACAGTCGCACACACACTGACTCACACTGGGGAACTGTACCACACACGCTGAATCTCACTGGGGAACAGTCCCACACATGTTGATTCTCATTGGGGTACAGTTACACACACACTGACTCTCACTGTGGTAGAGCACCATACGCATTGTCTCTCACTGCGGTCCAGTTCCACACAAGCTGATTACCACTGGGGTACAGTCCCACAGGCACTGATTCTAACTGGGATAAAGTCCCATTCACAATGACTCTCACTGGGGTACAGATCCACACACATTGATTCTCACTGGGGTACATTCCCACACACACTGACTGTTACTGGGGTACAGTCCCACATACACTGACTTTCACTGCCGTACAATCCCACACGCAGCTTGATTCTCACGGGGGTACAGTCACACACACACCGATTCCCACTGGGGTGGAGTTCCACACACACTGATTCTCACTGGGGTACAGTCCCACACATGCTGACTCTCACTGGTGTACATTTCCACACATGCTGATTCACACTGGGGTACAGTTCCATACACGCTGATTCCCACTGGGGTTCAGACCCTCACACACTGTTTCTCACTTGTGTACAGTTCCACACACACTGATTCTGACTTGGGGTCAGTCCGACACGCACTAACTCTCACTGGGGTACAGTCCCACACATACGTTGATTCTCACTGGGATACAGTTCCACACACACTTATTCTCACTGTGGTCCGGTCCCACTCACACTGACTGTCACTGTGGTCAAGTCTCACACACACTGACTCTTAAGAGGATTCAGTTTCATACTAACATTGAAACTTACTGGGGTACAGTTCCATACAGAGTGACTTTCATTGGGATACAGTCCCACACACACTGACTCTCACTGGGGTACAGTCCCACACATACGTTGATTCTCACTGGGATACAGTTCCACACACACTTATTCTCACTGTGGTCCGGTCCCACTCACACTGACTGTCACTGTGGTCAAGTCTCACACACACTGACTCTTAAGAGGATTCAGTTTCATACTAACATTGAAACTTACTGGGGTACAGTTCCATACAGAGTGACTTTCATTGGGATACAGTCCCACACACACTGACTCTCACTGGGGTACCGTCGCACACACACTGATTCTCTGTGGGGTACACGCACAGAAACACAGACTCTCACCGGGGTACAGTCCCACACACACTGATTCCCACTGGAGTACAGTCCCACACACATTGATTCCCACTGATGTACAGTTCCACACACAGTGATTCTCAGTTGGGTACAGTACGACACGCACTGACTATCACTGGGGTACAGTGGCACACACACTGACTCTCACTGGGGTACAGTCCCACAGATGGTGATACTCACTGGGGTACAGTTCCACAAAAGCTGATTCTCACTGCGGTACATTCCCACACGCTATTACACTAACTAAGGTACAGTTCCACACACACACATTCTCGCTGGGGTACAGTTCCACACACGCTGATTCTCACTGGGGTATGTTCCCACACACACTGACTGTCACTGGGGTACGTACCACAAACACTGACTTTCACTGCAGTACAGTCCCACACACATGCTGATTCTCACTGGGCTACAGTTTCACACACGCTGATTCTCACTGGGGTACGTTCCCACACACACTGATTGTCACTGGGGTAGAGTTCCACACACACTGACACTCACTGGGGTACAGTCCGACACGCACTGACTATCACTGGAGTACAGTCCCACACAAACTGAGTCTCACTGGAGTACAGTCCCCCACACACTGATTTCCAATGTGGTACAGTCCCACACATACTGATTCTTACTGGGATTCAGTCCCACACATGCTGACTCTCACTGGACTACGGTTCCACAAATGCTGATTCAAACTGGGTAAAGTTCCACATATGATGATTCCCACTGCAGTACAGCACAACAAACACAGATTCCAACTGGAATACAGTCACACACACACTGATTCACACTGGTGTACATTTCCACACACACTGATACTCACTGGGGTACAGTCTGACATGCACTGATTCATACTAGGATTCAGTTCCATACAGACATTGAATCTTACTGGGGGACATTTCCACACAAACTGACTCTCACTGGGGTACAACCCACACACACTGAATCTCACTGGGGTACATTTCCACACACGCTGATTCTCGCTGGGGTACAGTCCCACACACACTGACTTCTCACTGGGTGACAGTCCCATTCACACTGACTCTCACTGATGTAGAGTCCCTCACACGCCGATTCCGAAAGCGCTATCGGTCCATAAACGTTGATTCTCACTGGATTTCAGTACCACATGTGCTGATTCTCTCTGCAGTACAGTTCAACATACACTGATTCTCATTGGGGTACAGTTCCACCCACACTGATTCCCATAGGGTTGCATCAAAGACATACACACTGACCCTCACTGGGGGGCTTTCCCACAATCACTGATTCTCACTGGGGTAGAGTCCCACACATGCTGATTCTCACTGGGGTACAGTCCCACACACTCTGACTTCACTGCGGTTGAGCCCCACACACGCTAATTCTCACTGGGGTACAGTCCAACACATGCTGACTCTCATTGGGGTACAGTTCCACACAAACTGATTCCCACTGGGGTACAGTTCCACACACACTGATTCCCAGTGGAGTACTGTCCCACACACACTGATTCTCACTGGGGTACAGTCTGACATGCTTCGATTCACACTGGTGTACAGTCTAAACAAACACACATTGATTCCTACTGGGGTACAGTTCCACACACACTTATTCACAAAGGGCTACATTGCCACACACGCTGATTCTCACTTGGGTACAGTTCTACACATGCTGATTCTCGCTGTGGTACAGTCCCACTGAATCTCACTAGGGCACAGTCTCAAATACACTGACTCTCACTGGGTTACAGTCCCATACACTCTGACTTCACAGCGGTTGAGCCCCACACACGCTAATTCTCACTGAGGTACAGTCTCTCACATGCTGATTCCCACTGGGGTATAGTTCCACACAAGCTGATGATCACTGGGGTTCAGTTCCATGAATGCTGATTCTGTCTGGGGTACAGTTCCATCCACACTGATTCCCACAGGGTTACAGTCAAACACACACACTGACTCTCACTGGGGGACAGTCCCATACTCAGTGATTCTCAATGGGGGACAGTCCCACATACACTAACTCTCACTGGGGTGCTGTCCCAAACAGACTTTGATTCTGACAGGGGTATAGTTACACACACACACACTGATTCTTAGTGGGGTTCACTCCCAGACACACTGACTCTCACTGGGATATAGTCCCACACACACTGATTCCCACTTTCGTACATTTCCACACACATTGATTCCACTGGGGTACAGTCTGACATGCTGAGACTCACACTGGGGTACAGTCGCACACACACGGACTCTCACTGGGGTACAGTTCCACACACACTTACTGTCACTGGGGTACAGTCCGACAGACGCTGATTCTCACTGGGGTACAGTTCCACCAAAGCTGATTCTCACTGGGGTACGTTCCCACACACACTGACTGTCACTGGGGTACAGTACCGCAAACAATGACTTTCACTGCAGTACAGTCCCACACACATGCTGATTCTCACTGGGCTACAGTTTCACACACACACACTCTCACTGGGGTACAGTCCGACACGCACTGACTATCACTGGGGTACAGTCCCACACACACTGCTTCCCACTGGGGTACAGTCCCACACAAGCTGAGTCTCACTGGTGAACAGTCCCACACACACTGATTCCCAATGTGGTACAATCCCACACATACTGATTCTTACTGGGGCTCAGTCCCACACATGCTGACTCTCACTGGGCTACAGTTCCACATATGCTGATTCAAACTGGGGTAAAGTTCCACATATGCTGATTCCCACTGCAGTACAGCACAACAATCACTGATTCCAAGTGGAATACAGTCCCACACACACTGATTCACACTGGGGTACAGTCTGACATGCACTGATTCACACTAGGATTCAGTTCCATACAGACATTGAATCTTACTGGGGTACATTTCCACACAAACTGACTCTCACTGGGGTACAGTCCCACACAAACTGAATTTCACCGGGGTACATTTCCACACAAGCTGATTCCTACTGTGGTACAGGCCCACATGCACTGATTCTAACAGGGATAAAGTCCCACACACAGTGAGTCTCACTGGGGTACATCCCACACATGCTGATTCACACTGGGGTCAAGTTCCACACACGCTGATTCCCACTGCGGTACAGCTCAACACACACCGATTCCAAATGGAGTACAGTCACACACACACTGATTCACACTGGTGTAAAGTTCCACACACACTGATTCTCACTGGGGTACAGTCTGACATGCACGGATTCATACTAGAATTCAGTTCCATACAGTCATTGCATCTTACTGGGGTACAGTTCCATACAAAATGACTCTCACTGGGGTACAGTCCCACACACACTGAATCTCACTGGGGTACAGTCGCACACACACTGACTCACACTGGGGAACTGTACCACACACGCTGAATCTCACTGGGGAACAATCCCACACATGTTGATTCTCACTGGGGTACATTTCCACACACACTGACACTGACTGGGGTACAGTCGCACACACACTGACTCTCACTGTGGTAGAGCACCACACGCATTGTCTCTCACTGCGGTACAGTTCCACACAAGCTGATTCTGACTTGGGGACAGAGTGAAATGCACTAACTCTCACTGGGGTACAGTTCCACACACACTTATTCTCACTGTGGTACGATCCCACTCACACTGACTATCACTTTGGTCAAGTCTCACACACAGTGACTCTTAAGAGGATTCAGTTTCATACTAACATTGAATCTTACTGGGGTACAGTTCCATACAGAATGACTCTCACTGGGGTACAGTCCCACACACAGTGATTCTCACTGGGGTACAGTCGCACACACAATGGTTCTCTGTGGGGTACACTCCCAGACACACAGACTCTCACCGGGGTACAGTTCCACACACACTGATTCCCACTGGAGTACAGTCCCACACACATTGATTCCCACTGATGTACAGTTCCACACACAGTGATTCTCAGTTGGGTACAGTCTGACACACACTGACTATCACGGGGGTACAGTGGCACACACACTGACTCTCACTGGGGTACAGTCCCACAGATGGTGATACTCACTGGGGTACAGTTCCACAAAAGCTGATTCTCACTGCGGTACATTCCCACACGCTATTACACTAACTAGGGTACAGTTCCATACACACAGATTCTCACTGGGGTACAGTTTCACACACGCTGATTCTCACTGGGGTACGTTCCCACACACACTGACTGTCACTGGGGTACAGTACCACAAACACTGACTTTCACTGCAGTACAGTCCCACACGCATGCTGATTCTCACTGGGCTACAGTTTCACACACACTGATTCAGACTGGAGTACAGTCCCACACATATTGATTCCCACTGATGTACAGTTCCACACACGGTGATTCTCACTTGAGGACAGTCCGAATCACACTGACTATCACTGGGGTACAGTGGCACACACACTTATTGTCACTGGGGTACAGTCCGACAGATGCTGATTCTCACTGGGGTACAGTTCCACCAAAGCTGATTCTCACTGGGGTATGTTCCACACACACTGACTGTCACTGTGGTATATTACCACAAACAATGATTTTCACTGCAGTACAGTCCCACACACTTGCTGATTCTCACTGGGCTACAGTTTCACACACGCTGATTTTCACTGGGGTACATCCCACACACACTAACTGTGACTGGGGTACAGTCCCACACACACTGACTTTCACTGCAGTACAGTCCCACACACACATTGACTCTCGCTGGTGTACAGTTCCACGCACACTCACTCTCACTGGGGTACAGTCCGACACGCACTGACTATCACTGGGGTACAGTCCCACACAAACTGAGTCTCACTGGTGTACAGTCCCACACACACTGCTTCCCACTGGGGTACAGTCCCAAACATACTGATTCTTACTGGGGTTCAGTCCCACACATGCTCACTCTCACTGGGCTACAGTTGCACAAATGCTGATTCAAACTGGGGTAAAGTTCCACATATGCTGATTCCCACTGTGGTACAGCTCAACAATCACTGATTCCAAGTGGAATACAGTCCCACGCACACTGATTCACACTGGTGTACAGTTCCACACACACTGATACTCACTGGGCTACAGTCTGACATGCACTGATTCACACTAGGATTCAGTTCCATACAGACATTGAATCTTACTGGGGTACATTTCCACACAAACTGACTCTCACTGGGGTACAGTCCCACACACACTGAATCGCACTGGGGTACATTTCCACACAAGCTGATTACCAATGGGGTACAGGCCTACATGCACTGATTCTAACAGGGATAAAGTCCCACACACACTGACTCTCATTGAATGCAGTCCCACACACACTGATTCTCACTGGCGTTCAGTCCCACATATGCTGACTATCACCGGTGTATAGTTCCCCACATGCTGATTCTCACTAGGGTAGAGTTCCACACACGCTGATTCCCACTGGGGTACAGACCCACACACACTGATTCTCACTGGTGTACAGTTCCACACACACTGGTTCTCACTTGGGTACAGTCCGACACGCACTAACTCTCACTGGGGTACAGTCCCACTCACACTGACTCTCACTGTAGTCAAGTCTCACACACACTGACTCTAAACAGAATTCTGTTCCATACTAACATTGAATCTGACTGGGGTAGAGTTCCATACACAATGATTCTCACTGAGGTACAATCCAACACACATTAACTCTCAGTGGGGTGCAGTCCCAAACACACTTTGACTCTCACTGGGGTACAGTTACACACAAACTGATTCTCAGTGTGATACACTGCTAGACACACAGACTCTCAACGGGGTACATTTCCACACACACTGATTCCCACTAGAGTACAGTCCCACACACACTGATTCCCACTGATGTACAGTTCCACACACAGTGATTCTCACTTGGGTACAGTCCGACATGCACTGTCTATCACTGGGGTTCAGTGGCACACACATTGACTCTCACTGGGGTACAGTCCCACACACGCTCATTCTCACTGGGGTACAGTTCCACACAAGCTGATTCTCACTGCGGTACATTCCCACATGCATTTACACTCACTAATGTACAGTTCCACACACACCGCTTCTCACTGCGGTACAGTTCCATACAAGCTGATTCCGACTTGGGTAGAGTCATACACATGCTGATTCTCACTGGGCTACAGTTTCACACACGCTGATTCTCACTGGAGTACTTTCCCACACACACTGATTCTCATTGGGGTACCGTCTGACATGCACTGATTCACACAAGGATTCAGTTCTGTACAGACATTGAATCTTACTGGGGTACAGTTACATACAAATTGACTCTCACTAGGGTACAGTCCCACACACACTGAATCTCACTGGGGTACATTTCCACACACACTGATTCTCGCTGGGGTACAGTCCCACACATGCTGACTCTCACTGGGTTACAGTCCCACACACACTGAATCGCACTAAGGTACATTTCCACACACGCTGATTCCCACTGGGGTACAGACACACACACTGATTCTCACTGGTGTACAGTTACACACACACTGGTTCTCACTTGGGTACAGTCCAACACGTTCTAACTCTCACAGGGGTACAGTCCTACACACACTAACTCTCACTGGGGTGCAGTCCCAAACACATTTTGACTTTCACTGGGGTACAATTACACACACACTGATTCTCAGTGGGGTACAGTCCCAGACACACAGACTCTCACCGGGGTACAGTTCCACACACACTGATTCCCAAGGGAGTACAGTCCCACACACAATGATTCCCACTGGAGTACAGTCCCACACACACTGATTCGCACTGATGTACAGTTCCACACACACTGTATTCTCTCTTGGGTACAATCCGAAATGCACTGACTATCACTGGGGTTCAGTGGCACACACATTTACTCTCACTAGGGTAAAGTCCCACACACACTGATTCTCACTGAGGTACAGTTCCACACAAGCTGATTCTCAATGCGGTACGTTCCTTCATGCATTTACACTCACTAGGGTACAGTTCCACGCACACTAATTCACACTGGGGTGCAGTCCCAAACACACTTTGACTCTCACTGGGGTACAGTTCTACACACACTGATACCCACTAGAGTACAGTTCCACACACACTGATTCCCACTGATGTACAGTTCCACACACAATGATTCTCACTTAGGTACAATCCGACATGCACTGACTATCACTGGGGTTCAATGGCACACACATTGACTCTCACTGGGGTACAGTCCCACACATGCTGATTCTCACTGGGGTACAGTTCCACACAAGCTGATTCTCACTGCGGTACATTCCCACATGCATTTACAATCACTAGGGTACAGTTCCACACACACAGATTCTCACTGTGGTACAGTTCCACACAAGCTGATTCCGACTTGGGTAGAGTCACACATATGCTGATTCTCACTGGGCTACAGTTTCACACAGGTTGATTCTCAATGGGGTATGTTCCCACACACACTGACTGTCACTGGGGTACAGTCCCACACACACTGATTTTCACTGCAGTACAGTCCCACACAAATATTGACTCTCGCTGGTGTACAGTTCCACACACACTATCACTGGAGTACAGTCGCACACACACTGATTGCCACTGGGGTATAATCCCACACAAACTATCACTGGATTACAGTCCCACACACACTGATTCCCAGTGGGGTACAGTCCCACACATACTGATTCTTATTGGGATCGGTCCCACACATGCTTACTCTCACTGGGGTACAGTTCCACAAATGCTGATTGACACTGTAGTAAAGTTCCACACACGCTGATTCCCATTGCGGTACAGCTCAACAAACACTGATTCCAAATGGAGTACAGTCCCACACACACTGATTCACACTGGTGTACAGTTCCACACACACTGATTCTCATTGGGGTACAGTCTGACATGCACTGATTCACACTAGGATTCAGTTCTATACAGACACTGAATCTTACTGGGTACAGTTCCATACAAACTGGCTCTCACTGGGGTACAGTCCCACACACACTGAATCTCACTGGGGTACATTTCCACACACGCTGATTCTCGCTGGGGTACAGTCCCACACATGCTGATTCTCACTGGGGTACAGATCCACACACACTGACTCTCACTGTGGTAGAGCCCCGCACATGCTAATTCTCACTGGGGTACAGTTCTACACAAGCTGATTCCCACTGGATTACAGTCCCACACGCACTGATTCTAACTGGGATAAATTCCCACTCACACTGACTCTCACTGGGGTTCAGACCCACAAACACTGACTGTCACTGGGGTACAGTCCCACATACACTGACTTCCACTGCCGTACAATCCCACACACACATTGATTCTCACTGGGGTACAGTCCCACACATATTGATTCTCACTGGCATTCAGTCCCATACACACTGACTGCCACTGGGGTACATTTCCCACACACACTAACACTCACTGGGGTACAGTCCGAAATGCACGGACTATCACTGGAGTAGAGTCCCACACACACTGATTCCCATTGGTACAGTACCACCCATAGTGATTCTTGCTGGGGTTCAGTCCCACACATACTGACTCTCACTGGGGTACAGTTCCACACATGCTGATCACACTGGGGTAAAGTTCCACACACACTGATTCCCACTGCGATACAGCTCAACACACACTGATTCCAAGTGGAGTACAGTCCCACACACACTGATTCACACTGGTGTACAGTTCCACACACACTGATTCTCATTTGGGTAGTCTGACATGCACTGATTCACACTAGGATTCAGTTCCATATAGACATTGAATCTTACTGGGGTACAGTTACATACAAATTGACTCTCACTAGGGTACAGTCCCACACACATTGAATCTCACTGGTGTACATTTCCACACACGCTGATTCTCGCTGGGTTACTGTCCCACACACACTGAATCTCACTGGGGCACATTTCCACACACGCTGATTCCCACTGGGGTACAGACACACACACTGATTCTCACTGGTGTACAGTTACACACACTGGTTCTCACTTGGGTATAGTTCGACACGCACCAACTCTCACTGGGGTACAGTCCCACTCACACTGACTCTCCCTGTAGTCAAGTCTCACACACACTGACTCTAAACAGAATTCTGTTCCATACTAACGTTGACTCTAACTGGGGTATAGTTCCATACACAATGATTCTCACTGAGGTACAGTCTAACACACAATAACTCTCACTGGAGTATATTGCCACACACGCTAATTCTCACAGGGTTACAGTCACAGGGTTCCACACATACTGATTCTTATTGGGGTTCAGTCCCACACATGCTGACTGTCACTGGGGTACAGTTCTACACATGCTGATTCTCACTGGGGTACAGTTCCACACACACTGATTCCCACTGGGGTACAGACCCACACACACTGAATCTCACTGGTCTACAGTTCCACACACACTGATTCTGACTTGGGTAGAGTCCGAGACGCACTAACTCTCACTCGGGTACAGTCCCACACATACGTTGATTCTCACTGGGGTACAGTTACACACACACTGATTCTCAGTGGTGTACACTCCCAGACACACTGACTCTCATGGGATACAGTCCCACATACACAGATTCCTACTTTTGTACATTTCCACACACATTGATTCTCACTGGGGTACAGTCCAACATGCACTGACTCTCACTGGGGTACAGTCGCACACACACTGACTCTCACTGGAGTATATTGCCACACACACTAATTCTCACAGGGTTACAGTCCCACACACACTGACTCTCACTGGGGTACGGTTCCACACACACTGACACTCACTTGAGTACAGTCCCATACACATTCACTTACACTAGCATATAGTTCACACACGCTGATTCTCACTGGGGTATAGTCCCACACACACTGACACTCACTTGAATACAGTCCCACACACACTGACTCTCAATGGGGTACAGACCCACACACACTGACTTTCACTGGGGTACTCTTCCACACACACTGACTTTCACTGGGGTACTGTTCCACACACAGTGACTCTCAATGGGGTACATTCCCACACTCACTGACTCTCACTGGAGTACAGTTCCACACACACTGACTCTCAATGGGGTACAGTCCCACACTCACTGACTCTCACTGGAGTACAGATCCACACACACTGACTCTCAATGGGGTACAGTCCCACACTCACTGACTCTCACTGGAGTACAGTTCCACTCACACTGACTCTCACTGGGGTACAGTCCCACACTCACTGACTCTCACTGGAGTACAGTTCCACACACACTGACTCTCACTGGGGTACAGTCCCACACTTACTGACTCTCACTGGAGTACAGTTCCACACACACTGACTCTCACTGGGGTACTGTTCCACACACAGTGACTCTCACTGGGGTACATTCCCACACATGCTGACTCTCATTAGGGTTTAGTGCCACTCATGCTGATTCTCACTGGGATACAGTATCACACACACTGACTCTCACTGAGGTATGGTTCCACATACACTGACACTCACTTGAGTACAGTCCCACACACACCGATTCCCACTGGAGTACTGTCCCACACACACTTATTATCAGTGGGGTATATTTCCACACACGCTGATTCTCACTGGGGTATAGTTCCACACACATTGATTCTCACTGGGGTACAGTCCCACACACAATGACTCTCACTAGCCTACATTTACACACATGCTGATTCTCACTATGGTACAGTTCCACACACAATGATTCTCACTGCAGTACAGTCCCGCACACACTGACTCCCACTGGGTTACAGACCCACACACACATTGACTCTCACTGGGGTACATTTCCACACACGCTGATTCTCACTGGGGTATAGTTCCACAGATGTTGATTCTCACTGTGGTACAGTTCCACACACAATGGTTCTCACTGGGGCACAGTCCCACACACGCTGACTCTCACTGGGGTGCAGTCACACACACACGTTGATCCTCACAGGGGTACAGTCCCACACACACTGATTCTCAGTGGGGTACAGTCCTAGACACACGGACTCTCACTGGGTTACCGTCCCACACACACTGACTCTCAATGGGGTATAGTGCCACACAAGCTGATTCCCACTGGGATATAGCTCCACACACACTGACTCTCACTGGGGTACAGTTCCACACACACTGACTCTCACTGGGGTACAGTTCCACACTCACTGAATCTCAATGGGGTACAGTCCCACACTCACTGACTCTCAATGGGGTACAGTCCCACACTCACTGACTCTCACTGGAGTACAGTTCCACACACACTGACTCTCACTGGGGTACGGTTCCACACACACTGACTCTCACTGGGGTACAGTCCCACACACACTGACTCTCACTGGGGTACAGTCCCGCACACACTGACTCTCACTAGGGTTCACTTCCAGACACACTGACTCTCACTGGGCTACAGTTCCACACACGCTGACTCTCACTAGGGTTTACTTCCACACAGGCCAATTCTCACTGGGGTACTGTCCCACACACACTGACTCTCACTAGGGTTCAGTTCCACACATGCTGATTCTCACTGGGGTACAGTCCCACACACACTGACTCTCACTGGGGTACAGTCCCACACACACTGACTCTCACTGGGGTACGGTTCCACACACACTGACACTCACTTGTGTACAGTCCCACACTCACTGACTTACACTAATGTACAGTTAAACACATGCTGATTCTCACTGGGGTACAGTCCCACACACACTGACTCTCACTGTTGTCTTCTGCATTGGTTTTGTTTAGGTTGGCATCAAGAACTACCTTCTCTACTCTGCAAACATTTCTCGATGTTGTTAACAATGTGTCGATGAATAGATAAATTGATTTGTTGTGCTGATTGAATACTAGATTATTTGAGAAGGACCGCTGGCTGCACCCCCTTGCCCTCCCCCTAGTGCCATGGTCCTTTTGCATCCATTTTTGCTTTCATGTCTCATTTGGAAGATTGAACCTCTATTGTGCAGCACTCCCTCAGTACTGTACTGGAGTGGCAGCTGTGATTATGGTGCTCAGGCCCTGGAGTGGGACTTGAACCCAGAGCCATGTGGTTTACAGGTGAGAATGGTACAAAGTGCGTCACAGCTGACATTTATAGACTTTAGTAGATTATGTAAAAGGCCTCTAGCACCATAAAGCATCTTATGATGCTTCATGGGAGTGTTTGTGAAGCTCCACACAGTTTTCATTATTTACAAATAGTGAAACCATTTGCAATGTTTGATAACTCATTAAGTAGGACCCAGAATTTTAAGATAATTGGTTGTAGTACCAGAGGCAACATGAGTAAAATGTTTGATATTGAAGGATCTTGATTCTGGCCTGGATTTGATATTCCCCTTCAAAAGGCAAATAAATATTTGGAGGAGAAATCATTGTGCAGTCTGATCAAGAGAAGAGGAATTGTTTAGGGGAAGTTAGCAGGACAGCAGTTGGTTTAGTCCTAGCCTGTGGAATGAAGTCAGGTTGGGGGACAGTAAAGGTTCTGGTTATAGTTTCTCACTCCTCCCTATGGATGTAAACTGTGTTAAAGTGGATGGAGAGTGTTTGATAAGCCTGATAACTGAGTAGCAGTTTTACAATAATACTGGGAAAACTCCTGACATTCATCATTTGAGACCAGTTAGGGCAGGTTTTGAAATGTTATAGGTGATAAAGGGCTGCAGACAGGGGTTTATTTAAAAGCAACCTGGTCTGTCCAAGTTAAGCGAATATTTTGGGATGTAACTGGTTGGATTGATCAAGGAATTGCAGTTAATCCCATGCATTTGGGTTTTCCAAAGTTGTAGGATAAGGCATCTCACAGGAGATGTGTTCAAGAAATTCAGGTGAATGATATTAGAGGAAACAGCGCGACATGGATGGAAAGCTTGTTAACAGACAAGAAACACAGTGTTCACGTAATTGGGTGTTGTTCAGACTCGAGGGAGATTGGGTAAGCTTCTGTCTTCTGACTGGCCCGATCACTATCTGTACAAATTTACCACATCCTCTTCTACTCAATCACCCCTCTTTATGAAAAACAAACTGCAGTTAGCCTTTTTATGTCACCCACATGAGAACTTCTGGGGATTTATTTCAACCCTGGGTCTGTCTGTTAAATCACATCATCAAGATTACTCTCCATTGCCTTGACATTCCTCCCAAAATATGTTATCCCACAGCTCTCCACTTTAAGTTACATTCGCCATCTCTCTGCCCCATTCCACTAACCTGGTTTTGCCTTCCGGGAGATTCATACACTCCTCTTGGCTGCTAAAAACTCATCCACTTTTCTGTTATCAGCAAATTTCAAACTTGTGCTCCCTCTTCCTAAATCCAAATCATTTCCGCATATCAAGGACAAAAATGGACCCAGCACTAATCCTAGTATAGTATTAGTGCATATTATTACTGTATTTTAGGGTACATTATTAGTGTATATGAGCATATATTATTAGTGTCTTTATTATTCATATACGGGATATGGGTTTCGCTGGCTGGGCCAGCATTTGTTGCCCATCCCTAGTTGTCCTTGAGAAGGTGGTGGTGAGCTGTCTTCATGAACCGCTGCAGTCCATGTGGTGTAGGTACATCCAGAGTGCTGTTAGGAAGGGAGTTTCAGGATTTTGACCCAGCAACAGTGCAGGAACGGCAATATATTTCCAAGTCAGGATGGTAAGTGATTTGGAGGGGAACTTCCAGGTGGTGGTGTTCCCAAATGTCTGTTACCCTTGTCCTTCTAGATGGTAGTGGTTGTGAGTTTGGAAGGTAATGTCAAAGGAGCCTTGGTGAGTTTCTGCAGTGCATCTTGTAGATGGTACACACTGCTGCTACTGTGCATCGGTGGTGGAGGGAGTGAATTTTTGTGTATATGGTGCCAAACAAGCGGGCTGCTTTGTCCTGGATGGTGTCAAGCTTCTTGAGTGTTGTGGGAGCTGCATTCATCCAAATAATTGGGAAGTATTCCATCATACTCCTGACTTGTGTTTTGTAGATAGTGGACAAGATTTGGGGAGACAGGAGGTGAGCTACTCACCTAAGGATTCTGAGTCTCTGACCTGCTCTTGTAGCCACAGTATTTATATGCCTTTTCCAGCTTAGTTTCTGGTCAATGGTAACCCTCAGGATGTTGATAGTGGGGGATTCAGTGATGGTAATGTCACTGAACATCAAGGGTTGATGGTTGGATTCTCTCTTGTTGGAGATGGTCATTGCCTGACACTTGTGTTACTTGTCACTTGTCAGCCCAAAGCCTGGGTATTGCCCAGGTCTTGCTGCATTTGGACATGGACTGTATATATTAGTGTATATTATTAGTCTATACTGTATAGTATTAATATATATTAGTATATGCTTTAAGTGTATATTATTATATATTAGCATGGATTATTAGCATATATTATTAGTGCATATTAGTATGCTATTCATATATATGTGTGTACTATTAGTATATATTATTTATGTATATTGTCATATATTTATGCATATCATAAGCATGCATTAGTGTATATATTAGTGTAATAGTGCATAATAGTGTACATTATTAGCGTATTGTATTAGTATTTATTAGTGTATATTATTAGTATGTATTAGTGCATAGTATTAGTGCAGAATTGTGCATATTAGTCTATAGTATTAGTGCACATTAGCATGTAGTAGTAGTGCAGATTGGTGTCACTTATTATTGCATGTTAGTGTATAGTATTAGCATACATTAGTGTTTGGTATTCGTGTACATTAGAGTATATTAGTAGTGAATAGTATTAGTGAACCTAAGTGTATATTATTAGTGTACATTAGTGTATAGCATTAGTGTACATTTGTGTATATTATTAGTGTATATTAGTGTATAGTATTAATGCACATTAGCATATATTATTAGTGTATATTAGTGTATAGTATTAATGCTTATTAGTGAATGTTATTAGTGTGCATTAGTGGATATTACTAGTGTATATTAGTGTACAGTATTGGTGCACATTAGTATATTTTATTAGTGTAAATTAATGTACAGTATTAGTGCACATTAGTGTCTATTATTAATGTACATTAGTGCATAGTAATAGTGCACACTTGTGTATATTATCAGTGCATTTTAGTATATATTATTAGTGCACGTTAATGTATATTATTAGTGTACATTATTAATGCATGTTAGTGTGTGTTATTAGTGTATATTAGTGTTAAGTATTAGTGCACATTAGTGAATACTATTGTGTTGTTTTAGTGCATATCAGTGCATGCTATTAGTGTATATTATTAATGTATATTACTGTATATTAGTGTATTGTATTAGTGCACATTAGTGTATATTATTCATGTATATTAGCGCACAGTATTAGTTCACATTATTATATAGTATTTATGTACATTAGTGTATACTTTAGTGTATATTTTTGGTGCACATTAGTGAGTATTATTAATGTATTAGTGCATATTACTGTATATTATTAGTGTATATTAGTGCATTGTTTTAGTGCACATTAGTGTATATTATTAGTGCATAGTTTTAGTGCACATTTGTGTATATTAATATATAGCATTAGTGTATATTAGTGCATACTATTAGTATCTATTAGTGTATAGTATTAATGTGCATTAGTGGGTATCAATAGTGTACATTAGTGTATATTATTAGCATGTATTCGTCTACAGTATTAGTGTACATTATATATGAGTGCATAGTATTGGTGCACATTACTTTATACTATTAGTATATATTAGTGTTTCTCATTTGTGTATATTATTTGCGTACATTAGTGTGTATCATTAGTATATTTAAGTGTATATTATTAGTGCACAGTAGTGTAAATTATTAGTGTACATTAGTGTAAATCATTAGTGTACATTAGTGTAAATTATTAGTGTATATTAGCATTTAGTATTAGTGTACATTAGTGTGTAGTATTAGTACACATTAGTGTATATTATTAGTGCCTAGCAGTGTATAGTAATGTGCATTAAGGTATACTAATGATATACACAAATGTGCACTGATACTATACACTAATATACACTAATAATATACACTATTATGCACTAATAC
Source organism: Isurus oxyrinchus (assembly GCA_026770705.1). Taxonomy (NCBI): domain Eukaryota; kingdom Metazoa; phylum Chordata; class Chondrichthyes; order Lamniformes; family Lamnidae; genus Isurus; species Isurus oxyrinchus. The sequence goes on along the minus strand of JANJGN010000012.1, from coordinate 61,253,927 downwards.
AATACATTAGTATACACTAATATGCACTGATAATATACGTTAATGTGCACTAATACTATAGGCTAATATTAATGTATATTATTAGTGTATAGTATTAGTGCATATTAGTGTAAATTATTAGTGCATATTAGTGTATAGTATCAGTGCACATTCGTGTTTACTATCAGTGTATATCAGTGTCTAGTATTAGCATATATTAGTGTATATTATTTGTGTATATTAGTGTATAGTATTAGTGTACAGTAGTGTACATTAGTGTGTATCATTAGTGCATAGTATTAGTGTATTAGTATACATGATTAGTGTACATTAATGTATAGTATTAGTCCACTTTAATGTATATTAGTATATAATAGTGTATAATTAGTGTATCGTATTAGTGCACATTAGTGTATATTATTAGCGTGTATTATTGTGTAGTATTAGTGCACAGTGTACATTATTAGTGTATATTAGTGTATAGTATTAGTGCACATTATTAGTGTATTGTATTAGTGCATATTAATATATAGTATTGGTGTGTATTCATGTATACTAGACCACGTTAGATTATATTATTAGTATATAGTATTAGTGCATATTAGTGTAAATTATTAGTGTATATTCATATACATTAGAGCACATTAATGTATATTATTAGTGTCTATTAGTGTATAGTATTAGTGTATATTAATGTAGATTATTAGTACATATTAGTGTATCATATTAGTGCACATTAGTATATACTTTAGTGTATATTAGTGTGTAGTATAAGTATATAATAATGTCTATTATTTGTGTTAGCGTATAATATTATTGTATGGTATTAGTGTACATTAGTGTGTATCATCAGTGTATAGTATTGATGTATGATTAGTGTATATTAGTGTATAGTATTAGTGCACTTTAGTGTATATTATTAATGTATATTAGTGTATATTATTAGTGTATATATGCATAAAATATTAGTGTATTATTAGTGTATAGTATTTGTGCACATTAGCCTATATTATTAGTGTATAATATTAGTGTATATTAGTGTACAGTATTAGTATATATTAGCCTATAGTATTAGTGTACATCAGTGTATATAATTACAATATATGTGTATTGTATTAGTGTATTATTAGTGTATATTATTAATGTATATCAGCGTATAGTATTAATATATATTAGTGTTTTGTATTAGTGTATATTGGTGTATAGTATTAGTATATTAATGCATATTATTAGTGTATATTAGTGTGTGGCATTAGTGATATTAGTGTATGTTATTAGTATATATTAGCATACAGTATTAGTGTATATTAGTCTATATTATTAATGCACATTAGTGTATATTATTAGTGTATATTTGTGTGTTGTATTAGTGTATAATTAGTGTGTATTATTAGTGTATATTGGTGTATAGCATTAATGTATATTAGTGCAACTTATTAGTGTACATTAGTGTATAGTATTAGTGTATATTAGTGCATATTAGTGGAGTATACTAGCATCTATTAGTGTATATCAGCATATAATATTAGTGTATATTAGTGCATATTGAGTGTATATTAGTGTGTATTATTAGTGTATATTAATGTACAGTATTAGTGTATATTAGTGCATAATATTAGTGTATATTAGTCCATAGTATTAGTGTACATAAGTGTATATTATTAGTGTATATTAGTGTACATTATTAGTGTATATTGGTGTATAGCATTAGTGTATATTAGTGCATAATATTAGTGTTTAGTATTAGTTTACATTAGTGCATATTAGTGGTGTATATGAGTGTATTGTATTAGTATACATTAGTGCATAGTATTAGTGCATACTGGTGTATAGTATAAGTGTACACTAGTGCATAAGCATTAGTGTATACTAGTATATAGTATGACTATACATTAGTGGATAGTATTAGTGTATATTAATGTATAGTATTAGTGTACACTAGTGTATAGTGCAAGTGTACATTAGTGCATATTATTAGTGTATATTAGTGTATAGTATTAGCGTACATTAATGTATAGTGTTAGTGTACATTAGTGCATCGTATTAGTGTAGATTAGTGTATAGTGTTAGTGTATATTAGTGTATAGTATTAGTATATATTAGTGTAAAACATTAGTGTATATTAGTGTAGAGTATTAGTGTAGACTAGTGTATAGTTTTAATGTATATTAGTGTTGAGCATTAGTGTATACAAGTGTACATTGTTAGTGTATACTAGTGTATATTATTAGTGTATATTAGTGTATACTAATGTAGAGTATTAGTGTATATTATTAGTATATACCAGTGTATATTATTAGTGTATATTAATGTATTGTATTAGTGTATAGTACTAGTGTGTATTAGTCCATATTATTAGTGTATACTAGTACATATTAGTGTATACTAGTTCATATTATTAGTGTATACTAGTGTATATTATTAGTGTATATTAATGTATTAGCATATATTAGTGGATAGTATTAGTGGATATGAGTGGATATTAATCTATAATATTAATATATAGTATTAGTGTATGCTACTCAAACCCTTCTCCAATCTAATTGCAAACTGTTCTAGAATGGACATTAAAGCCATAACTCATGGCCATACTGATTCTGGGGACAGGAGACTATAGTCAGGATAAGAAGGATGAAGAATAATTCATTTAAATTATCACTGTCAGTGAGGAGGGATTTTCTGGAATTTCTCTAGGGTGGGTGCTTCTGGAGTCCGGCTGAGGTGCCAACATGAATATATAATAATTGCAAAACACTGCAGATGCTGGAACTCTGAAATAAAAGCAGAATGTGTTGGGAAAACTCAGCAGGTCTGGCAGCATTTGTGGAGAGAGAGGCAGAGTTAATGTTTTGGGTCCAATATGACTCTTCTTCAGAGCTTCTTTGGTTATTATATATAAATATATAACAATTCTTTGCTCAGCTAACTGGGGCAGGACTTTAGCAGCAAATAAAGTTCCAACATGACCTTTCTAGGTCCAGAAATGAAAATCTTCCATCTCTGTTTCAGCTCAGAAGTCCTGGCATCTTATTCACACCCCATTTGTTTAGGGGACTGTGTACTGGCAATCTAGGAAATCTAGGACTGGGTCTGTCACCTCTGGGTGAAATGTGAAAGATGTCCCATCCTCATCATGTCAGTCTCTGGAAGCAGTGGACACAATGAATGGATATGAGTATAGAGCAGAAATATGAGAACCCTGAGAGGAGTCTGCAGCCTGAACAATACATGTGTAGACAAAGGACAGGAAGGAGGCAATCAGAACAACATGAAGCTATAGGGAAAAGTTTGGAGGTGTTCTTACCGATCGAACACAGGTATCTCGAGCTTTCTGCTGTAGTCTATTCACAACAAAGGTATCCTTCATTGCCAGGCTTGGTGTATCAGAGGTATTTTCACATTTACTCCAAGTAGCATAGACTGATGTGGACTTGTCTTTCTGCTGAGCGTGTAAGGGCACAGTCTTTCTCAGGTAACACCAGGTGAGCTCAGGTTGAGTGTTCATCTTCTGAAAGGGGCAATGTTCAGTGTCTCCCCCAGTCAGAAGGGTAGTGCTGTTTCGCTCCCTCATTGACCTCCATTGGAGACACTGGTTCTGACTACTTGAAATACACATGCCTTTCTCGCATTCAGACTCTGTCGCCTTTGGCCAATCCAGTTCTCCTCTCAGTTTGTCATTGCTGGCACCTTGTTGGCATTGGCCCACCAACGAATGTGCAATATTAAAAACAGGAGCCCACCTTCCTTTCGGCAGACTACTAACTGCTGAACACTGTGCACTTGGATGTTTGAAAACAGACTGACTGCCAATAGGCCACTGAAATCTCTTGTTCATTATATGAATAAGGTTGGTGACTACAGCTGTTGTCCGTCCAATCAATGGGAACTGATCAGAGATAGTGAAGGGACATTCACATTCTTTGGTTTTCGTTATTTCATTACTTGTTGGGTAAGAAGTGAATGCTGGGTGGACTGCTTGCTCTACTGTGTGCTGAGTGTGATAGGATGTCTTAGGTACAGCCCACTGAGAAGTCTGAGCATTATTTACAGGAATTGGAGCTAGTGCATTCAGTGCAGAGTGCAGTCCAATCAGCCCTTTCTCGGCCAACTTGAGTTGATACTTTGGAAGAAAATGTTGCTTTTGCAAGTGGGGAACGTTTACTTGGGCAGGCCATGGTGTAGCACACTGGGGCATGTATGATTCCATGCGCATCATTTTGTCAGGTTGTTTCACCTGAATTACAACTATGTTTGATAGTGATGGAAAATCAGTTAGCATTATTCCATCACTCTCCCTCCTTTGCTCTGTTTTGCCCTCTGAATCTGATGGTATCTTTCCAGAGTGGGGTGCAGAAGTTGCTACTGACTCAGGACAGAAGTTTGATGCCTGATCAAGGTGAGTGAAGCTGGTGGGAACAGTTGGTGACAGCTGCTCTGGGACTTTGGTAACTTGAAGGTGCTCAGGGCCACCACCTGAGGCCAAGATACTAGCCAACTGAGATGACTGTCCAGGAACAGGAGCATTTGGTAAATCACAGCCAAACTGTAGCTCCTTAGCTGGGTGTCCAATTTCAGCTAATTTCAGCTTTTGTTTCTTTTTAGGAGGTTTTTCTGATGAAAGCTTTGAACCACCATCATTACCATCACCATCATTAAATTCTTCAGGCTCGTTGTCTTGCTGCTTTCTTGCACTGATCGAACTTTGTACGGTTTTACTCTCTGGAACAAGAATGCTGAGTTGCCTCACCAGCTTTGGGTGTGAGAAATGTCTCTGCATCAATCTTTTTGGGTCAATTTCCTTCTGGAGAATTGATGCAGGTAATGGCTGCAATGGGGAAAGACTCTTCACTCTGTGGCCAGTGGTTTCTTGAGCTGCTCCTGGTGAAGTTATGTTGCCCAATCCTTCAGCCATATTCAGCACTTCTGCTGAGTTGGCTGTTTTAATAACAGGCACTTCACAAACACAGTCCTTGATTAGTGGAGTCTTTGTCTCCTCTGCATTACGAAGGGGAGCTGGATTAGCCTGTTTGAATGAAAACTTGTCAACATTGTTTTGCAAAAGGTGTGTCTGACACATTTGGCTGTTGAAGGTTGTGACCTTCACTGAGCTTAAAATCAATGGATCTGAAAGGTGTTTTCTAACAGGGGTCTTGTGGGTCGACGGAGAGGCCAGTGAGCTGGATTGGGGATTTTCAGAGGTCTCCTTGCGCAGCTGTATGTCAGAGTTTATTGTGTGAATCTGTGAGAACTGGGTACCACATTGTAGGATAGGCACTGGACTGATGGTCCTCTTCACCTCTTGATATTTCTTTCTAAATGTCTCCTCCCCGTACATTGACCATCTCTCTTGAGAAAACTTTTTCAGCTTTTTCTGGCTGTTTCTCTTTTCTAAGGATTTGTGCTTGTTTTTTGACACTTGCTGAACTCCAGCAACATTGGGGTTTCTTTCCCCAACAGGGATGGACCCATCCACAACAGGACTACTTGCTGGTGAGTCTTCGAGAGCAGTTTGCCTGACCAGAGTTCGATGGTATGACGGGTGGAAGTCCAGTGACTTTGACAGTGAGCTCTCTGTGTGTAAAGCAGCAGAAGACTTCCTCTGTAAACAGTGCTTCTCTGGGTGAGAGCTTAAAGTGTTGACTATTTTATTGGATAACAAACTGCCTTCACCAGGTGGCATGGAATTACTCCTTATAACTGGTAAACAATCAACAATAGGGTTAACATGAGAAGGCAAAGAGAGGAATATCTGCTGTAATTTGCCATGGGAAGGCGATACAGACTTTGGTAAATTAGAGGAAAGGTTTGATCTCTTACTAACTTGATTAGACTTCATGTCAAAGTGAAAGGAATCCTTAAATGTATAAGGCATTGGTAAATCAATACTCCCCTGCTTTGAAATAACTGTCTTCCTTGGCCGCACATGTTCTAGCCGTTTGTCATCAACTACAGCCTTGTTATCAGAGATCAGCTTTGAGATCCGTTCCCCCAGCTCCCACTTGCCGAGTTGGCTCTTGTCCATTCCTTGGACAGCTCTATCATCTACAATCAGTCCAAGGGCACATTGCTCAGCACTGACCAAGCATTGCCTTGACTGGGAGGCTTTCTCTGGTTCAGTGTCAGTACTTGACAGTGATCTTGAAGAGCACAGTTGGTGCTCAGCACAGTCAGAATGGGAAAAGTATCCGGAGTCTGTACTTTCATTTGTTTGTATACTGGAACTTGAAGACTTGTAGACCCATTGTTTAGCAAAATAAGTTGCTTGTTGTCGTTGTAAAACCATCTGTCTGTTTCCAATTAAATCTTCATGTAGCTGAACATCTTGTTTCTCTCCATAAATCACCTCATTTTCTTTTTTCTGAGTAGTAGAAATCCTATCCCAAGACCTGCCCCAGGACAGAACCTTTGCGAACCCCTGGTGTCCTGAGTTGGGGACTGGGAGTTCACTGTGACAGTCTTGCTCCCCAATCTGCTCAACTTCCTGCTGACCATGTGTATCAGAATGCCCATAAGGTAAGTGGCTGAGGGACAGCTCAGTAATATTTGATCCTGACTCATTGCTTCTCTTCAGTTCTGTTAAAAGGCGACAATTATTCACATGTGTTTGGGTTCTTCTATGTTTATACAGATTACTCTGGGTTTTAAAGGAAACCCCACAAGTTGTGCATGGGAATGGGCGTTCACCAGTATGAGACCGGATATGTTTCTCCAAGACACTGGGTTTCGAGCAGTCCCTCCCACAATGACTACACACATACTTATTCTGCTTTTTTCTTTTGATCTGATTAGCATTCACAAGAAGCTGGTACTGATTTTGCCCAGGTCCATGGGGAGAGGGTTGAAGCCCTGAACCAGGCCCGTGGGGACAGGGTAGAGGTGATTTTTTTTCATTCTGGAGTTGTGGCTGACAGGTTGTCTTGGACTGGGAGGCTTGGAGGCCTGATGTAGCACAGGCAAGAGGAATGTCAGAGTTCTTATCCATTCCTTGTTGGGTAAGCTTTGATGAGGTGACTGTTGGAGGACCAGGTAAGATAAAGGATTTGTCTGCACAGGGATCAACTGAGAAGGAGGCTGGCCACCAATTAGTTTTGTAAGATCAGAATGGGGTGATGCTAACCAATTGCAGCTGGAGGACAAGACCATGGATCTGCGGGACACTGAGATTGAAAGTCTGGTCCTCAACCCACGTCCTCATCACATACGACTGCTTTACTGTCACAGGCTGTACCCAACATCTCTGGACTCTGGCTCAATGTTCTTCTGATCTCCAGGGTGATTCTGAACTAGCTGTGTAAAATACAAACACATTTGATTAACAGACAATCTGTACCTTCAGTGTTGATATGACAGATAGACAGCCTGTGGTCTGTATCTCTCAGCGTCAATAAAGTGTGTGATCAGTGAATTTACCGTATCCCAACTCTGGATGAACACATATCTCACTGAGGCTGTAGCAAAGGTGGAGTGAACAGTAGATCACACAAGACCCTTGGGTTATAAAAACTGGTCTTTCTCTCTCTCTCTAGCTTTAACGTCATTTTGTTTTAGCAATATTGACCAGTTTTTTAAAACTTATTCTTGTATCCACTATGTCCTGATTGATCTGTAGACTTGAGAAAAGTTATCTTCCTCCTGCTACCTTCCTTCTCACAGTGCTACACCAGGTCACAGTGCAATCTGCTTCCTTTTAAATTCTTAACCACATTCCTTATCCTACCAGGAGTCCTCCCTACTATGTATTCCTGTCGTGAATGAGGGGAAAGATCTTCCAATTAAGTATTGGGAGGACAGAAGCCATGGTCATCATCTCATTACTAACTCCATTTCCTAGCTACTGACTCTCTTTCTCTCTCTCCCTGGTAGCTGTATGTGGACAGCAAAGCCTCAGGGCAGAATTTTCTGTGCCCGTTGGCATAAGAACATAAGAACTAGGAGCAGGAGTAGGCAATTCAGCCCCTCGAGCCTGCCCCACCATTCATTACGATCATGGCTGATCTCATTCCAGCCTCAACTCCAATTTCCCGCCCCCTCCCCATAACCTTTCAACACATTACTAATTAAAAATCTGTCTATCTCCTCCTTAAATTTATTCAGCGTCCCAGCATCCACTGCACTGAGTTAGTGATTTCCACAGATTCACGGCCCTTTGAGAAAAGCAATTCCTTCTCATCTCTGATTTAAATCTACCACCCCTTAGCCTAAAACTACAGCCTCTCATTCTAGAATGGCCCACAAGGGGAAGCATCCATTCCACGTCTACTTTGTATCGACCCTTTAGCATCTTATATACCTCAATTAGATCTCCTCTCATCCTTCTAAACTCTAGCGAGTATAGGCCTAAACTGCCCAATCCCTCCTCATAAGGCAAGCCCCACATCTCTGGAACCTCCTCTGAACCGCCTCCAATGCAATTACATCCTTCCTCAAGTAAGGAGACCAAAACAATGCACAGTACTCCTGGTGCGGTCTCACCAATGCTTTGTACAGTTGCAACAATGCTTCCCTATTTTTATACTCTATTCCTTTCGCAATAAATGCCAAAATTCCATTTGCCTCCCTTATTACCTTCTGTACCGGCATACTAGCTTTCAGCGATTCATGCACGAGGACACCCAGATCCCTCTGTACTGAAGCATTCTGAAGTTTCTCTCCATTTAAATAATAAGTCGCCTTTTTATTCTTCCGACCAAAATGGATAATCTCACACTTATCCACGCATCTGGTGTGTTTGGCGGCATGAGCAGACAATATGGCGGCAAGTCCAAAAATCGGTTTCATGACAGTTTGCAATTGTCCGCTCTGCCTGTTGATGAGGGGTCACATTTCCCACCATCAGATGTTAGGAACCTCATTGTAATATATCTGCATATCATTATGAGCTCAGATTGTCAGAATCACACCTCCCATGTCGGATTGTCCACCCACGTTGGTGCAATCACGCTCACGTTTTTCAGAACTGCATTTAAAAGGTGTGCACCTGGTGAGCTGCACTTGAGGGTAACTCGGAGGTGAGTGCACAGTAATGTTCTGCAGCCCTTGCGAGGGTCACCTGTTGGACCTCAAGGTTGAGGCATGCTGTGGGGGGTGCAAATGCTGTCCTGCAGTTGAGGTGATTTTTTGAAAAAGGGCTGTATGTGGTTGATATTAGTGCACAAACATGTAAGGTGTGGGGGAGGGAAGCAGCCACACATTAGGGAAACCTTGTATAAAGTGACCATTCCTCTACAGCTGAGGCAGTTCAGGTACAGCCACATTAACATGCCTGGGGTGGGGCCTCTAGCTTATCTGCCCACTCAAGCAACATGGAGGCCTAAAAGTGCCACCAGATACTCCAGATCTTTTCACCACTCAGGCACAGACTGCAAACTAATGAGTGTTTTAGGTGACTGCAGAACATTTGGATGACTGGGCACGTTGTACAATCTCCTTGCCAAAGCTAGCCATGGAGCAGTCACTGGTGGAGGTGCTCACAGCCCATTGCAATGTCAGCATCCTGGTTTGGACCAGTCTCCCCCATGGTTCAAGCTAACAGTGTAGCCTTGCAGTGCGGGTTAGGAGAATGCCTGTACCTGAGCTGAGAGCACAGCATGCAGTCCAATGGGCAAAGCAGCCATCGATCGGTCAGGTGGAGTGGGGCAGAGGTGGATGGGGTTTTGGGCAGCCATGCAGCGCACTAAACTCAGGCCATTCAAGTGATGGCAGCACTCATGGATGTGTTAACACATGGATGTGTGAAGCAGCATTCAGACTTAACCAAGAGAGGTTCTTACACAAAAACAGAAAGTGCTGGAAAAACACAGCAGGTCCAACAGCATCCATGGAGAGAAAGACAGAGTTAACTTTTCGAGTCTGTATTTCGCTTCTTCAAAGGTTCTTAGTATACCCAAGCTAACCAATGTGCCTCTCTCTTTCATCCTGCAGGAGGATTACATCAGGAGCATGGAGCCTGGCGACCTAGCTGTATGCCTCGTGGCGTACAGAGAGTGAAGATGATAGAGAAAAGAGCGACAGAGGTGCCTGGCTGGGTAGAGGGAGGAGCAGCACCCTCAGGAAGAAGGGGCGGCTGGGGCTCCTGCACACGCTGCTGAATAGCCACAACGAGCTTTCGCTGGTCGGTGCCTAGCAACACCCAAGGTCTATAGACACCGCCTTTCATTCCTGCAAATGACCAAAAAGCAGTATCGCTGAAGACCGCGCATGTCCAGGGAACCTGCTGCAGGACTTGGCGCCAAGGGCATGTGGAGGACATCCACTGCCAACGGCTATGAAAGTGACCGTGGTGCTTAATTTCTATTCCAGTGGCTCCTTTCAGGGCTCCAGAAGTGCCCTCTGTGGGATTTCACAATCTGCCACCCACAAATGTGTCCATGAGGTCACGGATGCCATCTTCGCGAGGGTACACAACTTTATGCATTTCGCCCAGGACCGGAAGAGCCAGAATGCAAGAGTGCTGGGATTTTCTCAGTTCTCAGGTTTCCCACAGGTGCAGGGAGCCATTGACTGCAATCTCGTGGCACTCAGATCTCCGTGGCAACAAGCGGTCAACTATGTCAACCACAAGGGATTCCATTCACTGAATGTGCAGCTGGAGTGCAACCACCAGAAACGCAACCTGCCAGTGTGTGCACAGTTTCCAGGGAGTGTGCATGACTCCTACATCCTCAGTCAGTCACAGATCCCTGGTGTCTTCCAGGGTCCACAGAGACTGCAGGGTTGGCTCCTCAGGGACAAAGGCTACCCAGAGAGGCTGTGGCTGATGACACCCGTGAGGCAGCCTCAGACTGCAGCAGAGCGACGCTATAATGAGGCTCATGCAGCAGCGCATAACTTGGTGAAGCAGACCATCGGGATGCTGAAGATGAGGTTCCGGTGCCTGGACCACTCTGGTGGAGCCCTGCAATACAGTCCGCAGAGGGTGTCACACATTGTCATCGTCTGCTGCCCCCTTTACAAACTGGCGCTGCAATGGGGAGAGGAGCTGGCTGAGGAGGAGATGGAGGAGCTGGAAGTCGCCTCAACGGGAATGAGGCTGTGGAGGTCGTCAAGGGCGAGGATGATGAGGATGAGGCTCTCGCACTGGCTAGATGAGGTTGCTGCACTCCTACCGAGTAAGGCCTCTCGCCTGATTTGTGGAGATTGATGAGGACATGCAGTGAGGACACTCCATAGATCTTCACACAGCCTCTGAGAATGTCTGACTCCTACCTGGCCGAGGGCAGCTCATTTGTGCTCCATGATCAGGGCCATCTCAGAGACGCAGCCATGAAACTTTGGATGCATCTGATGCTGTGTCCACCTTCAGCACCTCAGTCCTTCAGGAGCTGGTGCACAGCATCACTGGTCGCAGATGCTGGTGTGATGGGGGCCAGCCCCACCTTAAAGGTGCTGAGAGCACACAGAGAGTATGAGAGAACACTGTGGGGACTGCTCATTACAATGACCAGCACCGCCGAGGCGCAGGCATCAGTAATGTTTCCAGGGAGTTTGAGGCTGGACCATCACTGTGGTCTGAAGGCTGTAGAGAGCACAGGGAAAAGGCCCTGGACTGAGACGCCTGCCTTATATCTTGTGCAGAAAGGTTTCACATCTGAGTGACAAAAACACTGCTCATCAGAACAAGGAGACATAGGCAGGGAGACTTTCTTAGGAGTTTATTGACAATAGTGAACATTACGTACAAGTGATCAACATCCATGCCCAGGCTGTGAAAGTACATCTTAACTTTCCTAACCCTGCCGCTGCATCTTGGTTCTCCCCGGCATCCACAGAGGAGGTGGAGGTAGCCTGCTGACTGTGACACCCTGTCTGTGGTGACTTTGGGGGGTGTCCTCTGGAGGGCCTTGGCCTGCTTTTGGGGTTCTGCTGTATGGCAGTGGCACCCTCCTCGGCCTGTGGAGCTGGAGCTGTGGATGTTACAGGAAGAGGGGAGTTGGATGGACTGGACACTCCCAGAGTCACCTGGATGGGTGGCCCCGGAGCGTGCATCTGCTGATCCTCATCCCTATGGGTGCCCGAGGGCCCCTGGCTGACTCCTTGAGGAGAAGGGGAAGCTGGAGTGAGATTGAGCTGCCCAGCACCCATCTCATGTACACTCTGCTGAAGGCCAACTATGGCGTCAGCGATGGAGTTAAGCCCGTGCAGCAGTGCAGGAGCGATGTCCTGGACCACAGTCTCCATGGCGCCACCATCCTGCCAGTGTTGACCTCGGTGCGTTGCAATGCTGGCGCTATTACCTCAGACTGAAGATGGACGGACTCCTTCATTGTGCCTTGCAATCCGAGGGGTGCAGCAGACATCCCTTCCTGATGTTCCTGAGCTCAGCAACTGTGACATGACAGAGTCCAGAGGCTCATCATCTGACTCAGACTCAGCAACATTATGGCCTCCAGCAGTCCTCCAAGTGCCAGGGATCTGGGAAGTCCCTGCCTCCGCCTGTTGTGGATCAGAAAGTGCAATGCGCCAACCAGATTGTAATCCCGAGGCTACTCTAAAGCTCGGTCCCACCGAGGTGTGTCTCTGTGCTGGGGGAGGGTGTGGGTGAGCACTGTGACAGGACTTCAGGGAGGGTGCCTCCAGATTCCTCCTCAGAGGTTTCTTCGGGGCTTGATTGGAGGCCCTGGGTCATGGACTCTGTCGGCTGTTTGGCAGATGTGCCTGTGAAAGCAAGGGGAGATAATTAGTGCATGGCAGTGGCCTGTGAAAGAGGACACATCACTCACAGCATGGTTGTCTGATGGATGTTGCACTGCTGGATCCTCACTTGGTAGAGCAGTGCCAACCTCATCATCAGCACAGGACTGGTCCCGGTCATCGCTGGCCAGCTGGACGGCTCTGTTTTCAAAGTCCGTGAGGACCTTGATTTCTGGTATTCCTCCGCCAGTCTGTGACCTCTCCCTCCTGTTGTGAGCCAGTTTGTCCTGCATGGACAGTGTGTAAGCAGGACGCCTACCAAGCCAGATGATAAGCCTGGACTGTGTGGGTGGTGAGTGGTCACATGGACGAGATGAGGACAATGACAGTAAGTGTGAGAGAGTGAATGGTGATGTCCCTTGCACTGGCAGTGAGTGAGGGCCCTATGGATGTGTGATGGGTTTGAGAGTGTGTGAGTTGAGAGTAATGAGAAGAGTGACTTACCCTGGCAGAATGGAGGAGATCATTCATCCCCTTGTGGCACTGGGTGGCTGTCCTCTTTTGCAGGGCATTGTCACTGACCACCGCTACCATTGCCTCCCAAGTCAGGTTGGTGACTTTCCTGCCCCTCCTGCAGTCAGAGTGGGGCTAAAGGACATCATGGTGGGACTCCGCTGTGTCCAAAAGGTACTCGAGGGACGGATCACTAAATCAGGGGGCTACAGTCATCTTGCCTTTCGGGGCCATGTGATTCATGCAGCAGACGTGGGCTGGAAACACTAAGAAGTGTGCGCACGGCTGCACTTTAGATACGGTGTCTGGAGTGATGAAGTGGCTGGTGACAGTGTAGCGGGTGAATGAGAGCTTGCCCGTCATCGAAATGGCGTGTTTCCTGGGAATGCATAATTAATACGGCGGGATTGGGACAATACGGCGTGAGAAGCCACCATTGCAGCTGGTGGGGAAAATGTTATGTTACTGACCCGGTACCATACTCGGTGCAAATCTGGGATGATTTCACACTCAGTTTTCTGCACAGAATTGTGAAGTGATTCATTTTGGAAGGAAAAACATGGAAAGACAATATAAAAAAGGTACAAATCTGAAAGAGGGTGCAGAAGCAGAGAGACCTGGGTTGACACATATATAAGTCATTGAAGATGGCAGGACAGATTGAAAGCACGGTTAATAGAGCGTACAGCATCCTAGGCTTTACTAACAGGGGCATGGAACACATGAGCAGGGAGGTGATGTTGAACGATTTGTTAAACAGGTTCCGCCTCAGCTGGAGCATTTTGTCCATTTCTGGGTGCCACACTTCAGGAGAAATAAGAAGGCATGAGAAAAGGCATAGAAAAGATTCATGAGAATTTTCCAGGGAAATGGAACTTCAGTTGTCGATAGTTTGAAGAAACTGGGAATGTCCCTTGGAGAAGAGAAGGCTGAGAGAAGATTTGATAGAGCTATTCAAAATCATGAGGGGTCTGGACAGAGTAGATAGGGAGAAACTGTTCCCACTGGTGGAAAGATTGAGAATGAGAGGGCACAGGATTAAAGTAATTGGTAAAAGAGGCAACAGGGACATGAGGAGAAACTTTTCACACAGCGAATGGCAGAGGTCTGCAATGTGCAGCCTGGGAGTGTGGTGAAGGCAGGTTCAAGTAAGGCATTCAAAAGGGAATTATTATTACCTAAGAAGGAAGAATTTTCAGGGTTACAGGGAGAAGGCGGAGGAATAGCATTAGTTGCATTGCTCAATCAGAGAGCTGGCACAGACATAATGGGCTGAATGGTCTCCTTCTGTGCTGTAACAATTCTATAATTCTATTCGCAACCTTGGAGTCATATTGAATCATGTACCCTCACCATCACTAGGGCCACACATTCCCACTTCCATAACATCACCCAACTCAACCCCTATGTCCGCTCATCTGCTGCTGAAACCTTCATTACTACCTTTGTTACCTCTAGACTCAATTATTCCAATACACTCCCAGCTGCTCTCCCATTTTCTTCCTTACATAAACTTTTTAAAATTCTTTCACAGGGTGTGGGCATCCCTAATTGCCCTTGAGAAGGTGGTTGTGAGCTGCTTTCTTGAATTGCTGCAGTCCATATGGTGTAGATACACCCACAGTGCTGTAAGGAAGGGAATTCCAGGATTTTGACCCAGCAACGGTGAAGGAATGGCGATATATTTCCAAGCCAGGATAATGAGTGGTTTGGAGGGGAACTTGCAGGCGTTGGTGTTCTCATCTATCTGCTGCCCTTGTCCTTCCAGATGGTAGTGGTTGTGGGTTTGGAAGGTGCTGTCGAAGGAGCCTTGGTGAATTCCTGCAGTGCATCTTGTAGATGGTACACACAGCTGCTACTGTGCATCAGTGGGGGAGGGAGTGAATGTTTGTGGATGTTGTGCCGATCAAGTGGGCTGCTTTGTTCTGGATGGTCTCAAGCTTCTTGAGTGTTGTGGGAGCCGCACTCATCCAGGCAAGTGGGAGTATTCCATCACACTCCTGACTTGTGCCTTGTAGGTGGTGGACAGTTTTTGGGGAGTCAGGAGGTGAGTTACTCACCGCAGAATTCCTAGCCTCTGACCTGCTCTTGTAGTCACAGTATTTCTATGGCTAGTGCAGTTCGGTTTCTGGTCAATGGTAAGCCCAGGATATTAAGAGTTGGGATTCAGTGATGGTAATGCCAATGAATGTCAAGGGGCGATAGTTGGATTCTCTCTATTGTTGGTGATGGTCATTGCCTGACACTTGTGTTTGATTTCTTTTTTTCATTCACAGGATTTGGGCTTTGCTGGCTGGGCCAGCATTTATTGCCCATCCCTAGTTGCCCTTGAGAAGGTGGGGGTGAGCTGCCTTCTTGAACCACAGTTCTGTTAGGAAGGGAATTCCAGGATTTTGACCCAGTGACAGTGAAGGAACGGTGATATATTTCCAAGTCAGGATGGTGAGTGACTTGGAGGGGAACTTCCAGGTGATGGTGTTCCCATCTATTTGCTGCCCTTGTCCTTCTAGATGGCAGTTGTCATGGGTTTGGAAGGTGCTGTCTAAGGAGCCTTGGTGAATTCCTGCTGTGCATCTTGTAGGTGGTACACACTGTTGCTATTGTACATCGGTGGTGGAGGGAGTGAATGTTTATGGATGTGTTTTCCCCTGATTCCCATTGACTCCAGTTTTGTTAGGGCTCCTTGATGCCACACTCGGTCAAATGCTGTCTTGATGTCACGGGCAGTCACTCTCACCTCACCTCGGGAGTTCAGCTCTTTTGTTCATATTTGAACCAAGGCTGTAACAAGGTCAGGAGCTGAGTGGCCCTGGTGAAAGACAAACACCAGGTTTGTATTGTCAATATAAGATGGCACTGGAAACTGCTAAACTGAAAGCTTTCCTGCAAGTGGAAGAGATGTCCCTGACAATTTTACAAGGGATCCCAAAAGCCAGGTTAATCAAATTTGCAAATAAATTAAGAGTTGGATTGCCTGCCAAAGCTAGAAAGGAAGAGATAATTGAAAAGATGGCTCAGCATTTGAAATTGGAAGGAATACCCGAGAGATTGAATTCTTCAAGCGGTGGTTCATTAGAATGGGCTCAAATTCAGTTACAAATAAAAAAATTGGAACTAGAGGCAGCAGAAAAGGAAAGAGAAAGGGCACTCCAAAGGGAACAGGCAGAAAAGCAGGAGAGAGAAAGAAAACAGGAAAGGAAATTAGAAATGGCAAAGTTAGAAAAGGAGGAATGAGCAAGAGAGAATTTCAGCTAAAAATGCTGACAGCTAAAAACAAGACACCAGGAGGTGAGGCAGGACTTATTTCCAGGTCGAAACCCAGTGGGGAGATGTTTAAATTTGCACAAGCTCTTCCAAAATTTGAGGAAAGGGATGTTGAAGCTCTCTTGATTTCACTTGACAACATAGCTAAACAGAAGAACTGGCCAAAGGAAAACTGGACATTGCACATGCAGAGCAAATTGACAAGTAGAGCACAGGAAATGAATGCTTCACTGTCAGAGGAGGTTTCAATGGATTATGATGTGGTAAAAAAGGCCATTTTGAGTGCACATGAGTTAGTCCCTGAAGCATACAGACAAAAGTTTTGAAATTTAAGGAACCAGCCTGGGCAAACTTATATTGAATTTGAAAGGATTAAGCAGTTTTGATAGGTGGATACCAGCATTAGGAGTTGAAACTACCTAAGAAGTTCTCAGTGAGATTGTTCTCTTGGAAGAGATTGGATAGATTGGGTTGTTTTCGTTGGAGCAGAGAAGACTGAGGGGCGACCTGATTGAGGTGTACAAGATTATGAAGGGCATGGACAGGGTGGATAGGGAGCAGCTGTTCCCCTTAGATGAAGGGTCAGTCATGAGGAACACAAGTTCAAGATGAGGGGCAGGAGGTTTTGTGAGGAAAAACTATTTTACCTAGAGGGTGGTGACAATCTGGAATGCATTGCCTGGGAGAGTGGTGGAGATGGGTTGCCTCACATCCTTTAAAAAGTATCTGGATGAGCACTTGGCACATCATAACATTCAAGGCTATGGGCCAAGTGCTGGTAAATAGGATTAGGTAGGCAGGTCAGGTGTTTCTCACATGTCAGTGCAGACTCGATGGGCTGAAGGGCCTCTTCTGCACTGTGTGATTCTGTGAAGTGAATAAGGTAGATGATATAAGGTAAGAGAGTATAAAGAGTTTTTGTCTAAAGGAAAGATAACCCCTTTTTTATCAAATGATGCAGCTAAACCCAAAACTATATTGAAGGACACAGGAGCTACTCAAACTGTTTTGCTGGAGAAGGACCTAGTTTTCCCTCCAGCAAGTTCAATGAAAGCTAAAGTATTGGTAAACAGGATAAGTGGAAAGTACATTCCTGTTCCATTGTACAGAGTGCAACTGGAGTGTGATTTGTTGCCTGGATCGGTGGCTGAAGGAGTGGTTAAGAAATTACCCATGGATGGAGTTGATTTTCTCCTGGGGAATGATTTGGCAGGAATGAAGACTATATCTTCACCCATAATTACAGAAAGTCCGAGAGAGGCTAAAGAGACGGAGCAGTTATAAGAACACGTTCCATCGTGTGTGGTGACCAGAGCAATAGCTAAACAAAGTTCATCACCAGAGGTTAAAGTAATACCATGAGCAGATGTTTGAGTAGCCAAAACTTTCCTTAAGGATGAAGATAATTCCAAGGAATTGTTTGGCATGTCTTCATTAACTGAGGCTCAGAAAGCAGGTCCAGAGTTAAACATGTTAGCACAGTCAGCTCACACTGAAACTGAGGTGGAAGGAGTTCTGGAGTGCAATTACCTTAAAAACAGAGGTCTGATGAGGGAGTGGAAACGCCCTCACAGACCTGTGGATAAGGAATGGATGATTGTTCATCAGATAGTGGGATAGTGGTACTGCACAAATTTCATTAGGAGATAGTGCGAGTAGCACATGAAATTCCTGTGGCAGGACATGTAGGAATATGGAAAACCCAGGCATCGAAAAACAGGTATTTTACCTGGCCAAGGCTTCATAAGGATGTAGTGCAATTTTTTAAAATGTGTTATAAATATCAGGTAGTAGGTGAACCTCAACATGTAATCAAACCAGCACCTTTAATACCCATACCAGTTTTTGAAGAACCATTCAGTTGGGTATTAGTAAAATGTGTAGGACCAATACCCAAAACGAAAGCACGACATCAGTATATCCTTACAATAATGGATATGACAAACCGATTTCCAGAAGCTATTCCTTTAAGGACAATTACAGCTAAGGTGGTAGTGGAAAAGTTAACACAGCTTTTCACTCATTATGGCTACCAATTGAAAAACAATCTGACCAAGGCTCCAATTTCATGTTTAAAATTTTCCAGGACATAATCAGCAATTTGAGTATCAATCAGTTAAAGTCTACCACCTATCACCCACAGGTACAGGGAGATTTAGAGAGATACATCAGGCTCTTAAAACCATAAGACCTATTACCATGAATACACAAAGGATTGGGATAAAGGGTTAGATTTCTTACTATTTGCTACCATAGATTCTCTGAATGAATCGACAGGATTTAGTCCATTCGAATTGATCTATGGTCATGAAATAAGAGGCCCATTAAAAGTGATTAAGGAAAAGTCCCTAAAGCAGAAAGATGAACCCTCCATGTTGGATTACGTGTCCATGTTTCTAGAAAGATTCACAGGAGCATGAAAAGTAGCACGAGAGCACTTAAAAATTTCCCAATCCAAAATGAAAGAAAGGGTAGGCAAACATGCTACAACTAGAACGTTCCAGGCAGGAGATGAAGCAAAATTAAGTGGCCCCTATAAGATAGTTAGAAGTGATTTATCCGTTAGATACTCCTGAGCGTAGGAAGAAGAAACGGTTAAGTCACATTAATACTTTGAAACAATATCGCAGAGAAGCTGATAAGACAGAACAAATGTGCCAGGTGGTAGGAGTAATGGAGGATGACAGAGACAGTTAAGGCAAGGTAGAAGGAGAAGTAGACAGTGCCGAAAGCGAACCTCCTACAATTCAACTAGCCAATACGACAATACTGGGACAGTTAGACACTGTGTTCTCATATTTAGAGGAAAGACCAAGGAAAGATCTAATAAGGTTACTTAGGAAGTATAAGGGAATTTGTAGGGATACACCTGGATGTGCTCTGTTAGCCAAACATGGCGTGGACGTAAGAGACTCAGCGCCAATAAAACAAAATCTGTTTCGGTTGAGCCCAGAAAAACAAGCTCAGTTAGAAACAGAAATCCAGTATATGCTCGGCAATCAATTGATTGATTGTGATCATGATAATGTGATCACAAATGCATTGTCCTGCGCGTAAAATACTAAAATAAGTTAAAGGGGTAAGAAATGCTGAAGATTGTATAAGGTTGTATAAGGGGGCGGAAGGATGAATGAAAGTAAATTTCATATTTTGTTGTCCATGTGTCAAGTACCTTGTGATGAAACACATTTTGAAATGGTGTTTCATCTCTTTTAAGGGTGAGACTGTAAGGAGTTGAAATGTGAACTCTGTTTTTCTCTTTCCACAGACACCATTAGATCTGCTGAGCTTTTCCAAAATTTTCTGTTTTTATTTGAGATTTCCAGCATCCACAGTATTTTGCTTTTACCAATGTCTGCCATCCTCCTGCATGAAAAATGACCAGTTATCGTGACTCAAGGTTTTCTGTCTTTCAGCTAACATGAAAGAAAGTAGCAAGGAGACTGTTCTGAGTGATTGCTGCTCATTGCACGATGAGTCATTTCCAAGTGTTGGGCTGGCAGTAATGTGTTTGGGTCTGAGTCATATAGACATGCTGTAGTCACAGCAGCCCCTCAGGAGCAATTTTCACAGAACTGCGCTAAGTGCGTTAGAGGGCGGGTAAAATGGAGTCCTACCCGCTGATGAAGATGACAGGATTTCACGCCACATCATCCTGAGCCCACTTCATTATTTATTCACTCCCGAGAAACATGCCGTTTCTATGGCAGGCGGGCTCTCATTCACCCTCCCACCATCACCCCACTGTTGCACCATGACAGCCGCCATCTTTAAAAGGCAGCCACCAGCAAAGCGTTCATCACCACCAGCTCACCACTGCTGCCCGGGAGACATGGCCAGCAAAGGAAAAAAGACTGCAGCCCCTGCTTAAGCGACAGATCCCCTGAGCGACTGCTGGGTGCAGTGGAGGCCGCTGGGATCTGCTCTACCCCCCGCTCTGGCCACAGGATGGGCAGCAACATGACCAACCCAGCTTGGGAGGCGGTGGTCGGCACCAACACCCTTCAGAAGAGAGCAGCTACCCAGTGCCACAAGAGGATGAATGACCTCCTCCGTTCCACCAGGGTAAGTGACTCTTCTCATCACTCTCAACTCACAAACACACAAACCCATCGCACATCCACAGGGCCCTCACTCACTGTCAGTGCATGGAACAACACCATTCACTCTCTCACACTCACCGTCATTGTCCTCATCCCATCCATGGGATCACTCACCACCCACACAGACCAGGCATACTTATCATCTGGCCAGGCAGGAGCCCTGATACACTCTCCCAATCTCTATCCATGCAGAACAAACTGGCTCCCAACAGGAGGGAAAGGTCACAGACAGGTGGAGGGATGATGGAAAGCAAAGTTCTGACAGAATTTGAAAACAGAGCCATCCAGCTGGCCAGTGTTGACCGGGACCGGTCCTGTGCTGATGGTGAGGTCAGCACTGCTCTACCAAGTGAGGATCCAGCAGTGCAACATCCATCAGAGAACCATGCTGTGAGTGATGTGTCCTCCTTCACAGGCCACTGTCATGCACTAATTATCTCTCCTTGCTTTCACAGGCACATCTGGGAAACAGTGAACAGAGTCCATGACCCAGGTCATCCAATCAAGATCTGAAGATACCTCGGAGGAGGAATCTGGAGGCACCCACCCTGAGGTCCTGTCACAGCACTCACCCACACCCTCCACCAGCGCAGACACACACACCTTGGTGGGACCGAGCCTTAGAGTAGCCTCAGGATCACAATCTGGTGAGCACATTGTACCATCTGATCCACAGCAGGCAGCAGCAGGAGCTTCCCTGAAGGAAGTGATGTCCACTGCACTCCTCAGGTTGCAAGGCACGATGGAGGAGTCTGTCCATCTTCAGGCTGAGGTGATAGCGCCGGCATTGCAACGCACCGAGGTCAACACTGGTAGCATGGAGGCCTTGGTTCAGGACTTCGCTCCTGCACTGCTGCATGGGCTCAACTCCATCACCGACAACATATTTGGCCCCCAACAGTGTGTACGTGAGAGGGGTGCTGGGCAGCTCAATCTCACTCCAGCTACCTTTCTGCTCACAGAGTCAGCCAGGGGCCATTGGGCACCCATAGGGAGGAGGATCAGCAGGTGCACGCTCTGGGGCCATCCACTCAGGTGACTCTGGGAGTGTCCGGCCCATTCAAATCCCCTCTTCCTGTGACCTCAGCAGCTCCAGCTCCACAGGCCGAGGAGGGTGCCACTGCCACACAGCAGGAGCCTGAAAGCAGGCCGAGACCTCCAAGTCTCAACCCTCCAAAATCACCACAGACAGGACGTCACAGACAGCAGGCTGCCACTACCTCGTCTCTGGATGTCCGGGGAGCACCAAGACATAGTGGCAGGGTTAGGAAAGTTAGGTAAAATTAGTTGCACAGATATTGCGCATTTGTACATAATGTTCACTATTGTCAATAAACTCCTAAGAATGTCTCCCTGCCTATGGCTTCTTGTTCTGATGAGCAGTGTTCATATCACTCAGATGTGAAACCTTTCTGCACAAGATATAAGGCAAGTGTCTCAGTCCAGGGCCTCTTCTCTGTGCTCTGTGCAGCCTTCAGACCACAGTGATGGTCCAGCCTCACACTCCCTGGAAACATTGCTGATGCCTACACCTCAGCAGTGCTGGTCATTGCTTCCAGAGTGTAGTGGGCAGTCACCACAGAGTTCTCTCATACTCTTTGTGTGCTCTCTGCACCTTTAAGGTGGGGCTGCCCCCATCACACCAGCATCTGCAACCAGTGATGCTGTGCACCAGCTCCTGAAAGGCTGAGGTGCTGAAGCAGACACAGCATCAGATGCATCTAAAGTTTCATGGCTGCGTCTCTGAGATGGCACTGATCATGGACCGTGAGTGGGCTGCCCTCGGCCAGACAGGAGTCAGACATTCTCAGAGGCTATGTGAAGATCTATGGAGTGTCCTCACTGCATGTTGTCATCATTCTCCTGTGACTGAGGGACTATTAGGGTCTCCACAGTGTCTCCATGACAGGAGCATTCTCAGAGGGTTTTGGCGCTGAGTTAAGCCTGACTGGAGTCAAACGTTCACAACTGCGATATGGGGACACCTCACTGCATGTCGTTACCAGCCTCCACAAATCTGGCAGCTATGAAGGCCTCCTGAGTGCACCTGCCTCATCTTGCCTGTGCGAGAGCCTCATCCCCGTCATCATCACTACCAAGTCTTGCTGCATTTGGGCATGGACTCCTCTAGTGTCTCAGGAGTCGCAAATGGTGCTGAACATTGTGCAATCATCAGCGAACATCCCACTTCTGACCTTATAATGGAGAGAAGGTCATTGATCAAGCAGCTGAAAATGGTTGGGCTGAGGATACCACCCTGAGGAACTCCTGCAATGATGTCCTGGGGCTGAGATGACTGACCTCCAACAACTACCACCATCTTCCTTTGTGCTAGGTATGCCTCCAATCAGAGAGTTTTCCCCCTGATTCCCATTGACTCCAGTGTTGCTAGGTCTCCTTGATGCCACACTCTGTCAAATGTGGCCTAGATATCAAGGGCAGTCACTCTCACCTCACCTCAGGAGTTCAGCCCTTTTGTCCATGCTTGAAACAAGGCTGTAATGGAGTCAGGAGCTGAGTGGCCCTGCTGGAAGACAAACTGTGTGCCAGTGAGGTGATTGCTAAGCAAATGCCGCTTGATAGCACTGTTGATGACCCTTTCCATCACTTTACTGATGATCGAGAGTAGACTGATGGGGCGGTAATTGGCTGGGTTGGATTGTCCTGCGTTTTGTGTACAGGACATACCTGGGTAATTTTCCACATAGCTGGGTAGATGCCAGTGTTGTAGCTGTACTGGAACAGCTTGGCTAGGGGCACTGCAAGTTCTGGAGCACAAGCCTTCAAGTACTATTGCTGGAATATTGTCAGGGCAAATAGCCTTTGCAGTATCCACTGCCTTCAGCTGTTTCTTGATATTACGTGGAGTGAATCGAATTGGCTGGCATCTGTGATGCTGGGGTCCTCCAGAGGAGGCCGAGATTAATCATTCACTCGGTACTTCTGGCTGAAGATTGCAGCAAATGCTTCAGCCATTTCTGTTGCACTGATGTGCTGGGCTCCTCCATCATTGAGGAAGGGGATATTTTTGAAGCTCCCTCCTCCGGTGAGTTGTTTAATTGTCCACCACCATTCACGACTGGATGTGTCAGGACTGCAGAGCTTAGATCTGATCTGTTGGTTGTGGGAACATTTAGCTCTGCCTGTCACTTGCTGCTTATGCTGTTTGGCACACAAGTAGTCCTGCATTATAGCTCTACCAGGTTGACACCTCATTTTTAGGTATGCCTGGTGCTGCTCCTGGCATGCTCTCCTGCACTCTTCATTGAACCAGGGTTGATCCCCTGGCTTGATGGTTATGGTAGCGTGGGGGATATGCCAGGCCATGAGGTTACAGTTTCTGTTTGAGTACAATTCTGCTGCTGCTGCTGA
The DNA here is from genome assembly GCA_026770705.1 of Isurus oxyrinchus. NCBI lineage: Eukaryota > Metazoa > Chordata > Chondrichthyes > Lamniformes > Lamnidae > Isurus > Isurus oxyrinchus. The sequence continues at coordinate 61,230,066 of JANJGN010000012.1, read as the reverse complement.
TGGCCCACAGCGCCTCATGGATGCCCAGTCTTGAGTTGCTAGTTCTGTTCAAAATCTACCCCATTTAGCATGGTGGTAGTGCCACACAACATGATGGAGGGTATCCTCAATGTGAAGGCGGGACTTCATCTCCACAAGGACTGTGTGGTGTTTACTCCTTCCGATACTGTCATGGACAGGTGCATCTGCGGCAGGCAGTTTGGTAAGGATGAGGCCAATTATGTTTTTCACTCTTTGTTGGTTCCCTCACCACATGCTGCAGACCCAGTCTAGCAGCTACGTCCTTTAGGACTTGACCAGCTCAATCAGTAGTGGTGCTATTGAGCCGGTCTTGGTGATGGACATTGAAGTCCCCCACCCAGAGTATATTTTGAGCCCTTAACACCCTCAGTGCTTCCTCCAAGCGGTGTTCAACATGGAGGATACTGATTCATCAGCTGAGGGAGGGCTGTACATGGTAATCAGCAGGAGGTTTCCTTGCCCATATTTGATCTGATGCCATGAGACTTCATGGGGTCTGGAGTTGATGTTGAGGACTCCCAGGGCAACTCCCTCCCAACTGTATACCACTGTGTTGCCACCTCTGCTGGGTCTGTCCTGCTGGTGGGACAGGACATACCCAGGGATGATGATGGTCTTGTCTGGAACATTATCTGTAAGGTATGATTCTGAGAGGATGACTATGTCAGGCTGTTGCTTGACCAGTCTGTGGGACAGCTCTCCCAATTTGAGTAAGGAGGGCTTTGCAAGGTCGACAAGGCTGAGTTTTCTGTTGTCGTTTCCGGTGCCTAGGTTGATGTCAGGTGGTCTGTCCGGTTTCATTCCTTTTTTGAGGCTCTGTAGCAGCTTGATACAACTGAGTGTCTTGCTAGGCCATTGCAAAGCCATTGGGACAACAGATTACCTTCTCTAAAGGATATTAGTGAACCAGATGGGTTTTTACCCAGGTTCCCAGAGCATTACCCTGGGTCTCTGGATTACTAGTCTAACGACAATGTCACTACGCATCACCTTCTTCCTCTCTGGAAGAGTATGATAGACATGGAAGGAGTAGGGAAAGCAAACTCCAACCAAGTCTTCCTGCTGAGGAAATGTCTAGAACGTGAGCTTGCTGTAACCAACAACAACACACTGTTCCACCAGTGAGACAAGCACAAGGCCTCATGGCAACACCCACAGTCCAAACATGGGCACTTGCTCGACTACATCATCATTCAAGCAAGGGCCCACAGAGATGGGCACATCACCTACACAATGATAGGTACTGATCGCTTTATCCGGTCTACCATCTCCACCAGCCTGGGTCCCCAAACAGCAGAGGCAACAGACACAATGATGCAAGAAAATTATCATAGGACTTAAATATCTTACCAAGGTAACCGTCCTCAGCCAGTGCCTCACTGCCAACCTCTCAGCCTGCAGCCACCAGGAGCTACAGTGTGCCCATAGTGCCTGGTTGACCCTAAACTCCACCATAACAAGCACCTGCAAAGAGGTCCTTGACCTCTTTACCAGGAAACCTTGTGACTGGTTTGACCAAGGGTTACAGCACTGAATCAAACATAAATGCAAAACTTTTGCAGACTGGAAATGTCACCATTGCCTCAAAAGCCAGAAGGAAAAAAACAGTTCAGACCAGTACTCTTATTTCCAAGTTTTACTGATGTTCCATTTTAAGATACATAAGACCAGTTCAGATCAGTGGTCTTATTTCCCAGTTATATCTGTTTTTACCTTCTGGGAAGGAGAAGCAACAGTCCTATAAGCAGCACAGTGTAAAACCCACAACATAAAGAAGAAATTATGAGTAGAAAGAGCACAGGAGATTTAACAATTCACAGACACCAGTGACACACATTGTTTTTGCCGCTGTCTCTTGTCTATCTGTGGCTTAAGCACACAAGGGTGCACCCTGCCGAGAGATAAGCATGGAGGGGAGCTCATCTGGGGTAGAAAGGCAATAAGTATTTGCTGGAGAGAACATTTTGGAGAGTTCCTCAACTGACACCCTGCCTTTGACTTGAACACCCTCGACTCCATTCCTTAATACCCTGTCTGGCTCAGTCCCAGCACCACCCTAGTCCAGTTCGAAGTTGATAAAGTCACTCATCAGCTGAAAAACAACAAAGTCTCTGGAGCAAATAGAATCCCTGCTAAAATTCTGAAACATAGCAGATATATACACCTGTCACAGCTGCACAACTTCATATCCCTCATCAGGGAAGAAGGGTACATGAACGGGGATCTCAGGGATGCTGTGATCATGGCTTTCTTCTAGAAGGATGACAAGTCAGATTGCAATTACTACAGAGGAGTCTCCCTGCTGTCGGCCACAGGGAAAATCAATGCAAGAATCCTCCTCCACCACCTCCTCCCAGTGGCTGAGGAAGCCCTTCCAGAGTCACAGTGCGGTTTTTGTCCATCAGAAGGCACTACAGACATAATCCTTACTGTGTGGCAAATTCAAGAAAAGTGCAGCACCAACCGGTGTACTTGGACTTTTTCAACCTCACAAAACCTTTTGACTCTGTCAATCATGAAGGTTTAGATTTGACTGTCCTCAGAAGGTTATCATCCTCTGCCTACCCCACGATGACATGCAAGCTGTGATCCTCACCAGCAGAACCACCACAAACCCTATCTCAGTGAAGACTGGGGTCAAACAAGGCTGTGTCATTGCACCAACTCTCTTCTCCATTTTCCTCACTGCAATCCTGCACCTCACCTCTAGCAAATTACCCCAGGCATGGAGACAATCTACAGAACAGATGGGAAAACTATTCAACATACACAGCCTTCAACCCAAAACCATTTCCACTCCAACTTCAGTCATCAAGCTTCAGTATGCAGATGATGCATGTGTGCATGCTGACTCAGAAACTGAGCTCCAGGTCATTACTGATTCCTTCTCTGAAGCATATGAGAAAATGGGCCTTTTGCTAAACACCTGGAAACCTAAGGTCCTCTTCCAACCAGCTCCCACAGCACAGCAACTCCACCCATTGATTAAGAACAACAGTGAGATTCTTGAAAATGTGGACCATTCTCTGTATCTTGGGAGCCTCTCCTCAACGAAGGAGGGCAACATAGATGATGACATTCATCATCACCTCCAATATGCCAGCTCAGCCTTTGGCCAACTAAGGAAAAAAGAGTATTTGAGAACCAGAATCTCAAACCCGAGACTAAGGTCATGGACAGCAGTGATCCTGATGTTCCTATATGCTTCAAAGACTTGTATAACCTGCAGCAGACACCTCAAAGCACTGGAGAAGCACCACCAGCGACGCTTTTGCAAGATTCTTCAAATCCAGAGGCAGGAAAGACAGTTCAACAACAGTGTCCTCTCCCAAACCAACTTAGCCAGCATCAAGGCACTAATCACTCAAAACCAGCTTCTCTGGTCAGTACATGTCACTCTCACCTGACACCAGAATCCCACAGCAACTGCTCCACTTGGAACTCAGTTATGGCAGGAGACTCCCAGGAGATCAAAGGAAATGCTTTAGGATTATCCTTGAAGTATCCCCGAAGAGGTCAAACATCCTCTCAGACTCATGGGAGATCCTGGCTTGTGACCGTCCGAAATGGAAGAGATTCATTCAGGAAGACACCGAGCACATTTAGAGACTTTGTCGGGAACATACAGAGGGGAAGTCTAGTGCCAGACGAAGGGTACAAACCCCCAAACAATCCAATGACCCAACCCTCCAAGCACCACCTGCCATGCCTGTGGCAGAATCTGCAGGTGGCACATTGGATTTATCAGCCCTCTCAGAACCTATCGAACCAGATTGGAAGCAAGTCATCCTTGATCCTGAGGGAATGCCTGAGGAAGAAGGAGATTATCATAGGGATCACTGATGTTGTGTGTTTTGTATAATGAGGTTCACTTAATTTGTTTATAATGGGGTTTCACAGGGATTATGCACAGTGGAGTTCTTTGGCTGCCAGTAGAATTGGACCCACTGAGGATGTTCATGATCAGGGCTTTCTATAATAGGGTTCACACACCTTACAGGGCTTCACTAGATTGGGTGTAATGAAGTTCAATGGAGATTTGTGCAAGGGGGAATCGTTGGATAGTGTACAGTGGGGGCAATTGGATTGCATATAATAGGGTTCACTGGAGTTTTGTATAATGGGGACCACTGGAGTTTTGTATAATGGGGATCACTGGAGTTTTGTATAATGGGGTTCACTGGATTTTGTATAATGGGGTTCACTGGGTTTATATGATGGGATTCACTGGATTCTGTTTAATGGATTTGCTGAATAATGTATAATGTGGATCATTGGAATATGTATAATGAGGACTTATTTGCTTTTGCCTGTGTTCTGAAATGGTTTCATGTCTCACAGTTACTATCACTTGTGGTTTCTACAGTTTGTCAAACACCAGCAGGTCTGAGATCCAATGAAGTTCAGGCCTGAACTCCTAAATCATCACATGTGTCCTATTGGAATTTATACTCCTGTTTCCCATAGGATGATCTGGACTGATCTGAAACTTATTAACTGTCCCTCACTTTTCAGACTAATCATAAGAAATATCTATAAATCCATTCTTGTCACATCACACAAGCTCTCAGAGTGTTCTTTAGGGTCAAAGTGGGTTGTGTGATGGGTCTATTCCCAGGATTCCTTGCTATATTTAATAGTTACCTACCTTATATTGAAAGCTGTGTTGCAGACACATCAAGTTCATATCCCTCGTACAGATTGAGTCAGCATGGAAGTGCATTTAACCATCAGCTTCACTGCAGCCCAGTAACATCAGAAGCCTTCACTTAATGTTCTGTAATTGTCAGTGCCTCACAGTGACACTGGTGCTAGGAACACCAAAACATCAACAAGGCTTGGCCCAGTACCCTCACTGAAATGCAAAAACAGTGAGAAATGAGGAATCAGAGACTGTCAGAGCTGCTGGTGCAAGACTCCAAAGGGCTTTATGCAAATCATCGCAGCAAATATCATTTCTGAAAGTGGTTACTGCGTATTACTGTGAAATGATCATGTGTAGGCGGTGAGCAGAAGTGACATGAGATATGAAGGAAGTGAGCTAACCTCCGTCACATTAAACCACAGAATACCAGTGAACACAAAACTGTTACAGAAACTACAGTTTTCATCACAAGACAAGCTTCTCAACTCCAATGTTACACTTAGTGATTGTGGATGTCCAACAGGAAAGATGCAAACATCTCCTTCCAAACACCTGTAAAAAAAAGTTCAAAAGCATTTAGTTACAGTTTCTCAGAAATAACAAGGCATGGTCCATGGAGCGATAATCTCTGGGCACCTCCCAAAAAACATCCCTTAGCAGACCGGTACAGTTGGCAAGTATGTCACCAGCTAGTTCATCACGGGCTCATACCTTCCCCTTCTGATATAGAACTCAGTCCCAGCTGGTCAACCTGGTGAAGCTATAACACAGGACTACTTGTGTGCCAAACAGCATAAGCAGCAAGTGATAGACAGAGCTAAGTGATCCCACAACCAATGGATCAGATCTAAGATCTGCAGTCCTGCCACATCCAGCCGTGAATGGCGGTGGACAATTAAACAACTCACTGGAGGAGGAGGCTCCACAAATATCCCCATCCTCAATGATGGTACACAAGGTTGTAAAGAAAGCATATGGAATGCTCTCCTTCATTGGCAGAGGTATAGAATATAAAAGTAAGGATATAATGTTGGAATTGTATAAAACGTTGGTGAGGGCACAACTGGAGCATTGTGTGCAGTTCTGGTCACACATTACAGGAAGGATGTAATAGCTCTGGAGAGAGCGCAGAGGAAGTTAACAAGAATGTTGCCAAGGTTAGAAAATTGTAGTTATGAGGAGAGATTGGATAGGTTGGGGTTATTTTCCTTGGAACAAAGAAGGCTGAGAGGTGACGTGATTGAGGTGTACAAAATTATGAGGGGAATAGATAGAGTGGACAGGATAAAATTGTTTCCCTTGGTGGAGAATTCTAGAACCAGGGAACATAGATTCAAGATAAGTGGCAGAAGGTTCAGGGGGGACATGAGGAAGAACTTTTTTACGCAGAGGGTAGTGGGTGTCTGGAATTCGCTGCCCAAGTTAGTGGTAGAAGCAGAAACTCTAAACTCTTTTAAAAAGTACCTGGATCTGTACATAAAGTGCTGTAAGCTGCAAGGCTATGGGCCGGGTGCAGGAAGGTGGGATTAGAAAGGACGCCTGGGTGTCCTCGGGCTGGCATGGACAAGATGGGCCGAATAGCTCCTTCTGTGCTGTAAATTTTCTATGGTTCTGAGATGGGGGAACCCAGCACGTCAGTGCAAAAGATAAGGCTGATGTATTCACAACAATCTTCAGCCAGATGTGCTGAGTGGATGATCCATCTCAGCCTCCGGCAGAGGACCCGAGCATCACAAATGCCAGTCTTCAGCCAATTTGATTCACTTCACGTGATATAAAGAAACGGCTGAAGGCCTTGGATACTGCAAAGGTTATGGGGCCTGACAATATTCTGGCACTAGTACTGAAGACTTGTGCTCCAGAACTTGCTGCACCCCTAGCCAAGCTGTTCCAGTACAGCTACAACACTGGTATCTACCCGGCTGTGTGGCAAATTATGTCCTGTATACAAAAAGCAGGACATATCTAACCTGGCCAGTTACCACCCCATCAGCCTACTCTCCATCATCAGTAAAGTAATGGAAGGGGTCATCAACAGTGCTATCAAACGGCACTTGCTTAGCAATAACCTGCTCATTGATGCCCAGTTTGGGTTCCGCTAGGCTCACTCAGCTTTTGACCTCATTCCAACCTTGGTCCAAATATGGTAAAAAGAATTGAACTCAAGAGGTGAGGTGTGAGTGACTGCCTTTGACACCAAGGCAGCATTTGACTGAGTGCGGCGTCAAGGAGCCCTAGCAAAACTGGAGTCCATGGGAATGAGGGGGAAAACTCTCCACTGGTTGGAGTCATACTGAGCACAAAGGAAGATGGTTGTGGTTGTTGGAAGTCAGTCATCTCAGTTCCAGGACATCACTGCAGGAATTCCTCAGGGTAGTGTCCTCAGCCCAACCATCTTCAGCTGCCTCATCAATGACCTTCCTTCCAGCATAAGGTCAGAAGTGAGGATGTTCGCACAATGTTCAGCACCAGTTTTGACTCCTCAGATAATGAAGCAGCCCATGTCCAAATGCAGCAAGACCTGGACAATATCCAGGCTTGGGCTAACAAGTGGAAAGTAACATTTGTGCCACACAAGTGTCAGGCAATGACTATCTCCACCAAGAGAGAATTCAACCATCTCTCCACAACATTCAATGGCATTACCATCACTGAATCCCCCACTATCAATATCCTGGTGGTTACCATTGACCAGAAACTGAACTGGATTAGCCATATAAATACTATGGCTACAAGGGCAGGTCAGAGGCCATGAGTCCTGTGGTGAGTAATTCACCTCCTGACTCCACAAAGCCTTATCAACAAGGCACAAGTCAGGAGCGTGATGGAATACTCTACACTTGCCTGGATGAGTGCAGCTCCCACAACACTGAAGAATCTTGACACCATTCAGGACAAAGCAGCTGCTTGATTGGCACCATATCCACAAACATTTGTTCCCTCCACCACCAGCGCACAGTAGCAGCACTATGTACCATCTAAAAAATACATTGCAGGATTTCACCAAGGCTCCTTAGACAGAACCAAAAGGGATCTATGATAAGAAATCATTAAGATCCAGAAAATCATTCACAAATATCGCTGACAATCACTCAGCAATTCCCCCCAAAAAATCACTCAGTATATTCCAATAAATGTGCATCAATGTCACTGACAATTACTCAATATGCCGGGTATCACTGAATAATACCTCCTTTATCACCAAAAAGATCCCCAAACTAATGTCTTGTTAATCACCAATTCATATCCCTGATAATCATTTGCAGATAACCCCAGTAATTACACTGTGATAACTTGATAATAAGTCACTGAGATCCACAATAATCACTTAACCATATCACAAAAAATCAATGTTTGACATTGCCAATAAGCACACATCAATATCCCCATAATCATTCACTGATTTCCCCATTAAACACTCTGATATCCTCAATAATCACACACAGATGTCCCCAATAATCACTCATGATATCCCCAATAATCACCCAATGATACCCGCAATAATCGATCACACATATCCCCAATAATCACACATTGATAACCACAAGAATTACACATCAATATCCCCAAAAATCAAACACTAATATCACCAATATTCACAGTGATATCCCCAATAATCACACACCAATAACCCTAAAATCAGTCACCAATATCCCCAATAATTACAGATATTCCTAATAATCACTCACCAATATCCACAAAAATCACCCACGATATCCGCAAGAATTGATCACGCGTATCTCCAATTATCATTCACCGATATCCCCAATAACCACTCACTGATATCACCAATAATCTTTCATTGATATCCCCAATAATTGCTCACCAATATCCCCAATAATCACACACTGATATCCCCAATAATTACACATCGATATCCTCAAAATTCAATCTTTATATCACCAATATTCACAGTGATATCCCCAATAATCACACAATGATATCCCCAATAATCACGCATCAATATCCTCAAAAATCAATCACTAATAATCACTCATCGATATCCCCAATAATCAAACACCGATATCCCCAATAATCACTCACTGATATCCCCAATAACCACACACTGATATTCCCAGTAATCACTCAATGATATCCCCAATAATCGCCCACCAATATCCCCAATAACCACACACTCATATCCACAATAATCACTCACCAACATCCCCAATAATAACTTACAAATATCTGCAATAATCACATGCTGATATCCCCAATAACCACACACTGATATTTCCAATAATCACTCAGCGATATGCCCAATTATCGCTCACTGATGTTTCCAATAGTCATTGATGTCTCCAATAATCATTCACTGATATTCCCAATAATCACACTCATATCACAAATAATCACTCATGAATATCCGCAATAATCACACACCGATACCCTCAATAGTAACACACTGAGATGCCCAATAATCACTCAATGATATCTCTAATAATCAGTCATTGGTATCTGCAATAAGCACTCACAGATATCCAGAAAAATCACTGACCAATAATCACACACTGCTATCCCCAATAATCACAGCTATCTCCGCAATAATCACTCACCAAAAACCAAATAATAACCCGCCAATTTCCCTAGTAATCACACAGTTATCCCCAATAATCAATCACTGATATCCCCAATAATCACATACCAATAACCATAGTAATCACTCATTGATATCCCCAATAATCGCACAAAGAAGTCCCTAATAATCATGTACTGATATCCTCAATAATTACACACAGATATCCCAAATAATCAAACAGATATCCCCAATAATCACACACCAACACCCCCAAATATCACGCACTGGTATCCACAATGATCACACACTGATATTCCCAATAATCATAGCTCTATATCCCTGATAATCATGCACCGATATCACCAATAATCACACACTAATATTCTCATAAACGCAAAGAAATATCCCCAATAATCGCTCACCGATATCCTCAATAATCAAACAGCAATATCCCTAATATCCACTCAACAATATCCATAATAATTACTCATTGATATCCCCAATAATCAAACACCGATATCCCCAATAATCAAACACCGATATCCCCAATAATCACTCACTGATATCTCCAAAACCACACACCGATATCCCCAATAATCACTCACGGATATCCCCAACAATCACTCACCGATATCCCCAAAACCACACACCGATATCCCCAATAATCAAACACCGATATCCCCAATAATCAAACACCGATATCCCCAATAATCACTCACTGATATCCCCAATAATCACTCACTGATATCCCCAAAACCACACACCGATATCCCCAATAATCACTCACCGATATCCCCAATAATCACTCACTGATATCCCCAAAACCAAACACCGATATCCCCAATAATCACTCACTGATATCCCCAATAATCACTCACCGATATCCCCAATAACCACTCACTGATATCCCCAATAATCACTCACCGATATCCCCAATAATCACTCACTGATATCCCCAAAATCACACACCGATATCCCCAATAATCACTCACCGATATCCCCAATAATCACTCACTGATATCCCCAATAATCACTCACCGATATCCCCAATAATCACTCACTGATATCCCCAATAATCACTCACCGATATCCCCAATAATCACTCACTGATATCCCCAAAATCAGACACCGATATCCCCAATAATCACTCACCGATATCCCCAATAATCACTCACTGATATCCCCAATAATCACTCACCGATATCCCCAATAATCACTCACTGATATCCCCAAAATCACACACCGATATCCTCAATAATCACTCACCGATATCCCCAATAATCACTCACTGATATCCCCAAAACTACACACCGATATCTCCAATTATTACTTATAAATATTCACAACAATCAAACTCTGGACATCGCCAACAATCAAACTCTGGACATCGCCAACAATCACTCACCGATATCGCCAACAATCACTCACTGATATCCTCAATAGGAACACACTGATATCCCCAATAATCAATCACTGATATCCTCAATGGTCAAACAATGACATCCTCAATATTCACTCATTGATATCCCCGATAATCACTCACCGATGTCCCCCACAATCACTCACCGATGTCCCCCACAATCACTCACCGATGTCCCCCACAATCACTCACCGATGTCTCAAACAATCACTCACCGATATCTCCTATAATCACTCACCGATATCCCCAAAAATCACTCACCGATGATCCCAATAAGTATTCACTGATATCCCCAATAATGTCCCACAAATATCCCCAATAATCACTGTGAAATCCCTAATAATCACAAACTGATATCCCCAATTATCACTCACTGGTATCCCCAATGGTCAATCCCTGAAAATCACAATAATCACTCAAGTATATCATCAATAATCAGTCACTGATATCCCCAATAATGTCACACCAATATCCCCAATGATCAATCCCTGAAAATCCCAATCATCCTTCACCGACATCCCCAATCATCCCTCACCGACATCCCAATTATCACATACCAAGTTTTCTTGATAATCTCATACCAATATTCCCAATAAACACGTACAAATATTCCCCAATAACCACAGACAAAAATCCCAAAGATCACATGCCAATATCCCCAATAATCATATACCAATATTGCTAATAACCACATAACAATCGCCCTCCAGGTTCTCCTTCTTCTACTGCAGTGAGAGAGGTGCCATCACACACCGACAGGGAGGAGGAGCGCCAGAAAGTAGCACCAGAGGCGTCACCTCAGGGTGTTCCAGGGGTGTACTGGCAATCCTCCTCCCCTCTGCTGGTGACCCCATCACAGAGGATGGGACTGAAGAGGGTACAACTGCAACTGTGCAGGAAACCCTGGGCAGACCGGAGTCCTCTAAGTCTCAGCCCACCAGCAGACAGCCACCAAATTCATCACAGGCAACAGACCATTTTATCTAGCAAGCTGCCTCCAGCCCAGCTGCAGACGGCAGGGTTCCACCAAGGGGCAACGTTAGGAGACAGAAGATTTAAAAATTGTAATGGCTCTGGCTGGCACACAGTGCCATGTTGGAGGATGGCACAGGGGCTTCAGAAGATAAGAAATAGGAGCAGGAGTTGACCATGTGGGCACTTTTGCGTGCTCTGCCATTCAATAAAATCATGGCTGATTGCTGACTTCAACTGATGGCAATGGTTGCATAGTGGCCATTTCACTGGGCTAGCAGTCCAAAGGTCCAGGCTAATGTTCTGGGGGCTATGGTTCAAATTCTACTGTGGCAGCTAGTGGAATTTAAATTCAGTTAACAATTAAATTTTCCAAATAAGAAAGAATCTAGATTATAAAGCTAGTCTCAGCAAAGACCAGAAACTATCATCGATTGTTGTAAAAACTCATCTGATTCACTAATGCCTCTTAGGGAAGGAAATCTGCCGTCCTTGCCCGGTCTGGCCTGCACGTGACTCCAGACCCACAGCAATGTGATTGACTTTTAACTGCCCTCTGAAATGGTCGCGAAAGCCACTCCTTGTACCAAATTGTTACAGAAAAGTTGAAATCAGTGTATCTACACCATATGGACTGCAGCGGTTTCATGACAGCAGCTCACCACCACTCCCACAATGACAATTGGGGATGGGCAACAAATGCTGGTCTAGCCAGCGACACCCACATCCTGTGAAAAATAAAGAAAAAAATAATTTTCCTGCTCACTCCCCATGTCGCTTGATTCCCTGAGACACTATGGACAGAAATTTCCATGCCTGCTGGCAGCCAGAGTGATAGGGGGCAGGCAAGGAAAATATGGCATGATCTAATTCACGATGGTGGGAAGGCAGGTTGGGATTGTCCTCTGAGCCTGCTGACGGCTGGGCCACACTTCTCACCAACGGTCATGTGGAAGCTCATTGTAATACATCAGCATCTCATTAAAAGGCCATCCTGCCAGGCTCTGGACACCCGCCAGATCATCCATCCACGCCGGCAGGAAAGCACATTGACGTGTTTCGCAACAGCACACAAGCGACATGCACTTGGCGGCCGTCACTTTGGGGGAACTGGAGGTGAATGAGCAGTAGCGTTTTCCACAGATCGTCAAGTTGCTCTGCAGGCTTCAGGGGCACCAGTGGACTGGAATGAAGAGCCGCCCTGTCTCGGAAGCGACTGTACTCGGGGTGGGAGGGTGGGTGGGGTGATGTCTGGGGACAACTGCTGCCCTGGCGTTGGATCCGAAGCACAAGCAATCAAGGCAGAGGGCAGGGTAGGCACCTGTATAAACTGACCAGGCCTCTGCAACTGCGACAGATCAGGCACAGCACAGTGATATGATTGGGGCCCGCTCATGCAATCAATACAGAGGCACCTCCCTCCCACCCCACCCTCCATCCCTCCCGGCAAAGACTTTGAGTCCACAGGCCCTTTATTGGACTGCAGAGCAGTTGGACTGCACACATTGTAGTATCTCCTCGCCAACACTGGCTATGTATCAATCACTGCTGGAGGTGCTCATAGTCCCTTGCAATCTCAGCATCCCGGTTTGGACCAGTGTCCCCCATGTCGCAGGCTAACAAGGCAGCCATACAGCGCACTCATCTCTGGCTATCCGAGGGGTGACCAGCTCTCTCCGGGAAGCGTTAAGGGTGGTCACACAGGGCCAGGAAAGGTGCTACGTCCAGCCATGATAACCATGCCTCTCTCTCTTTCATGCTGCAGGGGAACCATGTCAGGATCATGGATCCTGGTCACCTAGCTGTATGCCTGATGGCCTACAGAGACTGTAGAAGACAGAGGAGAGAGTGACTGAGTCCCCTGGCTGTGTAAAGGCAGGACCAGCAGAGGCTCCCACAGTCGCTGCCCAGGAGCGACAGTGAGCTGTGGCTGGTCGGTGCCTAGCGATACCCAGGGTCTATAGACGCCGTTTGCCATTCCTGCAGATGACTGAGAACCAGTGTCGCCAATGACTGCGCGTATCTAGGGACCTGGTGGCTCACATCTGCCACTTACTCCTGGACTTGGCGCCAAGGGGACATGGAGGACATCCACTGCCAGTGGCTGTGAAAGTGACTGCGATGCTCAATTTCTATTCCAGTGGCTTCTTTCAGAGCTCCACAGGTGATCTCTGTGGGATTTCACAATCCACCACCCACAAATGCATCCATGAGGTCATGGATGCCATCTTCTCCATGGCACACACCTTTGTGCATTTCGCCCGGGACTGGGACAGTCAGGATACAAGGGCCATTGGATTCACCCTGATCTTAGGATTCCCACAGGTGCAGAGTGCGATTGACTGCACTCATGTGGTGCTCAGGTCTCCATCGCTACACTTAGTGGACTTCATAAACCACAAGGGCTTCCACTCACTGAGCACGCAGCTGGCATGCGACCACCAGAAACGCACCCTGCAGGTGTGTGCATGGTTTCCAGGGAGTGTGAACAACTCCTACAGCCTAAGTCACTCTCAGATCCCTGCAGTCTCCCAGGGTCCACAGAAGCTGCAGCGTTGTCTCCTCGGGGACAAGAGCTACCTGCAGAGGCCGTGGCTGATGACACCCACACAGCAGCCTCAGACTGCAGCAGAGTAATGCTATAATGAGGCTTATGCAGCAGCTCGCAACTTGGAGCGTGCCATTGGGATGTTGAAGATGCAGTTCCAATGCCTGGACTAGTCTGGTGGAGCCCTGCAATACAGTCCAGAGAGGGTGTCACACATCATCATCATCTGCTGCACCCTTTACAACCTGGCGCTGCAACAGGGAGAGGAGCTGGCTGAAGGGGAGATGGAGGAGCTGCACATCTCCTCCAGTGGGGAGGACTCTGATGGGGATGAGGCTGAGGAGGTCCTCAGACACTATGACGACGGGGATGAGGCTCTCGGCAGGCGAGGCAGACCCATTTGGGAGACCCTCATAGCTGCCAGATTTGTGGAGGATGATGACGACATACAATGAGGTGTCCCCATAAATCCTCACATCACAGTTGCGAACGTTTGACTCCAGCCTGGCTTAGAGCATCCCCAATACTCTGAGGGAATGCTCCTGTCATGGAGATGCAGTGGAGACCCTAATAGTCGCTCGATCACAGGAGGATGATGACAACATGCAGCGAGGACACTCCATAGACCTTCACACAGCCTCTGAGAATGTCTGACTCCTGTCTGGCTGAGGGCAGCTCGCCTGGTGGCCTCCACTGCATCCAGCAGTCGCTCAGGGGACCCGTCGTTGAAGTGGAGGCTGCAGTCTTTTTGCCTTTGCTGGCCATGTCTCCCAGGCAGCGGTGGTGATGAGCGATTTGCTGGCAGCTGCCTTTTAAAGATGGTGGTCAGTGTGATGCAACAGCAGGGTGACAGCGGGCAGGTGAATGAGAGCCCATCTGCCATGGAAATGGCATGTTTCCCGGGAATGCATAATTAATGAGGCGGGCTTGGGACAATACAGTTTGAAAACCTGCCATTGTGAATAGGACGCCATTTTGCCCGCCCGCTATTGCACTTAGGGCAGAATTTTCCCAAATTTGCACTATAAATCTAACTCAGTCTTGAATATATTCACCGATGGAGCATTCTATTTTTGGGGTAGAGAATTGCAAAGATTCATGATACTCCAGGAGAATAAAGTTCTCCTCTTCTCACCCCCAGGTGATTGTTCCCTTATCCTGAGACTGTACCCCTGTGTTTTAGATTCTCCAGCCAGGGGAAACTATTTCGCAAAGTTTAACGAATGTGCTTAGTGAGTGGTGGAGTGGGTGCCTCTTTATGCATTGGCGCAGGAGCGGTGCAGCTCAAGGGCAGCTGCCCAGATCCTGGAGAGCAGCCACAATGTGGGCTGGCCCCAGCCTCCTTGGATTGGCCTTCAGGTGCACATTGGGAGGTTTTTGTAGAGGTGTGACTGCAGGCTGCTGCTGCCCAGAGCTGCAGTGGAGTTACTGCATCCAAAGAGCCCTCAAGGCTGATTGGAGGCCATTCACGTGGCCCAGGCCTATGTGAAAACAGGCCCCATGTGACCAGGGCCTTCTGAAGTAGAAGAGGAGGAGGAGGAGGAGCTTGTTGTAGTGTAGCTGGAAAAAGACAAAGGAGGCTGGATCTTGGGGTTGAGCTGACAGGGATCTGGAAAAGCGTGTGTGTGTTTTGGTGAAAATTGTACCCATGGAACACGGATGGAGTAAAGCTGCTGTCAGAGAGATTTGGGGGCTAAAGTCTCAGAGTGAAGGAACTGGAAATCTACCAGAGGGATTAGACTTTTGAAGGATTTTGAGGCTGAAATTGGTGCCTTATTTTCTGAGTGGACTGTGAGATCTATCTTTGTTATATCTGCTATTTAATGTATAATTTCTAGGCTGTATTTGCTGCCAACACTGGGCATGTGCAATTGTACTATTTGTACTATGACAGAGTACACAGTAGCTGGGAATAGAGATGTTTGTCAAACAGTTATTAAAGATGTTTTAGCATGAATTTTGAAAGATACTGTAAGCAGACGATGTAAGACAAGACCCTGTCTCTAAATCAGTAAACAATATCACATTGCGTACAAAAATGTTCACCCCCCAGCTCCTCAAACTGGAGGCGGCCAGCAAAGGCTGCAATGGGCCTTTGCCCGGGGCTCAGTGGTTTAACCTGCTTATGAGCTCACTGTGGGCCTCAATTAGTAACAACATCATTCTCATTCAGCAAGAGCTGAACTACTGCAACCACACATGATTCATTCAGTCCCACATGCACAGCTCTGATTGGCTTACACACATCACCCGACCCCCTCAAACTGACATAAAACCCTACGTGGTGCATGGTGACCTCTCTCTGACACTGTCACCTGCCAGTGACATCCTTGGTTTTCTGCGTATGCACAGGGGGGGTATTGGTGGCCATCATGTGCAGCTATCTTGCAATGGCAGGAGACACAATGTAATTTTCAGTTTCTATTGACCACAATTTGCCTGTAAATTCATGCTTAATTTACGTTGATTTTGCTTTAATTGTTGAAGTAAAACTAATAAAAATGAAATCTTGTCCATGTGGTTTTTCATGGGGGTCATTCAGTAAATTTGGTTCTTTTCATTACTGATTTTCACAGGGATCACAATAAAATTGAGGGATCGTCTAGGATTAATTCAAATTAGGCTGTAAAATGGGTTCACTGGTATTTTCCAGAGTTTAAACAAGCAAGATTTCAATTCAGTTTTGCTATATTGTTTGGGGAATCAACATGGATATCTTTGATCTTAAGCCTTTGAGGCAGGAGAGGAATTGTCTCTCAATGCCTTGGAACGGTTGACAAAAGATAACTTGAAGGCTGTAGCAGAGAAAATGGAGGTCAGCTTAAAATCAAGAACTATGAAGGCAGAGATCACTCAATCACTGGCTCGTAACTTGAAGCTCGAGGAAAGAAAACATGTTTCTGCTAGTGCTCGAGTTGAACTAGTCAGAATATAATTAAAAGAATCTTCACAATGCCTGTGTGGTGGTCACTCCTGCCGATACTGTCATGGACAAATGCATCTGTGGCAGGGAGGTTGGTGAGAATGAGGTTAAATGGGTTTTTCCCCTCTTGTTGGTTCCCCCACCACCTGTCACAGACCCAGTCCAGCAGCGATGTCCTTTAGGACACGGCCAGCTGTGGTGTTACCGAACCACTCTTGGTGATGGACATTGAAGTCCCCCATCCAGAGTACATTCTGCACCCTTGCCACCCTCAGTGCTTCCTCCAAGTGGCGTTCAACATGGAGAGGCACCGATTCATCAGCTGAGGGAGGGCAGTACATGGTAATCAGCAGGAGGTTTCCTTGCCTATGTTTGACCTGATGCCATGAGACTTCATGGGGTCTGGAGTCGATGTTGAGGACCCCCAGGGCAACTCCCTCCTGACTGTATATCTCTGTGTCACCACCTCTGCTGGGTCGGTCCTGCCATTGGGACTGGACACACTGAAGGAAACAAACATATGAACATACGAATTCAGAGCAGGTGTGGGCCACTCAGCCCGTCGAGCCTGCTCTGCCATTCAATAAGATCATGGCTGATCTGAATGTAACCCTGACCCCACAGTCCTGTCTACCCCCAATAACCTTTCACCCCCTTGTTAATCAAAAATCTATCTAGAACTGCTTTTAAAATACTCAAAGACTCTGGAACTCTTTTCCTCAAAAAGCAGTGGAAGCAATGGTTCACAACCCTCAGAAAAATTTCTCCTCATCTGTCTTAAATGGATGACCCCTTATTTTTAAACCATGATCCCTAGTTCTAGGTTCTCCCACAAGAGGAAACATCCTCTCCACATCCACCCTGTCAAGACCCCTCAGGATCTAAAAGGTTTCAATCTAGTCACCTCTTACTCTTTTAAACTCCAGTGGATACAAGCCTAGCCTGTCCAACCTTTCCTCATAAGACATGTCTAATATTAGTTTAGTGTACTTTCTCTGAACTGTTTCCAACACATTTACACCTTTCCTTAGATAAGGAGACCAATACTGTACACAGTACTCCAGATGTGGTCTCACCAATGCCCTGTATAACTGAAGCATAACCTCCCTACTTTTATATTCAATTCCCCGTGGAATAAATGTTAAGATTCTATTCGCTCCTAATTACTCGCTGTACCTGCACACTAACCTTTTGTGATTCATGCATTAAGACACCCAGATCCCTCTGAATCTCAGAGCTCTGCAATCTCTCACCATTTAGAAAATAAGCTTTTTTATTCTTCCTGCCAAAATGGCAATTACACATTTTCCCACATTATACACCCACTCACTTAGACTATCTATGCCCCCTTGTAATGTCCTTATGTCCTCTTCACAACTTACTTTCCTACTTTTTTGTATCATCAGGAAATTTAGCAAACATACCAGTCCTTTCATCCAAATCATTTATATAAATTGTAAAAAGTTGAGGCCCCAGCACTGATCCCTGTGGCACACCACATGTCACACCCTACCAATCAGATCATGACCATTTATGCCTACCCTCTGCTTCCTGTTAGCTAGCCAATCTTCTATCCATGCCAGCATGTTACCCATATACCATGAGCTTTTATTTTCTGCAATAACACCTTTATCAAATGCCTTCTGGAAATCTAAGTACAGTACATCCCCCTTTATTCAAAGAACTCCAATAAATTGGTTAAACATGATTTCCCTTTTATAAAGCCATGTTGATTCTGCCTAATTGCCTTGAAGTTTACTAAGTACCCTTTTATAACATCTTTAATAATAGCTTCTAACATTTTTCCTATCACAGATGTTAAGCTAACTGGCCTATAGATTCCTGCTTTCTGTCTCCCTCCCTTTTTGAATAAAGGGATTACATTTGCTATTTTCCAATCTAACGGAACCTTCCCCAAATCAAGGGAATTTTGAAAAATTCAAACAAGTGCATCAATTATTTCATGAGCCACTTCTCTAAAGGCCCGAGGATGAAGTCCATCCAGACCTGGGGATTTGTCAGCCCGCATTCCAACAATTTGCTCAGTACCACTTCCCTGGTGATTGTAATTTCCCCGAGTTCCTCCCTCCCATTTCCTGATTTATCGCTATTTCTGGGATGTTATTTGTGTCCTTGTTATGTTCTACTGTGGGGTCGCTTTGCTTGCAAACTGGTTGTACTCTTATCTGTTGGCGGGCGTGTTGATAACAATATACTGCAGACACAGAGACCAATATGAAATGAAGCACATAAATATTTATTTACACAGATAACAGGGCACTAATATGATGTGTGCTTCCCCAACCAGACCCTACTCTACACTAACATCCACATTGTCGCCTGCAATGCACAGCCATTGGGTAATACATTCACATGGTCAATCTGCTCACATTCTCTTAAAGGTGTATTACACCTTAGATTGCCACATCCCTCCCGCTTTACTTGAAAGTACAATTTACAATATCATAACTATTTACATAAATAAACTATTTACAAATTCAGTCTCTCTGGAGGTTTTTCAAACGTGTTGACCATAGTTCTCCGCCTTCGGATGGTTTATTCGAGGCCTCTCAGGAATTATCTGTCCACTAGGCTCCCCATTAGGAACCCGTAAGTTTGTTTCTTCGACTCAGGCTCAACAGGTCCTACAGGTACTTCCAAAGTCAGGGGAGTTCCTTGCACATGTGGCGTATCCTCCAACGGGAATGCTTGGCACATCTTTTCTTGTAGATCTGTTTCCCTTTTCCTGAGAAGATCTACATGTCTCCTGATTATCCAGCCTTCAACCAACATGTGATAGGACAGGGGCCCTATCACTGCACTGACTTCACCTGGTAGCCATAAAGGGCCCATCTCCTAAGTTTTTTGCAAAAACTGCTTCTCCAACAGTGAAGTTTTTTTCTCAACTGTGGCAATCATGTCCATTTTTTTTGGGCCTCCTGACTTCTCTCTACAGTCCTCCCTAAATTTGGCCTCATGAGACACAAACGTGTCCTGCGACGTCCCTTCATCAATAACTCTGCGATGGCAATACTGGTGGTCATGTGTGGCGTAGTCCTGTAGCTGAATAGGAAACGTGAAAATCTGTTTGCAAAAGTCTCCATCCAGTTTGTTCATTCTGGACTAGAAGGTCTGGACTGCCCTCTTGGCCAAACCATTGGATGCAGGATGTATGGTGAGGTCTTAACATGTGTTATGCCATTGAGACTCGCAAATCTTTGAAATTCCCCGCTAGTGAATGCTGTTCCATTATCAGACACTATTACCTCTAGTAACCCGTGTATTGTGAAACTCTGATGCAATCTGTCTATGGCAGCAGATGTGAGCGATCTCACCTCATAAACATCCATTCATTAGGAAAGAGCATCGATAAGTAAGAGAACATTGTGCCCAATAATGGCCCCATGTAGTCAATGTGGAGGCGGACCCAGAGGAGCAGAAGGGGGCAATTTCTGCACCTGTTGGCATTGTATGCAGCTCTTGACCATGTTTTCAATTTCTGTATCCATCCTGGGCCACAATAAGTAGCTGCGCTCCAATATTTTCATTCTAGAGATGCCAGGATGAGCATATGTAATTTGGTCAATAATGGCTTTCTTCCTCTGGGAGGCACAATGACTCACTCCCTACATTAAGATGCTATCCTGGCAAGTGAGTTCGTATCTCCTATTAAAATTGGGCTTCATTTCATCAGACTTTGGCTTATTAGACCATCCCTGTAAGACTTGTTCCCTTACATGAGGCAAAACTGGATCATGGTCTGTCCACACTCTTATTTGTTTGGCATGTACTGGTGATGAATGCAGTAAGTTTAATAATAAGACAAGTTCTGTGGAATTGGGACATTCACATTGCTGTGTTTTAGAGGTAACAAGCTCAGCGCGTCAGCATTGGTAGCCTGGCTTCCCAGCCGGTGGATAAAAGTATATTTGTAAGCAGCTAGAATCAGTGCCTACCTTTGGTTGTGCGCAGAGCCTTCAGGAGGTATTGCCTTCTCTTCCCCAAATAGGCCTAGTAGTGGCTTGTGATTGGATACAATGATAAAGTGGTGACCATGGAGGTATGGGTGGAATTTCTTAACATCAAATACAATGGATAAGCCTTTTTTTCTCTATTTGTGAGTATCTTCGTTCTGCAGCACTGAGGGTTCTTGAGACAGAGCCAATGGGCCATTCAGGGAAAGTACTGCCCCTACTCCATAATGGGATGCATTGCAGGTTAAAATCAATTCTTCCTTCGGTCAAAACGCACCAACAGGGCTGAAGATAGTAGTAATAGCTTTACAGTAGTAAATGCTTCTTGTTGTGGAGCTTGCCAGGGCCTCCTGTGGTTTTTCTTGAGTAACCCGTATAATGGAGCCTGTATTGGTGACAAATTTGGGAGGACTTGAGTGCGGTGGTGTTTCTCGGTGCTGGCATCTCACGAACAGCTCTCACCTGGTCTCCGACTGGGTGAAGGCCCTGTGAGTCGACTCAGTGACCCAGGTAAACTACTTCTTTTGCTTGGAAGATACATTTTTCTCTTTTCAAATGTCCTCCAGTTGTGAGAAACGCTTCAACACCTCTTCCAGTTTAGCCCGATGTTCTTCATCAGTTAGTCCTGTTGCTAGGACATCGAGATAAACCACCACGTGGGGTAGCCCACAAGCTGATGAAACTCCAAAGGGTAACTGGATATATTGGTATAAACCCCTGTGTGTGTGTTGATAGTGACAAAATCCAGATAGGCTTTGTCTAGCTCGACTTGCTGGTAAGTGTAGCTCATGTTGCGCTTTGTATACGGGGTTCCCCCTGCCAGTTTGGAGTACAATTCATCAATTTTCGGTATAGGTGCCCATCTAGTTTGGCCACTTTGTTAACGGTCAACTTGTAGTCCCCGCATATTCACACCTTCTGGTCAGACTTTAGTACTGGAACAAAAACAGAATTACCTGGAAAAACTCAGCAGGTCTGGCAGCATTGTCGCTGACATCTTTTGATGATCTGCTTCTATCACTGCTTGTTTGTCTACACAAGCACCTCTGTCTCTCACTCTCTCTCCGCCCCCCCACACACACACCTTAAACCAGCTTACATTTCAACTCTTTCTTGGACTCGAAATCAAGTTCTGTCGAAGGGTCATGAGGACTCGAAACGTCAACTCTTTTCTTCTCCGCCAATGCTGCCAGACCTGCTGAGTTTTTCCAGGTAATTCTGTTTTTGTTTTGGATTTCCAGCATCTGCAGTTTTCTTGGTTTTTATTTTAGTACTGGAACTATGGGCACTGCCCATTCGGAAAATTATACAGGTTGTAAGACTCCCAACCTTCCCAGCCTGTCCAATTCAAAATCCACTTCTTCTCATAATCCGTAGGGGACTGGCCTCGCCTTCAAATATCTGGGGGTTGCTCCAGGATCCATGTGGTTTTTAGCTTGCAGCCCCTGAATCTTCCCAAGTTCGTCCCTAAACACGGACATATTTCTGTAATAAGTCTTGCAAACCTTTCATTTGGAGATGTAAAATCTCAGTCTGCTCCAACTTTATGTCCTTCAGCCTGTTCTGACCAAGTAAACCTGGACCCTCGCCTGCTGCCACTATGAGAAGTGGGTTAGCAGACTGGCTTCCATATTGTACTGGGACCTTGCATATACCTTTTACTCATATGTCTTTACTAATAGACGTCTTTAATTTAGCGTCTGAGTTTTCCAGCTTAACTGAGCAGCCTCTGGCATTCAGATATTAAACGTATGTTCCCCTATGACTGTTGTGGATGCGTCTCTATCCACCTCTATTCAGATGGGTTTTCTGTTGACTTCCACTGTCATGTATATTGGCTCTATTTTACCCATTTTTTAAGTTGTATAATGATAAATATCTGACTGTTTCTTTTGGTTCCTCTATTATGTGGATTTCATGATTTCTACCTTATTGTTAAAAATTTTACCTCAATCTGTCTTTACAATATCACACAATGTGCCCATTGCGATGGCAGTGCAAACACTCAGTTCTTTTAAATTGTCATTCATTTGTAGGTTGTCTGACTCCATTTCTGCTATTATGAATGTGGTTTTTATCCATTAAGCCATCGCTTTTTATGAGTCTATTAGTGGTGGCTGTCTCCCACCTTTACATGGAGCCCTGCGCTTCCACACCATTTCTAACCAGTGCCTCCCTCCCGACATGAAGAACGGCACCATTTTGAGCTCCCTTGATTGTTTCTGAATCCCTGACTGTGCTCTCCATTGCGAGCACCAACTCCAGCACCTTGCTGAAGTCTAAATTCCTTTCTGACAAAAGCCTTTTTTGAATGGCGTCTTCACTAATCCCACACGCCAATCGGTCTCTTACCATGTCGTTAATCGACATCCCAAACCCACAGTGCTCTGTCAGTTGTTTTAAGGCTGCTACATAGCAAGTGACTACCTCTTCACGGGCACAACACATCAAATTGAATTTAAAACACTGCATTGTTACTGAGGGTTTCGGCTGAAAATTGCTTTTCACAAGATTCACCAACTCATCAAAGCTCTTGGAATCTGGTGTGTTGGGTCCTGTTAGGCTAGAAATTAGGCCGTGCATTTTACTGCAATATGTCGATAAGAGGGTCACTCGCCTCTTCTCCTCCCCCAATATGCCGTTGGCCAAAAAAAAAAGAGGCTTTCAATATAAAGTGACAAGTGGTCTGATCAAACGGTTCAATGCGGCCAAATTGTGGCATATTGGAGGGAGATAACTTTGAAGGCTATGGTGAGGGCTGACAATTGTAATGTACTCACAATCAGCCTTCAGGGCACAGCTAATTCAGTACAGTTGGGCTTTCCTTGGTGTCATCGACTGGTCATGTTTTTCCTCTTTGCCAGGTGTTATGTTCTACTGTGGGGTCGCTTTGCATGCAAACCAGTTGCTTGCTTATCTGTCAGCAGATGAGTTGATAACAATAACTGCAGATGCAGAGACCAATATGAAATGAAGCACATGCTATATATTTACACAAACAACAGAGCACTAACATGCCATGTGCTTCTCCAACCAGACCCTATTCCAGGCTAACATTCATATTGTAACCGGTGCTACACAGCTACTGGGTCTTCCTGTCATGTGGTCAATCTGCTCACTTTCTCTTAAAGGTGTATTGCACCTCAGATTACCACAGTCCTCTACAGTGAAGACTGATGCAAAATATCTGTTCAATTCTTTTGCCATCTCCTTACTTTCCAATATTAATTCCCAGACTCACTTTCTATAGGACCAACACTCACTTTGTTAACTCTTTCCTTATTTAAATATCTTTAGGAACTCATACTATCTGTCTTTATATTTCTAGCTAGCTTTCTCTCATACTTTACTCTTATTTTCTTTTAGTCATTCTTTGCTGTTCGTTTCATTCTGTCCAATCTTCTGACCTGCCACCTGTCTTTGCATAATTATATGCTTTTTCTTTAAGTTTAATACTGTACTTAACTTTTATTGGTTAATCATGGATGGTGGGCCCTCCTCTTGGAATTTCTCTTTCTTGTTGGAATATATCTATTCTGTGTATTCTGATATATCCCTTTAAGTGTCTGCTACTGCAACTCTATTGACATATCTTTAAACCTAATTTGCCAGTTCACTTTAGCTAGCTCTGCTTTCATGCCCTCATAATGGCACTTTTTTAGGTTTAGATATTAATATTAGTCTTAGACCCACCCTTCTTTCCTTCAAACTCAATGTAATAGTCAATCATATTATGAGCGCTGCTACCTAGGGACATCTTCACTATGAGGTTATTAACTAATCCTATCTCACCGCACAATACCCAGGTCTGGTGTAGCCTGCTCCCTGGTTGGCTCCAGAATGTGCTGTTCTTAGAAACTCTGAAAAACATTCTATGAATTCTTCATCTAGACTACCTTTGCCCATCTGATCATTCCAGTCCACATGTAGATTAACAACCCCCATGATTATTAGCATACCTTCCTGACAAGTTCCCATTATTTCTGCCTTTATACCCCGTTATACCATATACATAGGGTTAGGGGGGCTGTACACCACTCCTATAAATGACTTCTTGCCTTGATCCTTTCTCATCTCTAACAAACTGTTTCTACACCCTGGTTTCCTGAACTTAAGTCATCCCTCTCTATTGTGCTCATAACATAATTAATTAACAGACCCACCCCTCCGTCTTTTCATCGCTTCCTGTCCTCCCTAAATGTCATGTACCCTAAATATTCATGTCCCTAATCTATGTTATCCTGCAGTCATGTCTCTGTAATGGCTATCAGATCATGCTTATTTATTTCTCAGTTCATCTGTTTTGTTTCGAATGCTACATGCTTTCAGATACAGAGCCTTTCTTTTGTCCTTTTATTATTTTTGTAACCTCTAACCTTATCTGATTACCTCAGACTCGTACTCTCTGTCCCTTCCTGTCACAGTCTATCATTTCC
Organism: Isurus oxyrinchus; assembly: GCA_026770705.1. Classification (NCBI taxonomy): domain Eukaryota; kingdom Metazoa; phylum Chordata; class Chondrichthyes; order Lamniformes; family Lamnidae; genus Isurus; species Isurus oxyrinchus. The sequence continues at coordinate 61,204,608 of JANJGN010000012.1, read as the reverse complement.
CTTATTAATACCTGTCTCTCTTGCCTTGTCTTTACTCTTTGATTTACCACACCTTCCCAAATTTGATCCCTTGCCCCAAATTATTTAGTTTTAAACTTTCTCTGCTTCCCTAGTTATGCAGCTCACTAGAACACTGATCCCAGCATGATTCAGGTGTAGACCATCCCAATGGTACAGCCCCACCTACCCCAGTACTAGTGCCAGTGCCCCACGAACACAACCCCACTTCTCCCATGCCAGTCTTTGGGCCACACGTTAATTTCTCTAATCTTATTTGTCCTATGCCACTTGCACATGGCTCAGGTAACAATCCAGGAATAATGACCTTTGAGGTTCTGCTTCATACTGACTATGCAGAGCCTCCTTCCTCATCCTGCCTATGTCGTTGGTACCTACATGGATCACAACACCTCCTACTGCAAGTTCCTCTCCAGCCCTGAGCAAATGTCCTGAACCCTGGCACCAGGCAGACAACACAGCTGTCTGGACTCTCGCTCTTTGCATCAGGGAACAGTGTTAATCCCCCTCACTATATTGTCCCCTACTAACACCACATTCCTTTTTGTTCCTCTTACTTGAATGGCTTCCGGAGACCTGGTCAGTTTGCTCATCCATCCTGCAGTCCCCACTCTCATCCAAACCAGTTGAGGGAACCTCAGGCCTATAGGACAATTGCAAAAGCTGAGGCTCTTGCACTCTTGCCCTCTGGTTCCCCTTACCTTCCTCAATCACAGTCACAGCCTCCTGTACCTGGCCACTGACAAAATCAGAAGAGCCTACACTAAATGGTGTGACTGCTTCCTGATATAAAGAATCCAGGTAACTTTCCCCCTCCCTGATGTGTCACAGTGTCTGCAGCTCAACCTCCAGCTCAATGACTCTGACCTGCAAATGTTATCCAGGAGCGCTCACATGCTGCAGCCTTGACACGTCACCTGTCCTGTCATCATTAATGTGTGTTAATTAACTACGTAATCATTTCATTCAATTTGTCATTTTCCTTTTTTATATATTTGATGTACTTTACCTTCGGTACTTATACTGTTTTAAACCTTAGCAATAGAATAAACCTTAACCACTTAGCAGATACTCACTAAAGAGCTGGTTTCTGTCCTGTAGTAGAGTAAGAAGCAACTCGTCCTGGATAAGAAAGGTAGAAACAGCCTCTTTCCCTTCTTCACTTAACTCCCTTTCTCACCCAACTCCTTTCACTCAACCTTCTAGTTGGGGTTCACTATCTCTGGGTCCTCTCGCTCTTCTAGGTGGGGTGGGGGGGGAGGGGGGGAATGTCTCTGGGTCCTCTTGTCGAGTCCTCTCAAGTGTGCTTCAGGAGGTCATGGCTTATTTTGGAGTGAAGCAGTTTAAGTTGTCTGCTAATCACCCACGGTCCCAAAGAGAGTTGTCACCAGACCCTAAAGAGTGCGACTAGGCCCGATTGTCTTGACTATTCCCACGATTGGGATAAAGGGATTTCGGCCTTGTTATTCACAACTAGAGACACTTTGTGTCAACTGGTTTCTGTCTCTTTGATTTGGTCCATAGGCATGAGGTTAGAAGCATTAAGGAGAGATGTTTGCACAGGAGGAGAAAGCTACCCTCATGTATCAGAGAAAGGCTTTCAAGAGCCTGTGTGGTGGCTAGAGAACATCTCTAGGCTTCACAGCTGGTAATGAAAGCACAGTCATACTTAACAGCTGCAGCCAGTGGATATAGCCCAGGTGGTAGAGAATGTCAAAGCAGTTCAGAGAAGGTTTACCAGACTAATACCTGGAATGGGCGGGTTGTCTTATGAGGGAAGGTTGGACAGTTTAGGCTTGTATCTGCTGGAGTTTAGAAGAGTAAAAGGCAACTTGATTGAAACTTAAGATCCTGAGGGGTGTTGACAGGGTGGATGTGAAGAGGGTGTTTCCTCTTGTGGGAGAATCTAGAACTGGGGGTCATTTTTAAAAATAAGGGGCACTCATTTAAAACAGAGATGAGGCAATTATTTTTTCACTCAGGGGATTGAGAGTCTTTGGAACTCTCTTCCTGAAAAGGTGGTGGAAGCAGATTCTTTGAATATTTTTAAGGCAGAGATGGATAGATTACTGGTAAGCAAGGGGGTGATAGGCTATTGGGGGTAGGTGGGATGCAGATTTCAGGTCACTGTCAGATCAACATGATCCTATTAAATGGGGGAGTGGGCTCGAGGGGCTGAATGGCCTACTCCTGCTTCCTGGTCTTATGTATTGTATGTTCGTAGGTGCTGAGAATGATGCATGTGATCAATCGAATGATGAGTTTGAGACTGAAGACTCTCAGATTGAACCTCCTAGCCTGAAGCTGGCAATCAGTGGTTGAGGGGTCTGGACAAGGTGCTGCAACATTTCCCTGAGCAACAGGAAAAAACTGGTCTATAAAAAGTATGAGTCTGTATGCCCAGATAAGCCAAGTTGTAACTCTTTGACTATTCATGAGATTGATATAGGGAAGTTGAACCAATTAAACATCGCTCCCACAGATTCAATCCCAGCAATTGGAGAAGGTTCAGTTCATGTTAGATGGTGATATAATTGAGCCCAAATATCGAGAGCTCCCGTGTCATACTGGTATCAACACCAGATCATTCTCAAGACTCTGCATTGATTACAGGAAAGTTAATGCGGTAACTAAGATGGACTCCTACATGATCCTACGAATTGAGGATCGTATTGATAGTGTGGAGAAATTCATCTTTGTTGCAAGGGTGGTTTGCTTAAAGGATGTTGGCAGTCTCCTTAACTGACCAAGCTAAAGAAATGTAGTAAATAAAACTTTACTACAGTAATGCTTTCCTTTTTCAAGGAGGTGGTGAGATGGAATCCATAGTTTGTGGGAGATGAGCAGCTTTACAGGAGCAGAGAAGGGCAGGTGCACCTTACAGGAGTAGAGAAGGGCTTGTGCACGTTACAGGAGTGGAGAAGGGCATGGCCTATGCAGTGATAACTCATAGGGGTTCCCCATTAAAGGGAGGATTGCTGGTTCAGGGTTTGACTGAGAGTTGCTGGTCACTACATGATGTCGTGAGTTGGGGGTTGCTGGGACGTTGGGGACATTTTGCAAATCAGAAGCCAGTAGTCAGTCAGGGTCCCGCAGGGTGGGAGGGGCAGCAAGGATCCCGCAGGGTGGGAGGGGCAGCAAGAATCCCACAGGGTGGGAGGGGCAGCAAGGATCCCACAGGGTGGGAGGGGCAGCAGTAAATAAAAGAAAACAGTTACAAGGTTTCCCGGTGGAGTGGTACGAAATGGGGAATGGGAAGCCTGGGGACAAGTGCAAGTGATCAGAAAATAAAGGGTTCTGCCTTAATGTCTGTTACATTTAAGAAAGTTAATGAGCCGAGTAGGCCATACAGTACACAGGGTCATTACTGAACTGGCCATACGTCATACGGGGTCATCACTGAATTGACCATAGAGTACACCGGTCAACTCAGTACTGACCCCGTGCACTGTGTGGACAGCTCTATAATGCCCCTTTTTATTGCACAGCCAATTCAGTCATGACCGTGTAGTATAAGGCCCATTCAAAAATGACAACATGCACGGTGCACGGGGCCATTACTGAATTGGCCGCACGGTGCACGGGGCCATTACTGAAAGCTCATGTCAAGGCGATTCCATTGCATTCGCCAAGACTGGCAGGAGCAGCACTCAGAAGATTCTAGAGAATCCACCAATCAAAGATTGTATCCATGGAACCCAGGTTGTGTGGGAGCTTACATTGGATGAGTATGAGTATCAGTGTCTAAATCCTGAAGAAAGAAGTTGGAATAATGCCTGAGGAAGATCAGAAATTTGAAAGAATTTGTGGCTGAAATTGGAGCCATATATGCTGAGTGGACTGGCAGATATATCTTTGTTGTTTCTGCTTTTTTGTGTAATTTATAGTTCCTGTTGACTGTGGTTTGCCTGTTAGTTCATGTTTACTTCATGTTGAATTTGGTTTGATTGTTAAAGTAAAAGTTATAAAAAGATGAAAACTTGTCCATTGGTTTTTCATTAGGGTCATTTGGTAAATTTGGTTCTTTTGGTTGATTGGTCTCTGTGGCAATCATAACAAAGTATTCCCAATCATGACAGAGTAAATAGGGAGAAAGCCTTATGGCTCCGATCTGGCAAGCATTGCCTGAGCGTGGTCGGAGCAGGTTCAATCATGACTTTCAAAAGGAAAGTAAAAAAGCACGTGGAGAAAAAGAAATTGCAGGCTGCAGGGAAAGATTGAGAGAGTGGGACTAGTTTAGTGGCTTTCACAGAGAGATAGCATGGACACGATGTGCCAAATGGCCCCTTTCTGTGATGCAACAAGTCTATGATTCTATGATCTGTCAGTCTCTCTACTTCTCTCTCTGCATCGCTCCGTCTCCATCTCTCTCTCTCTGCTTCTCTGTCCCTGTGTCTCTCTTCATCTGTCTGTCTCTCTTTCTTTGCTTCTTTCTCTCTCTCTCTTTGACCTCACACACAGCCTCTACCTGAGTATATCTCTCATTTTCTGTCTCTCTGTAACCCCTGTTCACTACTTTACAAAACCACTTTATTCAGGACTATTTAAAATGGGGTATAGTTGTATAAGAACAGGGAGATTATACTCGATCTGTATAAAACACTAGTTATACACAGCTAGAGTACTGCATACAGTTCTGGTCACTGCACTACAGGAAGTATGCAATCACACTAGAGAGGGTACAAAGGAGATTGACACAGGATGTTGACAGGACTAGAGGAAAGATTGGATTGGCTGGGGTTATTTACTTTGGAGCAGAAGAGGCTGAGGAGAGATCTAATTGATGTATACAATTATGAGAGGCCTTGATGGAATCAATAGGAAGGCCCCTTTTCCATTAGCAGAGAGGTCAATAATCAGGGGCATAGATTTAAAGATTAGAAGGGTGATGAGGAAAGATTTTCTTCACTCTGAGGGTGTTAGGGATCTAGCACTCACTGCCTGAAAGGGTGATAAAAATACAGACCTGAGCTTGAGCTGCTGTAACCTAGGGGACTCCAGACCAAAGAGCTGGAAAATTAAACTAGGCTGGATTTAAGCATTCAGACACAATTGATCATAAGAACATAAGAAATAGGAGGAGTAGGTCATTCGGCCTATTGAGTCTGCTCCTCCATTCAGTAAGATCATGGTTGATCTTATTTTCCACTTCCCTGCCTGCCCCCATAACCCTTGACCCCTTTGTCAATCAAAAATCTGTCCAACTCAGCCTTGAACAAATTCAACGACTTGGGCTCCACTGCTTGCCATGGAAGAGAATTCCACAGACTAACGCTGATTCCTGGTATGAAGTGGTTTGGTTAATTAGGAACGGTTGAGTAGGTTGGCCTTTTAGCCTCTGGAGCTTAGATGATTAAGAGGTGATCTGATTGAAACAAAATTCTGAGGGGGACTGACAGGGTGGATGCTGAGAGGATGTTTCCTCTCATGGGGGAAATCGAGAACCAGGAGGGCTACAGTTTAAAAAGGGATCTCCTGTTTGAGATGGAGATGAGGAGGAACTTTTTCAAAGGGTTAGTAATCTTTGGAATCCTCTTCCCCTGGAGTGGTTGTAGCCTGTGGAGGTGACCTACAGCAGGTGGCCAAGAGAATGTTTCTTAAAAAATTTCAAGTATTTGAGGGGAGACCCATCCAGGGATCTTGAAGGCACAGTGGAGTCTGCCTTCCCTTGTCTCTGACCCCTCTTTGCTTAAAAAATCCTCCATCAGCAAAATGCAGGTGGCCCGTAAAATTGGATAGAACCTTTGTCTATTGAATCTGGCTGCTCTTCTCTTATTGGTGGGTAGACATTCTGATTCTGGTGTCATTAAAACTCACGGCCAGTGGGACATGGTTGGGGCTTTCCATGATTTTACTTGACCCCCCCCACCTCCATTCCCACTTCCTTGGAGCTAGAAAGACTCTGCCCTTTATATCCTCCTCATTGCTTCCTTTCTTACCTATCTTTGTATCTTCAGCAAATTTGGCTACAACACAGTCAGTCCCTTCATCCAAGTCATTGTTCTAGATTGTAAACAGTTGAGGTTCCAGCACTGACCCCTGTGGCACTCTACTCGTCACATCCCGCTAACCTGAAAATAACTCATGACCCCTGACCCATGTTAGTTAGCCAATCCATGTCCCCAACAACATGAGCTCTTATCTTGTGCAGTAACCTTACATGTGGCACCTTATCAATTATTGGAAATCCTAATACACTCTATCTACTAGTTCCCTTTTATCCTGCTTGTTATGACATCAAACAACTCTAATAAATTTGTCTAACACGATTTCCCATTCATAAAGCCATGTTGACTATGCCTGATTATATTACGATTTTCTAAATGTCCTGTTCCTCCCTCATTAATAGTGGACTCTAACATATTCCCTGTGATAGATGTTAGACTAACTGGCCTATAGTTTCCTGCTTTCTATCTCCCTCCTTTCTTGAACAGAGGCATTATATTAGCCATTTTCCAATCTGTTGGGTACCTTTCCAGGATCTAAGGAATTTTGGAAGATTATAACCAATGTATTTTCTATCTCTGCAGCCAATTCCTTTAAGAGCCTGGGATGCAGGCCATCAGGTCCAGGGGAGTTGTCAACCTTTGGTCCCATGAGTTCTCAGTACTTTTTCTCTTGTTCCTTCTTCCCTTTTGCCTCTGCTTTTCTAATATTCTTGGGACACATCGTGTGTCTTCTCCTGTGAAGTCGGATACAAAATACTTAAAAGTCTCTGCCATTTCCTTGTTTCTCAATATTAATCCTCCAGTCTCACCCTCTCAGAGATCAACATTTACTTTACTGACTCTTTTCCTTTTTATATACTTGTACAAACTCTTACCGTCTGTTTTTATATTTCTTGCTAGTTTTCTCTCATGTTCTAATCTGTGTGTGTATGTGTGTATATGTGTGTGTTTTTGTATATGTGTGCATGTATGCCTGTGTATGTGTGCATGTGTGTGTGCATGTCTGTGTATATGTGTCCATCCGTGTATCCACCTCTGCTTGTGTGTCTGTGTGTGTGCCTATGTTTATGGGTTGCATTCTTCGCTGAGTGTGCGCACACACACACAAACGCACAGACCTTAATTGGCCCGCCAGCGTGAAATTTTGTCCTGTCCCGATCCCGGGAGGCGGGCAGCTTCCTGACTGCCTGCTCGACGAGGGACAAATCCTGGCCTGTGTGTTGTAGTATAAGGGCCTAGCACTTGGGCACATGAGCACATGATCCACACCCAGGGTCAGCCTAATGTTGAATAGGGCTGTGTGTACCATCAGCATGGAGTGAGCTTGTAGCGTTTACTGTATATTTGTAAATAGTTCTAGGAGTCAATAAAAACTTAGTTAACCGACGTCTGACTATGGAGGCTTCTTCAGACCTACTGAACTGTAACCAACATCCCACAATAAATGTGTGTGTTTGTGCACATGTCCACGCATGTGCACATATGTGTATGTCTCTGTCTGTCCATCTCTGCTTGTGTGTTTATGTCTCTCTCCACCCCTTGCCCAACAATGTCACCTGTGTCACTCAGTTGCTATCACTCTTGCTTCGAAATCAGGAGGTTGTGGGTTTGAGTTCCATTCTAGGACTTGAGTATAAAAAAAATCTTGTCGGACACTCCAGTAGAGAACTGAAGACATGCTGCACTGTCAGAGGTACTGCCTTTTGGATGAGATGTTAAACTAAGATCCCATTTGTCCACTTGTGTGGATGCAAGTGATCCTATATTTTGAAGAGCAGAGGAGTTATCCCTGATGTTAAAAGGTCACAGCCTGGAACACTAATTCTCTTTCTCTCTACAGATGCTGCCAGACCTGCAGAGGATTTCTATTTCAGTTTTCCCATTATCACATTCCTGGACTGGACACCATCAAGGACAAAGAAGCCCACTTGATTGGCACCACATCCACAAACATTCACTCCCTCCACCACTGACGCACAGTAGCAGTGTACACCATCTACAAGACGCACTGCAGAAACTCACCAAGGCTCCTTCGACAGCACCTCCCAAATCCACAATTTCTACCATCTAGAAGGACAAGGGCAGTAGACGCATGGGAACACCATCACCTGCAAGTTCCCCTCCAAGTCACTCACCATCCTGATTTGGAAATATATCGCCGTTCCTTCACTGTCGCTGGATCAAAATCCTGGAATTCCCTCCCAAATAGCATTGTGCGTGTACCTATGCCACATGAACCGCAGCGGTTCAAGAAGGCAGCTCACCACCACCTTCTCAAGGGCAACTAGGGATGGGCAATAAATGCTGGCCCAACCAGTGGCACTCAGAGCACATAAAAAAATGTATTAAAAACTGTTTGTGGGATCTTGCTGTGCACAAATTTGCTACTGTGTTTCCTACATTACAACAGTGACTACACTTCAAAAAGAACTTCATTAGCTGCAAAGCACATTGTGACATCCTGTGGTCCTGAAAGATGCTGACCGGAATTTTCCGGCCCAGTTCACATTGGGGATCATGGCGGGCAGGGGGCAATAATATGGCAAGGAGGCCAAAAATCATTTTGGCGCTAGTGCAAAAACAGTTTGTGATTGTCCACTCCACCCGTCAATGGTGGGTTGCGTTTCCCACTACCACACATCAGGAACATCATTTCATTTCAATACTTTAGCATCTCATTATAAGCCCTGCTCACCAGACCCCTCCCCCCCCCACCCCGCACTGGATCATCCGTGCACCTGGTGAGCTGCACTTCGCCCAGGATTTCAAGTTATGTTTGCTTCATGCAGCACTTGCGGTATCAGTGCCAGGCTTCATAGGCAGCACCATAGCACTTTTAGGAGGGTTCTTGGGCAGGTCTCTACCTACCAGACCTGCCATAAGGCAGGGGTGGCCTTCCAATGGCTGCAGGGCTAGGGCTTGCTTGGGGAAGGGAGAGAAGTGGCCTCAGGCAAGGAAGAGGCTGCAGGGCGAGGGCTGTACTGGGGAAGGGGGATATCCCAGGGTGTGTGTGTGGGGGCATGTCGATCTGTGCAAGTGGCCTCAAGATGGTGAGGGCTGATGAGGCGGTCTCTAGAGGAGATGAGGCCAGATGGAGTTGTGAGGGCATGTGTGAGAATGGGTGGTGATGTCCCTTGAGCTGGCAGTGAGTGAGATGCCAGTGAATGTGTCTTGGCCTTGTGATAGTTTAAAGTGATGTGATGGTTACCTTACCCTGGCTGCATGGATGAGATCATTCATCTGTTTTCAGCACTAGATGGCCAACCTCTTGTGTGCAGCATTGGCGCTAATCGCCACTGTCCCGCCTCCCATGCCAGAGTGATGAGACCAATGGGCCTCCTGTGGTCAGAGCGGGGGTAGAGGACATCGCAGTGGGCCTGCACGGCATCCAGAAGGTGTCCCACGCGTGCATCACTGAATCGGGGAGGGCTACACTCTTCTTGGCTTTCAGGACCAGGTCTTCACCAGAGCGGTCCTGGGCTGCAAGCATTGAGAAGTGTGCACGTGGCTTCAGTTTAAATATGGCGACCTATGATCAGAGGCCACCCATCAGTAAGACAGCGTGTTTCCTTTCGCTGCATAATTAATGGAGGTGGGAATGGGACAATATGGCACAACAACTTTTTTCCTGCCCACTCCCGCACTGAAAATCTGGGACAATTCTGCCCACTATCTACATAAATTTTTATTTTTCTTTCTTTCTGCCTCTTTCTCTGCCCCCTTCTTACACTGCCTCTATCATACCCTCTCTGCCTCACAGATTCTGTCCCTGCCTATCTCTGCTCCCGCGAGTGTGTGTCCGTGTGTGTGTGTCCGTCTGTGTGTGTGTCTGTGTGTGTGTGTGTCCGTGTGTGTGTGTGTGTCCGTGTGTGTGTGTGTGTCCTCGTGTCCCCATGTCTGTCTCCGTGTGTCCGTGTCCGTGTGTCTGTTTCACCCTGCCACCTCAGTCTTTCTGTCCTGTCTCTAATTCTCACCAAATATCTCTTTTCCTCTGTATGTCTCACTTTATGCCTCTCACCCTGTCCCTATATTTGTTTCACTCTCTATCACTCCTGCTTTGCACCTCTCTCTATTTGCCACTCGCTCTCTTCCTTTTTATCCCTCTCACACTACATCTGTTTGCCTCTCTCCCTCTGTCCCTCTCTCTCTGCCTGTCTGTATCTCTCTCCATCTTTCTCTCTGTCATGCTCTGCCTCTCATTCTGCCACGCACTCCTTCCTTCCCTCCATCACATCAAATCCTCACTGAGTTTCTGTAAATTTTTAGAAGGTTTTCTATTGTAGATTATTCCTTGAAGCTTTGACACAAAACACTTGATCCTGAGAGCAGCCTGTGATTGCTGCAGCCGGTTTACTTGTTGAATTCTGCTGTTACCCAGCGTCGCCCTGTCTCCAACAACTGAAAGAATCAGGAGCTCATTCTACCCCTCAGTGTCTTACACAAGGAACAACAAATCCTGAGTTCAGAACATAGCAAAGGAAGCTGATGGATAGCAGCAGATTAAGGAGAGAGTGGAGAGAGACCAACACACAATGCCTCTAACCTGCTGACGCTGGGTGCGGCCTTGTAAGGTGCTGTGGGGAGCGGATACTTCACGGTTAATCTGGAGCAGATTCCTACTTACACTTCACGTTGATGAAGGTTGTCGTCTATTCATATCCCCTTAGCACTGCTGCCCACACACATGTGGGAAGTGCTTTCAGAGCCAAGTCAAGCAGACTGGAGACTTGGAGCAGTGAACATTTCCCAGCTGGGCTGTGTGGGTGTACATAATGACAGGCCTGGCTTCAAACCACACAGCAAGGGCTGAGATAATGAACATTATACTAGCGCTACACCAGTGAAACAGCATAAAACCAATCAACCCACCTTGATTTTGTCTTTCCTCAGTACAATGGGGGATATGAGCTGACAATCTCAACCTTTGTAAACAGCCTGCAATTTACCAGCAGAACTACACATCACCAACAGAGTGCAGCTCCAACCCAGGACTTTGCAGGGAGTGGAGAACCTGAGCATCAAGTAAAGCAGCACATGGAATATTTCAGGAATCTGTTCAAAATACCAGAACCAGAGGAGGCAGCTCCAGTTCAATGACGTTCACTCCCCACTCATCTCATCTGCAGCAGTAAGAGTAGTAAAACTGGCCTTTGACTCCCTGGATTATAGAGAGAAGGTAAATCAGCCTGGATTCCTGATCCTGATAACTGCCCAGTGATGCCCAAGTTATGGGAGAGAGGGTAGATCTGCATCAGCTTCTGTTCCTGATCACCATACATTGAAACCTGGGAGAAGCCAGGTTCTTGCAGATGGTCACTGTGTAAGGAATCTTGTGTTAGACAGGATCAGCCAGGATTCCTGTTCCTGATCTACTCTCAATCATCAGTAAAGTAATGGAAGGGGTCATCAACAGTGCTATCAAGCAGCATGTATTCAGCAATAACCTGCTCATTGATACTCAGGTTGGGTTCCGCTAGAACCACTCAGACCCTGGCCCCATTACAGCCTTGGCTCAAACATGGACAAAAGAGCTGAACTCCCTAGGTGAGGTGACAGTGACTACCCTTGACATCAAGGCAGCATTTGATCCAGTGTGGCATCAAGGAGTCCTAGCAAAACTGGAATCAAAGGGAATCAGGTGGAAAATTCTTCACTGGCTGGAGTCATATTCCCCACAGGAAGATTCACTATTGTGGTTGGGGAGGTTTAAAATAAATTGGCAGAGGGGTGGGCACCAGCATATAGAAATAGAAAAGAGGAATAAGGTGCAAAAGTTAGAATAGTAGGTAGTGCTCAAGATGGGAATACCTCCATATTAAATAAGAATGGGTTAAGAGGAAATGATAACTTATTAGGTGCGTACAAAGTACAGTGGACAGTAATAAATTCTAAATGAGAGTTATTGTGTGTGTATGTATGTGAATGCAGGGATTGTGGTAACTAAGATTCATGAGCCACAGGCATAAATTGACATGTGGAAGTATGATACTGTGGCTATAATAGACACCTGCTTCAAAAAAGGGCAATGCTGGGTATTAACTATTCCTGGATACAAGGTGATCAGGAAATATAAGAATAGAAGGAATTGGAGGAGGGGTGGCAATATGAAATAAGGAGAGCATTGCAGTGCTGGAGAGAGAGGATGTCCCAGAGGGTTCAAGGACAGGATCTATTTGGCTAGAGCTAAGGAACAAAAAAGATACAATTACATTGCTCGATGTAGTCTAAAAACTGCCAACTTGTCAGAAGGATGTAGAGGACCAAATCTGCAAAGAAATTACAGACAGGTGCAGAATTATGGAGCAATTATACTGGGGGAATTTAATTTTCCACATATAGACTGGGATAGTAGTCATGTGAAGGGCAGAGAGGGGCCAGAATTCCCAGATTGTGTTCAGAAGAATTTTCTACAGCAGCATGTGTCCCATCCAATGAGAAAGGAGGCACTGCTAGACCTGGTTCTTGGAAATGAGGTGGGTCAGGTAGATCACATGTCAGTAGGAGAACATTTAGGGGACAATGATCATTGTATAATAAGATTTAGAATTACTACAGAAAAGAACAAAGAACAATCCAGAGTAAGGATAATTAACTCTGGGAAAGCCAACTTCAATGTGGTAAGAGCAGATCTGACCCAGGTAGATTGGAATCAAAGGGTGACAGGAAAAACGATAACTGACCAACGGGCTGCCTTCAAAGAAGAGATGGTTTGGGAACAGCCAAGATATTCACATGAAGAGGAAAGGTAGGACAAACAAATCCAAAGCACCCTGGGTGACAAAAGAGATAGAAATTAAGATGAAGAAAAGGTGTGTTTAAGACAGCTATCAGGTGGATAATACAATGGAGACTGAGGCCAAATATAGAAGGTTCATATGGGAGGTGATAAAAGCAAATAAGATAAGCAAAGAAGGAATAGGAGATGAGACGGTCAGCTAACATAAAATGGAATCCCAAAGTCTTCTATAGGCATTTAAATAGTAAATGGAGGGTAAAAGGAGGAGTGGGGTCAATTAGGGACCAAAAAGGGGATTTACACATGAAGGTCGGGGACATGGCTGAGCTGTTAAATGACCCCTTTGCACTTGTCTTTACCAAGGAAGAAGATGCTACTCAGGTCAAGGTGAAATAGGAGGTAATTCAGACACGAGAAGGGTTGACAATTTATAAGGAAGATGTATTGGATAGGCTGTCTCTACTTAAAGTGAACAAGGCACCAGGACCAGATGAGAAGCATCTGAGGAAAGTGAGAGTGGAAATTGTAGATACATAGGGCAGAATTTTCTGCCTGTCGGGCGGGCGGGCCTGACCCAATTGACCGTGGGCAGGGAGCCAATCCCTGCCAGCGAAGCGAGCCGCACTGCCATTTTATGTGGGCAGGCCAATTAAGGTCTGCCCAGTGCGACATCTAGTGGGAAGCATTATGCGCTTCCATTGCAGATGGGGGGTGAGGGGTGGGGATTCCCTAAAAGCGAGAGTGCGCTCTTTCACTCATGCACATGAAAGACCGCACATCTCCCTGAGGCTAGATATTGCCTCAGGGAGATCGCTTCAAGTTTTAAAAGTATTAAAAATGGAGAAAAAAAAATCCCTTACATGTTCCCTCGTGTGACAATGTCACATGAGTTGGGACATCTTCATAACTTACAGAACAACTTTATTACAATTTTTAAAACCCTACATGAAACCTCATCCCGCCGGTGGATGAGGTTTCATGTTTTCTCTATTTGCCGCCGGGGCTCCTGGCCGACCCGCCAACCTTAAGGTTGGACGGGCAGGTCCTTTAATTGGTAAGATGATCCTGTCAATGGCCTCAAGTGGCCATTGACAGGTTGGGAGGCCCAGAGCTGATTTTGCTGCAGCCCCGCCTTCCTGAAAAATTTAAAGGGGGCAGGGTGACATCGGGGATTCCGCCAGACATCATCCTGCGTCATTTTATGCATTGGTGAGTGGGCCCTGCCCCCTGCACGCCGATGGCAAAATTCTGCCCATAAGCCATCATTTTCAGTCTTCCTTGAGGACTGGAAAATTGCAAATGTTACATCCTTGATCAAAAAAAGGTTGTAAAGATAAGCCCAGTAACTACAGATCAGTCAGCTTAACTTCGATGGTGGGGAAACTTCTAGAAACAATAATTCAGGACAAAATTATGAAATGGACAATTGCAGGTAAATTAAGGAAAGCCAGCATGGATTTGTTAAGGGAAAATCATGTTTAACTAAAATAAAAGCAAAATACTGTGGATGCTAGAAATCTGAAATAAAAACAGAAAATGCTTGAAAAACTCAGCAGGTCTGGCAGCTTCAGTGGAGAGAGAAACAGAGTTAATGTTTCAAGTCCATTAGGACTCTTTGTGTTTAACTAACATGGAGTTTCTTGAATGAGTAACAAATAATTGATGAGGGTAATGCTGTTGATGTGGTGTACATGAACTTCGAGAAGGCATTTACTACAGTGACGCACAACAGACTTGTGAGCAAAGTTATAGCTCATGGAATAAAAGGGACAGTAGCAACAAGGATGCGGAATTGGCTGAGTGACAGGAAACAGAGGGTGGTGGTTAATACATGTTTTTCAGATTGGAGGAAGATTAGTAGTGGAGTTCCTCAGGACCGAGTGAACTGTGAGGAGAATAGTGTAGAGCTTCAAAAGGACTTACAGGTTGGTGGAATGGGTGGACAGGTTGCAGATGAAATTTAATTCAGGGAAGTGTGAAAATGATTAATTTGAAGAATGAATAAGGAAAGACAACATGAGATAAGGAGTACAATTCTAAAGGGGGTGCAGGAGCAGAGGAACCTGGCATATGTGCATAAATAATTGAAGGTAGCTGGACAGATTGTGAGCACAGTTAATAAAGCATAGAGTAGCCTGGGTTTTATTAATCGGGGTATGGAGTGCAAAAGCAAGGAGGTTATGTTAAACTTGAATAGAAAACTAGTTCAGCCTCAGCTGGATTATTGTGTCCAGTTCTGGGCACTGCACTTTAGGAAGGATGTGAAACTATTAGAGAGAGTGCAGAAAGGATTCATGAGAATGGTTCCAGGGGATGAGGAACTTCAGTTATGAAGATGGATTGGAGAAACTGAGTCTGTTCTCCTTGAAGAGAAGGTTGAGAGGACTTTTGAGAAAGATAATCAAAATCATGAGGGGCCTGGACAGAGTAGATAGGGAGAAACTGTTCCCATTCATGAAAAGGATTGAGAATCAGAGAGCACAGATTTAAAGTAATAAGTAAAAGAGGCAAATGCGATACAAATAAATTTTTCACACAGCAAGTGGTTAGAGTCTGGAATGCACTGCTTGAGAGTGCATTAAAGGTGGGTTCTCGAGGCAGTCAAGAGGGAGTTAGACTGTTATCTAAAAAGGAAGAACGTGCAGGGCTATGGGGAGAAGGCAGGGGAGTGGCACTAGGTAAATCGTTCTTAGACATGATGGGATGAATGGCCTTCTTCCGTACTATAACAATTCTGTGATACCTAGCACAAAGGAAGATGGTTGTGGTTGTTGGAGGTCAGTAATCTCAGCTCCAGGACATCACTGCAGGAGTTCCTCTGGGTAGTGTCCTTGGCACAACCATCTTCAGCTGCTTCATCAATGACTTTCCTTCCATAAGGAATCTTCAAGGGGTTATAGATAGGTTGAGTGAGTGGGTAAAAACTTGGCAGGTGGAGTTTAATGTAGGAAAGTATGAGGTCATGTACTTTGGTAGGAAAAATCAAAAGGCAGACTCTTATTTAAATGGAGAGAGACTCTGAAAAAAGTGCAGCACAGAGGGATCTGGGTGTTCTTGTGCATGAAACACAAAGTTAGCATGCAGGTGCAGCAAGTAATTAAGACGACAAATGGAATTTTGGCCTGTATTGCTAAGAGGTTGGAGTTTAAAAATACGAAAATCTTGTTACAACTTTACAGGGTGTTGGTGAGGCTGCACCTGGAGTACTGTGTACAGTTTTAGTCCCTGCCTTTTAGAAAGGATATACTGCCATTGGAGGCAGTTCAAAAGAGATTCACTTGGCTGATTCCTAGGATGAAGGAGTTGACTTATCAAAATGGCTAAACAGGGTAGATCTTTATTAATTAGAGTTTAGAAGAATGAGGGGTGATCTTATTGAAATGCACAAGATTCTGAGGGGGCTTGACAGGGTAGATGTTGAGAAGATGTTTCCAATAGTGGGGGAATCTCAAAATAGGGGACATTGTCGCATTATTCTCATTTAAAACAGAGATTGGAAGAAATTTCATCTCTCAGAGGGGAATGAATGTCTGGAATTATCTACCCCAGCACATTGTGGAGGCTAGATCACTGAAAGTATTTAAAGAGGAGGTAGATAGATTTTTGAAATATTGAGGAGTTGAGGGTTATGAGGAGCTGGCACAAAAGAGGAGTTGAGGCCTGGGGCAGATCAGCCGTGAATGAATTATGAATGAAATATTGAATAGTGGGGTAGGCTTGAGGGGCTGAATGGCCTTCTCCTGAACCAATAGTTTATGTTCTTATCATACAGTCAGGAGTGGGGATGTTCGCTGATGATTGCAGAGTGTGCGGCACCATTCGCGACTCTTCAGATACTGAAGCAGCCATGTCCGAATGCAACAAGACCTGGATAATATCCAGGCTTGGGCTGACAAGTGGCAAGTAATTCACACCATAGAAGTGCCAGGCAATGACCATCTCCAACAAGAGAGAATCTAGCCATTTCCTCTTGACACTCAATGGCATTACCATCACTGAATCCCCAATTATCAATGTCCTGGGTGTTACCATTGGCCAGAAACTGTATTGGACTAGCCACATAAACACTGCGGCTACAAGAGCAGTTCAGTGGCTAGGAATCCTGTAGCAAATAATTCACCTCCCCAAAGCCTGTCCACCATCTACAAGGCACAAGCCAGGAGTATGATGGAATGCTCCCCACTTGCCTGGATGACTGCAGCTGCCATGACACTCAAGAAGATTAACACTATTCCAGGACAAAGCAGCCACTTGATTGGCACCAAATCAACCACCTTAAACAATCGGTCCCCTCCACCACTGACGCACAGTAGCAGCAGTGTGTACCATCTACAAGATGCAGTGCAGGAACTCACCAAGGCTCCTTAGACTGCACCTTTCAAACCCGTGACCTCGACTACCTAGGAGGACAAGGGCAGCAGATAGATGGGAACACCAGCACCTGGAAGTTCCCCTCCAAGTTACGCATCATCCTGACTTGGAAATATATCACCGTTCCTTCACTGTCGCTGGGTTCCAGCCAGGTGAAACGATCTCAGTGTCTACCTTGTCAAGCCCCTTCTGAATCTTATAGGCTTCAATGAAATCACCTCTCATTCTTCCAAACTCGAGAGTATAGACCAAATTTACCCAGTCTATCATCATAGGATAACCCCCTCATCCTGTACCAGCTCCAATGCAAACATATCCTTCCTCAGATGTGGAGACCAAAACACCAGTGTAGTCTCACCAAAACCCTGACGAGTTGAAAGGCTTCTTTATTCCTGTACTCCAATCCCCTTGCAATAATGGCCAACATGCCATTTGCTTTCCTAATTGCTTGTTGTACCTCCATGCTAACTTTGTGTTTCTTGTATGAGTACACCCAAGTCCATTTTAATGTCAACATTTATAAAAGAGCTGAACTCCTGAGGTGAAGGGAGAGTGACTGGCCTTGACATCAAGGCAGCATTTGACTGAGTGTGGCAACAAGGAGCCATAGCAAAACTCGAGTCAATGGGGATAAGGGGGAAAACCCACCACTGGTTGGAGTCATACCTAGCACAAAAGGAAGATGGTTGTGGTTGTTGGAGCTCAATCATTTCAGCTCCAGGACATCACTGCAGGAGTTCCTCAGGGTAGTGTCCTCAGCCCAACCATCTTCAGCTGCTTCATCAATGATCTTCCTTCCATCATAAGGTCAGAAGTGGGGATGTTCGCTGATGATTGCACAATATTCAGCACCATTCGCGACTCCTCAGATACTGAAGCAGTCCATGTCCAAATGCAGCAAGACCTGGACAATATCCAGACTTGGGCTGACAAGCGGCAAGTAACATTCACGCTGCAGAAGTGTTAGGCAATGGAAGGCTTGCTCAGTGCTGCTGAGCAAGCCTTCCACTAAAAAGGCACAGATGAAACTGGACATGGAACATGGTAAAGCAATTGCCATTGGAAAGTCAGTGGATTTGCAATTTACCCAAGCAGGACACAATTAGATCCCTTTAGCAAAGCCGAGGACTTTTAATCAGAATGTTAAATAAGTGTTAAAGGGATCAGATGATAGGAATTGGAGGGAAAAAAAGCAAATTGTTTAAAAAGGTACATCAACAATTTGCTCATCCCTCTTGTCAGAGATTAAAAGTCCTACTAAAGGTTGCAAGGATAGTTGATCATGAGTACACAACTCTTGAAGGGATTATTGAAAATGAGATATATGTAAAAAAAAACACTGGAGGACATTATCACAGCTTATTATAAGTCTCCTATTAGCACAAGAATTTAATGAAGTAGTCACTATGGATTTAAAGGTGTGGGACAAGGATAGTAACATTTTCATTTTACTTTTCAAAGACATGGCAACAAGATTCAGTCTGAATACAGTAATACATGGTAAAGACAAGAGAGTCATTGTGGATATAATTATGGAAAAATGAATAGGGACTGGATTGTCAATGACAAATCTAGAGACGTAAGTGAAACTGTGAACACTGTAGTTATGAATACTGTAACTGAAAGTCCCTTCGTAATGAGCTTTGAGAAAGAAATGATGCAGTGATCGACAAGATGTTCCAGAAGATCTCAGCCGAGCAACCAAATTGTAAGCTAACATCTACCCTGGCGTGGGCAGCCCATACAAAAAAAATTGCTTCAAATGGCTTGAGTCAATTGTCCATATCAGTTAGTCTATGGGAGGAATCCTATAATACCTCCTGTACTGTGTGGTAAACCTCCAGCCTGAAAAGGGACTATAATTAGTTCCACTTATTCTTTGCACTTAAATACCCCACATGCAGTGAAAAGGGTATTCACCAAGACATAAATCTCAGACAGCATTCAGTGAGCCTTATAGCATGGCAAAAGACCAGAGAAACTTTAATCCTGGATATTTAGCGTACTATAAAAGAGGGTCAGAAAGCATGGAAAGGTCTGGGTAAAGTGATAGGGTGATAGTGATGGAAAGACAGTAATTCTCCAACATAATATTCAAATTATTCATCAGGATAAATTATACTAATAATATTTTCAGAATCTGAGCAATTAGTAGAATGAGATCAAGCACCCTGTACCTCACATAATCATATGTTTGACAGTTATAAGGAACAGAATACAGTAGATAAGGGGCCAGATGACATTGCACAAAATGATACTGGCACACAAAACAGGGCTATCATACCCAATGGACAACTGCATGAAGTGGGTATTAGGGTTACATGTATACTAGAAAGGTCCAGCAAATGGAGGGATGTGACCATTGTAGGGAGAGCCACCAGAAAATGTAAACATTGGCTAAGTGACCAAGATGATGGAAAAGTAGTAAGATCTATGGACTGGCAAAATGAAGTGGAACAATGGAAAGTGAGAAAATGCAGTACAATTCCCCATGCGAACATATACATTAGGAGCAGGAGTGGGCCATTAGGCCCCTCGAGCCTGCCCCGCCGTTCAATAAGATGGTTGATCTGAATATAACCTCCAACCTCACATTCCCACCGACTCCCAATAACCTTTCACCCCCTTGTTAATCAAGAATCTATCTCGCTCTGCCTTAAAAATATTCAAAGACTCTGTTTCCATTGCATTTTGAGGAAGAGAGTTCCTAAGACTCTCAAACTTCAGAAAAAATTCTCCCCACCTCTGTCTTAAATGAGCAACCCCTTATTTTTAAACAGTGAGCCCTAGTTCTAGATCTTCCCACAAGAGGAAACATCCTCTCCACATCCACCCTGTCAAGACCCTTCAGGATCTTATGTTTCAATTAAGTTGCCTCTTTCTCTTCTAAACTCCAGTGGCTCCAAGCCTAACCTGTCCAGCCTCTCCTCATAAAACAGCCCGTCCATTCCTGGTATTAGTCTAGTAAACCTTCTTTGAACTGCTTCTAATGCATTTACATCTTTCTTTAATTAAGAAGACCAGTGCTGTACACAATGCTCCAGATGTGATCTCACCAGTGCCCTGTACAATTGATGCATAACCTCCCTACATTTGTAATCAACCCCCCCCTCATAATAAACTATAACATTCTATTAGCTTTCCTAATTACTTGCTGTACCTGCATACTAACCTTTTGAGATTCATGCACTAGGACTCCCAGATTCCTCTGAATCTCAGAGCTCTGCAATCTCTCACCATTTAGATAATAAGCTTCTTTTTAATTCTTCCTGCCAAAAATGAACAATTCCACATTTTCCCCACATTATACTCCATTTGCCAGATCTTTGCCCACTCACTTAACCTATATCTGTCACTTCGTAGCCTCCTTGTGCTCTCTTCTCAATATACTTTCCTATATCATTGTGTCATCAGCAAATTTAGCAACCATTCCTTCAGTCCCCTCATCCAAGTCATTTATATAAATTGTAAAAGTGTTGAGGCTGCAGCACTGATCCCTGTGGCACACCACTCGTCACATCCTGCCAATCAGAAAAAGGCCCATTTATGGCTTCCTGTTAGTTAAATCAATCTTCTATCCATGCCAATATGTTACCCCCTGCACTGTGAGCTTTTATTTTCTGCAATAATCTTTGATGTGGCTCTTTATTAAATGTCTTCTGGAAATCTAAGTACAGTACATCCACCAGTTCCCCTTTATCCACAGCACATGTTACTCCTTCAAAGAACTCCAATAAATTGGTTAAACATGATTTCCCTTTTACAAAACTATGCTGAGTCTGTCTGATTGCCTTGAAGTTTATTAAGTGCCCTGCTATAACAGCTTTAATAATTCTAACATTTCCCTATGACAGATGTTAAGCTAATTGGCCTGTAGTTTCCTGCTTTCTGTCTCCGTCCCTTTTTGAATAAAGGAGTTCCATTTACTATTTTCCAATCTAAGGGAACCTTCCCCAAATCTAGGGAATCTTTGGAAAATTAAAACTAATGCATCAATTATCTCATGAGCCATTTCTTTCAAGACTTTACCCTAAAGTCCATCCAGGCCTGGGGATTTGTCAGCCTGCAGCCTCAACAATTTGCTCAATACCACTTCCCTGGTGATTGTAATTTTCCTGAGCTCCTCAGTCCATTTTTTAATTTACAGCTGTTTCCAAGATGTTACTTGTGTCCTCTATAGTGAAGTCCGAAGCAAAATACTTGTTTAATACCTGTTAAAAACCTGTTTAATTCATCTGCCATCTCCCTACTTTCCATTATCAATTCCCCAGATGCACACTCTATAGGGCCAACTCTTACTTTATTAACTCTTTTCTTATTAAAATGCCTATAGAAACTCTCACTATCCAACTTTATATTACTAGCTGGCTTTCTCTCATACTCTAATTTTCCCTCCTTATTAATCTTTTTGTCATTCTTTGCTGTTCCTTCCATTCTTTCCAATCTTGACCTACCACCCGTCTTTGCGTAATTATATGTTTTCTCTTTAAGTTTGATACTGTCTTTAACTTTGGTTAACCACAGATGGTGCGTCCACCCCTTAGAATTTCTCTCTCTCATTGGAATGTATATATGTTGTGTATTCTGAAATATCCCTTTAAATGTCTGCCACTGAACTTCTATTGGCCTCTCCCATAACCTCATTTGTTAGTTCACTTTAGCTTGCTCCACTCTTGTGCCCTCATAATTACCCTTATTTAATTTTAAAATACTAGTCTTGAATGCTATTGTTTCTCCCTCAAAATGAATGTAAAATTCAATCATATTATCACTGCTACCTAGGGGTGCCTTCACTAGGAGGTTATCAATTAATCCTATATCATTGCTCAATACTAGGTCTAGTATAGCCTGCTCTCTGGTTGGTTTCAGAACGTGCTGTTCTAAGAAACTATCCCGAAAGTATTCTATGAACTCCTCATCTCTGCTATCTGTGCCTGCATGATTTTTCCAGTCTAATGTAGATTAAAATCCCCCATGATTATTGCTGTACCTTTCTGGCAAGTTCCCATTATCTCTTCTTTTATACACTGTCCTACTGTGGAGTTACAATTAGGGTCCTATACACCACTCACACAAGTGAATTCTTGCCTTTCTCATCCCTCAGCTCTACCCAAACTGCTCCTACATCCTGGTTTCTTGAACTTGGGTCATCCCTCTATTGTGTTAAAACCATAATTAACTAACAGAGACACCCCTCTGCCTTTTCCTAACTCACTGTTCCTCCTAAATGTCAAATATCCTTCAATATTCAAGTCCCAAACTTTGGCAGGGATTTCTGTGCCTGCTGGTGTCGGGCATGTTCGGTCACGTGAGTGGACAAAATGGTGCAATTCGTTTCACGACGGTGAGAAACCGGTTAGCAATCATCTGCAGCTCAACAATGACGGGCCCTGTTCTCCACCATCAGATATCCAGAACATCATTGTAATACATCAGCATATCATTATCAGGCCAGCCCACCAGAATCGTCCCGTCCCACCCCGTTGGATCATCCACCCTCGTCGGCAGGATATTACGCTGATGTGTTTCACAGCAGCACATAAGCAATGTGTACCTGGCGAGCTGCACTTCGCTCAGGTCTTCAAGGTTTGTTTGCTTACTTTGCTTCGGGCAGCACTCATGGTCATCAGTGTCAGGTTTCACAGACAGCACTTTTAGGGAGGCTCACGGCAGGTCTTTACCTACCAGATCAACCATATGTTGGTGGTTTTTCAATAGTTGCAGGGCTAGGGCTTGCTTGGGGGAAAGAGGGAGAAGTGGCCTCAGGCAAGGGAAGAGGCTTCAGGGCTAGGTCTGTACTGGGGAATGAGGGTATCTCGGGGTGTGTGGGAGGCGGGGGGTTGGGGGGCATATGTTGATCTGTGCAAATGGCCTCAAGATGGTGAGGGTTGAGGAGGCAGTCTCCAGAGGATTTGAGGCCAGAAGGAGATGTGAGGGTGTGTGGTTGAGAGAGTGAATGGTGATGTCCTTTGAGTTAGCAGGCGAGTGAGATGCCAGTGAATGTGAGATGGGCTTGAGTGTGTGAGTTCAGAGTGAAGACTAGATGCTACAAAAGTTATAAACGTACAAAACTAAAGGCTTTGTATCTAAAAGCATGCAGCATTCAAAACATGACGGATAAGGTGATAGCGCAAATAGAAATAAGTAAGCGTGATTTGTTAGTCAGAAGAGATGGTTGCCTTACCCTGGCTGTACGGATGAGATCATTCATCCTCTATCGGCATTGAGTGGCCAACCTCTTCTGTGCAGCATTGGCACTAATCACCACTGCCATCACCTACCAAGCCAGAGTGATAACGCAGCTGCCCCTCCTGCGGCCAGAGCGGGAGTAGAGGACATCACAGCAGGCCTCCACGGTGTCCAAAGAGCGCATAAGGGCTGTAGTCTCCTTTGCTGCAGTCTAGGGTTCGAAGAACTGAGTGTGGCTGGACTTTAAACATTGTGCCTGGTGTGATGAAGTGGCGAGGTGACCGTGTGGAAGGTGAATCGGAGCCCACCTGCCATGGAAATGGTGCATTTCCTGTGAATGCACAAATAATGTGGCGGGTTTGGGATGATACGGTGTGAAAACCTGCCATTGCGGCCAGCAGATAAAACATTGTTTTACCACACTTCATGCAAATCTGGGACAATTCCGCCCTCTGTCATCCTGTAGCCATGTCTCTGTACTGGCTATCAAATCACACTTACTTATTTCTATTTGCGATATCACCTCATCTGTCATGTTTTGAATGCTGCATTCTTTTTGATACAAAGCCTTTAGTTTTGTACTAATATAAAACTTTTGTAGCATCTAGTCTTATCTGCTGATTTGCTCTTTGGTCAGAATTTCATTCACAAGCGGGATAAGGTTTTGGACGGTAAATATATAAACAAGAAAAATTTTTTAAAAACTCATTTTTAACATGACCCTATTCAAGTAAGAGCCACAAAAGGGAACGTTTTCCTTATTTTTGAAATATTTCCTTCCAATGTTAAAAATCTTCAGCTCCCTGAGGCAGTTCTGTGCCTTCAGGGAGCTTTCACTGAGCACACCCCTGCACATGCGCACACTTCAGCGCTCGCCCTTCTCCCCTGCACCCCCCACCCCTGCAGCACTGAGGTCCTGAGTGTGCCTTTCACTCTGGCTGGCTGTTAATTGGCCAGTCAGCGTGAAATCATGGTCAGGGCCTGATCGCTGGCAGCAGTCAGTTTCGCGGCTGCTCCCAGGCCCGCCTGCCGAGGTAAAAATCCTGCACTGAGATTTGTACTCTGTCCCTTCCTATCACAGTCTGTCTGTCATTTGCCATTTAATACCTGTCTCTCTTGCCTTGTCTCTGCTCTTTGGTTTACCACATCTTACCAAATTTGATCCCTTACCCCCACTATTCAATTTAAAATCCTTTCTACTTCCCTAGTTAGGTGGCTCATGAGGACACCAGCTTCAGCATGGCTCACGTGTAGACTGTCCCAATTATACAGCCCTGACTTTCCCCAATATTGGTGCCAGTGCCCCACAAACCAGAACCCACTTCTCCCACACCAGTCTTTAATCCACACATTCATTTCTCGAATCTTATTTGTCCTATGCCAATTTACATAAGGCTCAGGTAATAATCCAGAGATTATAAACTTTGAGGTTCTTCTCAATTTGATGTCTAGCTCCTCATAGTGACTATGCAGATCCTCCTTCCTCATCCTGCCTATGTCATTGGTACCTACATGTACCACGACCACTGGGTCCTCCCCCTCCCACTGCAAGTTCCTCTCCTGCCCTGAGCAGGTGTCCCGAACCCTGGCATCGGGCAGACAACACAGCCATCTGGACTCTCGCTCTTCACTGCAGAGAGCAGTGTTAATCTCCCTCACTATATTGTCCCCTACTAACACCACATTCCTTTTTGTTCCCCTTACTTGAACGGTGCCATGGTCAGTTTGCTCATCCATCCTGCAGACCCCACTCTCATCCAAACCAGCTGAGAACACCTCAGGCCTATTGGACAATCCTGCCCATTGGGTCCCCTTACTGACCTCACTCACAGTCTCACTGTCTGAGGCCGCTGACCAAATCAGAAAAGCCTATACTAAGTGGTGTGACTACCTCCCACTATAAAGTATCCAGGTAACTTTCCGTGCACCCCCCTTCCTGATGTGTTGCAGTGTCTGCAGCTCAGCCTCCAACTCAATGACTCTGAGCCGAAATTCCTCAAGCCACAAATGCTTTCTGCAGACATGTGTTTGCCCTGGATCACAATGCTATCCAGGAGCTCGCACATGCTGCAGCCTTGACACACCCCCTGTCCTGCCATCCTTATTTTAAACCTTTGGGTTAGAGTACAACTTCCCAGATACTCACAAAACAGCTAGCTCCTTTCCCTGTAGTAGAGCAAGAACCAATTTCTACAGGTTGAGAAAAAATAAGAAAAGGAAATGAACACCTCCTTCCCTGCTCCACCCCACCCCACCTCCTCTTCACCTTCTCTAGTGCAGTTATATCCTTCCCATAGTGTGGCGACCAGAACTGCACACAGTTCTCCAGATGTGGCCTAACTAGCATTTTATACAGCTCCATAATAACCTCCCTGCTCTTGTATTCTATGCCTTGACTAACAAAGGCAAGTATCCCATCTGCCTTAACTACCATATCTACCTGTGCTGCTGCCTCCAGGGATCTATGAACATGTACACCAACGCCCCTCTGGTCCTCCTACTTCCAAGGGTCCTACCATCCATTGTGTACTCCCTTGTCTTTATAAACAGCAAGGGACCCAACACCGAACCCTGTGGTATGCCACTGGACACAGGCTTCCAGTCACAGAAACAACTTTTAACCATTACCCTCTGCCTCCAGCCACTAAGCCAATTTTGGATCCAATTTGCCAAATTGCCCTGGAACCTTACCTTCTTGACCATTCTCCCATGCAGGACCTTGTTAAAAACCTTACTGAAGTCCATGTAGACTATCAACTACACTACCCTCATCTACACACCTAGTCACCTCCTCAAAAAATTCAATCCAATTTGTTTGTCCTTGATTAATCCCTGCCTCTCCAAGTGGAGATTAATTCTGTTGCTCAGAATTTTTTCCAATAGTTTCCCTGTTAGACTCATTGGCCTATAGTTCCCTGGTTTATCCCTACCACCCTTCATGAATAATGGTACCACATTAACCGTCCTCTAGCACCTCTCCTGTAGCCGGAGGATTTAAAAATTATCATGGACCCTGCAATCTCCTCCCTTGCTTCACATAGCAGCCTGTGATACATCTCATCTGGAGATGGGAATTTATCCCATTTTAAGCCTGCTAAAACCATTAAAACCTCCTCCCTCAGTTATTGCACAGCCAATGGTAAATGCTAAGCTATTCAAATCCCAAAGGGAAACTTGAAACAACTGCCTCAACTTGTTTTGAAATTGGTATGGATTGCGATGTGTGCCCTGAATTCAGTAGTAATAAGAGCACCAAGTCTGACAAAACTAAATTAAACCTTTATTAATAGAAGAAATGATTAAGTACATACATAGACCGACCTTTATTTTACCCGACAGTGTTTTATCATGCCCCCTCTTCACTCTAATTTCTTTAAGTAATCCCCTGCACTTTTTATACTCTGCTAGGCCTTCTGTTGTTTTGAGGCCTCGGTCTCTACCATAAGCTTCCATTTTCTTCCTTATCCAATCCTGTACATTCCTCGACATCCAGGGTTCTCTGGACTTGTTGGTCCTACCCTTCACCTTTACAGGAACATGTTGGCCCTGAAATCTCACTATTTCTTTTTTGAATGACTCCCACTGGTCTGATGTAGATTTTCCTACAAGTAGCTGCTTCCAGTCCACTTTGGCCAGATCCTGTCTTATTTTAAAATCGGCCTTCCCCTAATTCAGGACCTTTATTTCTGGTCCATCTTTGTCATTTTCCATAAACACTTTAAAATGTTATGGAGTTATGGTCACTGTTTCCGAAATGCTCCCCCACTGACTTCTACCACTTGCCTGGCTGCGTTCCTTAAAACTAGGTCCAGCACCACCCTCTCTTGTAGGGCTTTGTGCTGATGACCGTGAAACCATTGTTGATTGCTGTAAAAACTCATCTGGCTCACTAATACCCTGTATGGAAGGAAATCTACTACCCTTACTTGGTCTGGCCAAGATCCCCAGAAATTTGGGTGACTCTTAAATACCCTCTGAAATGGCTTAGATTACCCGCTGCTATATTAAACTGCTAAAAAGTCAATGAAAGGAATGAAACTGGACTGACCGCCCAGCATCGACACAGGCACCGGAAACAACAACAGCAAACTCAGCCCCGTTGATTCTGCAAAGTCCACCTTACTAACATCTGGTGGCTAGCACCAAAATTGAGAGCTATCCCAAAAGGTGAGTCAGAAAGAATAGTGCAATTCTGGAAAAATTCCGCCCTATGTGCGGTAGGTGGGTAAAATGATGGGTTTTCATGCCGTATCGGCCCAAGCCCGCCTCATTATTTATGCATTCCCGGGAAACACGCCGTTTCCATGGTGAGCAGGCTCTCATTCGCTCTCTCACCATCAGCCCACTATTGCATCATGCCAGCCGCTATCTTTAAAAAGCAGCTGCCAGCAAAACGCTCATCACCACCAGTTCACCATTGCTGCACAGGAGACATGGCCAGCAAAGGAAAAGACTGCAGCCCCTGCTTCAGCGACGGGTCCCCTGAGCGACTGCTGGATGCAGTGGAGGCCACCGGGATGTGCTCTATCCCCTGCTGCCCATCCTGCGGCCAGAGCAAAGTCACCAACCTGGCTTGGAAGGCGATGGCAGCGCCAATACCCTGCAGAGGAGGACAGCCATCCAGTGCCACAAAAGGATGAATGATCTCCGTTGCACCAGGGTCAGTCACCCTTTTCATCACTCCCAACTCACATGCACACAAACCCATTGCACATCCACAGGGCCCTCACTGCCAGTGCAAGCGACATCACCATTCCTCTTACACTCACCGTCACTGTTCTCATCCCGTCCATGGGACCACTCACCACCCACACAGGCCAGGCATACTTATCATCTGGCCAGGCAGGAGTCCTGATTCCCTCCTGCTGGGAGCCAGTTTGTTCTGCATGGATAGAGATGGGGAGAGTGTAAGGTCACAGACAGGTGGAGGGATGATGGAAAGCAAATTTTGACAGATTTGACAGATGGAAAGACAGATTTTGAAAACAGAGCCATCCATCTGGCCGGTGTTGACCGGGACCAGTCCTGTGCTGATGGAGAGGTCGGCGCTGCTCTACCAAGTGAGGATCCAGCAGTGCAACATCCATCAGACAACCATGCTGTGAGTGATGTGTCCTCCTTCACAGGCCACTGTCATGCACTAATTATCTCCCCTTGCTTTCGCAGTCACATCTGCCAAACAGCCGACAGAGTCCATGATCAGGGCCTCCAAGCAAGCCCTGAAGAAACCTCTGAAGAGGAATCTGGAGGCACCCTCCCCAAAGTCCTGTCACAGTGCTCACCCACACCCTCCAGTGTGGAGACACACACCTCGGTGGAACCTAGCTTTAGGAGTAGCCTCAGGATCACAGTCAGGTGAGCACATTGCACCGTCTGATCCACAGCAGGTGGCTGCAGGGACTTCCCAGGTCCCTGGCACTCGGCGAACTGCTGGAGGCCAGAACGTTGCTGAGTCAGAGTCAGATGAGCTTCTGGACTCAGTCATCTCAGTTGTTGGAGCTGCAAAGGCAAGCTCAGGAACATCAGAATGTTGTCCGCTGCACTCCTCAGATTGCAAGGCATGATGATGGAGGAGCCCATCTGTCTTCAATCTGAGGTGATCACGTATTGCCTGTATTGAGGTCAATGCTGGCAGCATGGCAACCACCATGGAAAATCTTGGTCCAGGACCTCAATCCTTCCCTGCTGATGCAATAGTTGGCCTCCATTGTGTGCGCAAGAGGGTGCTGGGCAGCTCAGTCTCACTTCCACTCAGGCACCCATAGGGAGGAGGATCAGCAGGTACACGCTCTGGGGCTATCCATCCAGGTGACTCTGGGAGTGTCCAGCACATCCAAATCCCCTCTTCCTGTGACCTCCGCAGCTCCAGCACCACAGGCCGAGGAGGGTGACACTGCCACACAGCAGGACCCTAAAAGCAGGCTGGGACCCTCCAGGTCTCAGCCTTCCAGAAGATGCCCACAAATGTCATCGCAGACAGGGCGTCACAGTCAACAGGCTGCCTCCACCTCCACTGTGGATGTCCAAGGAGCACCAAGATATAGCAACAGGGTTAGGAAAGTTAGGTAAATGTAACTCTTTTGGGAGTCTAACAATTAAACTAAATTAACAAAATAAGGGATAAATCAAGCACAGCTCCTAAGTCCGGTCAGCTGTAACCAAGGACAAAGTTTAAAGAAAAAAAAACTTTAAAACATTAAACCAAAATGTGATTAAAGGGGTCAATAAAACACCCCAGTCCCCGCAGTGCCCACCGAGCACGGATGGCCTCGAGAGTGCCGGCAGACACCGCGTGTTCCCTCTCCAGGGACACCCGGCTGCAAACATAGCCGTGGAAGAGGGACAAACAATCGGGCGGGACTCCCCCCTCGATTGCCCGCTGCCTAGACTTGTTAATAGCCAACTTGGCCAGGCCCAGGAGCAGATTCACAAGGAGGTACTCCTCCTTCCCGACCCCCTTCCGCACCGGGTGTCCATAGATCAGGAGCGTGGGACTAAAGTGCAAACAAAACAGTAACAAAAAGTTTTTTTAACTAACTAAAAAGGGACTGCAGCCTACCACACCCTACATAAGCATGGTCCATGGACTCCATAAGACCACAAAAAGGGCAGGTGTCCCGGGAGTCCGTGAACCTATACATTATCCGATTGTAGGGGCCTGCTGCATGCAAAACCCTCCAACCCAGGTCCCTGATAGAAAGCAGGAGGACATCTCCATAGAGAGCCTCCCATCGGGGGCCTCCACCACCGGACAGCAGCAAGGCATGCCAGGGCGTGTCCAGGTGGCAGACAAGGGCGAGAAAATGAAAGGTGTGTAGCAGCAGTCCATACAGAAAGCTCCTCCACACCGTGCCAAATGGCACGGAGGGCATGTCCCCGAGGTAGCTCATATTGCGGGGCACTGGCACCCGAAGGAGGGTTCGGGGCTTGGGGCCAACGTGGAATTCCATCCGAACAGGGGAACGTTGAGCAGGAAGACCACTGCGAGACCTAAAATAACATCGGCTCTGAGCACAACCATCCTTAGGTCTTGGATGGCATCGGCTGCAAGCTGGACACTCAGATGGGCGACCCGCCAACTCCCGCAATGCATCCAGCCCAGTCCTCCGCCATCCATCACATCCCCGATCCTGGTCACCCCAGCAGCCACAGCCCTCCTCTCCACCAGCCACTGAAAAGGATGGAGGAGCGGATTCCTGAGCAGCAGCTTTCTGACGATAGCCACTACTCCTGACAGGGGGGAGCTGCATTGCGAGGCGACCACGTTCCAGACTATGATCAGGTTCTGGTAAAAGACGGCCTGTAAAGAGCCACCGAGGCCCCTCTGCTTTATAAACAGGAGCTGCACGTCATAATTCAGGCTGTGCACCTGACGGAAGAAATACGGCGTCAGGGCACACCATCGAGGAGGAGGCTCAATGTAAGTGTATCGCTGCACGGTCTAAAGGTGGAAAGCCACCACCTGAGTGCAAAGGCACACTAGCGCCAGACCGACCTCCCTAAGTAGGAGACTCAGATCCTCAGCAGTGACCCAGTGCAATCTTTTGTCCCAGAAGAAGTCGACGAGCATTCTCTGGATTTTTGTGACATAGTCCAGGGGAGGTGTCAAAGTGACCAGCCGATACCACAACATAGCAGCGATCAGCTGGTTTATGACCAGAACTCTACCCCGGTAAGTAGTCCTGTCCAGCGCCGCAGGTGAGTAGTGACTTTCGTCTCCAGTTCCTGCCAGTTCGCCGGCCAGGGTTGTTCAGCAGGGCAGAGATGGACCCCCAGGTAGAGGAGGCTGGTCCTGCTCCAGTTGAAAGGCCTGAGCTCCTCGGGTAGGGGATCCACGGGCCATGGGCCAACCAGGAGTCCAGAACATTTATCCCAGTTGATCCTGGCAGAAGAAGCGGCACAATAGACCTCCTGGCACTCGTGCATCCTCCGTCACTAAACATAAGGAGCACGTCATCGGCGTAAGCCGAAAGGACCACCCCGATGCCTGGCCCGCACAGAACCAATCCAGACAACCTCCTCCGCAAGTGACACAAGAAAGACTCCATGCAAATAGAATACAACTGGCCAGACAGGGGGCAGCCCTGACGTACCCCTCTCCCAAAGTGAAGTGGCACCGTCAGGGACCTGTTAACCTTAACGAGACACTCCGTGGCAGTGTACAGAAGTCAGATCCGGGTGACAAAATGTGTCCTGAACCCGAATGCTCGCAGAGTCCCAAGTAAATATTCGTGATCCACCCTGTCGAATGCCTTCTCCTGATCAAGGGACTGGAAGGCACTCGACAGACCAGCCCTCTGGGAATAATGGATAATGTCCCGGACCAGATGGATGTTATCAAAAATTGTGCGATCCGGGACAGTGTAGGACTGGTCAGGGTGGATTATGTGGTCCAGCACGGTGCTAAGCCAAAAAGACATGGCTCTGGCGAAGATTTTGGCCTGTAAATGTAACTCTTTGAGTTAAACCAATTATACTAAATTAACAAAACAAAGGATAAATCAAGCACAGCCCCAAAGTCAGGTCAACTGTAAAACCAAGGACAAAGTTTAAAAGGAAACTTACAAACTTTAAACCAAAATGTGACTAAAAGGGGTCAGCAAAACACCCTAGTCCCCACGGTGCCCACTGAGCACAGAAGGCCTCGAGAGTGCTGGCAAACACTGTGTTCCCTCTCTAGGGACACCCGGCCGCGAACGTAGCCACGGAAGTTGCACAGCCTGGGCACGGGTGTTAATCACTTGTACATAATGTTCCCTATTGTCAAGAAACTCCTAAGAATGTCTCCCTGCCTGTGGCTCCTTGTTCTGATGTGCAGTGTTCTTGTCACTCAGATGTGAAACCTTTCTGCACAAGATAAGGGGAGGTGTCTCAGTCCAGGACCTCTTCCCTTTGTGTTGTGCAGCCTTTAGACCACAGTGATGGTCCAGCCTCATACTCCATGGAAACATTACCGATGCCAGTATCTCAGCTGGTCATTGCTGCCATTATGTAGTGGGCAGGTGCCACAGAATTCCCTCATTCTTTGTGTGCTCTCAGCACCTTTAAAAGGTGGGCCTGGCCCCCATCACAGCAGCATCTGCGACCAGAGATGCTGTGAACCAGCTCCTGAAGGGCTGAGGTGCTGAATCACAGAATCAGTGCAGAAGAGGTCCATAGGCACTGATAGGTCAGGAGTTTCTCACATATCTCCTTAATCCCATTTACCAGCACTGGTCACATAACATTCAAGGCTATGGGCCAAGTGCTCATCCAGGTACTTTTTAAAGGATGTGAGGCAACCTGCTTCTACCACCCTCCCAGGCAGTGCATTCTGGACTGTCACCACCCTCTGGATAAAAAACATTTTCCTCACATCCCCCCCTAAACCTCCTGCCCCATACCTTGAACTTATGTCCCCTTGTGACTGACCCTTCAACTAAGGGAAACAACTGCTCCCTATCCACCCTGTCCAGCCCCTCATAATCTTGTACATCTCCATCAGGTTGCCCCTCAGTTTTCTCTGCTCCAACGAAAACAACCCAAGTCTATCCAACATCTCTTCATAACTTAAATATTTCATCCCAGGCAACATCCTGGTGAATCTCTTCTGTACCCCCTCCAGTGCAATCACATCCTTTCTATAATGTGGCGACCAGAACTGCACACAGTATTCCAGCTGTAGCCTCACTAAGGTTCTATACAACTCAAACATGACCTCCCTACTTTTGTAATTTATGCCTCGATTGATAAAGGCAAGTGTCCCATATGCCTTTTTCATAACCCCACTAACATGCTCCTCTGCCTTCAGAGATCTATGGACACACACGCCAAGGTCCCTTTGTTCCTCAGAACTTCCTAATGCCATGCATTGAATACTTCCTTGTCAAATTACTCCTTCCAAAGTGTATCACCTCACGCTTTTCCAGGGCTAAATTCCATCTGCCACTTGTCTGCCCATTTGACCATCCCATCTATATCTTCCTGTAGCTCAAGACACACAACCTTACTATTAATTAGAGAATCAGATGCTTCTAAAGTTTCATGGCTGCGTCTGAGATGGCTCTGATCATGGAGTGCAAGTGAACTGCCCTCAGCCAGACAGACATTCTCAGGAGGCTGTGTGAAGATCAATGGAGGGTCCTCACTGCATGGTGTCATCATCATTCTCCTGCATTCGAATGACTATTAGGGCCTCCACTGCATCTCCATGACTGGAACATTGAGGGTATTGGTGCTGCCATAAACCAAACTGAAGTCAAACTTCACAATTGCAATGTGAGGATTTATGGGGACGCTTCACTGCATGTTGTCATCATCCTCCACAAATCTGGCAGCTATGAAGGCCCCCTGAGCACACCTGGCTCGTCCGGCCAGTGTGAGATCTTCATCCCCTGTCATGGTTACCACCGTCCTCCCTCCAACTCATCTGTTGCAGTGCCAGGTTGTAAAGGGCACAGCAGACAATGACGATGTGTGACACCTTCTGCGGACAGTATTACAGGGCTCCACCAGACCGGTCCAGGCACCAGAACTGCATCTTCAGCATCCTGATGGTCTGCTCCACCAGTTACAAGCTGCTGCATGAGCCTCATTATAGCATCGCTCTGCTGCAGTCTGAGGCCTCCTCACGGGTGTCATCAGCCACGGCCTCTGTGGGGAGCCCTCGTCCCTGAGCAGCCAACGCTGCAGCCTTTGTGGACCCTGGAAGATTGCAGGGATCTGCAAGCGACTCAGGCTGTAGGAGTTGTTCACACTCCCTGGAAACCATGCACACACCTGCAGGATGTATTTCTGGTGGTCGTATACCAGTTGCATGTTCAGTGAGTGGAAGCCCTTGTGGTTGAAGTCCACTGAGTGTAGCGATGGAGACCTGAGTGCAGTTAATCTCACTCTGCACCGAAATGCACAAAGGTATGTGCCTTGGAGAAGATGGCATCTGTGACCTCATAGATGTAATTGTGGGTGACAGATTGTGAAATCCCAAAGAGGTCACCTGTGCAACCCTGAAAGGAGCCACTGGAATAGAAATTGAGTGCCATGGTCACTTTCACAGCTGCTGGCAGTGGATGCCCTCCATGTTCCCTTGGTGCCAAGTCCAGGAGTAAGTGGTATATGTGAGCCACCAGGTCCCTAGGCATGCGCAGCCATCGGCAACACTGGTTGTCAGTCATCTGCGGGAATGGCAAACGGCATCCACAGACCCTGGGTATCACTAGGCACCGACCAGCCTCGGCTCACTGTCGCTCCTGGGCAGCATCTACAGGACCCCTGCTGGTCCTTCTTCCTGAGGTTGCTGCTCCTGTCTTTGTGTGGCCAGGAGCCTCAGTCACTCTCTCCTGTCTTCAATGGTCTCTGTAGTGCTGGTCACCCCTTGGATGGCTAGAGATGAGTGCGCTGATGGCTGCCCTGTCAAAACCTGCGACATGGGGGACACTGGTCCAAACTGGGATGCTGAGATTGCAAGGGACTGTGAGCACCTCCAGCAGTGACTGCTACATGGCCAGTGTTGGCCAAGAGATTGTACAACGTGTGCAGCCCAACTGCTCCGCAGTCCAATAAAGTGGTGGCGGACTCGAACTCTGTGCCAGGGGACAGGGTGGTGGGAGGAGTTAGGTATGGAACACTTAATGGCCCTTTGATGCCTCCGCGTTGCTTGCATGGGCAGGCCGGCTGAGCCCAACCCCAATCATATCACTAAGATAAAAGAAAAATACTGTGGATGCTGGAAATCCAGAACAAAAACAAAAATACTTGGAAAAACTCAGCAGGTCTGACAGCATCTGCCGAGAGGGACACAGTTGATGCCCTAAGTCCATGACCCTTCAGAGCTAAAAAACTACATAAATGAGATGAAACACAAGCTGGTAGAGGGGGGGGGTGGGGCAGGAAGAGCTGGATAGAGGGCCAGCGATAGCTGGAGGCCAAGAAGAGACTGCCAAAGATGTCATAGACAAAAGGACAAAGGGGGTTGACGATGGTGATATTAGCAAAAGGATGCGCTAATGGGGACACCAAGGGCAGCAAGCAGGAACAAGCCAGTGGCAGTTGGCCCCAGTGGGGGTAAGGGATCAAAATAGGCTAAAAGGTGGAGATGAAACAATAGATCCGTCCTTGGCTTGCTGCAATGTTCCAGTGAAGCTCAACGCAAACTGGAGGAACAGCACCTCATCTTCCGACTAGGCACTTTACAGTTTTCTGGACTTCATATTGAGTTCAACCATTTCAGATCCTGAACTCTGTTCCATTCCCACCCCCTTTCTCCAATAATATATATTTTTTTAAAAAACAAATATATTTCTCTTTTCCCACCAATTTTAAATTTATTATTTCGATCTATTGTTTCATCTCCACCCCCAGCCCATTTCGATCCCTCCCGCACACCCCACCCCCACTAAAGCCATCTGCCACCAGCTCGTCCCGCTCGCCACCCTCAATGTCCCCATTAGCACATCCCCCAGATAACATCACCACCGTCAACACCCCTTTGTCCATTACATCTTTGGCAGTCCCCTGTTGGAGCTCCCCCTGCCCCAACCCCCATCACTGGGCCCCCACCGAGCTCCCCCTGCCCCAACCCCCGTCATTGGCCCCCACCAAGCTCCCTCCGCCCCAACCCCGCCCCCCACACCCACCCCCAAAACCCCCCCACCCCACCCCCAAACCCACACACTCTAGCCAAGCTGTTCCAGTACAGCTACAACAGTGGCATCTACCCAGCTACGTGGAAAACTGCACAGGTATGTCCTGTCAAGAAACAGGACTATTCCAACCCAGCCAATTATTGCTCCATCAGTCTTCTCTTGATCATCAGTAAAGTACAATGATGGAAGGGGTCATCAACAGTGCTATCAAGCAGCACTTGCTTAGCAATAGCCTGCACACTGATGCCCAGTTTGGGCTCCGCCAGGACTACAGCTCCTGACCTCATTACAGCCTTGGTTCAAACATGGACAAAAGAGCTGAACTCCTGAGGTGAGGTGAGTGACTGCCCTTGATATCAAGACCGCATTTGACCAAATGTGGCATCAAGGAGCCCTAGCAAAACTGGAGTCAATGGGAATGAGGGGGAAACTCTGCTGGTTTGAGTCATACCTAGCACAAAAGTAAGATGGTTGTGGTTGTTGGGGGTCAATTGTTTCAGCTCCAGGGGTGTCCCAAAGACACCCCATCTTTCCATTATAAGACACCCTCTTCCAACACATTTAATAATTTCTTAGAGCTGGCACTTTTTTCAATAAAACAGTCTGATAGTTGGTGACTTGTGTCAACCCACTGGATCTTAGAGATCTTTCTTCTCTCTAACATCTCTTTTCTGCTGGCTCGGTCTATTCTTAGCCTATTCTCAGTGACACTTCGTGGAGTGAACATTGTCCCATAAAGACCGGTTATCAACATAACATTCTATGGGCAAACTTTTCCCACATTGCCCCATATATAATATTTGTGTCAGTACATTGGATAAGTAAACCCCTATTTCAAATGCTTCTGCTAAGGCCAGTGTTTCAGCAGCTAAGGTGTTTTTCACAACCCTTTTTATTTCCATGGCCTCCCAAGCCAGTGGGTAACATTTATCATTCTTTCCCACCAAGAATATGAAAAACCTTGCTGTGCTAAAGAGCCCATCTGGAAGATTGGCATGTGAAGTATTGCTTAAAATGAACAACCTCATATCTTCTGGATCACCCAAGGCTGGAAACTTGAGCACACATCTCAGAATTTAATTTTTTTCATGTTTTATTTGCTCTCAGGACTTGTTCAACTGTAGCATGTTTCATCATGGTACTCAGCTCCAACACATCATAACTAGTTGAAGAGTCATACAGACTCGAAACGTTAACTGTGCTCCTCTCTGCAGATGCTGCCAGACCTGCTGAGTTTATCCAAGTATTTTTGTTTTGGATTTCCAGCATCCACAGTTTTTTGCTTTTATGCTTTCATCATAACTAGTGTCAGGCCGAGTCTGAGTGCACAACCAGTTCAACTGCCCAATCAAACTTCTCAACTGTTCCATTTCTTCCTTGGTAGCAGGATCCTCTTTTTGTGAGGATCTAACCAAAATTATTGGGATTTGATTAACGTTTTCTACATAAAAGATTGTTGATTCAATGTCACTCCTAACTTGCTCTGCTTAATGTCTAAACATATGTATTTAAAGGCCCCAGAAGCCTGACTTCTGACCTAGAACTCCTTTTATCTTCTCGATTACCCATTGTTCAAATTTTACAGAGCCTCCCTACAGGAAATCAACATGCATGATAAGATTCCACCTATTTTCTCTTTATGGTACCAGTAGAACATCATGGGATCTGCCTTTAACTGAACGCAACCTGTTTTCAGCAGGACGGAGCTCAGAAAAACACCATATTCTTGACGCACCATTCAATCCATAAACACACTTGTTCAATTTTCATAGCTTTCCTTCTACATTCCCAGCTTCTTTGGACGGTTTCAAAAAAACTTCCCTTTGAAACTGCTCACCCTGTAAAAACACAGCCTTTATATCAGTCAATTTGCACTGCCAGGAATAGGATACCAAAATAGCTAAAAAAAAATCTTCAAACTCACTTTCCCAGCAGTGGGCAAGTCCACTCTGACATCCTGATTTTCTAGTCTCTCTTCAAAACCTCGGTTACTAATCTTGCTTTGGTCTTTATGTGCCATCTGGGAGTACCTTTCCTGTACAGATCCATCTGTGAGATAAAGCTGACTGTCCTCCTTTGCATATTTCAGAATATACCCCAAATTCCTTCCAACTTAACTCTTTCATTTGGCTTCCTTCATCAGCTTATTTTACAATATACTAGCAGCTACTGGAATCCCTCAAATCATAAGGACTTCTATTCCTATTGAGATTTCTAGATCTGGCCTCTACTCACATTCTTCTCCCTTTCTGGGCTGCTACTATATGATCATCCTCCCATGTGAGCAGAACCCCATTCGCAAGTCCAATTTTTTTTCTAGGGTCACAGCCACTTCCTGGTCCAGTCAGAACTCATACTGCGCTATCTGGGTTTCCACGTCTTTACCTTGGTTTGCCAATCGATAGGTCTTGTCTCCGGTCCTTCATCCTGCACATTTAGCCAATGTTTGTATTTACCAGTGGCCTTTCCTGCTCTCCCACACTGCTCCCTTCTGGCACGTATGTTACATTTGTTCCTACTTTGGTTAGTTGCCCTTTTGGGCTAATGGAATTGTCCTGTACCTCAGTATTACTTTGTTCATAGTCAGTCAACCCTTTATCTGCCATTGTCTGCCCCTCAACTATGTGTGTGTGAAGTGCATGGGGCCTCCTTGCATTCTATGTCTTGTTTAGAACCTGTAAAGGTATAGTCAGTACCAATTAACTGAAGAGTGTACCCTAACAGCTTGATTACCATGTTGAACAATTACTACTTTCCCCATCATTCCCTATTACCTTGCCAGGTCCTTTCCACTCTCTGGCCTTCCCTGTTATAAATTTACCATGTCTCCTCATCTAAACTGTATTCCTGATGGTCTTATGCAGTGCTGTAGAGCACGCTGAATTTTCTCCAAAACGTCAGCTTTAATGAAAGCATTTCTGCCTGCATGCAAGCGTTCAGATGAGCAGAAAAGGTAGAGCTAATGCTAGTCCCTTCTAGAGCAGGGAGAGCAACTGACAACAGCGAAGGTAACATTGGATTTCTTCCATATGCTGACTGGAACAGACTGTATCCCCCCAATCATTTGCAGAGAGTTCTTCATGTGCACTGCCTATGCTAAATTTGTAATTTAAATCTAGTTGATCAGCTAATATTTTATGTAACATGTCATCTATTACTGCATGGTTTCTTTCACAAAGACCATTACTAAACAGGCTCTCAGCAGTGTGCATAACTATGAATTTTACATTTTTGCACCTGTGAGGAACTTAGCTGGTGCTCCTAATCCTGTTCCTACCCATTTCTCCATGACCTTATTGACAATGGCCCTTTTGTCTTTCCTATGTATCACAGTGGATAGGCTAAATCTTTTTGCCATATCTATAAAGTGTAGTAAAAAAAAAACCCTATCCTTGTCCCAAACTTTCAAGTCCATTGCGGCTGCATGGTTAAACTCCCTGGCTAGTTGCAAGCTCACAACAGGTCGCAGTGGTGCCTTGCGATATTTAAGGCAAATTTCACACTGAGCAGTGATTTGTTCAATAAGGCCATCGTATACTTTATTGACCAATCCTGCATCACGACCAATCCTGCATCACAAAGCAGAGTCTTCAGTTTCTGTGGTGCCGGATATGCAAACTGTTTGTGTAATTTGTCCACCAAATTCTTATTCTCATTAGTTAACAAAACTTCATGAACTTTTGAGGAGCAATCTCTGGCTTCCTTAGTGGCAGTAAAATGTAGACCCACATTTTCCCCCAAATGTGATTGCTCTATCATATTTCATATCTGCATCATCCGAGCCTTCTTCATCACAGATTGACTCAATAGAAACCACATCAATACTGATAAACAGATTGATCCCTGCTATCTGACAAGGGAGGACCACATATTTGGAGGATGTTAATGTATTATCATCTCCAAACCAGAAGCAGCCTCATCAAGAGACTCCAGATAGCAGTCAAGCCAGTTCATGCAACCACTGTCCAGAAGTGCAACCACTGTCCAGAAGTGCACAGTTGAAGGAATCTACCATCAACATACTCATCACCAGATTCAAGCTCTCAGTGATCAATACAATTCCATCATGGCAGTCACCATCATTTTCAGTTTCAGATGAATCCATCTCATGGTCACACCAAAAACACAATTCCTTCACTATGGGCAGTTCATCACAATGATACTGGGAATCACTTCCAAAACACCAATTAACCATTCCCTGTGCACTTTTTTGGTTTAAGCACCTACCATTACTGTCCCGACTCTCAAATTGGCTAGGGTTATCACCCTTTTCAGACCTCTTGTCATTAACCCTATCTTCGTATTGGAATCTTCATCTAATATTTGTTTGACCTCAAAATTCAGTCACCATTGAATCTTCTATTTCACAGCATAGTTGTTTGCATTTGCTAAAAAAGTGGCAGGGGACAACTGTTACCCCAAGATCTTTTTAAGGCAGCAGCCATTTGATCTAAAAGAGATTCTTTACTCCAGAGTTGAATAGTACTAAAAGATAACATGGGAAATGCAAGTACAGTCCAGTAATTTAAATGTCAATACAGATCCTGGAATTTCAAGTTCAAATCACTGCAGTCTCCTCTACCATTAATCAAAATCCATTATATATTCTTCCAATGTACTGATCATCTGATTTCCTAAACCTATCAAGGATCATCCAAGCTTAATACACTTCCAATAACTCATCCTTCTCATAAAACTCATCCAAAATTTGTAACAGACAGTTTAATCCCTCTTCATGATCCAAATCCTTCACTTTCCACTCTGAAAATACCTTACTCCTTATCTTACTTTTGGCTGGTAATGATAATACCAAAGCAATACCTTGCTTCTTCTGGGTTGTGGAAGTAACCCAGATCCACATTTCAACTTCAGCCTTTCATTGCTGATGAGGTTCAGAGTCAGAAAGAATTGGTGAATAGTCAGAGCTTGTGATTTTGTAACTCTTTTGAGTACAAACCCGTTTCCATCTGTTTCAGATGTTGTTTCATAGTTTGCCATTGTGAGATTTGAACTCTTGATACTCTTTCGAGTACAAACCCATTTCCATCTGTCTCAGATGAAGTTACATTGTTTCATAGTTTTGCCATTGTGAGATTTGAACTCTTGATCTTGGGGTTCCAAACCCAGTACCATAACCACTTGGCTATTTAAGCCAAGCCCAAAACATCCTTACTCCTGTAACTCTTTCGAGCACAAATCCGTTTCCATCTGTCTCAGATGAAGTTACATTGTTTCATAGTTTTGCCATTGTGAGATTTGAACTCTTGATCTTGGGGTTCCAAACCCAGTACCATAACCACTTGGCTATTTAAGCCAAGCCCAAAACATCCTTACTCCTGTAACTCTTTCAAGTACAAACATGTTTCCATCTGTTTCAGATGAAGTTACCTTGTTTCATAGTTTGCCATTGTGAGATTTGAACTCTTGATTTCTTTTGAGTACAAACCTGTTTCCATCTGTTTCAGATGACGTTACATTGTTTCATAGTTTGCCATTGTGAGATTTGAACTCTTGATTTCTTTTGAGTACAAACCTGTTTCCATCTGGTTCAGATGAAGTTACATTGTTTCATAGTTTGCCATTGTGAGATTTGAACTCTTGATACTCTTTCCAGCACAAACCCGTTTCCATCTGTTTCAGATGAAGTTTCATAGTTTGCCATTGTGAGAGTTGAACTCTCGATCTTTGGGTTACAAACTCAGTACCATAACCACTTGGCTATTTAGGCCAAGCAATATGGAACGCTTCACGAATTTGCGTGTCATCCTTGCGCAGGGGCCATGCTAATCTTCTCTGTATCGTTCCAATTTTAATATATGCGCTGCCGAAGCGAGCACAAACTGGTGTAATTTCTCTGACAGCTCATGACAGTTTTTCATAGTTTGCCATTGTGAGATTTGAACCCTTGATTTCTTTCAAGCACAAACCCGTTTCCATCTGTCTCAGATGAAGTTACATTGTTTCATAGTTTTGCCAGTGTGAGATTTGAACTCTCGATCTTGGGGTTACAAACCCAGTACCATAACCACTTGGCTATTTAGGCCAAGCTCTTATGATTTTGTATCATCCTTCCACCATTCCATAACTTAACTTGTCAGCAACAGTACACTTCTTTTCCCTCAGAGGATTGAGGCAGAAATCTTCATTTACAGCAATCAATCAGCAAAGCTTAGAGTTAATCCTCTGTTACCATACTACTCACAACAAGAGGTTGAGGTGAAAGAATTAATCCAGGCTGGTCTTTTGGTTCAAACTAGTTTATTTTTCAATACAACTCCTCAGTACTAGTAGCTTCCACACAGTGTTCCAGCTGAATCATTTTATTCTGTTTAGATGGGGTAATCAATGCCCATCACCTGTTTAACTAGCAATTTGTTTTAACAAGGTGATTGCCATATTAACAACCATTGACCATAAACTGAACTGGGCTATCCATAAAAATACTGTGGCTACAAGAGCAGGTCAAAGGCTAGGGATCCTGTAGCAAGTAACCCTCCTCCTGACTCCCCAAAGCCTGTCCACCATCTACAAGGCATAAGTCAAGAGTGTGATGGAATACTCCCCACTTGCCTGGATGAGTGAAGCTCCCACAACACTCAAGAAGCTTGACACCATCCAGGACAAAGCAGCCCACTTGATTGGCACTACGTCCGTAAACATTCAGTCCTTCCACCACCTTTGCACAGTAGCAGTAGTGTCTAACATCTCAAAGATGCACTGCAGAAACTCACCAAGGCTCCTTAAACAGCATCTTCCAAATCCAAAGCCACTACCATCTAGAAGGACAAGGACAGCAGACACATGGGAACACCACCACCTGGAAGCTCCCCTCCAAGTCACTCACCATCCTGATTCGGAAATATATCAGCCGTTGCTTCACTGTCACTGGATCAAAATCCTGGAACTCCCTTCCTAACAGCACAGTGGGTGTACCTACATCACATGGACTGCAGCGGTTCAAGAAGGCAGCTCACCACCACTTGCTCAAGGGCAATTAGGGATGGGCAATAAATGCTAGCCCAGCCAGCAAAGCCCACATCCCATGAATGAATAAAAAAGTTGAGATGTTGAGGGTGAAAATGAGGTTTTGAGGGTCAAAGTGAGGGTTTGAGGGTGAGAGCGAGGGTTTGAGGGTGAAAGTGAGGGTTTGAAGGTGAAAGCAAGGATTTGAGGGTCAAGGTGAGGATTTGAGAGTGAGATGTGGGTTTGAGGGTGAATGTGAGGGTTTGGGGGTGAGGTGAGGGTTTGAGTGTGAAGGTAATTGTTTGAGCATTAAGGTGAGAGTTTAAGGGTGAGGTGAGGGTTTGAGGGTGAAAGCAAGGGTTTGAGGGTCAAGGTGAGGACTTGAGGGTGAGATGTTGCTTTGAGGGTGAATGTGAGGGTTTGAGGGTGAAAGTGAGGGTTTGAGGGTGAGATGGGAGTTTGCAGGTGAAGGTAAGAGTTTGCGGGTGAGGTGAGGGTTTGAGGGTGACTGTGTGTGTTTGAGGGTGAAGGTGAGGGCTAGATGGTGAGAGTAAGGGTTTGAGCGTGAGATGAGGTTTTGCGGTTGAAGGTGAGGGTTTGAGGGTAGAAGTGAGGGTTTGAGGGTGACCGTGGGTTTGAGGATGAAGGTGATGGCTTGAGCATTATGGTGAAGGTTTAAGTGTAAGGTAAGGGTTTGAAGGTGGAAGTGAGAGCTTGAAGTTGAAAGTGAATGTTTGAGGGTGAGGTGAGTGTTTGAGAGTGAATTTGGGGTAGGAATAGTAGTCATATGTAAAAATATGGGTTGATTAGGAAAAGCCAGCATGGGTTTCTAAAAGGGAAATCATGTTTAGTTAACTTGCTGGAGTTTTTTTGAAGAGGCAACAGGGAGTGTTGATGAGGGTAATGTTGATGATGTAGTATACATGGATTTTCCAAAGGCATTTGACACAGTGCCACATAACAGATTTGTGAAAAAAATTATTGCTCATGGAATAAAAGGGACAGTAGCAACATGGATACAAAATTGGCTGAAAAATAAGAAGCAGAGAGTAATGGCCATTGGATATTTTTCAGGCTGGAGGAAGGTTTGTAATGGAGTTCCCCAAGAGTAAGTATTGGGACCTTTGCTTTTCCTGATTTATATTAATGATCTAGATCTTGGTGTGCAGGGGACAATTTCAAAGAATGTGGATGATATGAAGCTTGGGAGTGTTGTAAATTGTGAGGAGGATGGTGTGGAACTTCAAGATGACATAGATTAGTTGGTGGAGTGGGCAGATAGGTGGCAGATGAAGTTCAATGCAGAGAAGTGTGAAATGATGCATTTTGGTAGGAGAACATGGACAGACAATATAAAACAAGGGGTGAAATTTTGAAGGGGGTGTAGGAGCAGAAGGAAAGACTTGGGTGTATATGTACATAGATCATTGAAGATGGCAAGCCAGGTGGAGAGAGCAGTTAATAAAGCATATAGTATCCTGGGCTTTATTAATAGGGGTATAGAGTACAAAAGCACAGAGGATATGCTGAATTTATATAAGACACTCGTTAGACCTCAGCTGAAGTACTTTGTACCATAGGAAGTATTATAGGAAGGATGTGAACACATTGGAGAGAGTGCAGAACAGGTTTACAAGAATAGTTCCAGGGATGAGAAACTTCAGCTATGAGGATAAATTTAAGAGGTTGGTGATGACATGAGAAAAAACTTTTTCACACGAACAAGTGGTTCGGGTCTGGAATGCACTGCCTGGAAGTACGGTGGAGGTAGGTTCAATTGAGGCATTCAAGAGGACATTAGATGATTATTTGAACAGAAACAATGTGCAGAGGTACAGGGGAAAGGCAGGGCAATGGCACTAGGTCATAATGCTCATTTG
The DNA here is from genome assembly GCA_026770705.1 of Isurus oxyrinchus. NCBI lineage: Eukaryota > Metazoa > Chordata > Chondrichthyes > Lamniformes > Lamnidae > Isurus > Isurus oxyrinchus. Next base: position 61,159,880 of record JANJGN010000012.1, on the reverse strand, counting down.
GAGAGCCAGTACAGACATGATGGGCTAACTGGCCTCCTTCTGTGCTATTAAAATTCTGTGATTCTGTAACTGTGTGGGTTTCAAAGTGTGGTGAGGGTTTGAAGATGAGGTGGGAGTTTGAGGGGGAGGTGAGCATTTGAAGGTGAAAGGAATGTTTGAGAGTGATGGTGAGTGTTTGAGGTGAAGTTGAGAATTTAAGGCTGGAGGTGAGTATTTGAGGGTGAGTTGAGAACTTGAAAGTGAAAGTGAGGGTTTGAGGTTGAAGGTGAGAGCTTAAGGGTGGAGATGAGGATTTGAGGGTGAAGTTGAGAGTTTGAGGGTGAGATGAGAGTTTGAGGGTGAGAGGTTTTGAGGTTGGGTTATGTGTGAGAATGAGGATTTCCATGTAACTTAGCTTGATGTGGCTGTCAGCATTTTACTGTGAGGTGTGTTAAACTGTTTTCATGTTCTATTTTCCATCATTAGTTCAACACAAACATCAATTATAACAGCAACAAAATCAGATGGTTGTCTTAATCAAACTCATGTTACACAATCCAGTATGGATACTCCATCAAAGTATCCAAAATGATTCCAGTATGATTACATGATTCTTTATTACTGAGTTCACAATTCACTATAAGAACCCAGGTACACACTTCACTACATGACTACAGCAAACAGTGGTTTACTCAAATCACTCATAAATAGCAATCATAACTTTGAGGTCAACATTTCATTCATACCATCAGTAAACTACAATGAATTAAAAGACAAAATCAGATGTCAGACAAACAGTATGGAGCCAAGAAGATCCACTTTTATTCATCTTAGTCTCACCCAATAATTCAGTTACCATGTTTATATGATCCATTTAAGCTCTTCAAGCACTTCATAACAGTGATCAAACAACGTGTCCCAAACTCCCAAGTTGCTTCATCTAGGCTTACTTCACAAAGCATCCCTATTCAGCTAAAGTGCAAGCTGTTGTAAATAATTGTGTGCTGATCCAACAAACAACAATGTAATGGGCCTATGAACCCACAAAGTGGGTTGGGTTCAGTTTGGTTTTAGTATTGCTCTGAAGATTTCAGTGTCAGCGATGCTGAGGTTGGCTTGCATCTAAGCTTGAAGAAATCAGTGTGATTGAGCTGAGGGGGGTGTGGATATGCAGAGAGTTGTGCTTGAGGGTACTTTGAGTGTGAATGGAGGGTTTGACTGAGGTTGTGTTGAGCAAGGCATGAGGGTTTGGGTATGGATTGTTTTGAATGTTGCTGAGAGGGATTCATTAGGAGTTGGGTTGAGTATTGGTTGAGTGTGGTTCTGAGGTTTGAGGGGTGTTGCATTGAGTATTGGTTAGGGCTGCTCCTGTGGTTTGAGTGGGAGTTGGATGAGCATTGTTTGAGTGAGTTCTGAAGTTTGAGTGGGAGTTGGGTTGAGCATTAGTTGAGCGTGGTTCTGAGGTTTGAGTATGAGTTGGGTTATGTATTTGTTGAGTGCAGTTCTGAGGTTTGAGTTGGTGTTGGATTGAGTATTGTTTGAGCGTTTTTCTGAAGTTTCAATGAGAGTTGGGTTGAGTATTGGTTGAGTGTGGTTCAGAGGTTTGAGTTGGAGTAGTGTTGATTATTAGTTGATTGTGGTTCTGAGGTTTGAGTGTAATTGGGTTGAGAATTGTTTGAGTGTGGTTTGGTATCATGACAATATCAATGTATATATGAGAAAACAGCCTGGGCAAACTTATATTGAGCTTGAGAGAGTAAAACAAAGTAATTTTGACTGGTGGATACAGGTATTAAAAATAGAGACAACATATGCAGCTCTTAGAGAAGTAATTCTTTTGGGAGAATTTAAAGACCCAATCCCTTCGGTAGTGAAAACTCATGTGGAGGAACAGAGGGTTCAAACTGTAAGACAAACAGCAGAGATAACTGATGATTATAAGTTAGCTCATAGAGATAAACCTACTTTTCATCACCCTTTCAAATCGACAAAGGATAGAAAGTGGAAAGGTGAAAGGAAGGTGGATAGCAGAGAAGAGGAGTAGCTGGAAATTCCCAGGCAGTTTTTTTTTTCTCAAAAAGGGAAGTTGCTGATGGTAGGAGTGACATTTGAAAATTGAGGTGGTTTCATCATAATAAAGTGGTGCACATGAACTCAGTGTGTTGGAAATTGCAGGAAAAATCTGTAGGAATTATTGGGGTACAGAAATGTTCTGGAAGTAAAAGTACTGTGGGTTCTGAGGTTCAGGCACATATAAAAACAATGGTTTGTGTAGAGGTAAAGCAGAGAGAATCAGTGATAGGTGAAGAAGTGGGATTGTGTTCACAATTTACCCAAGAAAATTCTGGAGAGAAGGTTGTAGAAATGTTTAAAGACTTTGTATGTGAAGGGAAAGTCCTTCCATGTGTGCAGGGTGGAGTAGGTAAAGATGTTAAAATTTTAAGAGAGACAGGAGCTAGTCAACCTTTAATGTGGGATAGTGATGTTTGTTGTTCAGAATTTTAGTCTAGTGACAATACCACTATGCCATCACCTCCCCATGGAGGGCATATGTTTTTTTGTTCAGAGGGAGTGTTGCAGGAGCAGGTCATAATAAGTAGGGTTCATAGAGATGCTAAATCTATTCCATTGTGGAAGGTAACTTTAAAGAGCAAATGGAGGACAGGTGAGGTTACATTTGGAGTAGTGGAAAAATTGCCCATTGCAGGGACTCAATTCATTCTGGGTAATGATATAACTGGATCACTTAATGTGGGTGCTGCCTAGGGTAGTTGAGCAGCAGGGAGATGTGTTTTCAACAGAGGTGTTACACAGGGAGCATCCTTGATTGTTTCCTGATTGTGTGATAATGAGATCAAAGGCTCATAGGGAAGCACAAGAAAAACAAGAAGGGGAAGCAGTTCAAAGGCAAGAAGGAGGTGTCAAAATCCAATTAGCTAGCACTGTGTTTGATAACCCTATTCAGGAGGAAAGAATGCAGGACAATTCAGCTGAAGTGCTTAACTCAAGGAGGTTAGTGGAGTTACAAAAAATGATTTGCAATTAAAGCAGTTATATCAGAAAGCTTATTCAGAAACAGAAGCAAAATGTATTCCAGTATGTTATTAATTTAAAGGAGATATTTTAATGAGAAAATGGAGGCCAGGTCAGAAAATTAAAGCCAGAATGAGGTGCATCAGATTGTTATCCCATTAGGGTATAGAAATTCCCATTAGGGTTTAGGAATGAGATTCTGAGGATTGCTCATAAAATTTAGGAATTAGGAAAACACAGGAAAATATACAGAGGTTTTCTTTGGCCAGGATTGCATAGGGATGTCATCATATTCAGTAGAATCTGTCATATATATCAAGTAACAGGAAAGCCAGAAGCAGTGATTAAGCCAGTGCCTTTAATCCCAATTCCAGCATTTGAAGATGACTAGGGTCATGATTGATCGTGTAGGACCCCTCTCTAAGACTAAAAATGGAAATCAGTACTTACTAACAATAATGGATGTGTCTACCAAGTTTCCTGGAATGATACCTTTATGAAATATTACAGCTAAGAAGATTGTGGAGGAGTTAATTACATTTTTTACAAGATGTGGTTTACCTAAGGGAATACAATCAGATCAGGGGTCAAATTTCATGTCACAGCTGTTTGAGGAAGTAATGAACAGCTTGGGGATAAAACAGTCTAAATCAACAGCTTATCATCTGGAGTCACAAGGAGCTTTGGAAAGATGGCATCAAGCTTTAAAAACTATGATGAGACTGTACTGTCAGGGTTATCCACAGGATTGGATTGGAGGAATTCCATTCTTGTTATTTGCTATTAGGGATGCTCCCAATGCATCGGCTGGTTTTATCCCTTTTGAACTAATTTATGGTCATGAGGTAAGGGGACCACTGAAATTGATTCATGAGAGATTGGTGGGTCAAAATTCAGAAACTACTCTCCTGGATTATGTATCAAACTTCAGGGAAAGATTGAATAGAGCATGTGAGTTCGCTAGGGAACATTTAAAGATATCACAACAAGTGATGAAAGTGAAGGCAGGTAAGAAAGCTAAAGCTCATAGTTTTATTTCTGGAGAGAAAGTACTAGTTTTGTTACCAGTACCAGGGGATTAATTAAATGTGAGATTTAGTGGGCCTTTCAGTATTTAAAAGAATTTGAGTGAAGTAAATTATTTAATAAATACTCCAGATAGAAGAAAGAAGCAGAGTATGTCATATATGTATACTTAAAAAGTACTTTGACAGGGAAGAGGAACAAAAAGAGGTGTTAGTCATGGTTGCTGATGAGAAAGAGGTAGAAGTGCGGGACACTGAAAGTGATTTTTCTCTAATCAAATTGGATAATGAGGGGGTGTTTGAAAATTTAAATAAAATATTGAGTTACCTTCCAGTACTGCAGTCACAAAACCAATTTGTGGGAATAAATTAGGGAAGACAGATTTAGCTATACATGATGTCTCTGTACAGGTTTCATGTTCAATAAGGTAACATCCTTATGGATTAAATCTGGCAAAGTTATCACAAGTACAAAAATAAATTGATTTCATGCTTCAAAATGATATCATTGAGTCTAGTTGCAGTAACTGGAGTTCGCCTATTGTGCCGGTACTGAAACCAGATAGAACACAAAGACTGTGTGTGGACTATTGAAAGGTGAATGCAGTGACAAAAGTGGATTCATATCCTATACCACAGTTGGAAGATTGCATTGAGAAAGTGGGACAATTGAAATTTATCACAAAGATTGACTTGCTAAAAGGACATTGGCAGGTACCGTTGTCGGAGGGAGCAAAGGAGATATCAGCTTTTGTAACACCAAATGGACTATATCAGTTTAAAGTCATGCCATTTGGTATGAAGAATGCACCTGCAATATTTCAAAATCTGACAAAAGTAATTGCAGGTCTAAGCAACTGTGCTGTTTATATTGATGATCTAATATTTTCAGCCCTACGTGGGAGGAGCATTTACAGCATCTGAAAGGATTATTTTCTCAATTACAAGAAACTAATTTGATGATGAACTTGGCTAAAAGTGAATTTGTAAAAGTGTAAGTTACGTATCTAGGCCATACCGTTGGAGAAGGTAAAGTGGCTCCGTGAGATGCAAAAGTCAAGGCTATCATGGATTTCCCAGTGTCTACAACAAAATGAGAAGTTTTGAGATTTCTGGGCATGGGTGAGTTTTAACAGGAATTTATACCAGATTTTAGCAGTGTGGTTGCTCCACTGACTGAACTATTAAAAAGGAACAAGAAGTTGCAGTGGACACTGGAGTGTCTGACATCATTTGATAGTTTGAAAACTGTATTAACTACGACACCAGTTTTGGCAGTATCCAATTATGCCAAGCAATTCAAGTTGGCCGTTGACAAGTGATATAGGCATTGGGGCTGTGCGGTTACAAGAAGATGACACTGGAATTGAAAAACCGCTAGGGTATTTTTCACAGAAGCTGAAAGTACAACAGAGAAGATATTCAACGATCAAAAAAGAGACATTGAGTTTGGTGTTAGCATTGCAGAATTTTGAAATTTGTTGCAAACAATCAGAAACAACTGTTTGTACAGACCACAATCCTTTGAAGTTTTTGGACAAATTTTGAGACAAAAGTGCAAGACTTTTCATATGCAGTCTATTATTACAACCATTTAATCTACGAGTTATACATGTTGCTGGTAGAGAGAATCTGTTCACAGATGCATTATCAAGAGTTTGAATTTTTAAGGAAAATGGGACATTTGTAAAAACCTGGACACTGAACTGGAGTGATTTCTGTTGATACCAAGAACTTGTGTATATATATTGTTATGTTAATGTATGCATCTTGTAATATAATAGGTATAAGTATAGGAGAAAGATGAGATGGGTTATTAAAAAATGAAGCCATCTTTTAGAATTATGACAGTTCATTTTATGACAGGGAGGGGAATGTCATGAATATATTAATGTGTATATAATGTTATTCGAAATTATTGTAAAATTGTGTTTGTAGTGAGATCTGTGTCTGTGAGTGTGTGTGTCTTAATTGGATTAAAGCCAGCTAGTCTTGGTACTTTGAGGTATAGTAGTTTTGAGATGTACAATAAGGTAAAGAGCATATTTGCATTTTGTTAAATAAACCTTTCAAAGAACGGGGGTGAAATCTTGCACCTAGCTAGGAGACACGAAGCAATATGTTCATATTACTAATAAAATTGGTACTGTGAAAGGGGTTTTATTGTTAGAAGAGGTGGAGTTCAAAGGGCCTGGTGATACAATGAGAATTTACATTCAAAGGGAAGGCTAGGCATATATAGAAGAGTTCTGTGTGTGGGAGTCAGAGGTGTGTAATATCTAAGCAGCTTGTAAGCCCTACCACTGTTTTGAAGGAACCAGATTGAAAGGAAACTCATTTTACATTTGTAAGATAAAATGTGCTTTGCTCGGTCCCTCTTTAAAGTCTATGGATTTCTGGCGCCTTGGGGAAGATTACCTGGGAGTGATTAATTTTGGGATTTGCTTAGTAGTTATTAATTATTATTAGTAGTTATTAAATCAATAAACGTTTAGTTTAATTTATATAAAAACCGATTGGACGCTTGCTGGTTTCATTTCTGAATTCAGAGTTACATCTCAAACATACCAATTGAAAATACATGTTATAACAGTTGTTTAAAGTTTCTCTCTTGGGGTTCAAATAACTCAGCCTTTACCAACTGCTGTGTTATAACATTCGGAGGTTTGAGTGGGAGTTCAGTTGAGTATTGGTTGAGTGTACTTCTGAGCTTTGAGTGGGTCTTGTGATGAGTATTGGTTGAGTTTAGATCTGAGATCTGAGTGGGTACTGGGTTGAATATGGGTTCAGCGTGGCTCTGAAGTTTGAGTGGGAGTTAGGTTGAGTATTGTTTGAGTGTGGTTCAGAGTTTTGAGTGACAGTTGGCCTAGGTGTTATTGAGTGTGGATCAGTGGTCTGAGTGGGATTTGGCTTGATTATTCATTGAGTGTGGTTCTGAGGGTTGAGTTGGTCTTGAGCTGGGTATAGGTTGAGTGTGGTTTTGAGGTTTGAATTGGTGTTGGTTTGAGTATTGGCTGAGTATGGTTCTGAGGTTTGAGTGGAAGCTGGTTTGAGTATTATTTGAGTATGGTGCTGAGTTTCAAGTTGGTGTTGGGCTGAGTATTTTAGTGGAGTTCTGAGTTTTGAATTGGTGTTAATTTGAGAATTAGTTGAGTTTGGTTCTGAGGTTGGTGTTGTTGGGTTGACTATTGATTGAGTGTGGTTCTGAGGTTTGAGTGGGATTTGGTTTGCCTATTGGTTCAGTGTGGTTCTGTGGTTTGCATTGGTGTTGGGTTGAGTAACGGTTGAGTTTGGTTCTGAGGTTTGAATGGGTCTTGGTTTGAGTTTTGGTTGTGTGGTTCTGAGGCTTGACTGGGTGTTGGGTTGAGTATTAATTGAGTGTAGTTCTGAGCTTTCAGTGGAAGTTGGTTGAGTATTGGTCGAGTATGGTTCTGTGGTTTGAGTGGTTGTTGGGTTGAGTAATTTTTGACATCTTTGGCAATCTCCAGCTATCGCTGGCCCTCTATCCAGATCTGCTTGTCCCCCCCCCCCTTAAACCAGCTTTTTTCACCTCTCTTCTATTTTTCCTTAGTTCTGTTGAAGAGTCATACAGACTTGAAACGTGTTCCTCTCCACAGATGCTGTCAGACCTGCTGAGTTTTTCCAAGTATTTTTATTTTTGTTTTGAGTAATTGTTGAGTCTGGTTATGAGGTTTGATTTGCTTTTTTATTGAGTATTGGTTGAGTTTTGTTCTGAGTATTGTGTGGGTGTTGGGTTGGGTATTATTTGAGTCTGTTTCTGAGATTTGATGCAAGTTGCGTTAAGTATTTGTTCAGTGTGGTTCTGATGTTGAGTTGGGGTTGTGTTGAGTATTGTTTGAGTGTTTGTCCTGCTTTGATATGTGATTGGCACCTCATCCACAAACATTCACTCTCTCCACCACCGATACATAGTAGTAGCAGTGTGTATCATCTACAAGGTGCACTGCAGGAATTCATCAAGGCTCCTTAAACAGCACCTTTCAAACCCACAATCACTACCACCTAGAAGGACAAGGGCAGCAGACAGATGGGAACACCACCACCTGGAAGTTCCCCTCCAAGTTACTCACCATCCTGACTTGGAACTATATCGCTGTTCATTCACTGTTGCTGGGTCAAAATCCTAGAATTCCCTTCCAAAAGCACTGTGGATGTACCTACATCACATGGACTGTAGCTGTTGAAGAAGGCAGCTCATCACCACCTTCTCAAGGCCCAGCCAGCGAAGCCCACATTCCGTGAATGAATAAATAAAACATTATCTGCTTCACCTCCCGGCCAGCAGGTGGCAGCAGGCAGTGATTCTATCAACATGGTGTTAAGTCAATCTCAAAGAAGAAAGTAAAGGTAACACCGGTCACCATTGGCACATAGAACATACTCACCCTCATGGACAACGCCACAGGTGACAGACCTGAGAGAAGATCTGCTCTTGTCAGCAGAGAGCTGGCTTGGTACAACATCTAGATCTTGGCACTCAGCGAGACTCGTCTACCTGAGGAGCAGCAGCTAAAGGAAATCGTTTCACGTTCTTTTGGAATGGCCGTGGAAAAGAAGGACGATGCAAAGCTGTTGTGGGTTTTGCTGTCATGAACCTCCTTGTAAGTACATTGACTTGCCTTCCCAAAGGTGTTAATGGTCTGAAGATGCTTCAACACCCACTGCCCAGCAACAGGCAAGCAACATCAGTGTGTACGCCTCTCCCATGACCCAACTCTGAAAGATCAAGGATAAATTCTACAATGACCTCTACTCCTTTACTGCTGCTTTACCAAAATCAGAGAAGCTAATTATTCAATGCTGTCAGACCTGCTGAGTTTTTCCAGGTATTTTTATTTTTGTTCTGAATTTCCAGCATCCGCAGTATTTTGCTTTTAAGCTAATCATTCTTGGTGACTTCAGTGCAAGAGTTGGTGCAGATCACCAGGCATGGGAAGGGGTCATCAGAAACAATGGGGTTGGCAGTTGTGACAGCAACGGTCTCCTCTTGCTGAAGATGTGTGCTGGGATGAGCTCTTAGTCACCAACACAGTTTTCCACCTTCCTAATCACAACATAAACATCTTGGATGCAGCCCCGTTCGATGCATTAGTATCTAATGGGCTATGTCCTCACCAGGCAGAGGCACAGGCAGGACGTGTATGTAGTGAAAACCATGTGCAGTGCAGACTGCTGGACTGACAACCATCTAATCATTTCAAAGCTAAACATCAAGACCTATCCCCCTATACACCCCCAGGGCAGGAAGATCCACAATTGTCCCAATGTCCCAAGGCTCAAACAGGCAGTCTTGAAGGAATCTCTCTCAGAGAAACTCAAGAATAGAGACTCAATGCATTGAGGATGACTGGGCAACCTTCAGGGATATAGTGTACTCTACTGGTCTAGAGACCCTTGGCCCTACCTCTGGTAAGTATCAAGACTGGTTCAATGAAAACAGTAATACAGTATCACAGAATCTTTACAGTGCAGAAGGAGAGCATTCGGCCCATCGAGTCTGCACTGGCTTGCTGAAAAGGAATTCCACTTAGTCCCACTCCCCTGCCTTATCCCCATAACCTTGCATATTCTCTCTTTTCAGGTAGCAATTCCCTTTTGAAATCCTCAATCAAACCTGCCTTCACCACCCTCTCAGGAAGTTTGTTCCAGGCTCCAACCATCCTCTGGGTATAAAAAAATTCCTCACATCACATTTATTCCTTTTGCCAATTATTTTGAATCTGTGCCCTCTAGTTCTTAGTGTTCTTTTGAGTGGGAACAGTTTCCCACTATTTACCCTGTCCACACCCCTCAGGATCTTGAATATCTTCATCAAGTCTCCTCTCAGCCTTCTTTTCTCCAAGGAAAAGAGTCTCATCCTCTCCAATCTATTCTCATAGCTACAATTCTTCATTCCAGGAATCATTCTTGTGAATCTCCTCTGGACTCTCTCTAATACCTTCACATCCTTCCTTAAGTATGGCGCCCAGAACTGGATGCAGTACTCCAGATGACGCCTAACTAGTGTCTTATACAAGTTCAACATGACCTCCTTACTCTTGTACTCAATGACCCTATCAATAAAGCCTAAGTGCTAAATGCTTTATTAACTGCCCTCTCAACATATCCTGCCATCTTCAATAAACTATATACTTATACACCGAGGTACTTCTGTTACTGTACCTGCTTTAGAGGCTCTCCCTTTATTTTATACTGTCTCACCATATCTTTCTCGCCAAAACAAATCACCTCACACTTCTCTGCACTGAACTCCATCTGCCACTTGTCGGCCCATCCACCAACATATCTATGTCCTTTTGAAGTTCAAGACTATCCTCATCACAATCGACAACATTTCTAATCTTTGTATCATTTGCAACTTTTGAAATCATGCCCTGAACACCACAGTCTAGGTCATTAATGTATATCAAGGAAGAGCAAGGGTCCCAACACTGACCCACGAGGAACTCCACTACAAACCTTCCTCCAATCTGAAAAACAACCATTTATCACTACTTTCTATTTCCTGTCACTCAGCTAATTTCTTATCCAAGTGCCGACTTTCCCTTTTGTTCCGTGATCTAGAATTTTGCTCACAAGTCTGTTGTGTGGCACTTTTGACAATCATATACACTACATCAACAGTGTTTCCCTTATCAACCTTCTCTGTTACCTCCTGAAAAAACTCCAGCAAGTTTGTTAAACATGATTTTCCCTTGATGGATCCATTGTTGGTTTTCCATAATTATCCTGCATTTGACTGATTATTGATTTTATCCCGTACTATAGTTTCCAGAAGTTTCCCTACCACTGAAGTCAAACTATAGCTGCCAGCTTTATTCTTGAACACCTTTTTGAACAGGGCGTAACATTCACAATTTTGCAGTCCTCTGGCAGCTCCTTTGTGTCTAAGGAAGACTGGAAGATTATCGTTAGTGCTTCTGCAATTTCCACTCTCACTTCCCTCAGTACCCTTGGATGCATCTCATCCAGTCCTGGTACCTTATCTGTTTTAAATGAAGGTAGCCTTTCCAATACCTCCTTCCTCTAAATTGTCATTTCTTCTAGTGTACTCCTCGCTCACCTCAGCCTGAGTAGCAAGTTCTTCCCTTGCAAAGACAGATGGAAAGTCTTTGTTCAACACCTCCATACTTCTCGAGCCTTCACATGCAAGTCCCTTTTTTTTAATCCCTAATCGGCCCAATCTTTCTTTTACCACCCTTTTATTATTTACATGCTTATAGAACACCTTGGGATTCCCTTTTATGTTCGATGCCAGCGTCTTTTTATGCTCTCTCCTTGCTTTTCTTATTAGTTTCTTCACTTTCCCTCTGGTCCTTCTATATTCCACCTGATTCTCCATTGTATTTTCTACCTGATATACGACAGATATAGTTGTACGTGTACTTCTTCCTTTTCATCTTTACCTCTAACTTTCTCGTAATGCAGGGCCCTCTGGATTCATTTATCCTACCTTCCCCTTCAAGGGAATACACCTTGGCATTGGTGGCCCATTGTTCAGCCACTGTCTTTTCTGCCAACATTTGATTCCAACACACTCGACTCAGAAGCATTCTCATCCCACTGAAGTTGGCTTTCACTCAATTAATTACCCCTGCACTGAATTGTTCCCTGTCCTTTTCCATGACCAACCTAAACCTTTTGGTACAATGGCCACTGTCCCCTAGAGGCTCTCCCACTGATATTTGATCCACTTGAACTAACTCATTCCCCAGAACCAGGTCCAAAAGTATATATCCTCTCGTTGGACTGGAAACATACTGCTGCAGAAAATGATCTTGAACACATTCCAGAAAGTCTTACCCTCCTTGTCCTTTTGTACTATTCCTATCCCGGTCTATATTTGGATAATTGAAGTCCCCCATTATGATTACTCTTTAATTCTTGCACCTCTCCATAATTTCTTTGCAAACTTGTCTCTCTACAACTCTTCCACTAGTTGGTGGTCTATATACTACACCGATGAATGTCATTGCACCTTTTTCATTCCTTACCTCTGGTCAGAGAAATTCTCTCCTTGACCCATTTGGAGCATCCTCTCCCCCAAGTACTTTTAATCAATCTTAAACAATATTGCCACTCTCCCACCACTTTTCTTCCTTTCTTGTCTCAAACACCTTATACTCAGGAATATTTCACTCCCCAGTCCTGCCCTTCTTTGAGCCAGATCTCTGTTATAGCAATAATATCGCAATTCCATTTGTCAGCCTGTGCCTGCAGTTCACCAATCTTATTAATCACACTTTGTGCATTCACATACATGCACATCAGCCCTGATTTAGGCTTTTTTACTTTCCCACTTATTCTGTCTCCATCTAATGAATGTGGTAATTATGGTTTTATGTAGTGTGTAGTATATCTTTAAGAAGAATGTTATTAAGGAAGATCACATGATCTTATGCAACCAATAAAGGAGTAGCAGGGGCCACCTCTGTCGTCAGTAGTCTGTATTAGTAAACAGGGTTTGAGTTGAAAGCACACAAGTGTAGCTGCTGAGTAACTTTGTAAATAAACAGAATATGTGTCACCTAAGAACTGTCTGCTGATCAACTCTGTCTATTGTACCAACTTGGCCATCCCAAAAAAAACATGCAACCTGGATCACTGAGTCCCAACAAACTGGTGACCAGGATCCATCAATGAATGACTGTTACCTACTCTAATTCTATCAAACTCTCAAAGTATTCTATCTACCTTGATACTACTTTCTGATATATCGTCCTTATCAGTTAATGCTTCTCTACTTCCCACTGCTAGTTTTTTCCCTCTCCATTCTGAATTTCACCTCAGGTTCCCATTCTCCCACCAATCTAGTTTAATCCCTCCCCAACAGCATGAGCAAACCTCCCCATGAGGACATAAGTCCTAGTCCTGTTAATCTGTAACCCATCCTGGCAGGTCTCACCTGCCCCAGAACCAACCCCATTGCCTCAGAAATCTAAAGCCCTCCCTCCAAATCCATTTCTCCAGCCACGTGTTGAACTGCTCAATCTTCCTATTCTTATACTCACTAGGACTGGGAGTAATCCTGAGATTACTGCTCTTGAGGTCCTGCTTTTTAATTCCCTTCCAAACTCCCTAAAATTTGCTTTCAGGACCTCATCCCTTTTCCTACCTATATCATTGATCCCAATGTGGACCACGACCTCTGCCTGCTCACCCTTCCCCAAAAGAATATACTGCAGCTGCTCTGTGACATCCTTGAACCTGGCACCAGGGTGGCAACACACCATCCTGGAGTCACATCTACGGCCACAGAAATGCCTGTCAACTCCCCTAACTATGGAATCCCCTTTACTATAGCAGTTCCACTCTTCCTCCTTCCTTCCTGTGCAGCTGAGCCATCTGTGGTGCCATAAACGTGGCTCTTGCTACAGTCTTCTGAGGAACCATCTCACACACCACTATCCAAAATGAAAAAGTGGTTAGAGAGCGAGATGGCCTCAGGGGATTCCTGCACTATCTGTCTGGTAATCCAGAAACTACTGGAGGAGAACCGTTCCCTTTCCAGGTTTTACCTCAAGGACATGTCATCATAATCCAAGCACAATGCCTATCGCAGTATCCAAAGGACTGTGCAGGCTCTGAGAGGTGCAGACACTTGGTGGAATCAGAAAGCAGAAGAATTTCAGTCATATGCCGACCACAAAGGCTGGAAGAGATTCTACAATGGTCTGAAATTAGTCTATTCGTTCCTCACTAATCCTCACTGCCATCAGATCCACACTGCTCAGAAAAAAGGCTCAAATTCCAGAAAGATGGACAGAGCACTTTAACCACATCCTCAATCAGCCTTCACCCATTAATGAAGAACAATTAACAGGCTACCACTGGTTGCCACAATTGCTCTGTTAATGACCCTCCCACACTGTTAGAAACAATGAACACAATCAAACTCCTGTCTAGTGGCAAAGCTCCAGAAGCAGGTGCCATTCCAGCTGAGTTCTACAAGGCTGGAGGTCAGTGCCTGAGCAAGAAGCTCACTGAACTCTTTCAGTCCATATGGAAGCAAGAATACAAAGATGCTTCCATTGCCCACCTGTAGAAGCAAAAAGGAAATAACCAATCTTGCGACAATCAGAGGAATCTTTATGGGGTATGTGGAACATTCCTTGTTGCAGTCCTATTCCGGCCCCCTTCCACAACTCTTTCTCTGGTACATCGATGATTATTTTGGTGCCGCTTCATGCTCTCGTCGGGACTTGGAAAAATTTATTAATTTTGCTTCCAATCTCCACCCCTCCATCATTTTCACGTGGTCCATCTCTGACACTTCCCTTCCCTTCCTTGACCTCTCTGTCTCAATCTGGTGATAGACTGTCCACCAATATCCATTACAAACCCACTGACTCCCACAGCTATCTCGACTACAGCTCCTCACATCCCGCTTCCTGTAAGGACTCCATCCCATTCTCTCAGTTCCTTCGCCTCCGTCGCATCTGTTCTGATGATGCTACCTTCAAAAACAGTTCCTCTGACATGTCCTCCTTCTTCCTTAACCGAGGTTTTCCACCCACGGTCGTTGACAGGGCCCTCAACCGTGTCCGGCCCATCTCCCGCGCATCCGCGCTCACGCCTTCTCCTCCCTCCCAGAAACATGATAGGGTCCCGCTTATCCTCACTTATCACCCCACCAGCCTCCGCATTCAAAGGATCATCCTCCACCATTTCTGCCAACTCCAGCATGATGCCACCACCAAACACATCTTCCCTTCACCCCCCTTATCGGCATTCCGTAGGGATCATTCCCTCCGGGATACCCTGGTCCACTCCTCCATCACCCCTTACTCCTCAACCCCTTCCTATGGCACCACCCCATGCCCACGCAAAAGATGCAACACCTGCCCCTTCACTTCCTCTCTCCTCACCGTCCAAGGACCCAAACACTCCTTTCAAGTGAAGCAGCATTTCACTTGCATTTCCCCCAACTTAGTCTACTGCATTCGTTGCTCCCAATGTGGTCTCCCCTACATTGGAGAGACCAAACGTAAACTGGGCGACCGCTTTGCAGAACACCTGCGGTCTGTCCGCAAGAATGACCCAAACCTCCCTGTCGCTTGCCATTTTAACACTCCACCCTGCTCTCATGCCCACATGTCTGTCCTTGGCTTGCTGCATTGTTCCAGTGAAGCCCAACGCAAACTGGAGGAACAACACCTCATCTTCCGACTAGGCACTTTACAGCCTTCCGGACTGAATATTGAATTCAACAATTTTAGGTCGTGAGCTCCCTCCCCCATCCCCACCCCCTTTCTGTTTCCCCCTTTTCTTTTTTTTCCAATAAATTATAAAGATTTTCCTTCTCCCAACTATTTCCATTATATAAAAAAAAACACCCCCACTAGAGCTATACCTTGAGTGCCCTACCATCCATTCTTAATTAGCACATTCGTTTAGATAATATCACCAACTTTAACTTTAACACCTATGTGTTCTATTGTACTATTGTCGTTGACATCTTTTGATGATCTGCTTCTATCACTGCTTGTTTGTCCCTACAACCACACCCCCAACCCCCCACCCCCACCTCTCTCTCTCTCTATCTCTCCGCCCCCCACACACACACCTTAAACCAATTTATATTTCAACTCTTTCTTGGACTCGAACTCAAGTTCTGTCGAAGGGTCATGAGGACTCGAAACGTCAACTCTTTTCTTCTCCGCCGATGCTGCCAGACCTGCTGAGTTTTTCCAGGTAATTCTGTTTTTGTTTTGGATTTCCAGCATCCGCAGTTTTTATGTTTTTATCTCTGTGTTTAATTGACTGTCACTGCTCTTCAAGAAATGCCTACTTCCTTGAAGAAGTTCTGTTCCTCTCTGCGACAAGACTTCTTTGCTTTCCATTTCCCTCCTGGTGTTTGACAAGGTGTTTACTAAAACCCGCTTTCACAGCCATATCTCCTTTCTCAGTGACTGTCTCCGTCTCCGACTTACCCCACATGGATTTCAACTGAAATTCCACCCCTCATGTTTCGAACCCACCCAGGATTACAGGTATCTCCGGGACATAAAATGTTTCTCGGACTGCTGTTCCCGTCATATTCTGAAATCCACACTCAGTGCCATGCGCCGCCATATGAAAACACTCGACCTCTCCCTCCAGCAGCACCGCCGTTCTCTTTTTCAAAGCTGCGCGTGCCCCCAGTTTCATTTTATCCTTCGGCTCATCTGACGCCTCAACAAGAAACTTTTTCTCTTTCTCTCAAGTGCTAAGGAACGCAAGCTCCAACAACTCATCGACACCAACACCCATCTAGGACCCTCCACCCCTGCCTGTCCCTCCGTCCCCACCCTTTCTTCCAATCCCAACCCCAGCCGTGTATTCACTATACACCCTGACCTTCCCCTCTCCGATGCTGAATGTTCAGTGCTCAGCAAAGGACTTAGTTTCGTACTCTTATGCCCTCACCTCAATGAATTTCGGGCTCGGCATGATACTGAACTCTTCTTCCGCCGTCCTCGTCTCCGGGCTCACTTCTTTGGGCAGGAGTCCTCTCCCAGTTCAACGGATCCTTTTACCCATCTCCAATATTCTCCCTCCTCCTGGACCCCTCCCTCTGGATTCTTACCTTCTCTCGATCTTTTCATTGAGAACTGTCGGCGCGACATTAGTCGTCTCAATTTCTCTGCTCCTCTCACCCATTCTAAACTGTCTCTCTCTGAACTTACTGCACTCCATTCTCTCAGGTCCAATCCTGACATTGTCATCAAACCCGCTGACAAGGGTGGTGCTGTTGTTGTCTGGCGCACTGACCTCTACCTCGTGGAGGCTGAGCGTCAACTCGCAGACACTTCCTCCTACCTCTCCCTGGACCATGACCCCACCACTGAAAATCAAGCCACTGTTTCCAGGACTGACACTGACCTCATCTCCTCTGGGGATCTCCCTCCCACAGCTTCCAACCTGATAGTCGCCCAACCTCGGACGGCCCGCTTCTATCTCCTACCCAAAATCCACAAACAGAACTGCCCCGGTAGACCGATCGTCTCAGCTTGCTCCTGCCCCACAGAACTCATTTCTCGTCATCTTAACTCCCTTCTCTCTCCCCTTGACCAGTCCCTTCCCACCTACACCCGTGATTCCTCTGACACCTTACGTCACATCAACAATTTCCAGTTCCCTGGCCCCAATCGCTTCCTCTTCACCATGGACGTCCAATCCCTCTACACCTCCATCCCCCACCAGGATGATCTGAGGGCCCTTAGCTTCTTCCTCGAACAGAGGCCCGAACAATCCCCATCCACCACTATTCTCCTCCATCTGGCTGAACTTGTTCTCACGCTGAACAATTTCTCCTTCAACTCCTCTCACTTCCTCCAAATAAAAGGTGTGGCTATGGGTACCCGCATGGGCCTCAGCTATGCCTGCCTCTTTATGGGGTATGTGGAACATTCCTTGTTGCAGTCCTACTCCGGCCCCCTTCCACAACTCTTTCTCCGGTACATCGATGATTACTTCGGTGCCGCTTCATGCTCTCGTCGGGACTTGGAAAAATTTATTAATTTTGCTTCCAATCTCCACCCCTCCATCATTTTCACGTGGTCCATCTCTGACACTTCCCTTCCCTTCCTTGACCTCTCTGTCTCAATCTCAGGTGATAGACTGTCCACCAATATCCAATACAAGCCTACCGACTCCCACAGCTACTTCGACTACATCTCCTCACACCCTGCTTCTTGTAAGGACTCCATCCCATTCTCTCAGTTCCTTCACCTCCATCGCATCTGTTCTGATGATGCTACCTTCAAAAACAGTTCCTCTGACATGTCCTCCTTCTTCCTTAACCGAGGTTTTCCACCCACGGTCGTTGACAGGGCCCTCAACCGTGTCCGGCCCATCTCCTGCGCATCCGCCCTCACGCCTTCTCCTCCCTCCCAGAAACATGATAGGGTCCCCCTTGTCCTCACTTATCACCCCACCAGCCTCCGCATTCAAAGGATCATCCTCCACCATTTCCGCCAACTCCAGCATGATGCCACCACCAAACACATCTTCCCTTCACCCCCCTTATCGGCATTCCGTAGGGATCGTTCCCTCCGGGACACCCTGGTCCACTCCTCCATCACCCCTTCCTCAACCCCTTCCTATGGCACCACCCCATGCCCATGCAAAAGATGCAACACCTGCCCCTTCACTTCCTCTCTCCTCACCGTCCAAGGACCCAAACACTCCTTTCAAATGAAGCAGCATTTCACTTGCATTTCCCCCAACTTAGTCTACTGCATTCATTGCTCCCAATGTGGTCTCCTCTACATTGGGGAGACCAAACATAAACTGGGCGACCGCTTTGCAGAACACCTGCGGTCTGTCCGCAAGAATGACCCAAACCTCCCTGTCGCTTGCCATTTTAACACTCCACCCTGCTCTCTTGCCCACATGTCTGTCCTTGGCTTGCTGCATTGTTCCAGTGAAGCCCAACGCAAACTGGAGGAACAACACCTCATCTTCCGACTAGGCACCTTACAGCCTTCTGGTCTGAATATTGAATTCAACAACTTTAGGTCGTGAGCTCCCTCCCCCATCCCCACCCCCTTTCTGTTTTCCCCTTTTTTTTTCCAATAAATTATAAAGATTTTCCTTCTCCCACCTATTTCCATTATAAAAAAAAACACCCCCACTAGAGCTATACCTTGAGTGCCCTACCATCCCTTCTGAATTAGCACATTTGTTTAGATAATATCACCAACTTTAACTTTAACACCTATGTGTTCTATTGTACCATTGTTGTTGACAACTTTTGATGATCTGCTTCTATCACTGCTTGTTTGTCCCTACAACCACACCCCCAACCCCCCCCCACCTCTCCCTCTCTCTATCTCTCCGCCCCCTACATACACACCTTAAACCAGCTTATATTTCAACTCTTTCTTGGACTCGAACTCAAGTTCTGTCGAAGGGTCATGAGGACTCGAAACGTCAACTCTTTTCTTCTCCGCCGATGCTGCCAGACCTGCTGAGTTTTTCCAGGTAATTCTGTTTTTGTAGAGGATCTTAGTCCTCTCCATTGTCAGCAAGATCTTTGGCAGAATCCTTCTGAACCTCTTAGTGCAACATCCCAAGCAGAATCTGCTACCAGGGAATCAGTGAAGTTTCAGAAAAGGTAGTGGAACCAGTGATATGGTGTTGGCAGTTAGATAGCTCCAGGAGAAATGCCAAGAACAGAACATGGACCTCCACACCATGTTTATTGACCTGATCAAGGTCTTTGACACAGTCAGCTGTGAGGGCCTTTGGAAAGGAATGGAGAAATTCGGCTGCCCTGAGAAATTCTCCACAATAGTTCAACATTTCCATTAAGGCATGCTCAAGTGTGTCTTGAATGATGCTGAGTCTCCTGACCAATTCCCAGTCACCAATGGAGTTAAACAGGGCCATGTACTAGCACCAATCCTCTTCAGTATATTTTCTCCACCATGCCCTTTGATGTCATCCATGGTGGCGATCCTGACATGAAAGGAACAGCAATATATTTCCAAGTCAGGATGTTGAATGACTTAGAGCGGGAGTTCCAGGTGGTGGTGTTCCCATCTATCTGCTGCTCTTGTCCTTCTAGATAAGTAGTGGTCGTGGGTTTGGAAGGTGCTGTGTAAGGAGTCTTGGTGAATTCCTGCAGTGCATCTTGTTGTTGGTACACACTGCTGCTACTGTACATTGGTGGTGGAGGGAGTGAATGTTTGTGGCTGCTTTGTCCACAAAGCTGTCTGCTGTGTCCTTGATGTGTCAAGCTTCTTGAGTGTTGTGGGAGCTGCACTCATCCAGGCAAGTGGGGAGTATTCCATCCCATTCCTGACTTGTGCCTTGTAGATGGTGGACAGGCTCTGAGGAGTCAGGAGGTGAGTTACTCGCCACAGGATTCCCAGCCTCTGATCTGCTCTTGTAGCTGCAGTATTTTTATTGTTAGGAAATAGAGATTGTTTTATTAAGTTATATTGGTTTTTGTGGGTGATAGGAATGGGTTTTAGCTTCAAAGTTTAAGTTTGATTTGTATTTCTGTATTTGTGTGTTAAGTAAGGTCAAATTGAGTTTTAGTTTCACTTTAAAAGGTGCCTGCATTTTTAATGAAGGCTTTTTTTTAACGGCTGTAAGCTAGGTTAAACAAACAAGAGTAGAAGAATTGGGTTGTTGCCTAGCAATGGGGTGGGGGGGTGGTTGTCAGAGGGGCAGGCCCCTCCCACAGACACACAGAAGAAGAGGAACAGCAGTGTGTTTTGGAATCTGCTGGATTTCAGCTGGTTTGGAAGATAGCTGCCAAACAGAAGCCGCCTAGAAGGGGCATATAGCCAGCTCCAAGCTAAGGTTGGCTGAAAGTAGCTACCAGAGAGAGAGACTGGAGCAAACAGCACAGATAGCCAGTCCCAAGCTAAGGAAAACCCCAAAAGCTGGGGAGTGAAACAGGGGAAAGTCCAAAGACGACCTTCTAGTCAGTGGAAGGACAGGAACCTGGAAAAGGTCCTGTTAAGTGAAGTTAAGAGTGAGGGGCAGATAGAAAGGCTCCAAGCTTCAGATTTAAAGAGACAAAAGCTGCATAAAGCAGATTTAAAGCGAGAACAGCTTGCAAGCAGCAAATAGGACCATAGAGGCAACTGAAGGTCTGCAACTTTTTGCTATGGGCATGTGAAGACGTGGTGTATTGTTGATGGCTGAGTTTGTGAGAGAGAGTATGTGGAAGATAGCTTGAATGCATGTGATGACCCAGGGAAGAGGAACATCAGAAGGAGGGTTTGAAACTCTAGAGGTGAACCCTTGCAGGAGGCGGCTGAGAGAAAGCATCGGTTTGGGAGAAGACTTCAAGGTGAGGCCTTGGAGAGTGGCGATTGGAATCTCTCATGTGAAAGACAGAATTCAGTGAGACAGGTTGGTTCACGGTGTGACAAGCTTCTGGAGGTGGGTAGGGAAGTTGAGGAGAGATCTATAGCATCTGTTTGAGTTGGCATCTGTCACTTCGTTTCAAAGTGTGGTGTGTATGACCACAGGTCACCATAGGTTTATATGGACTGTGTACTTACTGCGAGCATTAAAGTAAAAGTTAGCTCTTGTAGCTTGTGTTACCTTACAAATCTGTGAAGGTATGGTTGTGGGTGAAGGAGTATTGTAATATATTTCATCTTTTCTTGTTGGATAAATATTTATTCCTTTGTTAAAAGTTCAGTAGCTGACCCCTGTACCTCTGTTCAGTAGCTACACTCCACGTATATAAACAGACAAATAAAAATTAGGATCTATCAAGCTGGGTCCAACTCTGGGATCAGGCTTATCCAGTGGTAAGCTCAGCTGGGATCGTAACAATATGGCTAGTCCAGTTCAGTTTCTGGACAATGGTAACCCGCAGGATATTGATAGTGGGGGATTCAGTGATGGCAATACCATTGAACAGAGAGAGGCGATGGTTTGATTCTCTCTTGTTGGAGATGGCCATTGCCTGACACTTGTGTAGCATGAATGTTACTTGCCACTTGTCAGCCTAAGCCTGGATATTGTCCAGATCTTGCTGCATTTGGACATGGACTGCTTCAGTATCTGAGGAGTCGCAAATGGTGCTGAACATTGTGCAATCATCAGCGAACATCCCCACTTCTGACCTTATGATGGAAGGAAGGTCATTCATGAAGCAGCTGAAGATAGTTGGGTCGTGGGCACAACCGTGAGGAACTCCTGCAGTAATGTCCTGGAGCTGAGATGACTGACCTCCAACAACCACAACCATCTTCCTTTGTGCTAGGTATGACTCCAATCAGTGGAGAGCTTTCCCCCTGATTCCTATTGAATCCAGCTTCGCTAGGGCTCCTTGATGCCACACTTGGTCAAATGCTGCCTTGATGTCAAGGACAGTCACTTTCACCTCACCTTGGGAGTTCAGCTCTTTTGTCCATGTTTGAACTAAGGCTGTAATAAGGTCATGAGCTGAGTGGCCCTGGCGTCAGTGAGCAGGTTATTGCTGAGCAATTCCCACTTGATAGCACAGTTGATGACCTTTGCATCACTTTACTGATGATCAAGTAATTGGCCGGGTTGCACTTATCCTGTTTTTTGTGTACAGGACGTACCTGGGCAATTTTCCGCATTGCCAGATAGATGTCAGTGTTGTAGCTACACTGGAACAGCTGGGCTAGGAGCATGGCAAGTTCTGAGGCACATATCTTCAGTACTATTGCCAGGATGTTGTCGGGGCCCATAGCCTTTGCAGTATTCAGTGTCTTCAGTCCCGTTTCTTGATATCACATGGAGTGAATCGAATTGGCTGAAGACTGACATCTGTGATGTTGGGGGCCTCCGGAGGAGGCTGAGATGGATCATCCACTTGGCACTTCTGGCTGAAGATTGTTGCAAATGCTTCAGTCCTATCTTTTGCACTGCTGTGCCGGGCTCTCCCATCATAGGGATATTCGTGGAGCTGCCTCCTCCAATGAGTTGTTTAATTTTCCCTACCATTCATGACTGGATGTGACAGGACTGCAGAGATCTGATCCATTGGTTGTGGGATGACTTAGCTCTATCACTTGCTGCTTATGCTGATTGGCACGCAAGTAGTCCTGTGTTATAGCTTCATTAGGTTGACACCTCACTTTTAGGTATGCCTGGTGCTGCTCCTAGCATGCCCTCCTCACTCTTCATTAAACCAAGGTTGATCCCCTGGCTGCATGGTAATGGTAGGGTGGGGGGTATGCCGGGCCATGAGGTTGTGTTTGAGATTGTGAGATTGTGGTTGAGTACAATTCTGCTGCTGCTGATGGCCCACAGCACCTCATGGATACCCAGTCGAGTTGCTAGACAAAAACAGAATTGCCTGGAAAAATTCAGCAGGTCTAGCAGCATTGGCGGGGAAGAAAAGAGTTGGTGTTTCGAGTCCTCATGACCCTTCAACAGAACTGGGTGAATCCAAGGAGAGGGTGAAATATAAGCTGGTTTAAGTGGGGGGGGGGTTGGGTGGGGGGAGAGAAGTGGAAGGGGGTCGTGTGGTTGTAGGGACAAGCAAGCAGTGATAGGAGCAGATAATCAAAAGATGTCATGGACAAAAGAACAAAAGAACACAGAGGTGTTGAAGTTGGTGATATTATCTAAACGAATGTGCTAATTAAGAATGGATGGTAGGGCACTCAAGGTACAGCTCTCGTGGGGGTGGGAGGCATAAAAGATTTAAAAATAATGGAAATAGGTGGGAAAAGAAAAATCTATATAAATTATTGGAAAAAACAAAAGGAAGGGGGAAGAAACAGAAAGGGGGTGGGGATGGAGGAGGGTAAGATCTAAAGTTGTTGAATTCAATATTCTGTCCGGAAGGCTGTAAGTGCCTAGTCGGAAGATGAGGTGCTGTTCCTCCAGTTTGTGTTGGGCTTCACTGGAACAATGCAGCAAGCCAAGGACAGACATGTGGGCAAGAGAGCAGGGTGGAGTGTTAAAATGGCAAGCGACAGGGAGGTTTGAGTCATTCTTGCAGACAGACTGCAGGTGTTCTGCAAAGCGGTCGCCCAGTTTACATTTGGTCTCTCCAATGTAGAGGAGACCACATTGGGAGCAATGAATGCAGTAGACTAAGTTGGGGGAAATGCAAGTGAAATGCTGCTTCACTTGAAAGGAGTGTTTGGGCCGTTGGACGGTGAGGAGAGAGGAAGTGAAGGGGCAGGTGTTGCATCTTTTGCGTGGGCATGAGGAGGTGCCATAGGTGGGGGTTGAGGAGTAGGGGGTGATGGAGGAGTGGACCAGGGTGTCCTGGAGGGAACGATCCCTACGGAATGCCGCCGGCGGGGTTGAAGGGAAGATGTGTTTGGTGGTGGCATCATGCTGGAGTTGGCGGAAATGGCGGAGGATGATCCTTTGAATGCGGAGGCTGGTGGGGTGATAATGAGGACAAGGGGGACCCTATCATGTTTCTGGGAGGGAGGAGAAGGCGTGAGGGTGGATGCGCGGGAGATGGGCCGGACACGGTTGAGGGCCCTGTCAATGACCGTGGGTGGAAAACCTCGGTTAAGGAAGAAGGAGGACATGTCAGAGGAACTGTTTTTGAAGGTAGCATCATCAGAACAGATGCGAGGGAGGTGAAGGAACTGAGAGAATGGGATGGAGTCCTTATAAGAAGCGGGGTGTGAGGAGCTGTAGTCGAGGTAGCTGTGGGAGTCGGTGGGCTTGTATTGGATATTGGTGGACAGTCTATCACCTGAGATTGAGACAGAGAGGTCAAGGAAGGGAAGAGAAGTGTCAGAGATGGACCACGTGAAAATGATGGAGGGGTGGAGATTGGAAGCAAAATTAATAAATTTTTCCAAGTCCCGACGAGAGCATGAAGCAGAACCGAAGTAATCATCGATGTACCAGAGAAAGAGTTGTGGAAGGGGGCTGGAGTAGGACTGGAACAAGGAATGTTCCACATACCCCATAAAGAGACAGGCATAGCTGGGGCCAATGCGGGTACCCATAGCCACACCTTTTATTTGGAGGAAGTGAGAGGAGTTGAAGGAGAAATTGTTCAGTGTGAGAAGGAGGTGTAGAAGGATTAGATGTTCATGGTGAAGAGGAAGCAGTTGGGGCCAGGGAACTGGAAATTGTTGATGTGACGTAAGGTGTCAGAGGAATCACGGATGTAGGTGGGAAGGGACTGGACAAGGGGAGAGAGAAGGGAGTCAAGATAACGAGAAATGAGTTCCGTGAGGCAGGAGCAAGCTGACACTATTGGTCTACCGGGACAGTTCTGTTTGTGGATTTTGGGTAGGAGGTAGAAGCGGGCCATCCGAGGTTGTGTGACTATCAGGTTGGAAGCTGTGGGAGGAAGATCTCCAGAGGAGATGAGGTCAGTGACAATCCTGGAAACAATGGCTTGATGTTCAGTGGTGGGATCATGGTCCAGGGAGAGGTAGGGGGAAGTGTCTGCGAGTTGAAGCTCAGCCTCCGCGAGGTAGAGATCAGTGCGCCAGACAACAACAGCACCACCCTTGTCAGCGGGTTTGATGACAATGTTGGGGTTGGACCTGAGAGAACGGAGTGCAGTAAGCTTAGAGAGAGACAGATTAGAATGGGTGAGAGGAGCAGAGAAATTGAGACGACTAATGTCGCACCGACAGTTATCAATGAAAAGATCAAGAGAAGGTAAGAATCCAGAGGGAGGGGTCCAGGTGGAGGGAGAATATTGAAGATGGGTAAAAGGATCTGTTGAACGGGGAGAGGACTCCTGCCCAAAGAAGTGAGCTCGGAGACGAAGACGGCAGAAGAAGAGTTTAGCATCGTGCTGAGCCCGAAATTCATTGACATGAGGGCGTAAGGGTATGAAACTAAGTCCTCTGCTGAGCACTGAACATTCAGCGTTGGAGAGGGGAAGGTCAGGGGGTATAGTGAATACACGGCTGGGGCTGGGATTGGAAGATGGGGTGGGGACGGAGGGACAGGCAGGGGTGGAGGGTCCTAGATGGGTGTTGGTGTCGATGAGTTGTTGGAGCTTGTGTTCCTTAGCGCTTGAGAGAAAGAGATAAAGTTTCTTGTTGAAGTGTCAGATGAAACGAAGAATAAAATGAAACTGGGGGCATGCGCAGCTTTGAAAAAGGGTATGGCGGTGTTGCTGGAGGGAGAGGTCGAGTGTGTTCATATGGTGGCGCATGGCACTGAGTGTGGATCTCAGAATGTGACAGGAACAGCAGTCCGAGAGATGTTTTATGTCCCGGAGATACCTGTAATCCTGGGTGGGTTCAAAACAAGAGGGATGGAACTTCAGTTGAAATCCACGTGGGGTAAGTCGGAGACGGAGACAGTCACTGAGAAAGGAGATATGGCTGTGAAAGCGGGTTTTAGTAAACACCTTGTCAAACACCAGGAGAGAAATGGAAAGCAATGAAGGTGAACAAGGCAAAAGAGAGATATGGAAATCTTGTCGCAGAGAGGAACAAAACTTCTTCAAGGTAAGCATTTCTTGAAGTGGAATGGCAGTCAATTAAACAAAGAGATAGAAACAAAAAACTGCAGATGCTAGAAATCCAAAACAAAAACAGAATTACCTGGAAAAACTCAGCAGGTCTGGCAACATCGACAAAATCCACAAACAGAACTATCCCAGTAGACCGATCGTGTCAGCTTGCTACTGCCCCACGGAAATCATTTCTCATTATCTTGACTCCCCTCTGTCTCCCCTTGTCCAGTCCCTTCCCACCTACATCCGTGATTCCTCTGACACCTTATGTCACATCAACAATTTCCAGTTCCCTGGCCCCAACCGCTTCCTCTTCACCATGGATGTCCAATCCCTCTAGCCCTCCATCCTCCACCAGGATGATCTGAGGGCCCTTAGCTTCTTCCTTGAACAGAGGCCCGAACAATCCCCATCCACCACTACTCTCCTCCGTCTGGCTGAACTTGTTCTCACACTGAACAATTTCTCCTTCAACTCCTCTCACTTCCTCCAAATAAAAGATGTGGCTTTAGGTACCCACATGGGCCCCAGCTATGCCTGTCTCTTTATGGGGTATGTGGAACATTCCTGGTTCAAGTCCTACTCCGGCCCCCTTCCACAACTCTTTCTCCGTTACATCGATGATTACTTCAGTGCTGCTTCATGCTCTCGTTGGGACTTGGAAAAATTTATTAATTTTGCTTCCAATCTCCACCCCTCCATCATTTTCATGGGGTCCATCTCTGACATTTCCTTTCCTTGACCTCTCTGTCTCAATCTCAGGTGATAGACTGTCCACCAATATCCATTACAAGCCTACCGACTCCCACAGCTACCTCGACTACAGCTCCTTACACCCCGTTTCCTGTAAGGACTCCATCCCATTCTCTCAGTTCCTTCGCCTCCGTCGCATCTGTTCTGATGATGCTACCTTCAAAAACAGTTCCTCTGATGTGTCCTCCTTCTTCCTTAACCGAGGTTTTCCACCCACGGTCGTTGACAGGGCCCTCAACCGTGTCCGGCCCATCTCCCGCGCATTCGCGCTCACGCCTTCTCCTCCCTCCCAGAAACATGATAGGGTCCCCCTTGTCCTCATTTATCACCCCACCAGCCTCCGCATTCAAAGGATCTTCCTCCACCATTTCCGCCAACTCCAGCATGATGCCACCACCAAACACATCTTCCCTTCACTCCCCCGGCGGCATTCCATAGGGATCGTTCCCTCCGGGACACCCTGGTCCACTCCTCCATCACCCCCTACTCCTCAACCCCCACCTATGGCACCTCCCCATGCCCACGCAAAAGATGCAACACCTGCCCCTTCACTTCCTCTCTCCTCACCGACTTCCTCTCTCCTCCCCGTCCAAAGGCCCAAACACTCCTTACAAGTGAAGCAGCATTTCACTTGCATTTCCCCCAACTTAGCCTACTGCATTCGTTGCTCCCAATGCAGTCTCCTCTACATTGGAGAGACCAAACGTAAACTGGGCGACCGCTTTGCAGAACACCTGCGGTCTGTCCGCGAGAATGACCCAAACCTCCCCGTCACTTGCCATTTTAACCCTCCACCCTGCTCTCTTGCCCACATGTCTGTACTTGGCTTGCTGCATTGTTCCAGTGAAGCCCAACGCAAACTGGAGGAACAGCACCTCATCTTCCGACTAGGCACTTACAGCCTTCCGGTCTGAATATTGAATTCAACAACTTTAGATCTTGAACTCCCTCCTCCATCCCCACCCCCTTTCTGTTTCTTCCCCCTTCCTTTTGTTTTTGCCAATAATTTACATAGATTTTTCTTTTCCCACCTATTTCCATTATTTTTAAATCTTTTATGCCCCCCTACCCTCACTAGAGCTATACCTTGAGTGCCCTACCATCCATTCTTAATTAGCACATTCGTTTAGATAATATCACCAACTTCAACACCTCTGTGTTCTTTTGTCTGTGACATCTTTTGATTATCTGCTCCCATCACTGCCTGCTTGTCTCTATAAGCACACCACCCCCCTCCACTTCTCTCCCTCCCCAACTTAAACCAGCTTATATTTTACCCCTCTCCTTGGATTCACCCAGTTCTGTTGAAGGGTCATGAGGACTCGAAACGTCAACTCTGTTCTTCTCCGCCGATGCTGCCAGACCTGCTGAGTTTTTCCAGGTAATTCTGTTTTTGTTTTGGATTTCCAGTATCCGCAGTTTTTTGTTTCTCTTTATTGAGTTGCTAGATCTGTTTGAAATCTATCCCATTTAGCACAGTGATAGTGCCACACAACACAATGGAGGTTTTCCTGAATGTGAAGATGGGACTTTGTCTCCATTAGGACTGTGCGGTGGTCACTCCTACCGATACTGTCATGGACAGATGCATCTGCGGCAGGCAGGTTGGTGAGGATGAAGTCAAGTATGTTTTTCCCTCTTGGTTCCCTCACCACCTACTGCAGACCCCAGTCTAGCAGCTATGTCCTTTAGGACTCGGCCAGCTCGGTCTGTAGTGGCGTTACTGAGCCCTTGGTTATGGACATTGAAGTCCTCCACCCAGAGTACATTCTGCGCTCTTGCCACCCTCAGTGCTTCCTTCAAAATGGAGCACCACTGATTCATCAGCTTAGGGAGGGCAGTACTTGGTAATCATCAAGGGGTTCCCTTGCCCATGTTTGACCTGATGCCATGAGACTTCATGGGGCTGAGAGTAGATGTTGACACAACTCCAGGGCAACTCTTTCCCGACTATATACCACTGTGCCACTGCATCTGCTGGTGGGAAAGGGCGTACCCAGGGATAGTGATGGTGATGTCGTGCTGTCTGGGACATTATCTGTCAGATATGATTCTGTGAGGATGACAATGTCAGGCTGTTGCTTGACTAGTCTGTGAGACAGCTCTCCCAATTTGTGCACTAGCCCACAGTCGTTAGTAAGAAGGGCTTTGCACAGTCAACAGGGCTGAGTTTGCAGCTGTCACTTCCAGTTGCTAGGTCAATGCCAGGTGGTTCGTACAGTTTCAAGACATTTTTAGTGGTTTGATACAACTGAGTGGCTTGCTATGCCACTTCAGTGATTATTTCAGAGGGTAATTTACATGCTTTGGGGCTGGAGTCACATGTAGGCCAGACCAGGTAAGGGCGGCAGATTTCCTTCCCTAAAGCCATTCGTGAACCAACTGGGTTTTTACAACAACCAGTAATGGTTTCATGGTCATTATTAGGCTTTTAATTCTAGATTTTTATTGAATTCAAATTCCCATTATTTTTAAATCTTTTATGCCCCCCCCACCCCCACTAGAGCTGTACCTTGAGTGCCCTACCTTCCATTCTTAATTAGCACATTCGTTTAGATAATATCACCAACTTCAACACCTCTTTTGCCATGGTGGGATTTGAACCCGGGTCCCAGGAGTATTACCCTGGGTTTCTGGATTACTAGTCCAGTGACAATACCATTACGCCATCACCTCTCCAGAGGGGCCATTATCCTTATCAGCTTTCAGAAATGAATACTGCTTTGAGAGTGAGATGCACTCAGGTGATTCTTGCCCTACCTGCTCGTTCCCTCTCTGCCTGCAGATCCTTAAGCTGTGGGGTGACCACATCTATAACTTTGCTGTCCATGAAGCTCTCAGCCTCGCAGATGCGCTGCAGTGACTTCAGCTGCTGCTCAGCTCCAAAACTCAGAGCTTGAGCTGCATTAGCTGACATTTTCTGTAAACTGATAGGCTGGTAGACTAGGCAGACAAATGACAGATGGAATTTAATACAGAGAAGTGTGAGGTGATACATTATGGCAGAAGGTATAGGAAGAAGCAATATAGATGTAATGGCCCAGTTCGAAAGAGTATGCAGGGACAGAGGAACCTGGGGGTTTATGTGCATTGACCTTTGAAGGTGGCAGGATATATAGTTAGTAAAGGACGTGAGATCTTCAACTTCATAAACTGAGTACAAAAGCAGGGATGTCACCCTGAATTTGAAAAAGCTCTAATTATTCGACAACTAGAGTATTGTTTCCAGTTCTGGTCACCACACTTTAGGAAGGATATGAAGGTTTGAGAAAGGGTGTAGGGGGGAGATTCACCAGGATGGTTCCTGGGATGAGGGATTTTAGTGACAAGATTAGTTTGGAGATGCTCGGATTGTTCTCCTTGGAGCAAAGAAGATTGAGGGAAGATTTGATAGGGGTGTGCAAGATCATGACAGGTTTGGATAAAGTAGAGAAGGAAAAACTTCCCATTGGCTGATGATACAAGGACGAGAGGGACACAGATTTAAGGCTTTGAGCAACAGATGCAGGGGGATAAGACCATAAGACATAGGAGCAGAAATTAGGCCATTCAGCCCATCGAGTCTGCTCCGTCATTCAATCATGGCTGCTAAGTTTCTCAATCCCATTCTCCCGCCTTCTCCCCGTAACCTTTGATCCCCTTACCAATCAAGAACTTATCTATCTCTGTCCTAAATACTCTCAATGACCTGGCCTCCACAGCCTTCTGTGGCAATAAATTCCATAGATTCACCACTCTCTGGCTAAAGAAGTTTCTCCTCATCTCTGTTCTAAAAGGTCTTCCCTTTACTCTGAGGCTGTGCCCTCAGGTCCTAGTCTCTCCTACTAATGGAAGCATCTTCCCCACATTCACTCTATCCAGGCCTTTCAGTATTCTGTAAGTTTCAATCAGATCCCCCCTCATCCTTCTAAACTCCATTGAGTATAGACCCAGAGTCCTCAAACGTTCCTCATATGTTAAGCCTTTCATTCCTGGGATCATTCTCATGAACCTCCTCTGGACCCTCTCCAAGGCTAGCATATCCTTTCTGAGATACAGGGCCCAAAATTGCTCACAATATTCTTATAAAGCCTCAGCAGCACATCCCTGCATTTATATTCTAGTCCTCTCGAAATAAATGCCAACATTGCATTTGCCTTCCTAACTACCGACTCAACCTGCAAATTAACCTTAAGAGAATCCTGCACTAGGACTCCCAAGTCCCTTTGCACTCCAGATTTCTGAATTCTCTCCCCATTTAGAAAATAGTCTATGCCTCTATTCTTCCTACCAAAGTGCATGACCTTACACTTGCCCACGTTGTATTCCATCTTTGCCCATTCTCCTAACCTGTCCAAATCCTTCTGCAGCGTCCCCGCCTCCTCAATACAACCTGTCCCTCCACCTATCTTTGTATCATCTGCAAACTTAGCCAGGATGCCCTCAGTTCCTTCATTTAGATCATTAATGTATAAAGTGAAAAGTTGTGGTCCCAACACTGACCCCTGCGGAACTCCACTAGTCACTGGCCATCATCCTGAGAAGGACCCCCTTATCCCCACTCTCTGCCTCCTGCCAGACAGCCAATCTTCTATCCTTGCCTCTAACACCATGGGCTCTTATCTTACTGAGCAGCCTCCTGTGCAGCACCTTGTCAAAGGCCTTCTGGAAGTCCAAGTAGATAACATCCATTGGCCCTCCTTTGTCTAACCTACTCGTTACCTCCTCAAAGAATTCTAACAGATTTGTCAGGCATGGCCTTCCCTTGATGAAACCATGCTGACTTTGCCCGATTTTACCATGCACTTCCAAGTATTCTGAAATCTCATCCTTAATAATGGACTCTAAAATCTTACCAACCACCAACGTCAGGCTAATCAGCCTGTAATTTCCCATCTTTTGCCTCTCTCTTCTTAAACAGGGGGGTTACATTAGCGATTTTCCAGTCCTGTGGGACCTTCCCTGACTCCAGTGATTCCTGAAAGATCACCACTATCGCCTCCACTATCTCTTCAGCTATCTCCTTCAGAACTCTGAGGTGTAATCCATCTGGTCCAGGTGATTTATCCACCATCAGACCTTTTAGTTTTCTTAGCACCTTCTCCTTGGTAATGGCCACCATACTGATCTCTGCCCCCCCGACTCTCTTGAACTTTGGGGATGTCACTCGTGTCTTCCACTGTGAAGACTGACGCAAAGTACCTATTCAAGGTACTTTGGCTAAAGGAGTGATGCGGGAAAGTGGGGTTCCATTTCATGGGGCACTGGCATCAGTATTGGAACAGGAGAGATCTGTACCGTTGGGATGGTCTCCACCTGAACCGATCTGGGACCAATGTTCTCGCGAAAAGGGTGATCAACGGGACTTTAATCTAGAAAGTGGGGGTGGGGGGGGGGCGGGGGGGGGGCGGGGGGTTGGTGGTGAGGAGGGAAGGGTAAAACTCCAAGAAGTATGACTAATGGGAAACAAAGCAGCAGGTTAACGTGTGGGGGATTGTGGCAAAGAACATTTTTACGCTGCGAGCAGTAATGTCCTGGAACTTATCCTTGCCCATAAGGGTGGTGGAAGCAGAGATGATGAATAGTTTCAAAAGGAAATTGGATGGGAGCTTGAAGGAAGTAAACCTTGAGGGCTTTGAGGACCAAGTGGGTGAGTTCTCTATGGAGAACTGACTCAATAGCATCCTTCTGGGCTATAATGACGCTATAACTCGGGTCTTGTCAGTTGTGAGACTGAAGTGCTAGACTGTGATTTTGAATAAAATTGTGGCTTTAACTTGGGCTGGTGCTTTAGAGACATTGTGCTCCAGTTATTGGAGAGAGCTTGAGGAATACTGACAAAGTTCTGAGGCTCTGCCACCTTTAATGCCAACAATTGACCCTAACTTCTGTCAATCCTCTCAGCAGGTCGGCGGGGTGGGGGGAGGGGTCATGGGGCGGGGCGAGGTCAGATAGGGGGATCAGGAAGTGGGGTCAGAGGGGTCAGGGACCGGAGTCTACCCCCCATTGGTCAGTTTGAATTTGGCAGGTCAACAGCGAATTTCTGGGTCATGGAGATAAAAACAAAAAACTGCAGATGCTGGAAATCCAAAACAAAAACAGAATTACCTGGAAAAACTCAGCAGGTCTGGCAGCATCGGCGGAGAAGAAAAGAGTTGATGTTTCAAGTCCTCATGACGCTTCAACAGAACTGAGTAGAAATAGGAGAGGGGTGAAATATAAGCTGGTTTAATGTGTGTGTGTGTGTGTGTGGGGGGGGGGGTGGTGGTGTGTGTGTGTGTGGTGGGGGGGTAGTAGTGCATGTGTGTGGGGGGCGGTGTGTTGGGGGGAGGGAGAGAAGTGGAGGGGGTTGTGGTTGTAGGGACAAGCAAGCAGTGATAGGAGCAGATCATCAAAAGATGTCACAGACAACAATCTTTTGACATCCTGTGACATCTTTTGATGTGCTTTTATCACTGCTTGTTTGTCCCTACAACCACACCCTCTCCTCCACTTCTCTGCCCCCCCTCACCCCCACCAAACTTCTCTGCCCCCCACCCCCATACCCACAAGACTTCTCTGCACCCCTCCACCCCCATACCCACAAGACTTCTCTGCCCCCCTCACCCCCACCAAACTTCTCTGCCCCCCCCACCCCCTCAACACTTCTCTGCCCCCCCACCCCCTCAACACTTCCCTGCCACCCACCCCCACCACTTCTCTGCCCCCCCCACCCCCACAACACTACTCTGCCCCCCCAACTTCTCTGCCACCCCCCACCCCCACCCCCACCCCCACAACTTCTCTGCCCCCTCACCCCCACATCACTTCTCTGTCCCCCCACCCCCCCAACACTTCTCTGCCCCCCCAACCTCCGCCCCCCCACCCCAAATTCTCTGCCACCCCCCGCCCCCCACCCCCGCACCCCCCCAACCCCACCCCCGCACCCCCCCAACCCCACCCCCCCATCCCAACTTCTCTGCCCCCACCCCCACAACTTTTCTCTGCTCCCCAACCCCCCCCCACCCCCACAACACTTCTCTGCCCCCCCCACCCCCCCCACTTCTCTGCCCTCTGCCCCCCCACCACTTCTCTGCCCCCCCCACTTCTCTGCCCCCCTTCTCTGCCCCCACCCCCACCACTTCTCTGCCCCCACCCCCACCACTTCTCTGCCCCCCCCACCCCCACCCACCTTAAACCAGCTTATATTTTACCCCTCTCCTATTTCTACTTAGTTCTGTCGAAGGGTCATGAGGACTCGAAACGTCAACTCTTTTCTTTTCCGCCGATGCTGCCAGACCTGCTGAGTTTTTCCAGGTAATTCTGTTTTTGTTCCGGTTCATGAAGTCTGGATCTGAGTTGGACTGTACCACTGCTGGAGAGGGGGGTTGTCTGATGTTTTAAATCCCTGGGAGGAGGTGTCGGGTACTGAACCCCACTCCCCTCCCGGGCTCTGGAATACAAACGATGATCAGGATGAGGAGTCTGGAAGCTACGGCCTCCCGGTGAGGCTCTGGGGGAGAGAGTGATTAACAACCAGCACCGCCCCTCCCGCCCAGTGGGGGCGGCGCGGGGCGGGGCGGGGCGGGGCGGCGCGGGGCGAGGAAACCCCGGAATAGAGTCTGCACCCTCCCACCGGAAAACCTACTCCCGGAATCATGCCTCTTCCCAGGGCTATCCTCTTCCACCTCCCTGTTTTCCTCTGGTATCTCTTCGCACTTTACCAGGATTTGCTGCTGACATCAGGAGGGCGGCTGCTCGGAGCCTCGACATACGGAGGGCGCTGGAAATATCTGACCTTCATCAACATGGTAAAGGCCCAGAGCCTGGGGCTCCTGTTAGAGCCGGGAGGGAGGGGGAACACTCACTCACTCACTCACATTCTGTATCTAACCCCGTGCTGTACCTGTCCTGGGGGTTTTTGATGAGGACAGTGAAGAGGGATCATAACCCCATATCTAACCCCGCGCTGTACCTGGCCTGGGAGTGTTTGATGGGGATAGTGTAGATGAAGCTTTGCCGCATATCTAACCCTGTTCTGTACCTGTCCTGTTTGACGGGCCTAGTGTGGAATGAAGTTTACGCTGTATTTAACCCCGTGTTTTACCTGTCCCCGGGATGCCTGATGAGAAGAGTGGAGAGGGATCTTTACCCCATATCTAACATGGAGCTGTACCTGTCCTGGGAGTGTTTGATGGGGGCAGTGTGGAATGAAGTTTACTCTGTATCTAACCCCGTGTTTTACCTGTCCCTGGAATGTTTGATGGGGACAGTGTAGAGCACGCTTTATTCTGTATCTAACCCCTGCGCTATTCCTCCCCTGAGTGTTTGGTGGGGAGCGTGTAGAGGGAGCTTTACTTTGTATCTAACCGTTTTCTGTACCTGTCCTGGGAATGTTTGATGGGGGCAGTGAGGAGGGAGCTTTACTCTCTATCGAACCCCGTGCTGTACCTGCCCTGGTGGTGTTTGATGGGGGCAGTGTGGAATGAAGTTTACTCTGTACCTAATCCCTTGCTGTACATGCCCTGGGAGTGTTTGATGGGGGCAGTTTCGAGGGAACTTTATTCTGTATTTAACCTAGTGCTGCACATGTCCTGGGAGTGTTTGATGAGGACAGTGTAGAGTCAGCTTTAGTCTGTATCTAACCCCGTACTGTACCTGTCCTGCGGGTGTTTGATGAGGACAGTGGAGTGGGATCTTAGCCCCATATCTAACACCATGCTGTACCTGTCCTGGGAGTGTTTGATGAAGACAGTGTAGACAAAGCTTTAGCCCATATCCAATCCCCTGCTGTCCCCTTCCTGACAGTGTTTGATGGAGACAGTGTTGAGCAAGCTTTAGCCCATATCTAACCCCGTGCTGAACCTGTCCTGGGAGTGTTTGACGGGGGTAGTGTGGAACAAAGTTTACTCTGTATCGAACCCAGTGCTGTACCTGTCCTGGGAGTGTTTGATAGGGACAGTGTAGAGGAAGTTTTAATCTGTATCTATCCCCGTGTTGTACCTGTCCTGGGAGTGCCTAATGGAGGCAGTGTGGAGGAAGCTTTACCCCATATCTATGGAAACAGTGTAGTGGGAGCTTTACTCTGTATATAACCACTTGCTACACCTGTCCTGGGAGTGTTTGATCGGGACAGTGTCAGGGGAGCTTTGCTCTGTATCTAACTCCATGTTGTACCTATCGTGGGAATGTTTGATGGGAGTAGTGAGGAGGGAGCTTTACTCTCTATCGAACCCCGTGCTGTACATGCCCTGGGAGTGTTTGATGGGGGCAGTTTCGAGGGAACTTTACTCTGTATTTAACCCAGTGCAGTTTGATGGAGACAGTGTAGTGGGAGCTTTACTCTGTATATAACCACGTGCTAACCCTGCCCTGGGAGTGTTTGATGGGGGCAGTGTGGAGGGAGCTTTGCTCTGTATCTAACTCCATGCTGTACCTGTCCTGGGAGTGTTTGATGAAGACAGTGTAGACGAAGCTTTACTCCATATCTAATCCCCTACTGTCCCCTTCCTGACAGTGTTTAATGGAGACAGTGTTGAGCAAGCTTTACCCCATATCTAACCCTGTGCTGTACCTGTCCTGGGAGTGTTTGGTGGGGGTAGTGTGGAACGAAGTTTACTCTGTATCTAACCCTGAGCTGTACATGCACTGGGAGTGTTTGATAGGGGCAGTTTTGAGGGAACTTTACTGTTTCTAACCCCGTGCTGTACCTGTCCTGGGGGTGTTTGATGGAGACAGTGTAGACCAAGCTTTGCCGCATATCTAACCCCATGCTGTACCTGTCCTGGGAGTGCTTGATGGGGACAGTGTCGGGAGAGCTTTGCTCTGTATCTAATCCCATGTTGTACCTATCGTGGGAATGTTTGATGGGGGCAGTGAGGAGAGAGCTTTACTCTCTATCGAACCCCGTGCTGTACCTGTCCTGGGAGTGTTTGATGGAGACAGTGTATTGCAATCTTTACTCTGTATCGAACCCAGTGCTGTACCTGTCCTGGGAGTGTTTGATAGGGACAGTGTAGAGGAAGTTTTAAGCTGTATCTATCCCTGTGTTTAACCTGTCCCTGGGATGTTTGATGAGGACAGTGGAGAGGGATCTTTACCCCATATCTAACACGGAACTGTACCTGTCCTGGGAGTGTTTGATGGGGGCAGTGTGGAACAAAGTTTTCTCTGTATCTAACCCCGTGTTTTATCTGTCCCCGGAATGTTTGATGGGGACAGTGTAGAGCACGCTTTATTCTGTATCTAACCCCTGCGCTATTCCTCCCCTGTGAGTGTTTGGTGGGGAGCGTGTAGATGGAGCTTAATTTGTATCTAACCGTTTTCTGTACCTGTCCTGGGAATGTTTGATGGGGGCAGTGAGGAGGGAGTTTTACTCTCTATCGAACCCCGTGTTGTACCTGCCCTGAGAGTGTTTGATGGGGGCAGTGTGGAATGAAGTTTACTCTGTACCTAATCCCTTGCTGTACATGCCCTGGGAGTGTTTGATGGGGGCAGTTTCGAGGGAACTTTATTCTGTATTTAACCTAGTGCTGCACATGTCCTGGGAGTGTTTGATGGAGACAGTTTATTTAAAAGCTTTACCCCATATCTAACCCCGTGCTGTACATGCCCTGGGAGTGTTTGATGGGGGCAATTTCGAGGGAACTTTACTCTGCATCTAACCCCGTGCTGTACCTGGCCTGGGAGTGTTTGATGAGGACAGTGTAGAGTCAGCTTTAGTCTGTATCTAACCCCGTGCTGTACCTGTCCTGCGGGTGTTTGATATTTCAACTCTTTCTTGGACTCGAACTCAAGTTCTGTCGAAGGGACATGAGGACTCGAAACGCCAACTCTTTTCTTCTCCGCCGATGCTGCCAGACCTGCTGAGTTTTTCCAGGTAATTCTGTTTTTGTTTTGGATTTCCAGCATCTGCAGTTTTTTTGTTTTTTCCTCTACACTGTCCCTATCAAACACTCCCAGGACAGGTACAGCATGGGTTTAGATATGGGGTAAAGCTTTCTCAACACTGTCTTCATCAAACACTGTCAGGAAGGGGACAGCAGGGGATTAGATATGGGGTAAAGCTTCGTCTACACTGTCTTCATCAAACACTCCCAGGACAGGTACAGCATGGTGATAGATATGGGGTTAAGATCCATCTCCACTGACCTCATCAAACACCCCCAGGACAGGTACAGCACGGGGTTACATACAGAGTAAACTGTCTTCATCAAACACTCCCAGGACAGGTACAGCATGGTGATAGATATGGGGTTAAGATCCATCTCCACTGACCTCATCAAACACCCCCAGGACAGGTACAGCACGGGGTTACAAACAGAGTAAACTACCCCCATCAAACACTCCCAGGACAGGTACAGCACGGGGTTAGATATGGGCTAAAGCTTGCTCAACATTGTCTCCATCAAACACTGTCAGGAAGGGGACAGCAGGGGATTAGATATGGGCTAAAGCTTTGCTTACACTGTCTTCATCAAACACTCCCACGATAGGTACAGCATGGTGTTAGATATGGGGTTAAGATCCCTCTCCATTGTCCTCATAAGCTGGTTTAAGGTGTGTGTGGGGGGGGGGGCGGAGAGATAGAGAGACAGAGAGGTGGAGTGGGGGGGGTGTGGTTGTATGGACAAACAAGTAGTGATAGAAGCAGATCATCAAAAGATGTCAATGACAATAGTACAATAGAACACATAGGTGTTAAAGTTAAAGTTGGTGATATTATCTAAACGAATGTGCTAATTCAGAATGGATGGTAGGGCACTCAAGGTATAGCTCTAGTGGGGGTGTTTTTTTTTATAATGGAAATAGGTGGGAAAAGGAAAATCTTTATAATTTATAGGTAAAAAAAGGAAGGGGGAAACAGAAAGGGGGTGGGGATGGGGGAGGGAGCTCACGACCTAAAGTTGTTGAATTCAATATTCAGTCCGGAAGGCTGTAAAGTGCCTAGTCGGAAGATGAGGTGTTGTTCCTCCAGTTTGCGTTGGGCTTCACTGGAACAATGCAGCAAGCCAAGGACAGACATGTGGGCAAGAGAGCAGGGTGGAGTGTTAAAATGGCAAGCGACAGGGAGGTTTGGGTCATTCTTGTGGACAGACCGCAGGTGTTCTGCAAAGCGGTCGCCCAGTTTATGTTTGGTCTCTCCAATGTAGAGGAGACCACATTGGGAGCAACGAATGCAGTAGGCTAAGTTGGGGAAAATGCAAGTGAAATGCTGCATTCGTTGCTCCCAGTGCAGAGGGATCTTAACCCCATATCTAACACCATGCTGTACCTGTCCTGGGAGTGTTTGATGAAGACAGTGTAGACGAGCTTTACCCCATATCTAATCCCCTGTTGTCCCCTTCCTGACAGTGTTTGATGGAGACAGTGTTGAGCAAGCTTTAGCCCATATCTAACCCAGTGCTGTACATGCCCTGTGAGTGTTTGATGGGGGCAGTTTCGAGGGAACTTTACTCTGTATCTATCCCCTTGCTATACCTCTCCTGGGAGTGTTTGATGAGCACAGTGGAGAGGGATCTTTACCCCACATCTAACCCTGTGCTGCGCCTGCGCTGGGAGTGTTTGATGGAGACAGTGTATTGCAAGCTTTACCCCATATCTAACCCCGTGCTGCACCTGTCCTGGGAGTGTTTGATGGGGACAGTGTATTGGAAGCTTTACCCCATATCTAATCCCCTGCTGTACCTGTCCTGGGAGTGTTTGATATGGACGGTGTAGAGGAAGCTTTACTCTATATCTAACCCCGGGAAGGACCTGTCCTTGGAATGTTTGATGGGGACAGTGTAGAGCAAGCTTTATTCTGTATCTAACGCCATGCTGTTCCTGCCCTGGGAGTGT
The DNA here is from genome assembly GCA_026770705.1 of Isurus oxyrinchus. NCBI lineage: Eukaryota > Metazoa > Chordata > Chondrichthyes > Lamniformes > Lamnidae > Isurus > Isurus oxyrinchus. The sequence continues at coordinate 61,120,382 of JANJGN010000012.1, read as the reverse complement.
TTGATGGGGAGCGTATTGACGGAGATTTACTTTGTATCTAACCCTTTGCTGTACCTGTCCTGGGAGTGTTTGGTGGAGACAGTGTAGACGAAGCTTTGCCGCATATCTAACCCCGTGCTGCACCTATCCTGGGAGTGTTTGATGGAGACAGTGTAGAGCAAGCTTTACACTGTATCTAACCCCACGTGGTACATGCCCTGCGAGTGTTTGATGGGGGCAGTTTCGAGAGAAATTTACTCTGTGTCTAACCCTGTGCTGTACCTGTCCTGGGAGTGTTTGATGGAGACAGTGTAGTGGGAGCTTTATTCTGTATCGAACCCAGTGCTGTACCTGTCCTAGGAGTGTTTGATAGGGATGGTGTAGAGGAAGCTTTACTCTGAATCTATCCCCGTGGTGTACTTGTCCTGGGAGTGTTTGATGGGGACAGTGTAGAGGAAGTTTTCCCCATATCTAATCCCCTGCTGTACCTGTCCTGGGAGTGCTTGACGGGCACAGTGTAGAGTCAGCTTTAGTCTGTATCTATCCCCGTGCAGTACCTGTCCTGGGAGTTTTTGATGGAGACGGTGCAGAGGAAGCTTTACTCTATCCAACCCCGTTCTGTAACTGTCTTTGGATTGTTTGATGGGGACTGTGTAGACGAAGCTTTACCCCATATCTAATCCCATGCTGTACCTGTCTTGGGAGTGTTTGATGGGGACAGTATCTAGGAAGCTTGACTCTGTATCTAATCCCGTGCTGTACCTGTCCTGGGAGTGTTTGATGGAGACAGTGTAGAGCAAGCTTTACCCCATGTATCACCCAGTGCTGTACCTGTCCTGGGAGTGTTTGATAGGGACGGTGTAGATGAAGCTTTCCTCTGTATCTAACCTCATGTTATACCTGTCCTGGGATCGTTTGATGGGGGCAGTGTCGAGTCAGCTTTATTCTGTGTCTAACCCTTTGCTGTACTTGTCCTGGGCGTGTTTGATGGGGACCATGCAGAGGGAGCTTTACCCCATATCTAACTTGACATATCTAGCTTGACTCTGTATCTAATCCCGTGCTGTACCTGTCCTGGGAGTGTTTGATGGAGACAGTGTAGAGCAAGCTTTACCCCATGTATCATCCAGTGCTGTACCTGTCCTGAGATTGTTCGATCGGGACTGTTTAGAGGAAGCTTTACTGTGTTTCTACCTGCATGCTGGACCTGTTCTGCGGGTGTTTGATGGAGACAGTGTAGAGCAAGCTTTACCCCATATCTAACCCTGTATTGTACCTGTCCTGTGAGTGTTTGATGGGGACAGTGTAGAGTCAGCTTTACTCTGTATCTAACCCCATGCTGTACCTGTCCTGGGAGTGTTTGGTGGAGACGGAACATTGCCCTATATCTAATCCCCCGTTGTATCCTTCCTGAGAGTGTTTGATGGAGACAGTGTAGAGCAAGCTTTACTCTGTATCAAACCGGGTGTTGTACCTGTCCTGGGAGTGTTTGATGGGGACAGTGTAGAGGAAGCTTTACTGTGTATCTAACACCGTGCTGGACGTGTTCTTTGAGTGTGCCTGTGCCCTCCCTGGTCCCCGCTCTTGTCTGGTCTTTTATCTCTCTGGCAGCATTGTCTGCCTCTGCCTAAGCAGACTATTGTTAGTTCAACGAGTACAGTACAGGAAGCTGGTGAAGCTGATTGATGTTATTCTCTCTTTAGGTTCTGCAGACCAGCTTTTTTGGAGTGTCTGTCCTCACAGACCTGGTGTGCCTCCTCCCTCAGCCTGGTAAACGTGTGCAGCGACTCTCCCTGAGGATCAGTGCTCTGCAAGACTGGCTTTTTGCAGGCCTTGCCTTTCCCATAGGCTTTGTAAGTGTTCACTGTCAACAAGAATAACACGGTCTGAGGTCGTGGCTCCCAAGGTCAGGTTGGGCTGGGCCCCGCCCCCGGGGTCGAGGTTCAGTCAAATCCTGGTCCCTGGTTGGAGTTGATGAGCTGACCCTTTGTCTTTCTTTTCCAGTTTGTTGTTGTGAGTTTCTGGCTTCTTTATGCCTTTGACCGAGAGCTTGTTTACCCAAAGATTCTCGACCAGATCATCCCTACGTGGATGAATCACGCGATGGTGAGTAGTGTGTGTGTCTGGAGCCTTCTATGTTGGCCTCAGTGCCGCTTCCCCTCCTGGTTTCTTGAAGTCTTTCTATAATTGTTGAAAGTGTTCGGAATTTCTGTGCCTGACCCAACCCATGCCTGGCCTACCTGCCCCCCACCTGGTCAGTCCGCACCCTGCGTTACCCCCAGCCCACACTTCAGAACTGCGCTCCGGCGCCCTGGCCCCCTCGCCGCTCCGGCCCCCCGGCCCTGGCCCCCCGTCCCGGCACCCCATCGTGACCCATTCACACTCTGGTTTTACCCTTCTTTACAGCACTCGGTGGTTTTGTTGCTGCTCACGTTGGAACTGATCCTGGTCCCACATCACTGCCCTAGTCGCAAGGGAGGCATGGCGCTACTCGTCACCTTCTGCAGCTCCTATATACTCTGGTGAGTTGCCCTTAGTTGCCAAGTTCAAGCAGGTGCCAACAGGAAAAGGATCAGTGTTGATCCAGCCAATGGTTATGGGGCAGTGGCTTGGGGGCAGTGAGGTACTGTACAATTGACCGCAGTGGCTCAGGTACGGGGACTGGATTCAGGAGGTGTGTTCTGAGGAAATGGTTGTTTTCTCTGTCTCTGCCATGTCTTTATCCCATGCCGCTTCCACTGCTCGCTCTGCCCTTTCCCATTATGGTCAAGGGAGAGATGTGGGAACAGAAACAGGTCACGTCTTTATAGTCCTTAAGGTGTTTGAAAATGTTGCAGATCTGAAGGATTTTTGCTGGTTTCTTGATAATGGTTGGATGTTTCTGGCTTTTACTCTAACTCAGGCTTGCCCAGCCTTTTCACATTGGGGGACACATTTCAATTTTTTTCTCGCTCAAGGGGCTGATGACCGAGTTTTGGAAGATAAGGTTTGGCAAACATTAAACATGAATTTCAAATAAAAACTGGTATGAAAAAATCAAACTTGCTGAGCAAAAAGTAGAGTCAAATCAGTGGGCAGCCATTGCCGGCCTTAATGGTGTCTTTTAATCCGTATCACCCGCCACATTATTTATGCATTCCCAAGAAACATGCTGTTTCAATGGCGGACAGGTTCTCATTCGCTCGCCACACCATCATCACGCTGGACACCATACTTAAAGTGCAGCTGTGCGCACACCTCTGTGTTTCCAGACCAGGACTGCTGCAAAGAAGACATAGTCCTGAAAGGCAAAAAGACTGCAGCCCCTCAATTTAATGACGTGACCCTTGAGCACCTTTTGGACACAATGGAAGTCCACCGCGAAATGCCCTCTCCCGCCGCTCTGGCCACAGGATGGGCAGTAACATCACTAATCCAGCATGGGAGGCAGTGGCAGCAGTGGTCAGCGCCAACGACCCAGTACAGCCGACAGCCACCCAGTGCCGAAAGAATATGATCTCCGTTCTGCTAGGATAAGTCACTCTTCTCATCACCCTTAACTCTTATACTGACAAACCCATCACACATCCACAGGGCCCTCACTCACTGCCTATTCAAGAGACATCACCATTCACTCTCTCACACTTACTGTCATTGTCCTCATCCTGTTCATGGGGCCACTCACCACCCATGCAGGCCAGGCACATTTATCATCTGGTCTAGCAGGTGCATCCTTACATTTTCTCCACCTCTATCCATGCAGGACAAGCTGGCACACAAGAGGGAGAGGTCGCAGACTGGTGGAGGAACGCCTGAACTCAAGGCCCTCACAGACTTTGAAAACAGAGCCATCCAGCTGGCTGGCGATGACTGGGACCATTCCTGTGCTGACAGTGGGGTTGGCGCTGCTCTACTAAGTGAAAATCCAACAGTGCAACAACCATCAGACAACCCATGCTGTGAGTGATGTGTCCTGTTTCACAGGCCAATGTCATGCACTAATTATCTCTCCTTGCTTCCGCAGGCACATCTGGGAAACAGCTGATGGAGCCCACAACCCAGGGCCTCCAATCAAGCCCCAAAGAAACCTCTGAAGAGGAATCTGAAGGCACCTTCATTGAAGCCCTGTCACAGCGCTCACCCACACCCTCCACCAGCACAGAGACACACACCTCGGTGGGACTTAGCTTTAGAGTAGCCTCGGGGTCGCAATCTAGTGAGCACCTCGCACTGTCCGATCCACAACAGGCGGAGGCAGGGACCTCCCAGGTCCCCAGCGCTCGGAGGACTGCTGGAGGCCAGAACATTGCTGAGTCCGAGTCAGATGACGAGTCTCTGGACTCGGTCATGTCACAGTTGCTGGAGCTGCAAAGACAAGCTCGGGAACATCAGAAAGGGATCTCCGCTGCACTCCTCAGATTGCAAGGCAATATGGAGGAGTCTGTCCGTCTTCAGGCTGAGGTGATAGCACCGGCATTGCAACGCACCGGGGTCAACACTGGCAGGATGACGGCCGCCATGGAGACCTTGGTCCAGGACTTCAATCCTGCACTGCTGCATGGGCTCAACTTCATCGCTGACGCTGTGGTTGGCCTCCAACAGTATCTTTGTGAGAGGGGTGCTAGGCAGCTTGATCTCACTCCAGCTACCCCTTCTCCTCAAGGAGTCAGCCAGAGGCCCTCAGGCACCCATAGGGAGGAGGATCAGGAAGTGCACGCTCCGGGGCCATCCATCCAGGTGACTCTGAGTGTGTCTGGACCACCCAACTCCCCTCTTCCTGTGACCTCAGCAGCTCCAGCTCCACAGGCCGAGGAGGGTGCCACACAGCAGGACCCCGAAAGCAGGCTGTGGCCCACCAAGTCTTGGCCCTCCAGAGGACGCCCACCAAAGTCACCACAGACAGGGTGTCACAGTCAGCAGGCTGCCTCCACCTCCACTGTGGATGTCCGGGAAGCACCAAGACGCAGCGCCAGGGTTAGGAAGGTTAAAAAGATGCAGTTGCATGGCCTGGGCACGGAATTTAATCATTTGTACAATACTGCTCACTATTGTCGATAAACTCCCTGCCTATGGCTCCTTGTTCTGATGAGCAGTGTTTGTGTCACTCAGATGTGAAACCTTTCTGCACAAGGTAAAGGCAGATGTCTCAGTCCAGGGCCTCTTCCCTGTGCTCTCTACAGCCTTCAGACCACAGTGATGGTCCAGCCTTACACTCCCTGGAAACATTACTCATGCCTGCACCTCGGCGGTGCTGGTCATTGCTGCCAGAATGTAGTGGGCAGGTGCCACAGAATTCTCTCATTCTCTCTGTGTGCTCTCAGCACCTTTAAGATGGGGCTGGCCCCCATCACACCAGCATCTGGGACCAGTGCTCCTAAAGGGGTCAGGTGCTAAAGGCTGAAAAAGGATCAGATGCATTTAAAGTTTCACAGCTGCGTTCGTATGATATGACCCTGATCACAGAGCTGGGCCTCCAAAAGGCATTCTAGTGACAAGTCACTGAACTCTTCCTGGCTTTCAGGGCCATGTCTTTTCTGGAGCAGTCCTGGGCTGCAAGCATGGAGAACTGTGTGGACAGCTGCAGTTTAAATATGGCAGCTGGAGCAAGGAAATGGTGTGGTAACGGTGTGGCGGGCAATTCAGAGGCTGCCCGCCAGTGAGACGATTGCCCTCGGCCAGACATGAATCAGATATTCTCAGAGGCTGTGAGGATCTATGGAGTCTCCTCACTGCATGCAGCATCATCCTCCACAAATCTAGCAATTATGAGGACCTCCCAAGCGTGCCTGACTTGTCTGGCCAGTACGATGGGCTGATCGCCATCATTGTTGCCTTCGGCCTCCTCAGTCTCATCCCTGTGTACGTCCTCATCGGAGGAGACGTGCAGCTCCTCCATCTACTCCTCAGCCAGTTCCTCCACCCATTGCAGCGCCAGGTTGTGAAGGGCGCAGCAGGTGATGATGATGCATGACATCATCTGCGGACTGTATTGCAGGGCTCCACCAGACTGGTCAAGACACCAGAACCTCATTTTCAGCATCCTGATGGTCTGCTCCACCACGGTGCGAGTTGCAGCGTGAGCCTGGTTATACCTTCGCTCTGCTGCAGTCTGAGGCCTTGCACGGGTGTCATCAGCCACATCCTCTGCGGGGAGCCCTTGTCCCCGAGGAACCATCCCTGCAGCCCTTGTGGACCCTGAAAGACGTTAGGGATCTGTGACTGACTGAGAATGGAGGAGTCGTGTACACTCATTGGGAACTGAGCGCAGAGCTGCAGGTTGCGTTTGTGGTGGTTGCACACCAGCTGCACATTTAGTGAGCAGAAGCCCTTGCGGCTGACATAATTGACCGCTTGTTGCGACAGAGACCTGAGCGCCGTGTGAGATGGCCGTGTGCAAATCCAATTGCTCTTGCATCCTGGCTCTCCTGGTTCTGGGCGAAATGCACAAAGTTGTGTGCCCTCATGAAGATGGCTGACCTCATGCATTTGTGGGTGGAGGCTTGTGAAATGTCACAGAGGTCACCTGTGGAGCCCTGAAAGGAGTCACTGACGTAAAAAAAAATGATCACCACGGTCACTTTCACAGCTACGGGCAGTGGATGCCCTCCATGTCCCCACTGCACCAAATCCTGCAACAGTTGGCAGATGTGACCGACCAATTCCCTTGACATGCGCAGTGTTCGGTGACCATGGTTCTCGGTCATCTGTGGCCCCTCTCCCTCCGCGCCCGTGCTCTCTGCCCGCGTCCTGCCTCCCTCCCGCCCCCTTCCTTAGATGAGGCTGTCCCTGGTCAGGATCAATGGAGACTGTTGGAGTCAAGCCTGAACACGACAAGCTTACCACATGGCTTTATGTAGTCTGCTGAGAGATTGTTCTGTCATGTAATTGTCCATTACTGATGATGTATTTGATATTAATGCTTTTAGACTACATATCCCCCACATCTCTAACTCTGTTCAATATGATATATACGTGATCCTGCATCTCCCCACCGAAGTCTTTGCCTCCATCTCTGGCCCACTGTGGTGGTTTCACCAGTTTTACTGGCTTTGTTTTCAGCTCTCAGAGTATGTTTCATCAGAATATCAAGTTCTCCATGTTCTCTCTTGAACTCAGATTAGTATGTGAATCATCAGAGATTGCCAACTCTCTGGTCAGGTCGTCTTCCTGTTCCTCTGGGCAACTGGTCTGTTCCATTGGTCTTTTTCTTGTAGATGCAGGTCTGCTTCTGTTTCTTTTCACTGTTCCATTTTCAGTCTCTACAAGATAAGATTATGGATGTAGTGTTTTTTCTAAAACCTGGCCTTCGCGATCCTGGTCACAAATCTATACTGATTCCCCTGATAAGGCATGTATTCTATAGTGTTGAGTATAGTTGCTGGTTTGATTTGCACGATACTCATCCTCCTTCACCCTTACACTCTCTATATCTGTTGCTTTGAGGCATGGCATAATTGTGTGTGGAAGAACAGGAAGTTGAGTCCACAGTTGCCTACCCATTAAAAGTTTGGATGGAGTCAGATCATTCTGGAGCGGTTTAGAATGGTGGCTCAACAGTACCAAGTTAATATTGTAATTTTTCTTCAACAAAGTCTTTACTGTCCTTGCTCCTCTTTTGGCCTCCCCATTAGCTTGCAGGTATCTGTGTGAACTAGTCGTGTGGTCAAATCCACAGCCTTCTGTGAGCTGCTTAAAACATTTGTTGGCAAATGGCGGCTATGGAAATCAGGAATGCCGTGTATGGCAAAACCTCTTTCAAGATGGAACCATGACGATGTTTAACCTCAATCCATCTGGAATAATAGTCAACAACAATGAGTAATGTTTTTCCTTTGATCTTGAAAAGACCCCTTCCAAGACGTTCCTACGGTCTGGATGGGAATGAGGATACCATCACTTATTCCCTTTGTTCCTGGTGACAGAATGCACAAGTGATGAAGGTTGAAATCATTTCCTCCTAATGATTTTGACATCCCTGGCCCACCATACAGAATTTCACACTCTGGCATGACGCCTTGTAATATCTAGGTACCCTGGTGTATCCTCTGAAGGATCTCGCATCTGAGGACACTAAGCATGACCAATCTCTCATCATAAATCAGCAAGTCATCCCCAACACTGAAATATTGCTTCAGGATGAGATTATCTGGAACATAGACTGGCCATCCTTAGATGCAGCATTCCCAATTTGAGCATGTTCTTCAGCTTTTGGTGCCTTTTGAATCTTGTTTATCCTCTGTTGTTGCCGGTAGAAATTTTGTGGCCAATGAAGAAAAGGACTTGCCATCTTTGAAATTGCTGTCCTGTTCAGGCTTTTTGACAGGATTGTGTGACAGTGCATCTGTTGCTGTTTGTTTTTCTCGTTAGTGAGGTTTGTCCACCTGTTTCTTGCTTGATGCAAGCTGTCCTTCCATGTGATGAGCTTGTGGTCCCTTCACCTGCATGTCTTGGGGAATCTGCCTGGTTTTCTCAAGGTTTTCACATGGATCGATTGGACTCTGGTGCTCTCACCTCACAGCACTTGTTTCAGTCTTCTCAATAAGTATTTTGAAATTCTGCCCTGAATTCTTTCCATTTTTTTCTTGGCTTCCGAATTTGTCTACATTATGATGAGTTGTTGATCTGTGCAAGCTTTTCAGCTTAACAGCGAACACGCTGGATTTTGGATCACATAAAGGTTTCTGTGATTTCCCTTTGTACTGAAGTTTAGCAGTCAAATGTCTGTTGATTGGGCCATCAGCAGCAGCAGCAGAACTGTACTCAAACACAATCTGTAACCTTATGGCCTGGCATATCCCCATTCTACCATAACCATCAAGCCAGCGGATCAACCCTGGTTCAATAAAGAGTGCAGGAGGGCATGCCAGGAGCAGCACCAGGCATACCTAAAAATGAGGAGTCAACCTGGTGAGCCCTGACACAGGACTACTTGCATGCCAAACAGCATAAGCAGCAAGTGATGGACAAAGCTCAGCAATTCCACTACCAACGGATCAGATCTAAGCTCTGCAGTTCTGCCACACCCAGTCTTGGTGGTGGACAATTAAACAACTCACTAGAGGGGAAGGCTGCACAAAAATCCCCATCCTCAATGATGGAGGAGCCCAGCACAGCAGTGCAAAAGATAAGGCTGAAGAATTTGCAACAGTCTTCAGCCAGAAGTGCTGAGTGGATGATCCACCTCGGCCTCCTCCAGAGGCCCCCAGCATCACAGATGCCAGTCTTCAGCCAATTCGATTCACTCCATGTGATAGCAAGAAATGGCTGAAGGCACTGGATGCTGCAAAGACTATGGGCCCTGACAATATTGCGGCAATAGTACTGAAGACATGTGCTCCAGAACTTGCTGCACCCCATGCCAAGCTGTTCCAGTACAGCTACAACACTGTCATCTACCCAGCTATGTGGAAAATTGCCCAGGTATGTTCTGTGCACAAAAAGCAGGACGAATCCAACCCAGCCAATTACCACCCCATTAGTCTACTCTTGCTCAACAGTGCTGTCAAGCAGCACTTTCTTAGCAATAACCTGCTCACTGATGCCCAATTTGGTTTCCACCAGGGCCACTCAACTCCTGACCACATTACAGCCTTGGTTCAAACATGGACAAAAGAGCTGAACTACCGAGGTGAGGGGAGAGTGACTGGCCTTAACATCAAGTTCACATTTGACTGAGTGTGGCATCAAGGAGCCTACAGCAAAACTGGAGTCAATGGGAATCAGGGGGAAAAGTCTCCCCTGGTTGGAGTCATACCCAACACAATGGAAGATGGTTGTGGCTGTTGGAGGTCAGTTATCTCAGTTCCATGACATCACTGCAGGAGTTCATCAGGGCAGTGTCCTAGGCCCATCTTCAGCTGCTTCATCAATGACCTTCATTCCATCATAAAGTCAGAAGTGGGGATGTTTGCTGATGATTGAACAATGTTCAACAACATTTGCAACTCCTCAGATACTGAAGCAGCCCATGTCCAAATGCAGCAAGACCTGGACAACATCCAGGCTTGGGCTAACAAGTGGCAAGTAACATTCGTGCCACACAAGTGTCAGGCAATGACCATCTCCAAAAGGAGAGAAACCAGCCTTCGCTCCTTGATGTTCAATGGCATTGCCATCACTGAATCCCCCACTATCAACACCCTGGGGGTTACTATTGACCAGAAACTGAACTGGACTAGCTGTATAAATACTGTGACTACAAGAGCAGGTCAGAGGCTAGGAATCCTGTGGTGAGTAACTCACCTGCTGACTCCCCAAAGCCTGTCCACAATCTACAAGGCACAAGTCAGGAGTGCGATGGAATACTCCTCGCTTGCCTGAATGAGTGCAGCTGCCACAGCACTGAAGCTGGACACCGTCCAGGGCAAAGCAGTCCGCTTGATTGGCACCACATCCATAAACATTCACTCCCTCCACCACCGATGCACAGTAGCAGCAGTGTGTACCATCTACAAGATGCACTGCAGGAATTTACCAAGGCTTCTTAGATGGCACCTTCCAAACCCACGACCATTACCACCTAGAAGGACAAGGGTAGCAGATAGATGGAACACCACCACCTGTAAGTTCCCCTCCAATTTACTCACCATCCTGTCTTGGAACTATATCACCGTTCCTTCACTGTGGCTTGGTCAAAATCCTGGAACTCCCTTCCTAACAGCACTGTGTGTGTACTTACACCACATGGACTGCAGGGGTTCAAGAAGGCAGCTCACCACCACCTTCTCAAAGGCAAATAGGGATGGGTAATAAATGTTGGTCCAGCCAGCCAAGCCCACATCCTGTGAATAAATAAAAAAAAATGTCTCCTGGACCATCAAGTCATATGATTGATGGCTAGAGGAAGCCTTGCTTTAGCCACTGTCCTGTGTCTGAAAGAACTGAAATTCCTGCTCCGGTGTCTAATTTGAAGTTTGTTCAATGTCTGTTGACAATAATGTCCATGTTCCCATTGGATCCTGTAATTTCTCCCAAGAATGGCACTTCATTGTCTTTTGCATTTTCAGTTCCTTGAATTCTGTGTTTTCATTCGTTTATCTTTAAATGTCAGTATTAGGAGCTTTTTGCTACAGCATACAGATTTAAACTGTCCTCCCCTCTTTCAAGAATGGCACTCTGCATTTTTGGCGAGACTCTCTGCACCAGTGCAGCTTTTCCCGCACAGCAAGAACACTGAGCAATGGCGGCTGCTGTGCTTTTGTCGCACATTCCCTGTTTTGGATTAGGTGCACTGCTACTTGTGTGTCCTACAATCTGCACCATGTCAGTTGTATTTCTCCACAAAATCTCCTTGTTGTCTCAAACAAATAAACAATTTTGCTTTCTCGTTTCTGCCTACCTTGTTAACTGCCTTTGGCGTTGTTAAACCCTCTCTGGACTGTAGAAATTCTGATAAAGTCTCCTCTAACACTCTTAGAACAATAAAATGCTGAGTTAATTTGTCTTTCATGACTCCACGTTCACAATTCTTTGCTAGTTGATATAAATTATTAATGAAAGAATCTACGCTTTCTACCGGTCTTTGGGCACACCTATTGAACTTCACCGTTCTGTGATTGTGTTTCTTCTAAGGCTGAAATATGTACCAAAAGCTTTTACAACATCTTCGTATGTCACCGTTTCTTTGTTTATGCTTTGTTTGATCATTACGTCATCTGCACTACTGCCAATGGCGCAGAGAAGGGTACTGACCTGTTCGTTGCTAAGCTTCTCTGCTAATCATGAAGTGGTTCTATATCTGGTAAACCAACAATGTCAGTTTTGCCACTTCTTGGCTTGATCTGGACCTTCCACACGTTAAAGCATTCTGGTAAGGGTAAGATTTTCTCCATGGTTTTTCTTCACTCTAGCCTTTGGTTGAGTTCTTTTGACGTTTTTCTAATGCTGTCCATCTGTTGCAGTCATTTCTCTCACTGCCTCTTCCGGTTACTGGGCTCTTTACTCTGTTTTTTCTGTTATCTTTTCTGCTGTCACCATCTGTTATCATCGTTGTGGGTCTTAGCTTAGATTGTCCCTGGTCAGGATCAACAGAGTCTGCTGGAGGCAAAATATTGGTAAACTTTAGCTTTCATTAAATATTCTTCTAACTATGTACAGTACAAGGCTAAGTATGAAGCTTCACACAGAACTATCTCTCTGTTATGGCACAGCGGTTGGTAAATGCTGAGCTGCTCAAATCCCAGAGGGAAACTTGAAACAGCTGCCACAACTGTTAGCAATTTGTACTTTATTTCAAGATGCATGCCTTGAATTCAGTAGTAACCGAGAGGTTTTGTTTACACAATTAAGTTAAACATTTATTAATAGAAGACAACATTTTAAGCACATACCTAGGTCTATGAATTACTACTATAATAACTCCAAAATCTCCTAATTAATCTCTCTCCCAGTTACACCTCCATTAAGTAAAACAACATAGTAACAGTAAACCAACATAGATTTCAACAGACCCAGGCAAAGCATGTAATACCCTGGACAGTGATAATCAAAGTGAGTTCTCTTAGCTTCAGTTCCTGTAGACATCAGCTCGATACATGGAAGTTGGTGGCTTTTCACACTTGTTAGATCTTATGTCTTCTCCTTACACATAACCTCATCTCCTTTTTATACAGGTTTCTCCCCTTTTAATGTAAGTTCCATTGTCTTTGCAACGGTACTTTTCCTATTAAATTAATTTTCCATCGTAGCCATATTATGAGTAATAGTTGGGAAAAATAAGAACTCTATTTGGTTTAGTCTCTTGTCTAGGTGTAATACATTACCATTTCTTTGAAATTCATGAGTCTGATTTATCTAAAATGTTCCTCATACCTCTCATTCTAAAACTTCAGCCATGTTTACGTATTTAGCATTTCAAACCTAGCTTCTCTTTTGATAACTGAAAAGCTCCAGACTAGCTGTCTGCAATTCAATTAAAGCACGCACACTGACACGTACACACACTGACACATACACACACACACTGACACATACACACACACACACACACACACACACACACACACACACTGACACACACACACACACACACACTGACACACACACACACACACACATACTGACACACACACACACACACACTCTCTCTCACACACATACACTCTCACACTCACACACGCACACTGACACACACACGCACACACTCTCACACACATACACTCTCTCACGCACGCACACTCTCACACACGCACACTCTCACACACGCACACACTCACACACGCACACACTCTCACACACGCACACTCTCTCACACACGCACACTCTCTCACACACGCACACTCTCTCACACACGCACACTCTCACACACGCACACTCTCACACACACGCACACTCTCTCACACACGCACACTCTCTCACACACGCACACTCTCTCACACACGCACACTCTCTCACACACGCACACTCTCTCACACACGCACACTCTCTCACACACGCACACTCTCTCACACACGCACACTCTCTCACACACGCACACTCTCTCACACACGCACACTCTCTCACACACGCACACTCTCACACATATGCACACACACACACTGACACACACTCTGACACACACACACACTCTGACACACACACACACACACACTCTCTGACATACAGAGAAACTAATCCAAACCCCACTATGAGCCTACCGTTGCAATAAATCACAATATTATGGATTTTTTTATTTTCATGACACACTCAGCATACTATGTTGTCATGTGACCATACATCACTGATGTAAACTGTATGTTTACATATTTAAGATTTATCTTGTGCCCCTAACATGAGGTTATACACAGTGAGGACAGTAAAAGCAATGATACTCTCCACGTAAACCCTGCTATCTTTTTTTTCCAGGGTGCTGTGGATTCGCCACAGGTCAGCAATCTGGGTCTACCCCATTCTGGAGGCACTTAGTCCCGTTGGCGTGGGGATCTTTCTTACAGTAGCTGTTCTTGTAACCATTGCCCTTTATGTTGTGGGTGAGAAACTGCATCATTGGCGATGGGGTAAGTCAAACTGACCTGAGCTGGACCTTAACAAAAACAAAAATACCTGGAAAAACTCAGCAGGTCTGGCAGCATCTGTGGATAGGAGCACAGTTAACGTTTCGAATCCGAATCCCTTCAACAGAATTGAGTGAAAAACTTAGTAACTTTTACTTAATTTTGTTGAAGGGCCATTCGGACTCAAAACATTAACTATGCTCCTATCCGCAGATGCTGTCAGGCCTGCTGAGTTTTTCCAGGTATTTTAGTTTTTGTTTTGGATTTCCAGCATCTGCAGTTTTTTTGCTTTTATCTGAGCTTTACCATACCCTAGCTCAATCCCAGGACAAGCTCCATTCACGCAGACTGACCTCGTCCTGTCTCAGTCCCAGGACCAGCTCCATTCACGCTGACTGACCTCGTCCAGTCTCAGTCCCAGGACCAGCTCCATTCTCACAGACTGACCTCGTCCTGTCTCAGTCCCAGGACCAGCTCCATTCTCACAGACTGACCTCGTCCTGTCTCAGTCCCAGGACCAGCTCCATTCTCACAGACTGACCTCGTCCTGTCTCAGTCCCAGGACCAGCTCCATTCTCACAGACTGACTTCGTCCTGTCTCAGTCCCAGGACCAACTCCATTCTCACAGACTGACCTCGTCCTATCGCAGTCCCAGGACCAGCTCCATTTTCACAGTTATATGTGGGCCTTATATTGACTCTATGTCACATTCATTTGAAAATGTAGCTGTTTGCTTTAAACAGCTGAACTCTACCCAGTTGGTGCCCATGTCTCAGCTCAATCTCTGCACTGGTAATCTAGTAGCTTTCTATGGGAATTCTCTAGTGGATCTCTGCACAGATATTGGTGTGCCAGTGGAACTCTACGCTGGTATTGGCGCACCAGTGGGTCTCTACACTGGTATTGGTGCACCAGCAAATCTCTATGCTGGTATTGTTGCGCCAGTGGATCTCTATCCTGATATTGGTGCGCCAGTGGATCTCAATGCTGGTATTGGTGTACCAGTGGGTCTCTACACAGTATTAGTATGCCAGCAGATGTCTACACTGGTATTGGTGCGCCAGTGGATCTCTACGTTGGTATTGATGCACCAGTGGATCTCTAGAAGTCAGTCTTCAGCTCGATCTTTATTATGTGATAGAGCATGTATATGGGGGTTTGGGGGACCAACCGGGGGCTGTATTGTGCGGTGGAGACCAGATCAGTGGGAAGGCGGTGGAATTGTGCGTGGCCCCGGAGATCTCTAGTACTGATGATTACACTAAATGAACAGTAGATCTTATCCCAATCCTCACTTCCACTGCCTCTCTAACACATCCACTAATCACACAAGATGAAACCCACATTGCCTCTATGCATGTTATAATTCATAATGTGCAATGAAATTTTCCAAATCATGTATTACTCTGGGGAAGTAGAGGGGCTCATCAAACTGTTTAATTTTATTATTATTGAAAACCTGGGATTTGGACCAGGACAGGTGCAGCACGGGATTAGATACAGTCCCCTGTCCCCATCAAACACTCCCAGGGCAGATACAGCATGGGGTTTAGATACAGAATAAAGCTCCCTCTACGTTGTCCCCAACAAGCGCTCACAGGACAGGTGCAGCCCGATGTTAGATACAGAATAAAGCTCCCTCTACACTGTCCCCATTTCCAGAAGGCATTTGATAAGGTGCCACATCAAAAATTATTACGGAAAATAAAATTGCATGTTGTAGAGGTGAATAGAAGATTGGCTGGTTGGCAGAAAGCAGAGAGTCTGTATAAATGTCTTTTTCGGATTGGCAGGATGTGACAGTATAGGGGTCTGTACTGGGCCCTCAACTTTTTACGATTTACATCAATGACTTAGATGAGGGGAGTGAAGACATGGTAGCTAAATTTGCAGATGACACAAAGATAGGTAGGAAAGTATGTTGTCAAGAGGACAGGAGGTTGCAGATGGATATAGACAAGTTGAGTGAGTGGGCAAAGACTTAACAAATGGAGTTTAATGTGAAGTTGTTCACTTTGGCAGGAAGAACAAAAAAGCAGAGTATTACTTAAATGGAGAATGGCTGCATAATTCTGAGGCACAGAGGGATCTCAGTGTTCTAGTATGTGAGTCACAAAAAGTCAGTATGCAGGTTCAGTAATTAAGAAGGCTAATGGAATGCTATTCTTTATTACGAGAGGGATTGAACATAAAAGTAAGGATGTTATGCTTCAGTTATACAGGGCATTGGTGAGACTGCACCTCGAATACTGTGTGCAGTTTTGGTCTCCTTATTTAAGGAAGATTGTAAATGCATTGGAGGCGGTTCAAAGGAGGTTAACTAGATTGATACCTGGAATGAGTGGGTTGTCTTATGAGGAAAGGTTGGACAGACTGGGCTTGTTTCCACTGGAGTTTAGAAGAGTGAGGGGTGATTTGATTGAAGTATACAGGATCCTGAACGGCCATGACAAGGTGGATGTGGGAAGGATGTTTCCTCTTGTCCGTGAGTCCAGAACTAGTGGGCACTGGTTTAAAATTAGGGGGTGCCCTTTTAGGACAGAGATGAGGAGAATTTTTTTCTGAGGGTTGTATGACTTTGGAACTCTTTGCTTCAGAAGGTGGTGGTGGTGGAGACATTGAATATTTTTAAGGCAGAGGTAGATAGATTATTTTTAGGCAAGGGAATCAAAGATTATTGGGGGTTAGATGGGAATGTAGAAATTGAAACAAGATCAGTAGCCATGATCTTATTGAATGGCAGAGCAGTCTCGAGGGACCAAATGGCCTGCTTCTGTTCCTATTTCTTTTGTTCTCTCCCCATCGAACACTCCCAGGACAGGTACAGCATGGGGTTAGATACAGAGTGAAGCTGCCTCTACACTGTCCCAATTAAGCACTCACAGGACAGGTACAGCAGCTTTAAATGTACAGGCACCCAGAGTGGTAAAAATTAGATCCCTGCAGAGATACATTAGTAATAGGAAATGCTGCTAAGCACTAACTGATAGTAGGTGAGGGTGTGATCCTCTGGGAGGCTTGTTGGGAACTGAAGCTCAGCTGCTGCTGAGTATAACCCACTCTTTAGTAGTTCTATGATTGAGGTATTGTATAGATGAAGGTGTGCAGGCAGAGGTTTGCGGTTATTCAAGTATTTTTGGCAGATTGTGTGTGCGCAGTCATGGTTCCACTGGTGTAATTCCCAGAGGAAGTGAGCAGAAATGGAAATGAAGGAGGGCATCAGGGACACAGAAGGAGGGCTAGACCCAGGTCAGGGGTATCTGAATGACTGAGCCCCCAGTGGCTATGCGTGAATGTGGCTTTATCATTTGTGGCTTCCTGCTCTGCCTGTTCCCTATTCTTTTCTACTGGTTCTTGCTGCTTATTGTGCTAAATGTGCTTTTGTGCTGAGGTTATCTTAGTGATGCAGGTTGCCTGAGAGTCAGCAGTACACTGGAGCCTGGTGTTGAGCTCGTCAGGATCACAAACAGCAACTCCAGCCAAGGTAAGGACCTCTTTTCCTGACGCCTGCCCCTTCCTGTCGACAACCAGGCACCTGGCCCTCCCCCCAGGCACCTGGCTCACTCTCTTTCTCTCTCTCTCCCCCTGCACCCAATCTCCCCACCCTGATGCCTGGCCCTCCCCACCACCCCCCGGCGCACGCCCCTTCTCGCCTTTACCCCTCCCCCCTCCAGCGCCAGCCCCATCTCCTAGTCCCCCAACGCCCACTACCCTTTCTCCTTTCCCTAACTGGGTTTCAGCCTCTGTTCCTGATTGGCATGCTACCTGGACTCAGCATTGTGTTTATTGTGGCTCCATTTGTGCCCAGCTACCTGCTCACCACCCCACACCCACCGAGGTCAGAGCTTATGTTCTCCAAGTCTGTGCAAGATCTGTTTTTAACCCAGCAGCCTGATCTTTGCCCCAATGGCCTGGGGCCCTAGCAGGGTCGGGGGAGCAAATGCTGAACCCCGGGGCGGGAAGTGCGGAGGCTGGGAGAGGGGGGTGGAGGGGTGAGGATGGAGACCTGGGGCAGAGGCCTGGGCACCAGGGTGGGGAGGGTGGAGGCGGAGAGGGGAGAGACCTGGGGGGGTGGGGTGTGGAGACCCGAGATCCAGGGATAGAGCAGAGACTGGGGCAGAGAGCAGAGCTGTCACAGAATCTGAATCTCACCATGCAGAAGAGGCCTTCGGCCCATCAAGTCTGCACTGACACGTGAGAAACACCTGACACACCTACCTCATCCCATTTACCAGCACTTGGTCCATAGCTTTGAATGTTATAAAAACAAAAAACTGAGGATGCTGGAAATCCAAAACAAAAACAGAAATACCTGGAAAAACTCAGCAGGTCTGGCAGCATTGACGGAGAAGAACAAAGTTGACGTTTCGAGTCCTCATGACCCTTGAATGTTATGACGTGCTGAGTGCTCATCCAGGTACTTTTTAAAGGATGTGAGGCAACCCACCTCCACCACCCTCCCAGGCAGTGTATTCCAGACCGTTACCACCCTCTGGGTAAAAAGGTTTTTCCACACATCCCCCACTAAACCTCCTGCCCCTCACCTTGAACTTATGTTCCCTTGTGACTGACCCTTCAACTAAGGGGAACAGCTGCTCCCTATCCACCCTCTCCATGCCCCTCATAATCTCGTACACCTCGATCAGGTCGCCCCTCAGTCTTCTCTGCTCCAATGAAAACAACCCAAGTCTATCCAACCTCTCTTCATAACTTAAATGTTTCATCCCAGGCAACATCCTGGTGAATCTCCTCTGCACCCCCTCCAGTGCAATCACTTCCTTCCTATAATGTGGCGACCAGAATTGCATTCAGTCTCCAGCTGTGGCCTCATCAAGGTTCTATACAGCTCCAACATGACATCCCTACTTTTGTAACCTGTGCCTCAATTAATAAAGGCAAGTGTCCCATATGCCTTTTTCAGCACCCCTCTATCATGCCCCTCCGCCTTCAGAGATCTACGGACACACACGCCAAGGCCCCTCTGTTCCTCAAAGCTTCCTAGTGTCATGCCGTTCGTTGAATACTTCCTTGTCAACTTATTCCTTCCAAAGTGTATCACCTCTCACTTTTCTGGGTTAAATTCCATCTGCCACTTATCTGCCCATTTGACCATTCCATCTATATCTTCCTGTAGCCCAAGGCACTCAACCTCACTGTTAACCACCCGGCCAATCTTTGTCATCGACAAACTTACTAATCCTATCCCCCACGTAGCCATCTATGTCGTTTATGTAAATGGCGAATAATAGGGGACCCAGCACAGATCCCTGTGGTACGCCTTGGACACTAGCTTCTAGTCACTAAAGCATCCTTCTGTCATCACCCTCTGTCTCCTACAACTAAGCCAATTTTGAAACCACCTTATCAAATTACCCTGTATCCTATGTGCATTTGCCTTCTTTATAAGTCCCCCATGTGGGACCTTGTCAAAGGCTTTGCTGAAATCCATTGAAACCACATCAACTACACTACCCTCATCTGCACACCCGGTCACCTCCTCAAAAAATTCAAACAAATTTATTAGGCATGACCTCCCTCTGACAAAGCCATGCTGACTATCCCTGATCAAACCTTGCCTCTCCAAGTGGAGATAGATTCTCTCCTTAATTTTCTCCAATAGTTTCCCTACCACTGATGTGAGACTCACTGGCCTGTAGTTCCCTGGCTTACCTCTACAACCCTTCTTAAATAACGGAACCACATTAGCTGTTCTCCAGTCCTCTGGTACCTCCCCTGTGGCCAGAGAGAAATTACAAATTTGGGTCAGAGCCCCTGCGATCTCCTCCCTTGCCTCCCTCAGCAGTCTGGGACACAAATCATCCGGACCTGGAGATTTGTCCACTTTTAAGCCTGCCAACATCTCCAATACCTTGTCACTCCTGATATCAATTTGCTTAAGAACCTCGCAGTCTCTCTCCCTGAGTTCGATACCTTCATCCTCATTCTCTTGGGTGAAGACGGATGTGAAGTATTCGTTCAACACTCTACCGATGTCCTCTGGCTCCACCCATAGATTGCCTCCTTGGTCCCTAATGGGCCCTACTCTTTCCCTGGTTATCCTCTTCCCATTGATATACTTATAGAATATCTTGGGATTTTCCCTATTTTTACCAGCCAGAGCTTTCTCATATCCCCTTTGCTCTCCTAATTTTTTTCTTAAGCTTCACCCTGCACTTTCTGTGCTCCACTAATGCCTCTGCTGATTTGCTTCCCTTATACCTGCTAAAAGCCTCTTTTCCTTCTCATCCTATCTTAAATATCTCTGGTCATCCATGCTTCTCTGGGCTTGTTACTCTTTTCTATCACCCTAGAGGGAACATGTTGAGCTTGTACTCTCCCCATTTCCTTTTTCAACACCCCCACTGCTCCTCTGTAGATTTCTCCACAAGTAGCTTTTCCCAGTCTACCTTGGCTAGATCCTGCCTTATTTTACCAAAATCTGCTCTCCCCCAATCCAAAACATTTTTTTGCAACTTGTCTACTTTTTTGTCCATAACAAGCTTAAACTGTACCATGTTGTGGTCGCTTTCACTAAAATGCTCCCCCACCACCACCTTAGCCACCTGTCCGGCTTCATTCCCCAGAATTAGGTCCAGCACAGCGCCGTCCCTTGTTGGACCCTCTACACATTGACCTAGAAAGTTCTCCTGTACACATTTCAAGAAATCCACTCCATCCAAGCCCTTAATACTTTGTCTATCCCAATTAATGTTGGAAATTTGAAATCATCTAATATAATTACCCTATTATTGTTTTTACACACCTCTGCAAATTGTGCACATATTTGCTCCTCAATTTCCCGCTGACTATCTGAGGGTCTATAATAAACACATAATAACGTGGCTGCCCTCTTTTTATTCCTAAGCTTTATCCACAAAGCTTCATTTGATGCCCCCTCCAAGATATCATCTCTCCTTACTGCAGTAACTGACTCCTTAACTAATAATGCAATGCCCCCTCTTTTACCCCCTCCCGTCTCGCCTGAAGATTCTACATCCCAGAATGTTGAGCTGCCAATCCTGCCCCTCCCTCAACCACGTCTCAGTGATGGCTACTATATCACAATTCCAAGTGTCAATCCTCACCGTTAACTCACCCGTTTTACCTGTAATACTCCTGGCATTAAAGTAGAGGCCATCCAGCCTTGCCTTACTCCCTTGAAACTTAATGCAGCTGTACTCCCTCTGACTTGATTATTTTACTGTATTGTGATGTGTCCCAGTTCTGCTAACATTCTGTGTCCCCTCCCTCTCCTGAATTAGCTTAAACTCCTCCCAACAGCATTAACAAACCCGCCCGCAAGGATGTTAGTCCTGCTCTGGTTCAGATGTAGACCCTTCCGCTTGTACAGGTCCCACCTTCCTCAGAAATGGTGCCAGTGATCCAGGAATCTAAAACCCTCCCTCCTGCACCCACCCTTAAGCCACGTATTCATCTATGCTATTTTCCTATTTCTGTGCTCGCTAGCACGTGGTACTGGGAATAATCCAGAGATTACAACCTGAGAGGTCCTGCTTTTCAGTCTGCTGCCTAACTCCTTGAATTCTTGATGCATGACCTCATCCCTCTTTCTACCTATGTCATTGGTACCAACATGTACCATGACCTCTGCCTTATCACCCTCCCCCTTCAGGATGCCCTGTCCGGTGCCTGATATGAGGGATCCCAGATGGGTTGGGGGATTGAGGGTTTGACTGGGATGCTGGGATTCCCAGTTGATCATTGCGTGTGGACCCTGGCTGAGAACAGAGTCACTGTGGTATCTGGCATAGCAAGGGTTAATGTGGGACTGTGGAACAGTGCTGCCCACAATGTGATGTAGGGAGACACATGACCTGAGATGAGAGAGAGTTGTTGACTGGACAGAAACCTGGATAGAAGCAAGCATTGAGTTAGCTCCTAACTTAGCTATACCCTGTATACATACACATGTACATAGTTATGTGTCATCATTAAATACACACAAGTTCAACCATACATGACTCAGAAATGCTTCATGAGGCTGACTGAACATACAACATATCAACATGGTGGCAGCTAATGGAAAAACCTAGAACCTCAGAGAAGCTGGAGCAGAAATGCAAATGCTGGAAAACTGAAGGTGCAGCATTCTGACCTGACTGAAAGCAGTGAAAACACTGAGGGAAGCTACTTGCAGAATTGGAAGCAGAAAGGCAAAAGAAAATACTCCACTGTGCAGCTGAGGACTCCACAAGATCTCATGGATGCCCGTTGTGAATGCCCACAGAGAGCAGATTCAAAGGACCTAGCAGGGCTGAACAAATAATTCAGTTCTGAACCAGGACTGGCTTACAAAGCTTCAATGCTGTAAAAGAAAACACCAGAGCAGCCTGCTCTAAAATCATTCGGTACATATTTAAATTAAGAAGCAGCAAAGTTTTAGAGAGAGTGAAATTCAACAAACATGTCAGACAGCCTGGAGAACAGGTTGACTATTATAAAGTAATTATACAGGCTTGCTAAAGGCTGTGACTATGGCGACCTTAATTCAGAACTCATAAGGGACAGAATTGTTGTTGGAGTGGCTGCCGATGACCTTCCAGACATTCAACAGGCCAAGGCAGATCCGACTCTAGAGAAAGGCCATCCAAATAGATGGCCTGAAATCTGCACCAATCAGCACCAGTTCATTTTATTTGGCAAAAGCAACCCCAACTCTCCAGCTAGTAAAGCAACAAAGGGGCAGGGAGACTCCAGGCCAAGGAGAGCAGTACCCAAACTGACTGTGATAGGGTGGGTAACCATGTCAGTGCTGTGGAGCCAAACATCCTCACAACTGAGAGCAATGTCCAGCAATCTCAGCACAGTGTTTCAACTACAACCGCCTGGGACACTTCAGAAAGCTATGCAAAGCTAGGACACCCAGTTGGGCAGAGGATCCCAAGACAATCCATGAATTTGAGGCACCACACCAGGAAGAGACTCAGCCATGCTTCTTGGGTGAAGCCAAGGATCCTGGATTCTCTTTGGAATATGGATATCTCAGTAAACGGTTACCTCACCAACTTCAAATTGAATACCAAAGCCAGTTATAGTCCTCTCAGACAAGGTACCATGGCTAGTGACACAACGCCTGATTCCACCCACAATACAGCTGTACAGTGGCTTCTGGCAGATTCTGTTTCAGCTGTTTGCCATTTGGCATTACCTCGGCACCCGAGATTTTTCAACGCATGATGTCTGCCATTTTGCAAGGCCTAGGGAGTGTCATCTGCCACATGGATGATGTTTTGGTTGAGAAACATGACAGGAGAGCCACGGCTGTCCTAGAAACCTGCAGGAAGCAGGGTTGTTACTAAGTGAGAAATGAGAGTTCTCCAAGTTCTCTATTTGGTTATGATCACAAAGCCATCATGGCAAACCCACAAAAAATGAAAGCTATCAGCGAGCTCCCAGCTCCATCATCTTTTCCAGACCTCCAGAGATTCCTGGGCATGGTGAACTTGTTGGCAAAATTTCTGAATCTGGTCACAGAACCCCTGATGCCTTCTCAAAAAAGGCCAGATGCACCAGGGAGCAAATGTTTAGGCACATCAGAGCCATGCTGCTCTCACCCAATATCCTGGCTCATTATGACTCATCCTTGCCCACTGCTATAGTAACCTATGCTTCGTCCACAGGCCCAGGGGCAGTTTTAGTTCAGAAACAACTGGATGGATGCCACCACCCTGTATATTATGCATCTAGAGGACTGTCAGACACAGAAAAAGAAGGCTCCTGCAGCCATTCGGGCTTACGAGAAGTTCTCTGACTACATTATGGGCCTGAAAGTCACCGTTGAAATGGATCATAAACAACTGGTCTCACTGTTAGATGCAAAGGAACTTAGAGATGCCCCCCCCCAGAATTCAGAGATTCCGTTTGTCTCATGGGATTTGTATGGTGTATGTTCAAAAGAAATGTCAAATGACTGCAGACACCCTATCCAGGTCCACGGTCACCCTTGCTGCGACACATGATATCAACCTGGTTGAGGAGCTCCAGTCATACTCCCAATTGGTGAGGAGACAACTGCCGGCTACCTCAGGGAAACTTCAGCAAATCTGCCAGGAGCAGATGTGAGATGGGGAGAGTGTCCTCATCTGCTGTTACTGTCAACAAGGGCAGCAGCGGCGGAGGCCGGAGGCGGGGGCAGTGTCGTGAAAATTTGGCTTGAACCACAAAAACGCTTCAGTGTGATAGATGTATGAGCATACAACAAGCAGCTGGTCGTTCCGGTCTCCGTTTGATTGGCGATTCTCCAAAAAATTCACTTGGGTATTACTAAGTGGGCACATGCTCTGCAATCTGCGGTATGGCAGCTGGGCATATCAGGGATCATTGAAGAAATGATCGCAAACTTCCAGACATGTGCGTTGCAGAAGCTGGACCAGACACAGCCCCTCATCCCCACACAGTTCCCTACCAGGCAGTGGGAACAGTTGGGAATCAATTTAATCATCTTTAATGGCAAGGCCTTCCTCATCAGGATTAGCTACTTTTCCTGATAGATTGAGCTGAAACAATTACTCTTGACGATCACCATGAGATCCATGAAGGAAATGTTTGAGGCATGGCATCCCAGACCAAGTGGTATCCGATAACGGCCTGCACTTTGCAAATGGACACTTCACCCAATTTGCCATCAGTTACAGATTTCAACACCGTACCAGCTCCCCAAGATATCCACAATCAAACGGTGAGGCAGGAAGGGGTGCCTACACCATTAAAGCTCTTCGAGAGAGAACGACAACTTCCCTTGGCGCTTTTAACCCCGCTGAAATGTGGATTGGCCCATCAGAGCTCCTGTTGGACAGAGAACTCTGTACCCAACCCCCAATGCAACCAAAGACACTATTCCCTGGGTTGGCAGTTGAGGACTATCAAAACATCCAATACCGAAAACAATCCTACAGGCAGCAGCAGGCTTCTGGCAGGAGCAGCTGTGGCAAGACCAGGAGCAGGCTTCTAGATAGGACAGACAGCCGCAGTTACACAAAAGGGTGTGGATCAGGGACCCTGAAAGAGAGGGCATCATTATCTGGAGAGATGATGATCAGCCAAGGTCTTACCTCATCCGTATACCGGAAGGTATGATCAGGAGGAACAGGAAGAGCAGCCTCCTCCTCACCCCTCAAATTAAACCTCCTACTATACATTAGAAGATGACAATCAAGGACCAGAAACACACACTACAACTCAAACTCTGAATCAGCAAAGCTTGTCCAAATTAACAGAGCCTACCACTCCTGTGAAACACTGTATTGGATCATTGTTTTTTTTTTAATTTGTTCATGGGATGTGGGTTTCGTTAGCCAGGCCATCAATTATTACCCATCCCCAGTTTCCCTAGTTCAGAAGGCTTTTAAGAGTCAACCACATTGCTGTGGATCTGGAGTCACATGTAGACCAAACCAGGCAAAGGCAGCAGATTTCCTTCCCTGAATGGCATTTAGTGAACCAGATGGGTTTTTACAACAATCGACAATGGTTTCATGGTCATCATTAGGCTTTTAATTCCAGATTTTTTTAATTGAATTCAAACTCCACCATCTGCCATGACAGAATTCAAACCCAGGTCTCCGAAGCATTGCCTTGAGCCTCTGGATTACTAGTCCAGCGACAAAACCACTACGCCATCACCTCCCCAGACCTCCTTATGAAACACTCAGTGTACTGGGGGTGGGGTGGCATTCTGAAATACTGTCTGTGTGGGTTGGGGGGTCACTCTGAAACAGTGTCTGGGAGGGATCACTCTAGTGTTTCATAATCGCTATTTATATGAGCTGCTGCAGATGTTTATTAATCAGATTGAATTTTATATTCACAGGGCTTCCAGATCAATGTGTGAATGAATCTTGCTTCAATCAAGAGCAGGCACAGGAGAGCCACTCGAGCAAGAGCAGTGTGGCTGGCAGTGATCCTGATATGTCTTTCTGCCCTGACTCTTCATCTCCAACCATTACACCAACCATCTCCCAGTCCCTCAGCAAACTTCCCCCCCTTCCCAGAACCTTTCCACAGAAGCTTCTAGATCTTCAAAAGGAGGGTTTTGAACATTTGGCGGGCAAGTTGGACCAGATGATAGACCTGATGGGCAATATCGTCCAGCATCTGAGCACACTTGCCCAAGTCCAAGCTCAGCCAGCTGAGCCTGCGATTTGCTCTCTGCCTCCGACCACTGTTAATCCCAAAGCTAACCTGGCCACCTTTGTAGAAAGCAAGTCTGCTGGCATGTCTTCTGGTGAGCCTGATGTGAACACTGATACTCAAAAAGAGATCAGCAATGCAAAACACACTCGCCTCCCCTTAAAAACTCAGCTGCCCAGTCTCAAAAGGACAGGGAAAGGTATGTCGCCAGTGAGTTCAGGAGTACATGCAGCATCAAGTGTGGAACTGAGGCAGGCACAGCAGGAGGCCTCCAGGCTTGATTCCCAACCTCTGATGAATTAACTTGCTTCTCTAAGACTCCAAGTAGGGAGCTGCAAATTGGCCTGGACACAGCCTTTATTAGGATTCAAGATTGAAGTGGCTAAAGCTCAATTCAACTCTTAACTTTTGAAAGTAAATTGGCCCTCCCTAAAGCTGACAGCCTGAGGTAGAAGTTAATGCAGCTGTGTGTATAGGGTGGGAGCAGGGTGAAACCCTGAGATAGCCCTGGAAAGATCCTGTTCCCCCAGGGTGCTGCCCGCACTGCCTGAGGATCTGTGGACCCATTATCCCCCTCCCCAGATCTCAGCTCTCCTTTCAGATATTTGGACTAAAATTCCGGAGAATCCAGGGTGTGTCCCCCACTGGCATTGTGCCATATTCACCCCAGAATGATGAGTTGATCAGTGTTTGACGTGGGCAGTACACAATGGGCGATTGGGAAGTACTCCAGCAGGAAGTGTTTAGCCAAGTTCTTGGTCCCAGTTTTAACAAGATGGATTTACTGATTGTGTCAGGTCAGTACCTGCCATAGAAGACAGTTTCTACTTTTTAAAAAATTTCTCTAAAGTATCCAAATAAAATTATACAAAATATGTACAGCTTTATTTCAGCATTTAATGTACTGGCTGACTACTTTGGTGTGGATTTCTGTCACTGTGTCTGGGCTGGGGAGAGAGTCTCTGTGTCACAGGATCAGATCTTTCGATGCTAACCATAGTGAATAATGAGATGTCTTCCAGTTGTGCTTCAGGGTGCATCAGAAATCCTGACCTTTGTAGAAATGCTGTAATTGCACAGGAAGCTTAAACTTGCAATGGGCTGATTTGTGCTGACTGGAACCTCCATAAATGTCTTTTATTCTGATCTCAGTGTCAGTGACTTGGGCTAGATACATACTGCTAACCTGATACCCTATAATTGTTACACTGTTTAATCGCCAAGTTACACCAGAGATTAACAGTGTAACTCAACCCGCCACCTCCCACAAACTGCTCACACTTTGGCCGGACCGCCCACTCCCTTGCCCGACCGCCTGCTGCCGTCAATCCCATCCACTCGCTCACCTACTGAAAACCTTTGACGTCTTTAAACACCTGAATACAGCAGCTTGTGTGTTAACAAGGTGTGGGTGGGGGGTATCCTCTCTTCTGCCCCTCTTTGCTATTCCTCCACAAGGGTTAGCTGCTCTGAAGCATCACTGCTGCACCTAAGATTGGAAGATCTGGCTGGAAGAACACAAAGTGTGGGGTGCAGTGATCTTGGCAGTAACCTTGTCAGTGAGCAGCGATCGCCCCAGCATTACTGCTGACTGGGAGATCTGGGCCATTGTGTGTGTGAGGGTTGGATGTTGGGGTCTCTGTGTCACTGTGTGGGGATGTGGGCTCTCACGGTTTGGGTGGCGGCTGTCTCATGAGGGTGATGGGGGTCACTGTGGGTGGGAGTCTCTGTTTAACTGTGCGGGAGGTGGGGTCTGTATGTCACTGGGGTGGGGTGCCTCAGGGGTGCCGCTATCTGGCACCGAGGGTGCCTCTGTCACTGGATGTTTTCTATAACTCTGGGGTGGGGGGGGTCTCTGTGTCACTGTGTATGGGGGTTGTTGGTCTCTTTGTGTAGATGCAGGGGGTGGAGGTTTGTGTCACTGAGGGGGAAGGGGGGCTCTGATTCATTGGGGTGGGGCGGGTGGGTGCAGTGTGTATGGGAGGCCTCTAGGTCATTTTGTTTGGGCTGCCTCTGGGGGTTGGGGCTACCTGTGTTATTGGCATGGGGGGTGGGAGTGTCATCAATGGGGTCTCCCTGCCTCTGGGGTTTCTCTAACTCTGGGGAGCGGGGGTCTCTCAGTGGGGTTTCGGGTTCTCTGTGTCACTGTCGGGGTGGGGTCGCTGGGGCGGGGGTCTCTGTGGAGAGGTATCTTACTTTTGGGGGAGGGGGATTTCTGTGTCACTGGGGCAGGGGTCTCGTGTCACTGGGCAGGGGGTCTCTTGTGGCACTCTGTTAGGGTGAGGGTCTCATTGTCACTGATGGGTTGGAGGTCTCTGTGTCGCTGTCATTGGGCTGGGGGGTCTCTGTGTTGGGATGGAGGTCTCTGTCACTTGGTGGGGGTCTCTCACAGTGGGCGGGGTCTCTGTCACTGGGGTGGGGGTGTCTCTGTGTCACTGGGTGGGAGAGTCTGTGTCACTGTTGGGGCGGGAGGGGGGTCTCTGTCTCACGGGTGGGAGTCTCTTTATCACTGATTGGGTGGGGGTCTCTGTCACTGTTTTATTGTGCAGGATTCTGCCTTCCTTTCCAGTTTGTTCATAGTCAATTTAAAGACGTTTTCCTTCATTTACACATTTATCTGTGCTTGGCAGACATTTTTGGACATTTACTACTAAGCTTTAAAATGTTTCTGTCTGCCCCAAGACTAACCTCACGTAGTTTATTTTCTTACCCCACAACAACCCCTCCCTGTACACACCTACAAGTCAAGTCATTTCCTGACAGCAGGCTGTCAGCCACAGTTGTGGCCTGTTTCCCCACACACTGATATATTCCGAAATGTCACTCATCATATTTCTGAAGCTGTCCAAATGAGTGGTGAGATCCATTGAATCAGAGTGCACCACGCCCTCCCCCCCGCTTGCCCCGCCCGCCCCGCCAAAAGTGTAACCTAGTTGCACAGAAGCATTTGTATGTCCCGCTTTGTCATCATCCTTTGGTTTGGCCAATGATCAGGCCCTGCAGACCATAGAATGTTTACTTTGTATCTAACGGTGCTGTACCAGTCCTGGGAGTGTTTGATGGGTACAGTGTTAGGGAGCTTTACTCTGTATCTAGCCCTGTGCTGTACCAGTCCTGGGAATGTTTGATGGGTACAGTGTGGGGGAGCTTTACTCTGTATCTAACCAGGTGCTTTACCTGTCCTGGGAGTGTTTGACGGGGACTGTGTAGAGGGAGATTTACCCTGTATCTAACCCTGTGCTGGGAGTGTTTGATGGGGACAGTGCAGAGGGAGGTTTTTGTCTGTATCTGAAACTTTGCTGTAGCTCTTCTGCCAGTGTTTGCTTGGGACAATGTAGAGGGAGCTTTACTCTGTATCTAACACATGCTGTACCTGTCCTGGAGTGTTTGTTGGGGACAGTGTAGAGGGAGCTTTGCTCTGTATCTAACGCCTTGCTGTACCTGCCCTGGGAGTGTTTGATGGGGACAGTGAAGATGGAGCTTTACCCTGTATCTAACCCCGTGCTGTACCTGTCCTGGGAGTGTTTGATGAGGACAGTGTGGCGGGAGGTTTACCCTGTATCTGTCCATGTAGTGCCAACTTGGCCCGCAGTTAGATTCCAGAGTGCTTTAATTCATCTTCGGGTTTCTGTTATTTTAAATGAAAACTCTCTCTTCCCCCCACCCCACCCCTAATTTTCCATCCGATCCCACCCCCCAAAACAAAGCACACGATTAGATTCCAGCCTAATTATTGACTCTATTTTCTGTTGCTATGACTGTTTTTGTTCTGTTTCATTACAGGCACTGTGGAATCCATGAAGGTGAAGTGATCAGCTGACAATTGGGACTAAATAACATGAAGACAGTGGCCGTAGAATTGTTGTTGAGATCTTGCTGTTGGCCTCATGATCAATTTGTATAAGGGTTAATGACAGTAGCTCTGGTCACTGTGAAATATCCCTTCTTTCTGATTAATCTCCAAGATGATTGATTATGTTTTAGAGCTCCCTGTAACAATGAGATGGATCAAGAGGTGCCTGTTCTCATTAAAATCTCCATCAGCCACTTGTAGATAGTGGGCATGTCGGTACTAAGATGGTGACACCAGATCATTGATTTCCCCGCCCGGAACTCGGTGTAGTGATCTAAATTCTTACACCCAGCAGTTGCCTCTTTAGTGAGCAGTTAATGATGGGCTAAAGAGCAAGATAGGCTATGTGAACATCACACTCCTGAATGGCGAATGAATGATTCCCTGTTAATACTTTCTGACTCATCCAAATCCCAAATTCATTCATAACCAAACTCATCCAGTACCTGGTTACTGAAAAAGGGAGAGCAGGTGATTTACTGATATACCCTCATACTTAGCCCTGACCTGGGGGAGGGGCATACAATCATAAGCAATAGGAGCAAGAATAGGCCATTTGGCCCCTCAAACTCGTTCTGTCATTCAATAAGATTGTGGCTGATCTGATTGTGGCTTTAACTTCATTTTCCTGGTTGCCCCTGTAACCCTTGACCTCCTTGTAGATCAATAAGTCTAACTCAGCCTTGAATATATTCCATGACCTAGCCTCCACTGCTCTCTGGGGAAGAGAATCTCAAGGATGAATGACCCTCTGAGTGAAGAAGTTCCTCCTCATCTCCGTCTTAAGTCTAAAGTTTTTCCACTACTTTTTTCCTGGTGATAATGACTGTTTTAAATTCCTCCCTTTTGTCCTTGATTTTCAGTTATTTTTGGGATGCTTTTTTGTCTTGTACTGTGAAGACAGACACAAAATACTTGTATAACGTCTCTGCCATTTCCTTTTTGACCTTGCACAGACTTGTGACCACATTGAGCTTATCCTTTCTGATTGTAATTTTGTGAGAAACTGTGACCCAGGCTTTGTGATTAAACAGTGATTAGTTAGCCATTGCATTCTAGAATTCTCTTATTGAGATGGGAACTGATCAGTATGTGTGGTTGGCCCTACTTCACTCTGCACACATTTGGTGAGTTAGGCTCAGGATAGTTGGATATCGGAGACTCTCGTTATGTTTAGAGTAGTGTGAATTTGGTGCCTGATTATTTTCCTATTCCAATCTCAACAGGATTGAAATCTGGATGCTAGTTAAATAGATTGGAGAGGGTGGCTGGACAGACTGTGCAATCGGCGTTACTGTTGATTTTAGTCAACTGGGGGGAGTTGTGCTTTGGGAGCTGGTTGGAACCTTAGTTTTCCGGGTGTTTAGTGAAAGGTCCATTTTCTCATATGCGTTGAAGCCAGCATTCCCAGCAACAGGGCATTAATCACTCAAAACCAGCTCCACTGGGTCAGGCATGTCGTTCATATGCTTGATGCCAGATTCCTGGCTTGTGGCAGGAGACCCCCAGGAGGACAGTGGAAACACTTCAGGGATGTCCTCAAAGCATTCCTGAAGAGGCCTACTCAAGGGAAACCCTGACTTGTGACCAACCAAAAAGGAGAAGATTCATTCAGGAGGCACTGAACAAACACATTGAGAGACTAAAACAGAACTTGAACTGTCGAAGGTTCATGAGGACTCGAAACATCAACTCTTTTCTTCTCCACCGATGCTGCCAGACCTGCTGAGTTTTTCCAGGTAATTCTGTTTTTGTTTTGGATTTCCAGCATCCGCAGTTTTTTTGTTTTTAACATTGAGAGACTTATCGGCAACATACAGAGCAGTTGCCCAAGCACCTTTGCAGATCGCACGTTGGACTTATCAGCCATATCAGATGGAGGTGGAGATATTGAGAAAGACTGCAATAAGCCGCAGGAGGACATTAATAAACTTGCAGAATGGGAAAATAATGGGCAAATGAAGTTCAACACATGAATGTGAGATATTACATCTTGACAAAAAAATTAGGTTGCATGTTACTTAGAAAATAATAGTGTAACGTAAAGAAGTGAAGTGATCGTGAAAACAAATACACAATTCATTAAAAGTAGCAACACCAGTTAACAGGACAATTAAAGATAAGCAAACTACTCACCAGGGTTTATTCCAGAGGGATAAAATTGAGAAGACATAGTAACCTTGTATCAAATCTTGATCAGACCACATACTGTGTGCAATTCTAGTCACTATATTAAAAGAAAGGTCATTGAGAGTGAAGGCATAAAGAAAGTTAGACAAAGATATACCCCTACATTTCTGGGATTATCTACCAGGAATCCATGAACAGGGTGCATGTTTCTCATTTGAAAAAAGTCTGAAGGATGGCCTATTTAAAATTCTGAAAGGTTTTGAAAGAGTGGGTACAGGGTGGGGAAGAGCAGACTGAGAGGCCATCAATGTAAGATAGGCATCAAGAAATCCAGTAGGGAATTCAGAAGAAACTTCTTTATTCAGAGAGTGCTGAGAATGCGGAATTCACTATCACAGAGTGGTTGAATTGAATAGATACATTTAAAGGGGAAATAGGTAAACAAAGGAAGAAGGGAAGAGAGTTGGAGTGCATTGTTGCACGTAGTGGAGTTACTGCGAGTTTGGTGAAAAGGGAGGAGGAGATGGAGGTGCTCTTTTTCTTTCTCTATCTTTCTCAGCCTCCAGGAGTTGAAAAGCTGCACGTGAGGGCTGAGCTTTGAAAGCATCCAAGACTGACATCACAGGAGGAACCTAAGTTCATCAGTTGGTGAGAAACTGCTGTGAAGGGAGGGTCTTCAAGTAGCTGAAAATTAGAAAAACACATTCTTAAAAGAAGGAACTGCTGAGATTTTAGTAAGAAACACAGGCAGTAGGGAAGTAAAGTTAAGTCAAGGTCTGGTAAAATAAAGTCATATAAGTCAAGGTCTGGTAAAATAAA
Source organism: Isurus oxyrinchus (assembly GCA_026770705.1). NCBI lineage: Eukaryota > Metazoa > Chordata > Chondrichthyes > Lamniformes > Lamnidae > Isurus > Isurus oxyrinchus. The sequence goes on along the minus strand of JANJGN010000012.1, from coordinate 61,087,480 downwards.
GTCATATAAGTCAAGGTCTGGTAAAATAAAGTCATATAAGTAAACAAAAGTAAAATAAAGTTGACATAAGGGAAGTAAATTGAACCAATGGCAGAAAAGCATGGCCGTGTCTTGTAATATGTTGATGCTGCCAGTGTCCTAGATGATCACATGTGCAGGAAGTGCTGTCAGCTGCAGAAATTTGAGCTCTGGGTTTTGGAGCTCGAGTGACAGCTGAAGTCACTGTGGTGCATCCATGAGGCTGAGAATTACGTGGATAGCACATTCAGAGAGCTGGTCACACCACAGGTTAGAAGCCTGGAGGCCAAAAGGGAATGGCAGTCCAAGAGAATAGGCAGGTAGTGCAGGAGTCCCCTGAGTCGATCCTGCTTGCTAATCAGTTTTCCATTTTGGATGCTGGTGAGATCAATGGTTCCTCAGGGGATTGCAGCCAGAGCCAAGTCTGTGGCAGCATGGGTGCCACAGAGGGGAGGAAGAAGAGTGGAAGAGCAATAGTGATAGGGGATTTGATAGTCAGGGATCAGACGAGTGTTCCTGTGGCTGTAGATGTGACTCCAGGATGGTATGTTGCTTCCCTGATGCCAGGGTCAAGGATGTCATATAATGATTGCAGGACATTCTTCTGGGGGAGGGTGAACGGCCAGAGGCCGTGGTCCACGTTGGTACCAATGACTTTGGTAGGAAAGGCCCTGAAAGCAGACTTCAAAGAGCTGGGAAAGAGATTGTAAAGCAGGACCTCTAAAGCAGTAATCTCGGAATTACTCTCAGTCCCATATGCTAGTGAGTATAGGAGAATTCAACTATTAAACACATAGCTGGGAAACTGATGTAGGAGGGACGGCATCAGATTTCTGAGGCATTGGGAATGGTTCTGGGGACGATGGGACCTGTATAAGCTGGATGGTCTACAACTGCACAGGACTGGGATGAATACCCTCGCAGGCAGATTTGCTAGTTCTGTTCTGAGGGGTGGGGTGGGGGGGGGGGGGGGGTGGGGTTTATACTAGATTGGTGGAGGGATGGGAACCTGAGGGCAAATTAAGAGCAGGGAACAGGAGATGGAGAATTAATGAGTGACTCTGAAAGACAGAAGAAGCACAGGTTAAAAAGTGTGTAGCACAGGAATTTGGCAGTGTTAAAAGGTATGTATTTAAATACAAGGAGTATAATAAAGCTGATGAGCTGAAGGCACAGATAGATACACGGTAGCATGATACCATCATTATAACAGAAAGTTGGCTTAAAGAGGGGCAAAAATAGGCCAAACTCAACATCGCTGGATACAGAGTTTTCAGACAGGATAGAGTGGGGGTTAAAACAGCTGAGGGTGTAGCATTATTTGTCAAAGAATCAATTACAGATGTGAGGAGGGATGATATACTCAATGAAGCATCAAATGGGGCCATATGGGTTGAGCTCAGAAATAAAGAAGCAGCCACACTGCTAGGAGTATACTATAGACCCCCAAATAGTGGAAGGGAGTTAGAAAAGCAAATATGTAGGCTAATTTCTGAATGCAAAAACAATCGGGCAGTAATCGTTGGGGACTTCACCTATCCTAATATCAACTGGATACAAACAGTGTGAAGGAAACAGAGGGCACAAAATTCTTGAACTGCATTCAAAGCTCAGCCAGCACATAAGCCCAGTGAGAGGGGGTGCAATTCTAGATTTGGCCTTAGGAAATGAAACTGGACAAGTGGATGAAATAGCAGTGGGGACCATTTTGGAGATAGTGACCATAATACAATTAGATTTGGCATCATTATGGAAAAGGACAAAGATAGAATAGGAGTAAGAGTTCTAAACTGGGGAAAGAAAAATTTTACAAAGCTGAGAGGTGAACTGGCGGACGTAGACTGGATACAGCTACAAGAAGGAAAACAGTGTCAAATCAGTGGGAGGTATTCAAAAGCGAGATTCTACAGACACAGCGTTGACATTTCCCCACAAAGAAAAAGGGTGGCACTGCATAATCTAGAGCCCCCTGGTTATCCAGAAGCACACAGGCCAAGATAAAGCCGAAAAGGAAAGCTTATAACAATCACAAAAAGCTTAATACTGTAGGAAGCCTAGAGGAGTATAGAAAGTACAGGCATGAAGTTAAAAAAGAAAGGGTGCAGGGGCACCCTTTAAATATGGCAACCAGACTACAGAAAGCCTAATGGTGGTGGCAGACAAATCAGATGCCACCCCACCAGTAACCCGGTGTGTTTCCATGGAATGCATTATTAATGAGAATGGGAATGGAACAATACAGCACAAAAAGCTGCCCATTGCAGCTGGCGTGTAATAGGTCCTTTGTCCTGCCCACTACTGCATTCAGTGAAAATCTGGGATGAATCCACCTACAGTAGCAGCAGTGTGTACCATCTACAAGATGCACTGCAGGAACTCATCAAAGTTCCTTAGACAGCACCTTCCAAATACATGGTCACTACCATCTAGAGGGACAAGGGCAGTGGAGGCATGGGAACACCATCACCTGAATTGGAAATATATCATTGCTCCTTCACTGTTGCTGGGTCAAAATCCTGGAACGTGCTCCCGAACAGCACTCTAGGTGTACCTACGCCACATGGACTGCAGCAGTTTACTATGAGCATGCGAAACAGTGGTGTACTGTTGACGGCTGAGTCGGTGAGAGAGACTGCATGGAAGACAGCTTGAATGCACGTGATGATCCTGGGAGACAAACGTCAGAGGTGGACTCTTGCTAAAGGCATCTGAATGAAAGCATGGTTTTGGAGAAGATTCCAAAGCAAGTTCATGGAGAGCAGAGATTGGAAACCCTCGTGTGAAGGACAGAATTCAGTGAGACTGGTTGGTTCACTGTGTGACAAGCATCTGCGGGGAGTTGATGAGAGATCCATAGCATCTGTTTGGGGTGGCATCTGTCACTTGGTTTCAGAGTGTGATGTCTCTGACCACAGGTTGTCTATTTCTTTACATGGACTATGTACTTACTGTGAACATTAGAGCATAAGATGGCTTTTGTAACGTGTGTTCTCCCTATAAATCTGTATATATCTGTAAAGGTATTGTTATGGGTGAAAGAGTATTGTAATATGGTTCATCTTCTCTTGTTTAATAAATATTTTATTCTTTTGTTAAAAATTCATCAGCTGATTCCTGTTCAGTAGCACTCTCCAGGTATCTAAACAAAAATAAAAGTTAGGATCTATCAAGCTGGGTTCCACCCTGGAATAAGGCTTGTTAACATCAGCTGGGATCATAATATGTGTTATCCTGAAAAGAAGGCTGGGTATCTACATACGTGTGTGATTTACTTAAGCTGAGCAAGAGATTGATAAGAGTCAGGTTGTTTGGGGGGTTCAAACATGAAAAGGATAGAAGTGTTAAGTTTGAGGTACAGGTAAATAGGTTAGATCTAACATTTACAATTTTAGATAAGCTGCAAGTTTGTTTGAATATCAATGGGGAGTCAAATATAACAAGAAACATGTTTCCTTCTTGCAGGAGGTCCATAGGTAAATAGTAGTGGGAATATTATATTTTATTGACCCAAAAGCAAAGACAAGATGGAAACATGAAAGATTTTATATTTGAAATGATTTGAGTTTCTAGGAGGTGTGAGGACAATGGAACTGGAGATGAAAGGGGTGGGGGGAAAGGATATTTTAGAGTTAGAGCTTAGCTAGAGATTGCTGGAGCTGAGCTGGAAGCTGTTAGCTCTGGGCTGGGAGGAGGTGCAGTTTGAATCAACCATCCAGTCAAGCCAGAAAATTCTTAGCCTTCAATAAGCTGTTATATTCTGAAGTGGATTCCACCGAAAAGTGGATGAGGGTAGAGGTCATGTGGTATGCCTTTATTGGAGCTACATTATTTCGTTCTGTGTAATATTACTGGATTTCTGATATAGTTAACATCTATACGTGAGTGTTGCTTGGCGGTGTTTACTTGTGGGTTTGATCAAGTGGAGAGTTTTTTGGGGGCAATGTTTTGCAAGACTAACCCTTTATTGTGTAACTGTAATCTTGTATATGTAAGTTTTCTATTATTCTTGGTAATATAACTTCTACTTTTAATTTTAAAAATCCCAAAAGTTTTACAGGACCTCTTACTGCTGAGATCGGTACACCTTCTTCTCCTTTTCAAAATACAAAAAAAGTTATGGCCCGTAAGCCAAGTTTCCCTCTGGGATTTGATTTGCGCAGCAATTAATACTAGCTGTGGTCATAACAAATTTAGGGGCTCCTTGCAGGATTGTTAAAATTCCTTGATTGGGTTGAGGTTTGTGAATCCAAGGGATGCAATATGAGAAGAATGTTGAACTCAGGAGTTTTGTGCTGAGGAGTTTGAAACTGGTTTGATTGCAAAATGGCTTTGGCACTTGCTACGGTTTTTCTGGGAGTGGAAATGTAACTGTGGAGTATTTGAAATCTCTGACTAAATCTCAGGTGAAAGAATTAGCAGTTGAAGTGCAGGTAGAAATAAAAGCAGAATTTTGTAAGGCTAATATGGTGAAAGTACTTAGCCAGCATTGAAAGTTGGAGGAGGGGATTCCTGAAACAGCTGGAGGTAGTAAGACTTTAGTTGCAAATGAAGAAGCTTGAACTTGAACAGGAAATGGAATTGAATTGGAAGAAAGAGAAACAGAAAAAGAAATGAAAAAAACTCAAGTTAGAAAGAAAAAAGAAGGAAAAAGAAAAAGATTAAAGGAAATAGAAATAAAAACAGCTTCAATGGGGATAGAGGAGCAGGAAAAGGAAAATAAAAAATTACAAGAGATAGAAATGCAAGATCTTGAACTTGAACTCCAGAGAGAGTGGTTAGCAATTGAGGAGAGAGGGAAAAGGGTGGAGAGCTTCAGAGAGAGAAAGAAGACAGACATCATGAATTGTCTAAAGTGAAACTTTGAAGGAAGAAAAGAGAGATAGTGATTCAGATGGTGACTTTGATGAATTTTTGAGGAATTTGATTTAACTAAAAATCTTCAGTTGGTGCCTAAATTGAAAAGATAGCTATGAAATTGAATTGGCCAAGAGGTGCTTGGAATTATCATGTTACAGAGTGTTTTGTCAGGTACAGCAATGAATGTGTATGTAAGCATATCGGAGGAACAATCTGCAGATTACGAGACAGTAAAGAAGACAATATTAAATCCTTATGAGCTTATCCCTGAAGCTTATCAGTTGAAGCTTAGAACTTTACAGAAGAAACCTCATCAGACTTTTGTAGTTTTTGCACCAGAAAAAGAAATTATCTGGGATCAATGGTTCAGGGCATTAAAATTAGACAAGACTTTTGAAAATGTAGGAGAGGTTATGATTATGGAAGAATTTGGAAATAGCATTCTGGTAAACATTAAGACATATTTAGATGAAAGACAAAGCGAAAAGATCAGGGAAGCTGCTGTTTTAGAAAACCTAGTGATGGTAAAAATTCATAACAAGGATCAAGCTGAAGGACGCCGATATTTTAAAGATAGAAGGGTGGATAGTAGAGTTGAAGGGAGGAACTGATATATTACCATTGTAATAAGGCTGGACATATGAGGTCAAGTTATTGGAGGTTAAATGGGAAACAGATTGCAGTAATTGAAACTCAGAAAAGCTCTGGAAGTGATTGTACTCTGGGCTCTGAGATCCAGAGGCAAGATAAACCAGCGGTTTTTGTACAGGTGGAGCAAGAAGAATCAGTGGTGGCTAAAGGAGTGGGAATGTCTTCACAACTTACCCGAGAGGGTTCTGAAGGGCAGGTTGTGGAGATATTTAAAGATTTTATATGCAAAGGGAAAATATATCCATGTGTACAGGAAAGAGCAGGAAAGGATGTCAAAATTTTAAGGGATACTGGGGCTAGCCAGTCCTTAATGTTATGGAATAGTGCCATCTGTTGTCCAGAAGGGTTATTGCAGGACAAAATATTAATTAAAGGAATCCATGGTGAAGTCAAACCTATTTCATTGTGTAAGGTAAATTTTAAAAGTGATTTGAAATCAGGAGAAGTGATTGTTGGGGTAGTAGAGAAATTGCCCATTGCAGGGGTCTGTCTATTCTGGGGAATGATAAAAGGCTGGATCGCAGGTATTGACCATGGGCAGAATTTTCCCCAATTTGCACATTTGTGGTAGAGGGCAGGTAAGATGATGTGCTGCCCGCCAACAGCGATGGCAGGTTTTCACATTGCATCGTCCCATCATCACTGTCCATGCACACCCTCACAAACCCAGCACACATCCACAGGGCCCTCACTCACTGCCAATTCAAGGGACATCACCAATGACTCTCTCACACTCACTATCATTGTCCTCATCCCATCCATAGGACCACTCACCACCCACACAGGCCAGGTGTACTTACCATCTGGCCCAGCAGACATCCTGCTTACACTCTCTCCATTTCTATCCATGCAGGACAAACTGACACACAACAAGAGGGAGAGGTCGCAGACCGGTGGCGGAATGCACGAAATCAAGGTCCTCACAAACTTTGAAAACAGAGCCATCCAGCTGGCTGGCGATGACTGGGACCATTCCTGTGCTGATGGTGAGGTCAGCACTGCTCTACCATGAGGATCCAGCAGTGCAACATCCATCAGACAACCATGCTGTGAGTGATGTGTCCTCTTTCACAGGCCACTGTCATGCACTAATTATCTCTCCTTGCTTTCACAGTCACATCTGCCAAACAGCCAACAGAGTCCATGGCCCAGAGCCTCCAGTCAAGCCCTGAAGAAACCTCTGAAGAGGAATCTGAAGGCACCCTTCCTGAAGACCCATCACAGCACTCACCCACACCCTCCACCAGCACAGAGACACACACCTCGGTGGGACCTAGCTTTAGAGTAGCCTCAGGATCACAATCTGGTGAGCACATCGCACTGTCTGATCCACAGCAGGCAGAGGCAGGGACTTCTCAGGTCCCCGGCACTCGGAGGACTGCTGGAGTCCTGAACGTTGCTGAGTCCGAGTCAGATGATGAGCCTCTGGACTTGGTCATGTCACAGTTGCTGGAGCTGCAAAGACCAGCTTGGGAACATGAGGAAGGAATGTCTGCTGCACTCCTCAGATTGCAAGGCACAATGGAGGATTCTGTCTGCCTTCAGGCTGAGGTGTTGGCGCCGGCATCGCAATGCACCAAGGTCAACACTGGTAGGATGGCGGCTACCATGAAGACCTTGGTCCAGAACTTTGCTTCTGCACTGCTGCACAGGCTCAACTACATCACTGATGCCTTAGTTGGCCTTCATCAGTATGTACGCAAGAGGGGTGCCGGGCAGCTCAATTTCACTCCAGCTACCTCTGTTCCTCGAGTCAGCCTGGGGCCCTCGGGTACCCATAGGGAGGAGGATCCACAGGTGCACACTCTAGGCCCATCTATCCAGATGATTCTAGCTCCATAGGCTAAGGATGGTGCCACTGCCACACAGCAGGACCCTGAAAGCAGGCCGGGGCCCTCCATGTCTCGGCCCTCCAGAGAACGCCCGCCAAAATCACCACAGACAGGGTGTCACAGTCAGCAGGCTGCCTCCACCTCGGCTGTGGATGTTGGGGGAGCACCAAGATATAGTGGCAGTGTTAAGACAGTTAAGGAGAATTAGTTGCACAGCCTGGGCACGGGTGTTAATCACTTGTACACACTGTTCACTATTGTCAATAAATTACCAAGAATGTCACCCTGCCTGTGGCTCCTTGTTCTGATGAGCAGTGTTTTTGTCATTCAGATGTGAAACCTTTCTGCACAAGATAAAGGCAGGTGTCTCAGTCCAGGACCTATTCCCTGTGCAGCCTTCAGACCACAGTGACGGTCCAGCCTCACACTCCCTGGAAACATTACTGATGCCTGCACCTCGGCGGTGCTGGTCATTGCTGCCAGAATGTAGTGAGCAGGCGCCACAGAGTTCTCTTATTCTCTCTGTGTGCTCCCAGCACACCAACATCTGACGATCTAATCAGTGAGGCTGTGCACCAGCTCTTGAAGGGCTCCGGTGCTGACGACGGACAAAGCATCAGATGCTTCTAAAGTTTCTTGGCTGTGTCTCTGAAATGGCCCTGATCATGGAGCACAAGTGAGTTGCCCTCGGCCAGACAGGAGTCAGACATTCTCAGAGGCTGTGTGAGGATCTATGGAGTGTCCTCACTGCATGTTGTCATCATTCTCCCGCAATCGAGCGACTATTAGGGCCTCCACCCTAATAGGGCCTCCACCCTTCATGACAGGAACATTCTGAGAGAGGGTATTAGCACTCCCATAAGCCAGATTGGAGTCAAACATTCACAAATGCGATGTGAGGAAGTATGGGGTCACTTCACTGCATGTCGTCATCATTCTCCACAAATCTAGCAGCTGTGAGGCCTCCTGAGCGAGCCTGCCTCATCTGGCCAGTGCGAGAGCCTCATCGCCTCTGAGGACCTCCTCAGCCTCATCCCTGTTGGCATCCTCCTCATCAGAGGAGATGTTCAGCACCCCCATCTCCTCCTCAGCCAGCCCCTCTCCCTTTTGCAGCACCAGGTTGTAAAGGGCGCAGCAGACGACGATGATGTATGACACCCTCTGCAGACTGTATTGCAGGGCTCCACCAGCCCAGTCCAGGCACCGGAATCTCACCTTCAGCATCCCGATGGTCTGCTCCACCAAGGTGCGAGTTGCAGCATGAGCCTCATTATGAGTCACTCTGCTGCAGTCTGAGGCTGCCTCTTGAAACCGTGCACGTACCTGCAGGATGCGTTTCTGGTGGTCGCACACAAGCTGCACATTCAGCGAATGGAAGCCCTTGTGGTTGAGGAAGTCCACTGTGTGTTGCAATGGAGGTCTGAATGCCACATGAGTACAGTTAATCGCACCCTGTACCTGTGGGAATCCCAAGATCAGGGCAAATCCAATGGCCCTTGCATCCTGGCTGTCCCGGTCCCGGGCGAAATGCACAAAGTTGTGTGCCTTCGCAAAGATGGCATCCGTGACCTCATGGATGTATTTGTGTGTAGCGGATTGTGAAATCCCATAGAGGTCACCTGTGGAGCCCTGAAAGGAGCCACTGGCATAGAAATTGAGCACCATGGTCACTTTCACAGCCACTGGCAGTGGATGCCCTCCATGTCCCTGTGGTGCCAAATCCTGCAGTAACTGGCAGATGTGACCGACCAGTTCCCTAGACATTTGCAGTGTTCTTGGTCATCTGCAGGAATGAAAGGCAGCGTCTATAGACCTTGGGTATCCCTGGCCTGCGATGATTCCGTGTGGCTCTTGGGCGGTGTGTGTGAGAGCCCCAGCCGCCCCTTTTTCCTAAGGTTGCTGCTCCTGCCTCTGCTCAGCCAGGAGCCTCAGTCACTCTCTCCTTCATCCTCTTCGTGCCCTATAGGCCATCAGGCATACAGCTAGTTCATAAGGCTCCATGATTCTGATGTACTCCTCCTGCAGGATGAAAGAGGCAGACACATGGTTAGCATGGGTATGCTAAAAACCTGTGTGACAAGCCTCTTAACGCTTCCCGGAGAGTGCTGGCTACCACATGGATGCTATATGGCTGCCCTGTTGGGCCGGGGGTGGGGTGGGGGTGGGTGAGTGCGCAAGAACCTGGTGGGATGGCCTGATAATGCTTTGCTGATGTATTACAATGAGGTTCCCGACAACTGATGGTGGGAATGGTGGCCTGCCATTGGTGGGCTGAATGGATAATCCAACCTGCCTTCCCACTGTCAATGAAACTGATGGCGCTATTTTGTCCGCTCACGCCACCTATCACGCCTGCTGCTAATGGGCATGGAAAATTCCACCCTATGCCAACTGTAGTAGAGCAGCCTGTTGAGGCACAATTGATAGAGGTTTTACAGAAAGAGCAAACTGGATTGTTTACAGATTGTGTGGTGATGAAGTCATAAATGCACAGGTTTCAACAGGAAGAGGAGGGATCTAAAAGACAGGGAGGATACTGAATCTCAGTTGGCTCGATGAGCCTTTGAAAAGATTAGTTACTCAGGAGGAGAAGGTTGAAGAGGATGAGTTTGAGGTGTTTAGTTCCTTGAAGTTAGTGGAGTTCCAGCAGCAGGATCCAGACTTAAAGCCGTTTTACCTGACAGCTTATTCTGTAACTGAAGCAGAAGACATTCCAGAGTTTTATTAACTTAAAGACAATGTGTTAATGAGGAAATGGAGACCATCTCATGCCCTGGCAGATGAACAGTGGGGGATAGTGTGCTAAGTAGTGATACCATATGGGTACTGGAGTGAAATTTTGAGTGTTTCATGAAATTCCAATGGCTGAATATTTGGGAATTAGGAAAACTCAAGCTAAGAAAGAAAAACATTTCTATTGGCCTGGACTACAAAGATGTAATCAGATTCTGTCAAACATGTCACACAGTTGATAGGAAAAGCTCAGGCAGTGACTAAACCTGCACCTTTAATCCCAATTCCAGCATTTAAGGAACCTTTTAACAGGGTCCTAATTGATTGTGTAGGACTCCTCTCTAAGACTAAAAGTGGAAATCAGTAATTATTGACAATCATGGATGTGTTCATGAGGTTTCCAGAATACTTTTAAGGAAAATTACAGCAAAGATGATTGTAGAGGTGTTAACTCAATTCTTTACAAGATATGGATTACCAACAGAAATACAGTTAGATCAGCATTCAAATTTCAAGTTTAAGGAAATATGAACAGCCTTGAAATAAAGCAATTTAGGTTGTCAGCCAATCACCTTTAATCACAAGGTGTGTTAGAAAGGTGGCATCAAACTTTAAAGATACAATTAAAGTATACAGTCAGGACTATCCACATGATTGGGATCGAGGGATTCCATTCTTGGTTTTTGCCATTAGGGACACCCCTAATGAGTCAACAGGGTTCAGCCCTTTTGAGTTAATTTATGGTCATGAAGTAAGGGGACCACTCAAACGATTCAGGAGAAATTAGTTCTGAAACGACTCACCTGGATTATGTGATGAAATTCAGAGAGATGTTAAGTAAGCTGCATGAACTGGCTAAAAAACTTTTATAGATATCTCAACAAGTGATGAAGGCAAAAGCAGGCAAAAGGGCAAAGGCTTATAGTTTTGTGGCTGGGGAAAAGTGTTAGTATTGTTGCCAGTATCAGGTGAACCATTGAAAGCAAGTTTAGTGGACCTTGCCAGATTGAAAAGAGACTGATTGAGGTAAACTATGTAGCAAATACCCCAGATAGAAGGAAGAGTCAGCGAGTGTACCATGTAAATATGCTCAAAAAATACTTTGACAAGGAGAATAAACAGGAGGAGCTACTTTTTAAAAATTCATTCATGGGATCTGGGCTTCATGGCTGGGCCAGCATTTAATGCCATCCCTAGTTGCCCTTGAGAAGGTGGTGGTGAGCCGCCTTCTTGAACAGCTGCAGTCCATGTGGTGTAGGTACACCCACAGTGCTGTTAGGGAGGGAGTTCCAGGATTTTGACCCAGTGACAATGAAGGAATGGTGATACATTTCCAAGCAAGGATGGTGAGGGACTTGGAGGGGAACATCCAGGTGGTGGTGTTCCCATCTATCTGCTGCCCTTGTCCTTCTGGATGGTTGTGATCATGAGTTTGGAAGGTGTTGCCTAAGGAGCCTTGATGAGTTCCTGCAGTGCATCTTGTAGATGGTACGCACTGCTGCTACTGTGCATCGGTGGTGGAGGGAGTGAATGTTTTTTGGTATGGTGCCAATCAAGTGGGCTGCTTTATCCTGGATGGTATCAAGCTTCTTGAGTTTTGAGTGTTGTGGGAGCTTCACTCATCCAGGCATGTGCAGAATATTCCATCACACACCTGACTTGTGCCTTGTAGATTGTGGACAGACTTTGGGGAGTCAGGAGGTGAATTACTTGTCACACCATTCCTAGCCTCTGACCTGCTCTTGTAGCCACAGTATTTATATGGCGAGTCCAGTTCTGTTTCTGATCAACGGTAACCCCAGGATGTTGATAGTGGGGATTCAGTGATGGTAATGCCATTGAATGTCAAGGGGTGATGGTTAGATTCTCTCTTGTTGGAAATGGTCATTGCCTGACACTTGTGTGGTGCAAATGCTACTTGCCACTTGTTAGCCCAAGTCTGGATATTGTCCAGGTCTTGCTGCATTTGGACAAGGACTGCTTCTGTATCTGAGAAGTCGCGAATGGTGCTGAATATTGTGCAAACATCAGCGAACATCCCCACTTCTGACCTCTTGATGGAAGAAAAGTCATTGATGAAGCAACTGAAGATGGTTGGGCCGAGGACACTATGCTGAGGAACTCCTGCAGTGATGTCCTGGAGCTGAGATGACTGACCTCCAACAACCACAACCATCTTCCTTTGTGCTAGGTATGAATCCAACCAGCGGAGAATTTCCTCCCGATTCCAGCTTTGCTAGGGCTCCTTGATGCCACACTGGGTCAAGGGCAGTCACTCTCACCTCACCTCGGGAGTTCAGCTCTTTTGTCCATGTTTGAACTAAGGCTGTAATGAGCTGAAAGAGCCTGGCGGGACCCAAACTGAGCATCAGTGTGAACAGGTTATTGCTAAGCAAGTGCCACTTGATATCACTGTTAACGACACCTTCCATCATTTCAGACTGACGGGATATGTCCTGCTTTTTATGTACAGGACATACCTGGACAATTTTCCACATAGCCGGGTAGATGCCAGTGTTGTAGCTGTACTGGAACAGCTTGGCTAGGGGCGCGGCAAGTTCTGGAGCACAAGTCATCAGTACTATTGCTGGAATATTGTCAGGCCCCAGAGCCTTTGCAGCATCCAGTACCTTCAGCCATTTCTTTGTATCACATGGAGTGAATCGAATTGGCTGAAAACTGACATCTGTGATGCTGAGGACCTCAGGAGATGGCCAAGGTGGATCATCCAATCGGCACTTCCAGCTGAAGATTGTAGCAAATGCTTCAGCCTTATCTTTTGCACTGATGTGCTGGGCTCCCCCTTCATTGAGGATGGGGATAGTTGTGGATCCTCCTCCTCCAGTGAGTTGTTTAATTGTCCACCACCATTCATGACTGGATGTGGCAGGACTGCAGAGCTTAGATCTGATCCATTGGTTATGAGATTGCTTAGCTCTGTCTATCAATTGCCGCTAATGCTGTTTGGTATGCAAATAGTCCTAACTTCACCAGGTTGACACCTCATTTTTAGGTGTGCCTGGTGCTGCTCCTGGCATGTCCTCTTGCACTCTTCATTGAGTAAATCCCCTGGCTTGGTGGTAATGGTAGAGTGGGGGATATGCCAGGCCATGAGGCTACAGATTGTGGTTGATTACAATTCTGCTGCTGTTGATGGCCCACAATGCCTCGTGAATGCCAAGCTTTGAGTTGCCATAACTGGCCAATATCATATCCCATTTAACACAGTGGTAGTGCCACACAACACAACGGAAGGTATCCTCAGTGTGAAGATGGGACTTCGTCTCCACAAAGACTGTGCGGTGGTCACAACTACCGTTACTTTCATGGGCAGATGCATCTGCAGCAGGCAGGTTGGTGAGGATGAGGTTAAGTAAGTTTTTCCCTCTTATTGGTTCCCTCACCACCTGCTGCAGACCCAGTTTAGCAGCTATGTCCTTCAGGACTCGACCAGCTCGGAATGTCATGGTACTATCGAGCCGCTCTTGGTGATGGACATTGAAGTCCCCCATCCAGGGTACATTCTGCGCCCTTGCCACCCTCAATGCTTCCTCCAAGTGATGTTCAACATGGAGGATACTGATTCATCAGCTGAGGGAAGGCAGTACGTGGTAATCAGCAGGAGGTTTCCTTGCCCATGTTTGACCTGATGCCATGAGACTTCATAGGGTCTGGAGCGATATTAAGGACTCCCAGGGCAACTCCCTCCAACTGTATACCACTGTGTCATCACCTCTGCTGGGTCTGTCCAGCCGGTGGGACAGGACATACCCAAGGATGATGATGGGAGTTGCCTGTGACATTATCTGTGAGAAATGATTCCGAGAGTATGACAGTGTCAGGCTGTTGCTTGACTAATCTATGGGACAGCGGTCTTAGGTCGTTTCTGGTGCCTAGGTCAATGCCAGGTCGTCCGTCTAGTTTCATTCCTTTAAGGTTTCACAACTGAGAGGCTTGCTATGCCATTTCAGAGTGAACCACATTGCTCTAAGCCTGGCCACATGTTGGCCAGACCAGGTAAGGATAGCAGATTTCCTTCCCTGAACCAGGTGGGGTTTTTTATTAGACAACCGACAATAGTTTTAATTCCAGATTTATTGGCTCCCTCACCACCTGCTGCCATGGTGCGATTTGAACCCGTGTCCCTAGAACATTAGCCTTGGCCTCTGGATTACTAGTCCAGCGATAATACCATTGCACCACCTGTCTGTCCCTGAGTGATGATCCAGATATGTGGTCGGAAACTCATCTCAGGGTCAAATATGACACTAAGGTTGTGAGTAGAGCAGTTCAGCCTCAGGCTATTGCCAGGGTGAGAGATGAGAGCTATTGAAAGGCAGTCCCTGATCATTAAATAATATTAAACAAGGGAAATCAAAAGTTAAGACTTGAAAGTTCAAGAGGAGTGTTATGTTTGGTGCTGCAGTTTAGCAAGGGGGAATTGATGGTCCTTTGGGAAAGAGTAGGAGAGGGATGAAGTTAGTGGGTAATGAATGGATTTGAGGGTTGAGAGCAGTGCTGGTGAGCAAGAGCTGAGTGTCATCAGTGTTCATGTAGAACCTGATGTTATGTTTTTAGATGATGTCACTGAGAGACTGAGAAATAGAAATAATAATCAGATGATGTCCGTTTTTTTACTCAGCTCACTGTGGGCACCCCCTGAGAACTATACATTCCCAGAATCATTGGATCCTGACACAAGCCCATTTTTGCCTCTTCATGTGGGGGCTCTGACCCATACCCTCCATCCATTGCTTAAAGCTAAGCTTTTCCCTGTTCTAATGCCATACTGTACTGTGAGATGGTTCTAGCTGATGAGTTTGCCCCTGGTTCACCCTTGCTACTGTTGTCTATTCCCAGCTCCTGGTTCCCTGTCAGACTTGCTGTCTGTGCGTGATATGAGTGTGGGAAATCCTACTCTTTCCCACAGGACCATCAATTCCCCCTTGCTAAACTGCAGCACCAGACATAACACTCCTCTTGAACTTTCAAGTCCTAACTTTTGATTTCCGTTGTTTAATATTATTTAATGATCAGGGAGTGCCTTTCAATAGCTCTCACTTTGCTTTGCAATATCCCAGGAACAACACTGGCTCCAAAATATTCTGCAGATCAAGAAACCCTTTCTTTCAAATGGAGCCTTCGATGGTTTATTCATCAATTTCGCAGTCTCCATAGAACCATAGAAAGGTTATGGTGCAGAAAGAGGCTATTCAGCCCATTGTGTCTGCACCAGCCAATAATAGAGCAAAAAAGAAACTAGCCGGTCATTTTTAATCCCACTTTCCAGCACTTGGTCCATAGCTTTGCAGGTAACAGCTCTTCAGATGCAGACCCAGGTTCCTTTTACATAAGCTGAGCATTTCAGCCTCAACCACCAACTAAGACAATGAATTCCACACACCCACCACCCTCTGGGTGAAAAGGATTTTCCTCGTGTCCCCTATAATCCTTCTACCAATCACCTTAAACCTGTGCACCCTGGCACCAGATCCCTCAACTAGGGGAAAACAGGTCTTTCCTGTGTACCCTATCTAGGCCCCTCATAATTTTGATCATCCCTCAGCCTCCTCTGTTCTAAAGAAAAAAACCCTAGCCTATCCAATCTCTCCTCATAGCTGCAATTTTCAAGCCCTGGCAACATTTTCTTGTAAGTCTCCTCTTTACTTTCTCCAGAGCATTAAGTCCTTCCTGTAATGTGATGACTAGAACTGTACACAAAATTCCTGCTGTGGCCTAACCAGTGTTTTACCAGTTCCATCATTACATCCCTGCTTTTGTATTCAATACCTCCAATAAAATATAGCATTCCATATGCTTTCTTTACCACCTGATCCACCTGTCCTACTACCCTCAGGGACCTGTGGCCATGCACTCCACGGTCTCTCACTTCCTCAATCCCTCCCAATATCCTCCCATCTATTGTGTATTCTCTAGCTTTAGTTGCTCTCCCCAAATGCATTACCTCACACTTTTCAGGATTGAATTCATTTACCACTTTTCCACCCACTCAACCAAACTATTGACATAATTCTGGAGACAGCAGCTATCCTGATCACTATCAACTTTTCTGACTAATTTTTGTGTCATCTGCAAATTTCCCAATCATGCCACCCACACTTAAATCCAGATCATTAATATAAACAACAAACAACAAGGGCACCAACACTGAGCGCTGTGGAACCCCACTGGAAACCACTTTCCCCTCGCAAAAATATCCATTGGCTATTACCCGCTGAGCCAACTTTGGATCCAACCTGCCACCTTGCCTAAGGGATCTCACTTTTCTGATCAGTCTGCCATGTGGGACCTTGTCAAATGCTTTACTAAAATCCATGTAGACAACATCCACTACACTATCCTTATCACTCCTCCTTGTTACTTCCTCAAAAAATTCTTTTAATTTAGTAAGACATGATCTTCCCCTAACAAAACCATGCTGACCATCCCTGATCAATCCATGCCTTCCTAAGTGACGGTTTATCCTGTCTCTCTGAATTGATTCCAATAATTTGACCACCACCAAAGTCAGACTGACCAGCCTATAACTTTCTGGGCTATCCCTCACACCTTTTTAAATAATGATACAATGTTCGCAGACATAAGAGCATAAGAAATAGGAGCAGGAGTAGGCCATTTGGCCCCTCTAGCCTGCCCCACCACTCAATAAGATCATGGTTGATCTGCCCCAGGCCTCAACTCCTCTTTTGTGCCAGCTCTTCATAGCCCTCAACTCCCCGATATTTCAAAAATCTATCTACCTCCTCTTTAAATACTTTCAGTGATCAAGCCTCCACAATGCGCTGGAGTAGAGAATTCCAGACATTCACTACCGTCTGAGAGAAGAAATTCCTTTGCAGCTCAGTTTTAAATGAGGGTATGTTGTGATGAGGACATAAGGAATCTGCAAGGAGATTTAGACAGGTTGAGTGAGTGAGCAAAAACTTGGCAGATGGAGTTCAATGTAATAAAGTGTGAGGTCATGCAACAAAAACAGAAAATGCTGGAAAAACTCAGCAAGTTTAATGGCATCTGTGGACAGAAAAAGAGAGTCAATGTTTCAAGTCATGCAGTTTGGTAGGAAAAATCAAAAGGTAGACTATTATTTAAATGGAGAGAGACTCCAAAAAAGTGCGGCACAGATGGTTCTGGGTGTTCTTGTGCATGAAACATAAAAAGTTAGCATGCAGATGCAACAAGTAATTAAAAAGGCAAATGGAATTTTGGCCTGTATTGCTAGGGGGTTGGAGTTTAAAAATAGGGAACATACCCTCCCCTTATTCTTTAACTATGTCCCCTAGTTTGAGATTCTCCCACTAGTGGAAGCATCTTCTCAACATCTATCTTGTCAAGCCCCCTCAGAATCTTGTACGTTTCAATGAGATCACTGCTCATTCTCCTGAACTCTAATGAATAAAGGTCTAACCTGTTTAGTCGTTCTTGATAAGTCAACCCTTTCATCCCGGGAATCAGCCTCATGAATCTCTTTTGAACTGCCTCTATTTCCAGTATATCCTTTCTTAAATATGGGGACCAAAATGTACTCCAGTTGTAACAAGACTTCCCTATGGGATACAATCCATCTGGCCCTGGTGATTTATTCACCTTCAAGGATATCAGTATATCCTTTATTACTATGCTAATTGTACCTAGTATTTCACATTCCTCTTCATTAACTAGAATGTCTGCATCATCCCTCTTAGTGAAGACAGGGACAAAGTACTCCTTGAGAACCTTGCTCACAAGTTCAGCATCAATGCCAAGTTACTATGTACATCTCTGATAGGCCCTACCCTTTCCTTAGTTATCCTCTTGCTCTTATACTAGTAAAACATCTTTGGGTTTTCTTTGATTTTACCAGCCAATATTTTTTTGTATCCTTACTTTACTTTCCTAATTTCCTTTTTTACTTCACCCCTGTATTTTCTATACTCCTCTAGGCTTTCCACAGTATTAAGCTTTTTATGACTGTCATAAGCTCTCTTTTCCTGCTTTATCTTACCCTGTATGCTTCTGGCTAACCAGGGGGCTCTAGATTTGGCATTACTATCTCTCTTCTCTGTGGGGACATGTCTACACTGTGCCTGTAGTATCTCACTTTTGAATACCTCCCACTGATTTGACACTCTTTTCCCTTCTAGAACCGTATTCAGCCCACTTTCATCAGCTCACCTCTCAGCTTTGTAACATTTATCTTCCCCCAATTTAGAAATTTTACTCCTATTCTATCTTTGTCCTTTTTCATAATGATGCTAAATCTAACCGTATGCTGGAACTCTTCTCTCAGTTTATAGAGGGTTTGCGTTCTCTCCTGAAATAATTCATTCTATCAGCTTTGTGAAGCATGAACATTCCTGTTGTGTCTGTTAAACATTTTCTTTATTATCTCGATATGTAGTAACTTACAGACTTTAACATTTATTCCAATTCCCCCACTGACCTAACTGCAGATTTCCTTCCCACAGGGGTGTAACACACCCCTAAAAATATAGCCCATTTTGAGCTCTCTCTCTCTCCCTCAGTCTCTCACTGTTCAGCATAAGTTGCCTCTGATTAATATTGACATGTTATCTCTTGTCTTTTCTATCCCTCTTCAATATATGCCCTCTCAGGAGTCCTGCCAAATAATTATTCCTCAATCAACATCACATCTGGTCATTATTACATGGTGTTTATGGGAGAAAATCGGCTGCTGTATTTCATTATGACAATGATTGCACTTCAGGAGTACAGTATTGATTATGAAATACTTTGTGATGTTGTTGTTCTGGAAATGAAATATAAGTCCAAAGCTTTCTTTCCTCACACTTGGCAATACTCTGCTCATTTATCTATCATTGTTTGCTCTAAGCTCCCTCAAATTTCACTATAGCCATTTCCTTGTTTAAGCAAGTCTCTTAGATTTTTGTTTCTGTACTCAATCGATCTAAGTTTTCTGTATGAATATTGTCCTCAGCTATTTCCTCTTTGTGATGAAAACTGTTACGCCAGGAGCATCTGATACTTTAATGTTGCAATAAATGTTACAACATTAAAAGGAAGAGGTGGTGGGCCCTCACATTTGAATCAGTACCTAATAGTACTCAGAGCCTTATGATGCAGATTCTCCCTATCTTCACTATGAAAGATATCCATTGTTATCTATATCTGTCAATTTGTTTGGGATAACCTGCTTTGGAAGTCCTGTGGACATCAATATTCGTCTGCAGCTGTTAATACTACTGGATTGGAAACCTGTATAGGGAGGAGGTGAGCACGATTGTTGGAGTTTTGCACAGTTGGAGTTTTAATTCTTCAGCTGGGGCTTGGACATATTAGACTCAACATAAACATGAGCTCAAAGTACTTTAGTGATGTTAACTGTCACTCAGTTGGTGAGTGAGGCAGAAAATTACAGACAGAAGTTAGCTTGAAGGCGAAGAAAGCACAGCTTTGAAGATGAGTGGCCAAAAAGCTGAAAATGGAAGTGCAAGAACCAGAGAACAACAAAACACTCACCGAGGATTGCTGGGGGGTTAGACACTGTCCTCTACAGCCAAGAATGAGAGTCTAGACGGCTGTGTTGCCTGCCCAGAACCAGGGTTCGGGACACCTCCTCAGAGCTGGAGAGGAAGTTGTAGTGGGAGGGGAATGATCCAGTGGTCGTGGTCCATGTAGGTACCAACAACAGAAGTCGCACTAGGAAAGAGGATCTGCTGAGGGAGTATAAGTAGCCAGGGGCTAAATTAAAAAGAACCTCAAAGGTAATAATCTCTGGATTACTACCTGAGCCATGAGCAAATTAGCAGAGGATAAATGAGATTAGAGAGTTAAATGTGTGGCTCAAAGATCACTGTGGGAGAACTGGGTTTCAATTCATGGGGTACTGGCATCAGTACTGGGGAAAGTGGGAAATGTACCGTTGAGACAGTCTGCACCTGAACTGTGCTAGGACCAGTGTTCTGGCGAATCATATAACTAAAGCTGTAGAGATAGATTTAAACTAATTAGTAGGGAGGGTTCACGTGAGGGGGGAAGATTTGGAAAGTTAAAGAGAAAAGACAAGGCAATAGTGCAGGGTAGCAATATGGAAAATGATAACCAGAGTATGACTGGAAGGGACAGAGTGTATAAACATATCTTTCAAGACTGAACTTTTCTTTTACAAAATGGAAGGACATAGCATGATCTGGATACTCAGATGCTAACCTGGGATTTTTTTTAAAAAGGTCATAAATTCACCTTGGAACTGCCAGCAAGCAGGCCTGTTCCAAGAAATCACCTGACCTTTATGGTACTTGAGGAAGATCTGATTGTTTGTTTTGAGCAGCAATCACATTAATTGAGGGGAAAAACTGAAAAGGCAAAGCTTGGTAACTTGCTGGTAATCACATGGGAGAGAGAAAAAAACTGAAGTTGTGAACCTGCTGGTTTTGAAGTCTTGTTGGGGAACAAGCTGTGAAAGGAAGGGTACCCTAACTGGCTCTCTCTCTACCTTGCCTAAAATTGTGTATGAGTATCAATCTGTAGCCAGACAACTTGCATCTGAGTGCATCTGGTCCTACAAAGCTGAGACCAGTTGGTGAGAACTTCACACGAGAGGGCTGCAGGTCGACAGGGTCAAGACCCTGTGGACTTTATCCTTTATTTTATAATGACCATCCTCCAAAGCCCATCTCTGCAGAGACTCTATTTGTTTTGGTATGTGTGTGATTTCTTTAGGAATGGTGTGTGTGTGTGTGTGCTTGTGTTCGTGTGTGGGGGATTCTTTAGGAAGGGTGTGTGTGTGAATTATTTATGAAGTTTATGTGTATGTGGGAATTCTCTAGGAAGAGCTAGATAGTTACACTTCCCGATTACATTTGTGTGTTAACCAGTACTTGCAAGTTGTTTAAAAAGTAAGTTTTGTTTTATATTAAACAGTCCTTCTGAGTTTATTGAAAGAAGCTTGGTTGGAGTCCATTTATCCTGGACATCAGTAGGGGAAATAGACAATTGGCTCTTTTGGTGAGGAAATTAAACTTTTAAATTAATGGTACAGCCTGTGGAGTAGTGGGGCTGGATCATACGCGCGCTTCTCCTAACTCGGTTGTACGTAAATTGGGGGGCTCTTGCGGGATTTGAAATGCAGACAGCAGGTGATTGGACACAGAATAACAGCAATCGATAAGGGATAAAAGGACAGAGACCAGGTTTCATTTTTCTTTTTACCTTAGTAATCTAAAATGACTACCTTTGATGCAAGTGAGCTTTTGAAACAGCCTGGGTTAAGTTATAATTCTTTAGTGATGTTAACTGTCATTCAGTTGGTGAGTGTGGCAGAAAAGTTACAGACAGAAGTTAGCTTGAGGGCTAAGTTTCTCCAATTGTTCTCTGTAACTGAAGTTCCTCATCCCTAGAACCATTCTTGTGAATCTTTCTTGCACTCGCTTTAAAGCCTTCGAATCCATCCTAAAGTGCAGTGCCCAGAACTGGACACTGGTTCAGCCTCAGCTGGAGTAATGTTTTATATATGTCTGACATAACTTCCTTGCTTTTGTACTCTATGCCCCTATTGATAAATTCAGGATTCTGTATACTTTAGTAACAGCTCTCCCACCCTCTCCTCCCATCTCCAGTGAGTCGTGCACATACTCCCAGCTCCCTCTGGTCCTGCACTTCCTTTAGAATTGTTCCTTTATTTTATATTGACCTCATAGTAAAGGATTGCCTAGGTAAGATTGATCATAACATAATAGAATTTCAAATTCAGCTTCTGAAACAACTGGGACAAAGTACCAGACAATTGAGGTGGGCCTTGTAAACAACTCACTTCGGCACTTGCTTGCCCGTGGCTGTCCATAACCTGTTTCCAGGTCAGCAGACCCGTCTCAATCTCTCCAAAAAATTGGATGTTACAGGGCTCTTTAGACTGAGGTGGGTCTGCTGACTCAGGAATCTTACCAACTAGAATCTTGTAGCAAAAGTACAGCCACTAAGATCACCAAAAAACATATCACCCATGATTCCTTCATCTAAGTCATTGATAAACATTGTGAAATGCTGCAGCTCCAGTAACTATTCCTGGGGAACATCACTGGTCACATGCCACTTGGAGTATGTCACCATTATCTGTACCGTGATAAAGGCTGCATAATTAAATTTGTGTTCACTGTGGGAACTGAGACAACTAACCAGACATTTGTTTAGTGACAATAAATAAAGAAACAAATCTGAGCTGCAAAGAGGTTCAAACATTTCCTGGAACAAATAATCTCATCCTGACTGCTGTGAGAAGATTGCTGAGCTTTATATGGTTTGATAAACAGATGAACCCACACAGTGGGGCAGGTCAGCCCATAGCAGTTAATACTTTTCACTATCAACAGCTGATCTATTGGTTAATAAAGGTTGAGAATTGAGATTGAAAAGGGAGATTGTACCAGTGAAAGTTTATTCTCAGACTCACTGGGCTTCAAGTAATGGTGCACATTGTCTGGAAGATGTTGAGTGGTATTTAATGTAGGTGATCAGGGCCTCACCCGAGGGCTGGAAATCTTTTGGGAGGGTCACCACATTAAATGTCAATCAGGCACTTATAGCGTTGACAAACTCAGTGCTGTAGAGATGATTTCATGGTCAATGAGGATGTTAGAGTCTGTTCTGATACCACTCTGTAACAGGACACTCAGTGTGCCCTTTGCAATAAGTATTCAGAATTTAATGCCTTCTCCTGAAGTGAGTTGGTGGTGGATTTGGGGGGGGAGACATTGATTTATGGAGCCAACTCTGTAGACCTATGTTCTGTATCCAGGCAGCGATGGCAATGAATCATGCGTGTTGCAGGTGCTGTGCCAGCTGCAATTGAGCCAAGGTGGGGGGCAACTGGACAACAACGGATATATTTTTCCAAAATGGCTCATGACTGATTTGTGACCCACACACATGCATAAAGCATTGCCAATGAAGAGTCATGCTGAAATAACATTTCTGATGCCTGGAAAATATGTAGCCGCGCTGTGCGAAGGAGCGCAGCGTAGAAGCACTGAGAAGGAGTGCAGTATAGGAGCACTGTGAAGGAACGCTGAGTAGGAACACTGTGAAGGAGCTCAGTGTAGGAGCACTGTAAAAGAGTGCAGTGTAGAAGCACTGAGAAGGAGCTCAGTGTAGGAGCACTGTAAAAGAGTGCAGTGTAGAAGCACTGAGAAGGAGCGCAGTGCAGGAGCACTATGAAGGAACGCTGAGTAGGAACACTGTGAAGGAGCTCAGTGTAGGAGCACTGTAAAGGAGTGCAGTGTAGGAGCACTGTAAAGGAGTGCAGTGTAGAAGCACTGAGAAGGAGCGCAGTGTAGGAGCACTGTAAAAGAGTGCAGTGTAGAAGCACTGAGAAGGAGTGCAGTGTAGGAGCACTGTAAAAGAGTGCAGTGTAGAAGCACTGAGAAGGAGCGCAGTGCAGGAGCACTATGAAGGAACGCTGAGTAGGAACACTGTGAAGGAGCTCAGTGTAGGAGCACTGTAAAAGAGTGCAGTGTAGAAGCACTGAGAAGGAGTGCAGTGTAGGAGCACTGTAAAAGAGTGCAGTGTAGAAGCACTGAGAAGGAGCGCAGTGTAGGAGCACTGTAAAAGAGTGCAGTGTAGAAGCACTGAGAAGGAGCGCAGTGCAGGAGCACTATGAAGGAACGCTGAGTAGGAACACTGTGAAGGAGCTCAGTGTAGGAGCACTGTAAAGGAGTGCAGTGTAGGAGCACTGTAAAGGAGTGCAGTGTAGAAGCACTGAGAAGGAGCGCAGTGTAGGAGCACTGTAAAAGAGTGCAGTGTAGAAGCACTGAGAAGGAGTGCAGTGCAGGAGCACTGTAAAAGAGTGCAGTGTAGAAGCACTGAGAAGGAGTGCAGTGCAGGAGCACTGTAAAAGAGTGCAGTGTAGAAGCACTGAGAAGGAGCGCAGTGTAGGAGCACTGTAAAAGAGTGCAGTGTAGAAGCACTGAGAAGGAGCGCAGTGCAGGAGCACTATGAAGGAACGCTGAGTAGGAACACTGTGAAGGAGCTCAGTGTAGGAGCACTGTAAAGGAGTGCAGTGTAGGAGCACTGTAAAGGAGTGCAGTGTAGAAGCACTGAGAAGGAGCGCAGTGTAGGAGCACTGTAAAAGAGTGCAGTGTAGAAGCACTGAGAAGGAGTGCAGTGCAGGAGCACTATGAAGGAACGCTGAGTAGGAACACTGTGAAGGAGCTCAGTGTAGGAGCACTGTAAAGGAGTGCAGTGTAGAAGCACTGAGAAGGAGCGCAGTGTAGGAGCACTGTAAAAGAGTGCAGTGTAGAAGCACTGAGAAGGAGCGCAGTGCAGGAGCACTATGAAGGAACGCTGTGTAGGAACACTGTGAAGGAGCTCAGTGTAGGAGCACTGTAAAGGAGCGCAGTGTAGAAGCACTGAGAAGGAGCGCAGTGTAGGAGCACTGTAAAGGAGCGCAGTGTAGAAGCACTGAGAAGGAGCGCAGTGCAGGAGCACTATGAAGGAACGCTGTGTAGGAACACTGTGAAGGAGCTCAGTGTAGGAGCACTGTAAAGGAGCGCAGTGTAGAAGCACTGAGAAGGAGTGCAGTGCAGGAGCACTGTGAAGGAACGCTGCGTAGGAACACTGTGAAGGAGCGCAGTGTATTAGCACTGTAAAAGAGTGCAGTGTTGAAGCACTGAGAAGGAGTGCAGTGTAGGAGTACTGTGAAGGAGTTCTGAGAATGAACGCAGTGTAGGAACACTGTGAAGGAGTGCAGTGAAGGAGCGCAGTGAAGGAGCATTGTGTAGGAGCGATGTGTCAGAGCGCTGTGTAGGAGCGATGTGAAGAATTACTGTGAAGGAGCACTGAGAAGGAGCACTGTGACAGGGCTCTGTGAAGGAGCTCGGAGTAAGAACATTATGAAGCAGCTCTGTGAAGGAGAGCTGTGAAGGAGCACCGTGAAGGATCATTGTGAAGAAGCGCAATCAAAGAGCCCTGTGAAGGGGCTCTGTGACGGAGCACAATATAGGAACGCTGTGAAGGAACGCAGTGTAGGAGCGCTGTTTAAGAGCGCTGTGAAGAGCAATGTGAAGCAGCTCTCTGAAGGAGCGCTGACAAGGAGAACTGTGTCGGAGTACTGTCAAGGAGCACTGTCAAGGAGCACTGAGAAGTAGCACTGTGAAGGGGCACTGAAAGGAGCGCAGTGAAGGAGCACTGTCAGGAATGCTGTTAAGGGGCACAGTGAAGGAGCACAGTGAAGGAGCGCAGTGAAGGAGTGCAGTGAAGGAGCATTGTGTAGGATCACTGTGTAGGTGCGCTGTGTCAGAGCGATGTGAAGAATTACTATGAAGGTGCACTGAAAAGGAGCGCACTCTAGGAGCACTGTGAAGGAATGCTGTGAAGGAGAACAGTGAAGGAGCACAGTGTAGGAGCACAGTGAAGAAGCACTGTGAAGGAATGCTGTGAAGGAGCACAGTGAAGGAGCACAGTGTAGGAGCACAGTGAAGGAGCACTGTGAAGGAATGCTGTGTTGAATGCTTTGAAGGAGCGCAGCATAGGAGCACAGTGAAGGAGCACTGTGAAGGAATGCTTTGTAGGAACGCTATGAAGGAGCGCAGTGTAGGAGCGCTGTAAAGGAGTGCAGTGTAGAAGCACTGAGGAGGAGCGCAGTGTAGGAGAACCGTGAAGGAATGCTGTGTAAGAATGCTGTGAAGGAGGGCAGTGTAGCAACGCTGTAAAGGAGCGCTGAGAATGAGCGCAGTGAATGAATGCAGTGAAGGAGCACAGTGAAGGAGTACAGTGAAGAAGGACAGTGAAGGAGCACTGTGAAGGAGTACAGTGTAGGAGAACTGTGAAGGAGCACTGTGTAGGAACGCTGTGAAGGAGCGCAGTGAAGGAGAACTGTGAAGGAGTACAGTGTAGGAGCACTGTGGAGGAGTGCAGTGAAGGAGTGCAGTGAAGGAGCGCAGTGAAGGAGCACTCTGTAGGAATGCAGTGAAGGAGCACAGTGAAGGAGCACTGTGAAGGAGCATTGTGTAGGAGCGATGTGTCGGAGCGCTGTGTGGGAGTGATGTGAAGAATGATGGAGCACTGTGAACTAGTGCTTTGAAGGACCACTGAGAAGGTGCACTGAGAAGGAGCGCTGTGAAGGTGCGCTATGATGGAGCAATGTGAAGCAACTCTGTGAAGGAGCACTGAGAAGGAGCACTGTGTCAGAGTACTGTCAACGATCAGTGTCAAGGAGCACTGAGAAGGAGCACAGTGAAGGAGCACTGAGACAGGGCTCTGTGATGGAGAGCTGTGCAGGAGCTCGGAGTAAGAGCATTGTGAAGGAGCACTGTGAAAGAGCTCTGTGAAGGAGCAACGTGAAGGAGTGCAGTGAAGGGGCGTTGTGAAGAAGCGCAGTCAAAGAGCACTGTGAAGGGGCTCAGGGACGGAGCACAATATAGGAACGCTGTGAAAGAACGCAGTGTAGAGCACTGTGAAGGAGCGCTGAGACTGAGTGCAGTGAAGGAATGCAGTGAATGAGCACTGTGAAAGTGTACTGTCATGGAGTACTGTGTAGAAGCGATGTGAAGGAACACAGTGAAAGAACGCAGTGAAGCAATGCAGTGAAGGAGCACTGAGAAGGAGCAATGTGTAGGAGGTCTGTGAAGGGGCACTATGAAGGAGCGCTGTGTAGTAACGCTGTGAAGGATCACCGAGGAGTGCAGTGAAGGAGCATCGTGTAGGAGCGCATTGAAGGAGGGCTGTGAAGGAGCACTGTGAAGGAGAACTGTGAAGGAGCACAGTTAAGGAGCACTGTGAAGGAGCACTGTGAAGGCGCAAAGTGAATGAGCACAGTGAAGGAGCACAGTGAAGAAGAACTGTGTAAGAATGCTGTGTAGGAGCACAGTGAAGGAGCACAGTGAAGGAGCATTGAGAAGGAGAACAGTGTAGGAGCACAGTGTAGGAGCGCAGTGAAGGAGCGCAGTGAAGGAGAGCAGTGAAGGAGTGCAGTGAAGAAGCACTGTGTAGGAATGCTGTGAAGGTGCACTGTGTAGGAGATCTGTGAATGAGCACAGTGAAGGTGCACAGTGAAGGAGAACGGTGAAGGAGCACTGTGAAGGAGCGCAGTGAAGGAGCGCAGTGAAGGAGCACAGTGAGAGAGCATGGTGGAGTAGCGCAGTGAAGGAGTACTGTGTAGGAACACAGTGACGGAGCGCAGTGAAGGAGCACTGTGAAGGAGCGCAGTGAAGGAGCACAGTGAGAGAGCATGGTGGAGTAGCGCAGTGAAGGAGTACTGTGTAGGAACACAGTGACGGAGCACAGTGAAGGAGCACAGTGAATGAGCAAAGTGAAGGAGTGCAGTGTAGCAGCACTGTGAAGGAGCACTGTGAAGGAGCACATTGAAGGAGCGCAGTGAAGAAGCACTGTGTAGGAATGCTGTGAAGGGGCACTGTGTAGCAGCACTGTGAAGGAGCACATTGAAGGAGCGCAGTGAAGGAGCGCAGTGAAGGAGCACAGTGAAGGAGCAGAGTGAAGGAGCAATGTGAAGGAGCACAGTGACGGAGCACTGTGAAGGAGCACTGTGAAGGAGCAGAGTGAAGGAGCGCAGTGAAGGAGCACAGTGAAGGAGCGCAGTGAAGAAGCACTGTGTAGGAATGCTGTGAAGGGGCACTGTGTAGCAGCACTGTGAAGGAGCGCAGTGAAGGAGCACTATGAAGGAGCGCAGTGAAGGAGCACTATGAAGGAGCACAGTGAAGGAGCACAGTGAAGGAGCGCAATGAAGGAGTGCAGTGTAGGAGCACAGTGAAGGAACACAGTGAAGGAGCACAGTGAAGGAGCGCAGAGAAGGAGCACAGTGAAGGAGTGCAGTGAAGGAGCACTGTGAAAGAGCACTGTGAGAGAATGCAGTGAAGGAGCACAGTGTAGGTGCACTGTGAAGGAGCACTGTGAAGGAGCGATGTTAAGGTGCACTGTGTGGAGCACTGTGTAGGAGCGCTAGGTAGGAACGCTGTGAAGGAGCACTGCGTAGGAAAGCTGTGATGCAGCACAGGGAAGGAGCTCATTGAAGAGGCACTGTGAAGGAGTGCAGTGTAGGAGTACTGTGAAGGAGTGCAGTGTAGGAATTCAGTTAAGGCGCACTTATAGGAACGTTGTGAAGGAGCACAGTGAAGGAATGCATTGAAGGAGCGCTGTGAAAGAGCGCAGTGAAGGAACACTGTGAAGAAATGCAATGTAGGAGCGCAGTGTGGGTGCTCAGTGTAGGATCGCTGTGAAGGAGCACAGTGAAGGAGCGCAGTGAAGGAGTGCAGTGAAGGAGTGCAGTGAAGGAGTACAGTGAAGGAGCACAGTGATGGAGCACAGTGAAGGAGAGCACTGAAGAAACATTGTGTAGGAACACTGTGAAGGAGCACTGTGTAGGAACACTGTGAATGAGCACAGTGAAGGAGCGCTGTGAAGGAGCACTGTGAATGAGCACAGTGAAGGAGCACAGTGAAGGAGCATTGAAAAGGAGCACAGTGAAGGAGTCCAGAGTAGGAGTGCAGTGAAGGAACACAGTGAAGGAGCACAGTGTAAGAACACTTTGAAGGAGCGCAGCGAAGGAGCGTTGTGAAGGAGCAGAGCGAAGGAGCATTGAAAAAGAGAAGAGTGAAGGAGCGCAGTGTAGGAGCGCAGTGAAGGAGCGCAGTGAAGGAGGACAGTGAAGGAGCACAGTGTAGGAGCACTGTGAAGGAGCACTGAGAAGGAGTGCAGTAAAGGAGCGCAATGAAGGTGCACTCTGTAGCATCGCTTTGAAGGAGCACTGTGAAGGTGCACAGTGAAGGAGCACAGTGTAGGAGCACTGTGAAGGAAGACAGTGAAGGAGCACAGTGAAGGAGCACAGTGAAGGAGCGCATTGAAGGACTGCAGTGAAGGAGCACAGTGATGGATCAAAGTGAAGGAATGCAGTGAAGAAGCACTGTGTAGGAATGCTGTGAAGGTGCACTGTGTAGGAGCACTGTGAATGAGCACAGTGAAGGAGTGCAGTGTAGCAGCACTGTGAAGGAGCGCAGTGAAGGAGCACAGTGAAGGAGCGCAGTGAAGGAGAGCAGTGAAGGAGTGCAGTGAAGAAGCAGAGTGATGGAGCACAGTGAAGGAGCGCAGTGAAGAAGCACTGTGTAGGAATGCTGTGAAGGTGCACTGTGTAGGAGCACTGTGAATGAGCACAGTGAAGGAGTGCAGTGTAGCAGCAGTGTGAAGGAGCGCAGTGAAGGAGCACTGTGAAGGAGCGCAATGAAGGAGTGCAGTGTAGGAGCACAGTGAAGGAGCACAGTGAAGGAGCACAGTGAAGGTGCGCAGTGAAGGAGTGCAGTGTAGGAGCACAGTGAAGGAGCACAGTGAAGGAGCACAGTGAAGGTGCGCAGTGAAGGAGTGCATTGAAGGAGCACAGTGAAGGAGTGCAGTGAAGGAGCACTGT
Source organism: Isurus oxyrinchus (assembly GCA_026770705.1). Taxonomy (NCBI): domain Eukaryota; kingdom Metazoa; phylum Chordata; class Chondrichthyes; order Lamniformes; family Lamnidae; genus Isurus; species Isurus oxyrinchus. The sequence goes on along the minus strand of JANJGN010000012.1, from coordinate 61,058,002 downwards.
GAAAGAGCGCTGTGAGAGAGTGCAGTGAAGGAGCACGGTGTAGGTGCACTGTGAAGGAGCACTGTGAAGGAGCGATGTTAAGGTGCACTGTGTGGAGCACTGTGTAGGAGCGCTAGGTAGGAACGCTGTGAAGGAGCGCAGTGAAGGAACGCTATGTAGGAACGCTGTGAAGGAGCACAGTTAAGGAGCGCAGTTAAGGAGTGCAGTGAAGGAGCGCAGTGAAGGAGCACAGTGAAGGAGCACAGTGTAGGAGCGGTGTCAAGGAGCACTGCGTAGGAAAGCTGTGATGCAGCACAGGGAAGGAGCTCATTGAAGAGGCACTGTGAAGGAGTGCAGTGTAGGAGTACTGTGAAGGAGTGCAGTGTAGGAATTCAGTTAAGGCGCACTTATAGGAACGTTATGAAGGAGCACAGTGAAGGAATGCATTGAAGGAGCGCTGTGAAAGAGCGCAGTGAAGGAGCACTGTGAAGGAATGCAATTTAGGAGCGCAGTGTGGGTGTAGGATCGCTGTGAAGGAGCACAGTGAAGGAGCGCAGTGAAGGAGTGCAGTGAAGGAGTACAGTGAAGGAGCACAGTGATGGAGCACAGTGAAGGAGAGCACTGAAGAAGCATTGTGTAGGAACTCTGTGAAGGAGCACTGTGTAGGAACAATGTGAAGGAGCACAGTGAAGGTGTACAGTGAAGGAGCACTGTGAAGGAGCACTGTGAAGGAGCACAGTGAAAGAGCGCAGTGAAGGAGCATTGTAGAGGAGCACAGTGAAGGAGCGCAGTGTAGGAGCGCAGTGAAGGAGCATTGAAAAGGAGCACAGTGAAGGAGTCCAGTGTAGGAGGGCAGTGAAGGAACACAGTGAAGGAGCACAGTGTAAGAGCACTTTGAAGGAGTGCAGCGAAGGAGTGTTGTGAAGGAGCAGAGCGAAGGAGCATTGAAAAAGAGAAGAGTGAAGGAGCGCAGTGTAGGAGCGCAGTGAAGGAGCGCAGTGAAGGAGGACAGTGAAGGAGCACAGTGTAGGAGCACTGTGAAGGAGCACTGAGAAGGAGTGCAGTAAAGGAGCGCAATGAACGTGCACTCTGTAGGATCGCTTTGAAGGAGCACAGTGTAGGAGCACTGTGAAGGAACACAGTGAAGGAGCACAGTGAAGGAGCACAGTGAAGGAGCTCAGTGAAGGAGTGCAGTGAAGGAGCACAGTGATGGATCACAGTGAAGGAGTGCAGTGAAGAAGCACTGTGTAGGAATGCTGTGAAGGTGCACTGTGTAGGAGCAGTGTGAAGGAGCACAGTGAAGGTGCACAGTGAAGGAGCACTGTGAAGGAGCACTGTGAAGGAGCTCAGTGAAGGAGCACAGTGAGAGAGCATGGTGAAGTAGAGCAGTGAAGGAGCACTGTGTAGGAACACAGTGACGGAGCACAGTGAAGGAGCACAGTGAATGAGCAAAGTGAATGAGTGCAGTGTAGCAGCACTGTGAAGGAGCGCAGTGAAGGAGCACAGTGAAGGAGCGCAGTGAAGGAGAGCAGTGAAGGAGTGCAGTGAAGAAGCAGAGTGATGGAGCACAGTGAAGGAGCGCAGTGAAGAAGCACTGTGTAGGAATGCTGTGAAGGTGCACTGTGTAGGAGCACTGTGAAGGAGCACAGTGAAGGAGCACAGTGAAGGAGTGCAGTGTAGCAGCAGTGTGAAGGAGCGCTGTGAAGGAGCACTGTGAAGGAGCACGGTGAAGGAGCACAGTGAAGGAGCGCAATGAAGGAGTGCAGTGTAGGATCACAGTGAAGGAGCACAGTGAAGGAGCACAGTGAACAAGCGCAGTGAAGGAGTGCAGTGAAGGAGCACAGTGAAGGAGTGCAGTGAAGGAGTGCAGTGTAGGAGCACTGTGTTGGAGCGCAGTGAATGAGTGCAGTGAAGGAGCACTGTGAAAGAGCACAGTTAGGGAGTGCAGTGAAGGAGCACGGTGTAGGTGCACTGTGAAGGAGCACTGTGAAGGAGCGATGTTAAGGTGCACTGTGTTGGAGCAAAGTGTAGGAGCGCTATGTAGGAACGCTGTGAAGGAGCACAGTGAAGGAGCGCTATGTAGGAACGCTGTGAAGGAGCACAGTGAAGGAGCGCAGTTAAGGAGCGCAGTGAAGGAGCACAGTGAAGGAGCACAGTGAAGGAGCGCTGTGTAGGAATGCTGTGAAGGAGCACAGTGAAGGAGCTCAGTGAAGTAGCGCAGTGAAGGAGCACACTGTTGGAGCGGTGTCAAGGAGCACTGCGTAGGAAAGTTGTGATGCAGCATAGTGAAGGAGCTCATTGAAGAGGCACTTTAAAGGAGCACAGTGAAGGAGCGCAGTGAAGGAGAGCAGTGAAGGAGTGCAGTGAAGGAGCACAGTGAAGGAGCGCAGTGAAGGAGCACTGTGAAGGAGCACAGTGAAGGAGCACAGTGAAGGATCACAGTGAAGGAGCACAGTGAAGGAGCACAGTGAACAAGCGCAGTGAAGGAGTGCAGTGAAGGAGCACAGTGAAGGAGTGCAGTGAAGGAGTGCAGTGTAGGAGCACTGTGTTGGAGCGCAGTGAATGAGTGCAGTGAAGGAGCACTGTGAAAGAGCACAGTTAGGGAGTGCAGTGAAGGAGCACGGTGTAGGTGCACTGTGAAGGAGCACTGTGAAGGAGCGATGTTAAGGTGCACTGTGTTGGAGCAAAGTGTAGGAGCGCTATGTAGGAACGCTGTGAAGGAGCACAGTGAAGGAGCGCTATGTAGGAACGCTGTGAAGGAGCACAGTGAAGGAGCGCAGTTAAGGAGCGCAGTGAAGGAGCACAGTGAAGGAGCACAGTGAAGGAGCGCTGTGTAGGAATGCTGTGAAGGAGCACAGTGAAGGAGCTCAGTGAAGTAGCGCAGTGAAGGAGCACACTGTTGGAGCGGTGTCAAGGAGCACTGCGTAGGAAAGTTGTGATGCAGCATAGTGAAGGAGCTCATTGAAGAGGCACTTTAAAGGAGCACAGTGAAGGAGCGCAGTGAAGGAGAGCAGTGAAGGAGTGCAGTGAAGGAGCACAGTGAAGGAGCGCAGTGAAGGAGCACTGTGAAGGAGCACAGTGAAGGAGCACAGTGAAGGAGCACAGTGAAGGAGTGCAGTGTAGGAGCACAGTGAAGGAACACAGTGAAGGAGCACAGTTAAGGAGCGCAGAGAAGGAGTGCAGTGTAGGAGCACTTTGAAGGGGCGTAGTGAACGAGCGCAGTGAAGGAGTGCAGTGAAGGAGCACAGTGAAGGAGTACAGTGAAGGAGTGCAGTGTAGGAGCACTGTGAGGGAGTGCAGTGCAGGAGCACTCTGTAGGTGCACTGTGAAGGAGCACTGTGAAGGAGCGATGTTAGGGTGCTCTGTGTTGGAGCACTGTGTAGGAGCGCTATGTAGGAACGCTGTGAAGGAGCACAGTGAAGGAACGCTATGTAGGAATGCTGTGAAGGAGCACAGTTAAGGAGCACAGTGAAGGAGCACTGTGTAGGAATGCAGTGAAGGAGCACAGTGAAGGAGAACTGTGAAGGAGCTCAGTGAAGGAGCACAGTGAAGGAGCACAGTGTAGGAGCGGTGTCAAGGAGCACTGTGTAGGAACGCTGTGATGCAGCACAGTGAAGGAGCTCATTGAAGAGGCACTGTGAAGGAGTGCAGTGTAGGAGTACTATGAAGGAGTGCAGTGTAGGAATTCAGTTAAGGCGCACTGTGAAGGAGCACTTATAGGAACATTGTGAAGGAGCACAGTGAAGGAATGCATTGAAGGAGTGCTGTGAAAAAGCGCAGTGAAGGAGCACTGTGAAGGAATTCAATGTAGGAGCGCAGTGTGGGTGCTCAGTGTAGGATCGCTGTGAAGGAGCACAGTGAAGGCGCGCAGTGAAGGAGTGCAGTGAAGCAGAGCAGTGAAGGAGCGCAGTGATGGAGCACAGTGAAGGAGAGCACTGAAGAAGCATTGTGTAGGAACACTGTGAAGGAGCACTGTGTAGGAACACTGTGAAGGAGCACAGTGAAGGGGCACAGTGAAGGAGCACTGTGAAGGAGCACTGTGAAGGAGCACAGTGAAGGAGCACAGTGAAGGAGCATTGAAAAGGAGCACAGTGAAGGAGTCCAGTGTAGGAGCGCAGTGAAGGAACACAGTGAAGGAGCACAGTGTAAGAGCACTTTGAAGGAGTGCAGCGAAGGAGTGTTGTGAAGGAGCAGAGCGAAGGAGCATTGAAAAAGAGAAGAGTGAAGGAGCGCAGTGTAGGAGGACAGTGAAGGAGCACAGTGTAGGAGCACTGTGAAGGAGCACTGAGAAGGAGTGCAGTAAAGGAGCGCAATGAAGGTGCACTCTGTAGGATCGCTTTGAAGGAGCACAGTGTAGGAGCACTGTGAAGGAACATAGTGAAGGAGCGCAGTGAAGGAGCACAGTGAAGGAGCTCAGTGAAGGAGTGCAGTGAAGGAGCACAGTGATGGATCACAGTGAAGGAGTGCAGTGAAGAAGCACTGTGTAGGAATGCTGTGAAGGTGCACTGTGTAGGAGCAGTGTGAAGGAGCACAGTGAATGTGCACAGTGAAGGAGCACTGTGAAGGAGCACTGTGAAGGAGCTCAGTGAAGGAGCACAGTGAGAGAGCATGGTGAAGTAGAGCAGTGAAGGAGCACTGTGTAGGAACACAGTGACGGAGCACAGTGAAGGAGCACAGTGAATGAGCAAAGTGAATGAGTGCAGTGTAGCAGCACTGTGAAGGAGCGCAGTGAAGGAGCACAGTGAAGGAGCGCAGTGAAGGAGCACAGTGAAGGAGCGCAGTGAAGGAGAGCAGTGAAGGAGTGCAGTGAAGAAGCAGAGTGATGGAGCACAGTGAAGGAGCGCAGTGAAGAAGCACTGTGTAGGAATGCTGTGAAGGTGCACTGTGTAGGAGCACTGTGAAGGAGCACAGTGAAGGAGCACAGTGAAGGAGTGCAGTGTAGCAGCAGTGTGAAGGAGCGCTGTGAAGGAGCACTGTGAAGGAGCACGGTGAAGGAGCACAGTGAAGGAGCGCAATGAAGGAGTGCAGTGTAGGATCACAGTGAAGGAGCACAGTGAAGGAGCACAGTGAACAAGCGCAGTGAAGGAGTGCAGTGAAGGAGCACAGTGAAGGAGTGCAGTGAAGGAGTGCAGTGTAGGAGCACTGTGTTGGAGCGCAGTGAATGAGTGCAGTGAAGGAGCACTGTGAAAGAGCACAGTTAGGGAGTGCAGTGAAGGAGCACGGTGTAGGTGCACTGTGAAGGAGCACTGTGAAGGAGCGATGTTAAGGTGCACTGTGTTGGAGCAAAGTGTAGGAGCGCTATGTAGGAACGCTGTGAAGGAGCACAGTGAAGGAGCGCTATGTAGGAACGCTGTGAAGGAGCACAGTGAAGGAGCGCAGTTAAGGAGCGCAGTGAAGGAGCACAGTGAAGGAGCACAGTGAAGGAGCGCTGTGTAGGAATGCTGTGAAGGAGCACAGTGAAGGAGCTCAGTGAAGTAGCGCAGTGAAGGAGCACACTGTTGGAGCGGTGTCAAGGAGCACTGCGTAGGAAAGTTGTGATGCAGCATAGTGAAGGAGCTCATTGAAGAGGCACTTTAAAGGAGCACAGTGAAGGAGCGCAGTGAAGGAGAGCAGTGAAGGAGTGCAGTGAAGGAGCACAGTGAAGGAGCGCAGTGAAGGAGCACTGTGAAGGAGCACAGTGAAGGAGCACAGTGAAGGAGCACAGTGAAGGAGTGCAGTGTAGGAGCACAGTGAAGGAACACAGTGAAGGAGCACAGTTAAGGAGCGCAGAGAAGGAGTGCAGTGAAGGAGTACAGTGAAGGAGTGCAGTGTAGGAGCACAGTGAAGGAACACAGTAAGGAGCACAGTTAAGGAGCGCAGAGAAGGAGTGCAGTGTAGGAGCACTTTGAAGGAGCGTAGTGAACGAGCGCAGTGAAGGAGTGCAGTGAAGGAGCACAGTGAAGGAGTACAGTGAAGGAGTGCAGTGTAGGAGCACTGTGAGGGAGTGCAGTGCAGGAGCACTCTGTAGGTGCACTGTGAAGGAGCACTGTGAAGGAGCGATGTTAGGGTGCTCTGTGTTGGAGCACTGTGTAGGAGCGCTATGTAGGAACGCTGTGAAGGAGCACAGTTAAGGAGCACAGTGAAGGAGCACTGTGTAGGAATGCAGTGAAGGAGCACAGTGAAGGAGAACTGTGAAGGAGCTCAGTGAAGGAGCACAGTGAAGGAGCACAGTGTAGGAGCGGTGTCAAGGAGCACTGTGTAGGAACGCTGTGATGCAGCACAGTGAAGGAGCTCATTGAAGAGGCACTGTGAAGGAGTGCAGTGTAGGAGTACTATGAAGGAGTGCAGTGTAGGAATTCAGTTAAGGCGCACTGTGAAGGAGCACTTATAGGAACATTGTGAAGGAGCACAGTGAAGGAATGCATTGAAGGAGTGCTGTGAAAAAGCGCAGTGAAGGAGCACTGTGAAGGAATTCAATGTAGGAGCGCAGTGTGGGTGCTCAGTGTAGGATCGCTGTGAAGGAGCACAGTGAAGGCGCGCAGTGAAGGAGTGCAGTGAAGCAGAGCAGTGAAGGAGCGCAGTGATGGAGCACAGTGAAGGAGAGCACTGAAGAAGCATTGTGTAGGAACACTGTGAAGGAGCACTGTGTAGGAACACTGTGAAGGAGCACAGTGAAGGGGCACAGTGAAGGAGCACTGTGAAGGAGCACTGTGAAGGAGCACAGTGAAGGAGCACAGTGAAGGAGCATTGAAAAGGAGCACAGTGAAGGAGTCCAGTGTAGGAGCGCAGTGAAGGAACACAGTGAAGGAGCACAGTGTAAGAGCACTTTGAAGGAGTGCAGCGAAGGAGTGTTGTGAAGGAGCAGAGCGAAGGAGCATTGAAAAAGAGAAGAGTGAAGGAGCGCAGTGTAGGAGGACAGTGAAGGAGCACAGTGTAGGAGCACTGTGAAGGAGCACTGAGAAGGAGTGCAGTAAAGGAGCGCAATGAAGGTGCACTCTGTAGGATCGCTTTGAAGGAGCACAGTGTAGGAGCACTGTGAAGGAACATAGTGAAGGAGCGCAGTGAAGGAGCACAGTGAAGGAGCTCAGTGAAGGAGTGCAGTGAAGGAGCACAGTGATGGATCACAGTGAAGGAGTGCAGTGAAGAAGCACTGTGTAGGAATGCTGTGAAGGTGCACTGTGTAGGAGCAGTGTGAAGGAGCACAGTGAATGTGCACAGTGAAGGAGCACTGTGAAGGAGCACTGTGAAGGAGCTCAGTGAAGGAGCACAGTGAGAGAGCATGGTGAAGTAGAGCAGTGAAGGAGCACTGTGTAGGAACACAGTGACGGAGCACAGTGAAGGAGCACAGTGAATGAGCAAAGTGAATGAGTGCAGTGTAGCAGCACTGTGAAGGAGCGCAGTGAAGGAGCACAGTGAAGGAGCGCAGTGAAGGAGCACAGTGAAGGAGCGCAGTGAAGGAGAGCAGTGAAGGAGTGCAGTGAAGAAGCAGAGTGATGGAGCACAGTGAAGGAGCGCAGTGAAGAAGCACTGTGTAGGAATGCTGTGAAGGTGCACTGTGTAGGAGCACTGTGAATGAGCACAGTGAAGGAGTGCAGTGTAGCAGCAGTGTGAAGGAGCGCAGTGAAGGAGCACTGTGAAGGAGCACGGTGAAGGAGCACAGTGAAGGAGCGCAATGAAGGAGTGCAGTGTAGGAGCACAGTGAAGGAGCACAGTGAACAAGCGCAGTGAAGGAGTGCAGTGAAGGAGCACAGTGAAGGAGTGCAGTGAAGGAGTGCAGTGTAGGAGCACTGTGTTGGAGCGCAGTGAATGAGTGCAGTGAAGGAGCACTGTGAAAGAGCACAGTTAGGGAGTGCAGTGAAGGAGCACGGTGTAGGTGCACTGTGAAGGAGCACTGTGAAGGAGCGATGTTAAGGTGCACTGTGTTGGAGCAAAGTGTAGGAGCGCTATGTAGGAACGCTGTGAAGGAGCACAGTGAAGGAGCGCTATGTAGGAACGCTGTGAAGGAGCACAGTTAAGGAGCGCAGTTAAGGAGCGCAGTGAAGGAGCACAGTGAAGGAGCACAGTGAAGGAGCGCTGTGTAGGAATGCTGTGAAGGAGCACAGTGAAGGAGCTCAGTGAAGTAGCGCAGTGAAGGAGCACACTGTTGGAGCGGTGTCAAGGAGCACTGCGTAGGAAAGTTGTGATGCAGCATAGTGAAGGAGCTCATTGAAGAGGCACTGTAAAGGAGCACAGTGAAGGAGCGCAGTGAAGGAGAGCAGTGAAGGAGTGCAGTGAAGGAGCACAGTGAAGGAGCGCAGTGAAGGAGCACTGTGAAGGAGCACAGTGAAGGAGCACTGTGAAGGAGCACTGTGAAGGAGCTCAGTGAAGGAGCACAGTGAGAGAGCATGGTGAAGTAGAGCAGTGAAGGAGCACTGTGTAGGAACACAGTGACGGAGCACAGTGAAGGAGCACAGTGAATGAGCAAAGTGAATGAGTGCAGTGTAGCAGCACTGTGAAGGAGCGCAGTGAAGGAGCACAGTGAAGGAGCGCAGTGAAGGAGCACAGTGAAGGAGCGCAGTGAAGGAGAGCAGTGAAGGAGTGCAGTGAAGAAGCAGAGTGATGGAGCACAGTGAAGGAGCGCAGTGAAGAAGCACTGTGTAGGAATGCTGTGAAGGTGCACTGTGTAGGAGCACTGTGAATGAGCACAGTGAAGGAGTGCAGTGTAGCAGCAGTGTGAAGGAGCGCAGTGAAGGAGCACTGTGAAGGAGCACGGTGAAGGAGCACAGTGAAGGAGCGCAATGAAGGAGTGCAGTGTAGGAGCACAGTGAAGGAGCACAGTGAACAAGCGCAGTGAAGGAGTGCAGTGAAGGAGCACAGTGAAGGAGTGCAGTGAAGGAGTGCAGTGTAGGAGCACTGTGTTGGAGCGCAGTGAATGAGTGCAGTGAAGGAGCACTGTGAAAGAGCACAGTTAGGGAGTGCAGTGAAGGAGCACGGTGTAGGTGCACTGTGAAGGAGCACTGTGAAGGAGCGATGTTAAGGTGCACTGTGTTGGAGCAAAGTGTAGGAGCGCTATGTAGGAACGCTGTGAAGGAGCACAGTGAAGGAGCGCTATGTAGGAACGCTGTGAAGGAGCACAGTGAAGGAGCGCAGTTAAGGAGCGCAGTGAAGGAGCACAGTGAAGGAGCACAGTGAAGGAGCGCTGTGTAGGAATGCTGTGAAGGAGCACAGTGAAGGAGCTCAGTGAAGTAGCGCAGTGAAGGAGCACACTGTTGGAGCGGTGTCAAGGAGCACTGCGTAGGAAAGTTGTGATGCAGCATAGTGAAGGAGCTCATTGAAGAGGCACTGTAAAGGAGCACAGTGAAGGAGCGCAGTGAAGGAGAGCAGTGAAGGAGTGCAGTGAAGGAGCACAGTGAAGGAGCGCAGTGAAGGAGCACTGTGAAGGAGCACAGTGAAGGAGCACAGTGAAGGAGCACAGTGAAGGAGTGCAGTGTAGGAGCACAGTGAAGGAACACAGTGAAGGAGCACAGTTAAGGAGCGCAGAGAAGGAGTGCAGTGTAGGAGCACTTTGAAGGAGCGTAGTGAACGAGCGCAGTGAAGGATTGCAGTGAAGGAGCACAGTGAAGGAGTGCAGTGAAGGAGTGCAGTGTAGGAGCACTGTGAGGGAGTGCAGTGCAGGGGCACTCTGTAGGTGCACTGTGAAGGAGCACTGTGAAGGAGCGATGTTAGGGTGCTCTGTGTTGGAGCACTGTGTAGGAGCGCTATGTAGGAACGCTGTGAAGGAGCACAGTGAAGGAACGCTATGTAGGAATGCTGTGAAGGAGGACAGTTAAGGAGCACAGTGAAGGAGCACTGTGTAGGAATGCAGTGAAGGAGCACAGTGAAGGAGAACTGTGAAGGAGCTCAGTGAAGGAGCACAGTGAAGGAGCACAGTGTAGGAGCGGTGTCAAGGAGCACTGTGTAGGAACGCTGTGATGCAGCACAGTGAAGGAGCTCATTGAAGAGGCACTGTGAAGGAGTGCAGTGTAGGAGTACTATGAAGGAGTGCAGTGTAGGAATTCAGTTAAGGCGCACTGTGAAGGAGCACTTATAGGAACATTGTGAAGGAGCACAGTGAAGGAATGCATTGAAGGAGTGCTGTGAAAAAGCGCAGTGAAGGAGCACTGTGAAGGAATTCAATGTAGGAGCACAGTGTGGGTGTAGGATCGCTGTGAAGGAGCACAGTGAAGGCGCGCAGTGAAGGAGTGCAGTGAAGGAGAGCAGTGAAGGAGTGCAGTGATGGAGCACAGTGAAGGAGAGCACTGAAGAAGCATTGTGTAGGAACACTGTGAAGGAGCACTGTGTAGGAACACTGTGAAGGAGCACTGTGTAGGAACACTGTGAAGGACCACAGTGAAGGTGCACAGTGAAGGAGCACTGTGAAGGAGCACAGTGAAGGAGCATTGAAAAGGAGCACAGTAAAGGAGCGCAGTGTAGGAGCGCAGTGAAGGAACACATTGAAGGAGCACAGTGTAAGGGCACTTTGTAGGAGCACAGCGAAGGAGCATTGAAAAAGAGAAGAGTGAAGGAGCGCAGTGTAGGAGTGCAGTGAAGTAGAGCAGTGAAGGAGGACAGTGAAGGAGCACAGTGTAGGAGCACTGTGAAGGAGCACTGAGAAGGAGTGCAGTAAAGGAGCGCAATTAATGTGCACTGTGTAGGATCGCTTTGAAGGAGCACTGTGAAGGAGCACAGTAAAGGAGCACAGTGAAGGAGCGCAGTGAAGGAGCGCAGTGAAGGAGCACAGTGAAGGAGCACAGTGAAGGAGCACAGTGAAGGAGAGCAGTGAAGGAGTGCTTTGAAGGAGCAGAGTGATGGAGCACAGTGAAGGAGCGCAGTGAAGAAGCACTGTGTAGGAATGCTGTGAAGGTGCACTGTGTAGGAGCACTGTGAATGAGCACAGTGAAGGATGCAGTGTAGCAGCACTGTGAAGGAGTGCAGTGAAGGAGCACTGTGAAGGAGCACGGTGAAGGAGCACAGTGAAGGAGCGCAATGAAGGATTGCAGTTAGGAGCACAGTGAAGGAGCACAGTGAAGGAGCACAGTGAAGGAGCGCAGTGAAGGAGTGCAGTGTAGGAGCACAGTGAAGGAGCACAGTGAACAAGCGCAGTGAAGGAGTGCAGTGAAGGAGAACAGTGAAGGAGTTCAGTGAAGGAGTGCAGTGTAGGAGCACTGTGTTGGAGCGCAGTGAATGAGTGCAGAGAAGGAGCACTGTGAAAGAGCGCAGTTAGGGAGTGCAGTGAAGGAGCACGGTGTAGGTGCACTGTGAAGGAGCGATGTTAAGGTGCACTGTTGGAGCACTGTGTTGGAGCGCAGTGAATGAGTGCAGAGAAGGAGCACTGTGAAAGAGCGCAGTGAGGGAGTGCAGTGAAGGAGCATGGTGTAGGTGCACTGTGAAGGAGCACTGTGAAGGAGCAATATTAAGGTGCACTGTGTTGGAGCACTGTGTAGGAGCGCTATGTAGGAACGCTGTGAAGGAGCACAGTGAAGGAGCGCTATGTAGGAACGCTGTGAAGGAGTACAGTGATGGAGCGCAGTGAAGGAGCGCAGTGAAGGAGCGCAGTGAAGGAGCACAGTGAAGGAGCACTGTGTAGGAATGCTGTGAAGGAGCACAGTGAAGGAGCACAGTGAAGGAGGTCAGTGAAGGAGTGCAGTGAAGGAGCACAGTGTAGGAGCGGTGTCAAGGAACACTGCGTAGGAAAGTTGTGATGCAGCACAGTGAAGGAGATCATTGAAGAGGCCCTGTGAAGGAGTGCAGTGTAGGAGTACTGTGAAAGAGTGCAGTGTAGGAATTCAGTGAAGGAGCACTGTGAAGGAGCACTGTGTAGGAACGTTGTGAAGGAGCACAGTGAAGGAATGCATTGAAGGAGCGCTGTGAAAGAGCGCAGTGAAGGAGCACTGTGAAGGAATGCAATGTAGGAGCGCAGTGTGGGTGCTCAGTGTAGGATCGCTGTGAAGGAGCACAGTGAAGGAGCGCAGTGAAGGAGTGCAGTGAAGGAGTGCAGTGAAGGAGCACAGTGATGGAGCGCAGTGAAAGAGCATTGTGTAGGAGCGAAGTGTCAGAGAGCTGTGTAGGAGTGATGTGAAGAATTTCTGTGAAGGAGCACTGAGATGGAAGACTGTGTATGAGTGCTGTAAAGGACCACTGAGGAGGTGCACTGAGAAGGTGCACTGTGAAGGAATGCTATGATGGAACAATGTGGAGCAGCTCTGTGGAGGAGCGCTGAGAAGGAGCACTGTGTCAGAGTACTGTCAAGGAGCAGTGTCAAGGAGCACTGAGAAGGAGCACAGTCAAGGAGCACTGTGGCAGGGTTCTGTGATGGAGAGCTGTGCAGGAGCTCGGAGTAAGAACATTATGAAGCAGCTCTGTGAAGGAATGCTGTGAAGGAGCACCGTGAAGGAGCATTGTGAAGATGCGCAGTCAAGGAGTGCTGTGAAGGGGCTGTGAGATGGAGCACAATATAGGAGCACTGTGAAGGAGCGCTGTGTAGGAACGCTGTGTAGGAACACTGTGAATTAATTCAGTGTAGGAGCACTTTGAAGGACCACTGAGAATGAGTGCAGTAAAGGAAAGCAGTGAATGAGTACTGTGAAAGAGTACTGTCATGGTGTTACTGTGTGGAAGCGATGTGTAGGAGTGCTGTGTAGTAGCATGTGAAGGAGCGCAGTGTCGGAGTATGTAAACGAGTGCTGGGAATGAGCTCAGTGAATGAATGCAGTGAAGGAACACAATGAAGGAGCGCAGTGAAGGAATGCATTGTAGGAGCATTGAGAAGGAGAAATGTGTAGGAGCTCTGTGAACGAGCACTATGATGGAGCGCTGTGTAGGAACGCTGTGAAGGAGCGCTGTGAAGGAGCACTGTGTAGGAACGCTGTGTAGGAGCACTGTGAAGGAGCGCAGTGAAGGAGTGCAGTGAAGAAGCACAGTGAAGGAGCACAGTGTAGGAGCACTGTGAAGGAGCACTGTGAAGGAGCACTGTGAAGGAGCGCAGTGAAGGAGTGCAGTGAAGAAGCACTGTGAAGGAGCGCAGTGTAGGAGCACTGTGAAGGAGCACTGTGAATGAACGCAGTGAAGAAGTGCAGTGAAGAAGCACAGTAAAGGAGCGCAGTGAAGGAGCACTGTGAAGGAGCGCAGTGAAGGAGTGCAGTGAAGGAGCACGGTGTAGGTGCACTGTGAAGGAGGACTGTGAAGGAGCGATGTGAAGGTGCACAGTGAAGGAGCGCTGTGAAGGAGCATTGAAAAGGAGCGCAGTGAAGGAGCGCAGTGTTGGAACGATGTGTCGGAGCGCATTGTAGGAGCGCGGTGAAGAATTTCTGTGAAGGAGCACTGAGATGGAAGACTGTGTATGAGTGCTGTAAAGGACCACTGAGGAGGTGCACTGAGAAGGTGCACTGTGAAGGAATGCTATGATGGAACAATGTGGAGCAGCTCTGTGGAGGAGCGCTGAGAAGGAGCACTGTGTCAGAGTACTGTCAAGGAGCAGTGTCAAGGAGCACTGAGAAGGAGCACAGTCAAGGAGCACTGTGGCAGGGTTCTGTGATGGAGAGCTGTGCAGGAGCTCGGAGTAAGAACATTATGAAGCAGCTCTGTGAAGGAACACAATGAAGGAGCACCGTGAAGGAATGCATTGTAGGAGCATTGAGAAGGAGAAATGTGTAGGAGCTCAGTGAACGAGCACTATGAAGGAGTGCTGTGTAGGAACGCTGTGAAGGAGTGCTGTGTAGGAGCAATGTGTAGGAACGCTGTGTAGGAGCACTGTGAAGGAGCACTGTGAAGGAGCGCAGAGAAGGAGTGCAGTGCAGGAGCACAGTGAAGGAGCACTGTGAAGGAGCACTGTGAAGGAGCGCAGAGAAGGAGTGCAGTGCAGGAGCACAGTGAAGGAGAACAGTGTAGGAGAACTGTGAAGGAACACTGAGAAGGAGAACTGTGAAGGAGCAAAGTGTAGGAGCACTGAGAAGGAGCACAGTGAAGGAGCACAGTGAAGGAGCACAGTGAAGGAGCACAGTGAAGGAGTGCAGTGTAGGAACACAGTGAAGGAGCGCAGTGAACGAGCACAGTGAAGGAGCGCAGTGAACGAGCACAGTGAAGGAGCGCAGTGAAGGAGCACACTAAAGGAATGCAGTGAAGGAGTGCAGCGAATAAGCACTGTGAAGGAGCACTGTGAAGCAGTGCTGTGAAGGAGCACAGTGTAGGAGCACAGTGAATGAGCATAGTGAAGGAGTGCAGTGCAGGAGCCCAGTGAAGGAGTGCAGTGATGGAGCGCAGTGTAGGAGCACAGTGAGAGAGCACGGTGAAGTAGCGCAGTGAAGGAGCACTGTGAAGGAGCACAGTGAAGGAGCGCAGTCAAGGAGAGCAGTGAACGAGTACAGTGTAGGAGCATTGTGAAGGAGCACAGTGAAGGAGCGCAGTGAAGGAGCACAGTGAAAGGGCACAATGAAGGAGCGCAGTGAAGGAGCACTATGTAGGAGTGCAGTGAAGGAGCACAGTGAAGGAGCACAGTGAAGGAGCGCAGTGAAGGAGCACAGTGAAGTAGTGCAATATAAGAGCACTGTGAAGGAGCACTGAGAAGGAGCGCAGTGAAGCAGCGCAGTGAAGGATCGCAGGAAAGGAGCACAGTGAAGGAGCGCAGTGAAGGAGCACTGTGCAGGAGCGCAGTGAAGGAGCACAGTGAAAGAGCGCAGTGATGTAGCACAGTGAAGGAGTGCAGTGAAGGAGCACAGTGAAGGAGCACAGTGAAGGACCGCTGTGTAGGAGCACTGTGTAGGAGCACTGTAAAGGAGCACTGTGAAGGAGCGCAGTGTAGGAGCACTGTGAAGGAGCACTGTGAAAGTGCGCAGTAAATGAGTGCAGTGAAGGAGCACAGTGAAGGAGCGTAGTGAACGTCCATTGTATAGGAGCACTGTGTAGGAGCACTGTAAAGGAGCATAGTGAAGGAGTGCAGTGAAGGAGCGCAGTGAAGGAGCACAGTGAAGGAGGGCAGTGAATGAGCGCTGTGAAGAAGCACAGTAAAGTAGCGCAGTGAAGGAGCACAGTGAAGGAGCACAGTGATGGAGCACAGAGAAGGAGCGTTGTGTAGGAGCACAGTGATGGAGTGCTGTGAAGGAGTGCAGTGAAGGAGCGCTGTGAAGGGGCACCGTGAAGGAGCGCAGTGAAGGAGCGCAGTGTAGGAGCACTGTGAAGGAGCACTGTGAAAGTGCACAGTAAAGGAGTGCAGTGAAGGAGCACAGTGAAGGAGCACAGTTTAGGAGCACAGTTTAGGAGCACGGTGAAGGAGTGCAGTGAAGGAACACTGTGAAGGAGCACAGTGAAGGAGCACAGTGAAGGAGCACAGTGAAGGAACACAGTGAAGGAGCACAATGAAGGAGCACAGTGAAGGTGTGCAGTGAAAGAGCGCTGTGAAGCAGCAGTGTGAAGGAGTGCAGTGAAGGACCAATGTGTAGGAGCATTGTGAAGGAGCACTGTGTAAGAGCACTGAGAAGGAGCATTGTGAAGGAGTGCTGTGTAGGAGTGATGTGAAGAATTAATGTGCAGAAGTACTGAGAAGGAGCACTGTGAAGGAGCACAGTTTAGGAGCACTGAGAAGGTGCAATGTGAAGGATAACTGAGAAGGAGTACTGAGAAGGATAATTAAGAAGGAGCACTGAGAATAGGCTCTGTGTAGGAGCGCAGTGAAGGAACACTGTGAAGGAACACAGTGAAGGAGCGTAGTGAAGTTTTGCAGTGAAGGAGCACAGTGATGGAGCACAGTGTAGCAGCATTGTGAAGGAGAACTGAGAAGGAGCGCAGTGAAGGAGCGCAAAGAACGTGCACTGTGTAGGATCGTTTTGAAGGAGCACTGTGAAGTAGCACAGTGAAGTAGTGCAGTGTAGGAACACAGTGACGGAAGCACAGTGAAGGAGCACATTGTAGGAGCACAGTGAAGGAGTGCAGTGTGGCAGCACTGTGAAGGAGCGCAGTCAAGGCGCACTGTGAAGGAACACAGTGAAAGAGCACAGTGAAGGTGCACAGTGAAGGAACACAGTGAAGGAGCACAGTGAAGGAGCACAATGTAGGAGCGCAGTGAAGGAGTGCAGTGAAGGAAAACAGTGAGTAAGCACATTGAAGGAGCACTGTGAAGCAGCGCTGTGAAGGAGCACAGTGTAGGAGCACAGTGAAGGATCGCAGTGAATGAGCACAGTGAAGGAGCACAGTGAAGGAGCGCAGTGAAGGAGCACAGTGAAGCAGCGCTGTGAAGGAGAGCAGTGTAGGAGCACAGTGAAGGATCGCAGTGAATGAGCACAGTGAAGGAGCACAGTGAAGGAGCACAGTGAAGGACCGCTGTGTAGGAGCACTGTGTAGGAGCACTGTAAAGGAGCACTGTGAAGGAGCGCAGTGTAGGAGCACAGTGAAGGAGCACTGTGAAGGAGCACTGTGAAAGTGCGCAGTAAATGAGTGCAGTGAAGGAGCACAGTGAAGGAGCGTAGTGAACGTCCATTGTATAGGAGCACTGTGTAGGAGCACTGTAAAGGAGCATAGTGAAGGAGTGCAGTGAAGGAGCGCAGTGAAGGAGCACAGTGAAGGAGGGCAGTGAATGAGCGCTGTGAAGAAGCACAGTAAAGTAGCGCAGTGAAGGAGCACAGTGAAGGAACACAGTGATGGAGCACAGAGAAGGAGCGTTGTGTAGGAGCACAGTGATGGAGTGCTGTGAAGGAGTGCAGTGAAGGAGCGCTGTGAAGGGGCACCGTGAAGGAGCGCAGTGAAGGAGTGCAGTGTAGGAGAACTGTGAAGGAGCACTGTGAAAGTGCACAGTAAAGGAGTGCAGTGAAGGAGCACAGTGAAGGAGCACAGTTTAGGAGCACGGTGAAGGAGTGCAGTGAAGGAACACTGTGAAGGAGTGCAGGGAAGGAGTGCAGTGAAGGAGCACAGTGAAGGAGCACAGTGAAGGAACACAGTGAAGGAACACAGTGAAGGAGCACTGTGAAGGAGCACAGTGAAGGAACACAGTGAAGGAGTGCAGGGAAGGAGTGCAGTGAAGGAGCACAGTGAAGGAGCACAGTGAAGGAGCACAGTGAAGGAACACAGTGAAGGAACACAGTGAAGGAGCACAATGAAGGAGCACAGTGAAGGTGTGCAGTGAAAGAGCGCTGTGAAGCAGCAGTGTGAAGGAGTGCAGTGAAGGAGCAATGTGTAGGAGCATTGTGAAGGAGCACTGTGTAAGAGCACTGAGAAGGAGCATTGTGAAGGAGTGCTGTGTAGGAGTGATGTGAAGAATTAATGTGCAGAAGTACTGAGAAGGAGCACTGTGAAGGAGCACAGTTTAGGAGCACTGAGAAGGTGCAATGTGAAGGATAACTGAGAAGGAGTACTGAGAAGGATAATTAAGAAGGAGCACTGAGAATAGGCTCTGTGTAGGAGCGCAGTGAAGGAACACTGTGAAGGAACACAGTGATGGAGCACAGTGAAGGAGCACAGTGAAGGAGCACAGTGAAGGAGCACAGTGAAGGAGCTCAGTGAAGGAGTGCAGTGTAGCAGCACTGTGAAGGAGCGCATTTAAGGAGCACTGTGAAGGAGCGCTGTGTAGGAACGCTGTGTAGGAACACTGTGTAGGAACACTGTGAATTAATGCAGTGTAGGAGCACTTTGAAGGACCACTGAGAATGAGTGCAGTGAAGGAAAGCAGTGAATGAGTACTGTGAAAGAGTACTGTCATGGTGTTACTGTGTGGAAGCGATGTGTAGGAGTGCTGTGTAGTAGCATGTGAAGGAGCGCAGTGTCGGAGTATGTAAACGAGTGCTGAGAATGAGCTCAGTGAATGAATGCAGTGAAGGAACACAATGAAGGAGCGCAGTGAAGGAATGCATTGTAGGAGCATTGAGAAGGAGCAATGTGTAGGAGCTCTGTGAACGAGCACTATGAAGGAGCGCTGTGTAGGAACGCTGTGAAGGAGCACTGTGTAGGAGCAATGTGTAGGAACGCTGTGTAGGAGCACTGTGAATTAATGCAGTGTAGGAGCACTTTGAAGGACCACTGAGAATGAGTGCAGTAAAGGAAAGCAGTGAATGAGTACTGTGAAAGAGTACTGTCATGGTGTTACTGTGTGGAAGCGATGTGTAGGAGTGCTGTGTAGTAGCATGTGAAGGAGCGCAGTGTCGGAGTATGTAAACGAGTGCTGAGAATGAGCTCAGTGAATGAATGCAGTGAAGGAACACAATGAAGGAGCGCAGTGAAGGAATGCATTGTAGGAGCATTGAGAAGGAGCAATGTGTAGGAGCTCTGTGAACGAGCACTATGAAGGAGCGCTGTGTAGGAACGCTGTGAAGGAGCACTGTGTAGGAGCAATGTGTAGGAACGCTGTGAAGGAGCACTGTGAAGGAGCACTGTGAAGGAGTGCTGTGAAGGAGTGCTGTGAAGGAGTGCAGGGCAGGAGAACAGTGAAGGAGCACAGTGTAGGAGCACTGTGAAGGAACACTGAGAAGGAGAACAGTGAAGGAGCACAGTGAAGGAGCACAGTGAAGGAGCACAGTGTAGGAGCACTGTGAAGGAGCACTGAGAAGGAGCACTGTGAAGGAGCGCAGTGAAGGAGCGCAGTGAAGGAGTGCAGTGAAGGAGCACAGTGATGGAGCACAGTGAAGGAGCACAGTGAAGGAGCACATTGAAGGAGTGCAGTGAACGAGCACAGTGAAGGAGCGCAATGAAGGAGCATAGTGAAGGAGCGCAGTGTAGGAGCACAGTGATGGAGCGCAGTGAAGGAGCATTGTGAAGGAGCACAGTGAAGGAGCACAGTGATGGAGCACTGAGAAGGAGCGCAGTGAAGGAGTGCAGTGAAGGAGCACAGTGATGGAGCACAGTGTAGCAGCATTGTGAAGGAGAACTGAGAAGGAGCGCAGTGAAGGAGCGCAAAGAACGTGCACTGTGTAGGATCGTTTTGAAGGAGCACTGTGAAGTAGCACAGTGAAGTAGTGCAGTGTAGGAACACAGTGACGGAAGCACAGTGAAGGAGCACATTGTAGGAGCACAGTGAAGGAGTGCAGTGTGGCAGCACTGTGAAGGAGCGCAGTCAAGGCGCACTGTGAAGGAACACAGTGAAAGAGCACAGTGAAGGTGCACAGTGAAGGAGCACAGTGAAGGAGCACAATGTAGGAGCGCAGTGAAGGAGTGCAGTGAAGGAAAACAGTGAGTAAGCACATTGAAGGAGCACAGTGAAGCAGTGCTGTGAAGGAGCGCAGTGTAGGAGCACAGTGAAGGATCGCAGTGAATGAGCACAGTGAAGGAGCACAGTGAAGGAGCGCAGTGAAGGAGCACAGTGAAGCAGCGCTGTGAAGGAGAGCAGTGTAGGAGCACAGTGAAGGATCGCAGTGAATGAGCACAGTGAAGGAGCACAGTGAAGGAGCGCAGTGAAGGAGCACAGTGAAGGAGCACAGTGTAGGAGCACAGTGAAGGAGCGCAGTGTAGGAGCACTGTGAAGGAGCACTGTGAAGGAGCGCAGTGAAGGAGTGCATTGAAGAAGCAGAGTAAAGGAGCACAGTGTAGGAGCACTGTGAAGGAGCATTGAGAAGGAGCGCAGTGAAGGAGCGCAATGAACGTGCACTATGTAGGATCGCTTTGAAGGAGCACTGTGAAGGAGCACAGTGAAGGAACACAGTGAAGGAGCGCAGTGTAGGTGCATAGTGAAGGAGTGCAGTGTGGGAGCACTGTGAAGGAGCGCAATGAAGGAGTGCTGTTAAGGAGCACAGTGAAAGAGCATTGATAAGGAGCACAGTGAAGGAGCGCAGTGTAGGAGCACAGTGAAGGAGCACAGCGTAGGAGCACTGTGAAGGAGCACTGTGAAGGAGCGCAGTGAAGGAGTGCATTGAAGAAGCAGAGTAAAGGAGCGCAGTGTAGGAGCACTGTGAAGGAGAACTGAGAAGGAGCGCAGAGAAGGAGTGCAGTGAAGGAGCACAGTGAGTGAGCACAGTGTAGGAGCACTGTGAAGGAGCACTGAGAAGGAGCACTGTAAAGGAGCACTGTGAAGGAGCGTAGTGAAGTTTTGCAGTGAAGGAGCACAGTGATGCAGCACAGTGTAGGAGCACGGTGAAGGAGTGCAGTGAAGGAACACTGTGAAGGAGTGCAGGGAAGGAGTGCAGTGAAGGAGCACAGTGAAGGAGCACAGTGAAGGAGCACAGTGAAGGAACACAGTGAAGGAACACAGTGAAGGAGCACAGTGAAGGAGCACAGTGAAGGTGTGCAGTGAAAGAGCGCTGTGAAGCAGCAGTGTGAAGGAGTGCAGTGAAGGAGCAATGTGTAGGAGCATTGTGAAGGAGCACTGTGTAAGAGCACTGAGAAGGAGCATTGTGAAGGAGTGCTGTGTAGGAGTGATGTGAAGAATTAATGTGCAGAAGTACTGAGAAGGAGCACTGTGAAGGAGCACAGTTTAGGAGCACTGAGAAGGTGCAATGTGAAGGATAACTGAGAAGGAGTACTGAGAAGGATAATTAAGAAGGAGCACTGAGAATAGGCTCTGTGTAGGAGCGCAGTGAAGGAACACTGTGAAGGAACACAGTGATGGAGCACAGTGAAGGAGCACAGTGAAGGAGCACAGTGAAGGAGCTCAGTGAAGGAGTGCAGTGTAGCAGCACTGTGAAGGAGCGCATTTAAGGAGCACTGTGAAGGAGCGCTGTGTAGGAACGCTGTGTAGGAACACTGTGAATTAATGCAGTGTAGGAGCACTTTGAAGGACCACTGAGAATGAGTGCAGTGAAGGAAAGCAGTGAATGAGTACTGTGAAAGAGTACTGTCATGGTGTTACTGTGTGGAAGCGATGTGTAGGAGTGCTGTGTAGTAGCATGTGAAGGAGCGCAGTGTCGGAGTATGTAAACGAGTGCTGAGAATGAGCTCAGTGAATGAATGCAGTGAAGGAACACAATGAAGGAGCGCAGTGAAGGAATGCATTGTAGGAGCATTGAGAAGGAGCAATGTGTAGGAGCTCTGTGAACGAGCACTATGAAGGAGCGCTGTGTAGGAACGCTGTGAAGGAGCACTGTGTAGGAGCACTGTGTAGGAACGCTGTGTAGGAGCACTGTGAATTAATGCAGTGTAGGAGCACTTTGAAGGACCACTGAGAATGAGTGCAGTGAAGGAAAGCAGTGAATGAGTACTGTGAAAGAGTACTGTCATGGTGTTACTGTGTGGAAGCGATGTGTAGGAGTGCTGTGTAGTAGCATGTGAAGGAGCGCAGTGTCGGAGTATGTAAACGAGTGCTGAGAATGAGCTCAGTGAATGAATGCAGTGAAGGAACACAATGAAGGAGCGCAGTGAAGGAATGCATTGTAGGAGCATTGAGAAGGAGCAATGTGTAGGAGCTCTGTGAACGAGCACTATGAAGGAGCGCTGTGTAGGAACGCTGTGAAGGAGCACTGTGTAGGAGCAATGTGTAGGAACGCTGTGAAGGAGCACTGTGAAGGAGCACTGTGAAGGAGTGCTGTGAAGGAGTGCTGTGAAGGAGTGCAGGGCAGGAGAACAGTGAAGGAGCACAGTGTAGGAGCACTGTGAAGGAACACTGAGAAGGAGAACAGTGAAGGAGCACAGTGAAGGAGCACAGTGAAGGAGCACAGTGTAGGAGCACTGTGAAGGAGCACTGAGAAGGAGCACTGTGAAGGAGCGCAGTGAAGGAGCGCAGTGAAGGAGTGCAGTGAAGGAGCACAGTGATGGAGCACAGTGAAGGAGCACAGTGAAGGAGCACATTGAAGGAGTGCAGTGAACGAGCACAGTGAAGGAGCGCAATGAAGGAGCATAGTGAAGGAGCGCAGTGTAGGAGCACAGTGATGGAGCGCAGTGAAGGAGCATTGTGAAGGAGCACAGTGAAGGAGCACAGTGATGGAGCACTGAGAAGGAGCGCAGTGAAGGAGTGCAGTGAAGGAGCACAGTGATGGAGCACAGTGTAGCAGCATTGTGAAGGAGAACTGAGAAGGAGCGCAGTGAAGGAGCGCAAAGAACGTGCACTGTGTAGGATCGTTTTGAAGGAGCACTGTGAAGTAGCACAGTGAAGTAGTGCAGTGTAGGAACACAGTGACGGAAGCACAGTGAAGGAGCACATTGTAGGAGCACAGTGAAGGAGTGCAGTGTGGCAGCACTGTGAAGGAGCGCAGTCAAGGCGCACTGTGAAGGAACACAGTGAAAGAGCACAGTGAAGGTGCACAGTGAAGGAGCACAGTGAAGGAGCACAATGTAGGAGCGCAGTGAAGGAGTGCAGTGAAGGAAAACAGTGAGTAAGCACATTGAAGGAGCACAGTGAAGCAGTGCTGTGAAGGAGCGCAGTGTAGGAGCACAGTGAAGGATCGCAGTGAATGAGCACAGTGAAGGAGCACAGTGAAGGAGCGCAGTGAAGGAGCACAGTGAAGCAGCGCTGTGAAGGAGAGCAGTGTAGGAGCACAGTGAAGGATCGCAGTGAATGAGCACAGTGAAGGAGCACAGTGAAGGAGCGCAGTGAAGGAGCACAGTGAAGGAGCACAGTGTAGGAGCACAGTGAAGGAGCGCAGTGTAGGAGCACTGTGAAGGAGCACTGTGAAGGAGCGCAGTGAAGGAGTGCATTGAAGAAGCAGAGTAAAGGAGCACAGTGTAGGAGCACTGTGAAGGAGCATTGAGAAGGAGCGCAGTGAAGGAGCGCAATGAACGTGCACTATGTAGGATCGCTTTGAAGGAGCACTGTGAAGGAGCACAGTGAAGGAACACAGTGAAGGAGCGCAGTGTAGGTGCATAGTGAAGGAGTGCAGTGTGGGAGCACTGTGAAGGAGCGCAATGAAGGAGTGCTGTTAAGGAGCACAGTGAAAGAGCATTGATAAGGAGCACAGTGAAGGAGCGCAGTGTAGGAGCACAGTGAAGGAGCACAGCGTAGGAGCACTGTGAAGGAGCACTGTGAAGGAGCGCAGTGAAGGAGCACAGTGAAGGAGCACAGTGTAGGAGCACAGTGAAGGAGCACAGCGTAGGAGCACTGTGAAGGAGCACTGTGAAGGAGCGCAGTGAAGGAGTGCATTGAAGAAGCAGAGTAAAGGAGCGCAGTGTAGGAGCACTGTGAAGGAGAACTGAGAAGGAGCGCAGAGAAGGAGTGCAGTGAAGGAGCACAGTGAGTGAGCACAGTGTAGGAGCACTGTGAAGGAGCACTGAGAAGGAGCACTGTAAAGGAGCACTGTGAAGGAGCGTAGTGAAGTTTTGCAGTGAAGGAGCACAGTGATGCAGCACAGTGTAGGAGCACGGTGAAGGAGTGCAGTGAAGGAACACTGTGAAGGAGTGCAGGGAAGGAGTGCAGTGAAGGAGCACAGTGAAGGAGCACAGTGAAGGAGCACAGTGAAGGAACACAGTGAAGGAACACAGTGAAGGAGCACAGTGAAGGAGCACAGTGAAGGTGTGCAGTGAAAGAGCGCTGTGAAGCAGCAGTGTGAAGGAGTGCAGTGAAGGAGCAATGTGTAGGAGCATTGTGAAGGAGCACTGTGTAAGAGCACTGAGAAGGAGCATTGTGAAGGAGTGCTGTGTAGGAGTGATGTGAAGAATTAATGTGCAGAAGTACTGAGAAGGAGCACTGTGAAGGATAACTGAGAAGGAGTACTGAGAAGGATAATTAAGAAGGAGCACTGAGAATAGGCTCTGTGTAGGAGCGCAGTGAAGGAACACTGTGAAGGAACACAGTGATGGAGCACAGTGAAGGAGCTCAGTGAAGGAGTGCAGTGTAGCAGCACTGTGAAGGAGCGCATTTAAGGAGCACTGTGAAGGAGCGCTGTGTAGGAACGCTGTGTAGGAACACTGTGAATTAATGCAGTGTAGGAGCACTTTGAAGGACCACTGAGAATGAGTGCAGTGAAGGAAAGCAGTGAATGAGTACTGTGAAAGAGTACTGTCATGGTGTTACTGTGTGGAAGCGATGTGTAGGAGTGCTGTGTAGTAGCATGTGAAGGAGCGCAGTGTCGGAGTATGTAAACGAGTGCTGAGAATGAGCTCAGTGAATGAATGCAGTGAAGGAACACAATGAAGGAGCGCAGTGAAGGAATGCATTGTAGGAGCATTGAGAAGGAGAAATGTGTAGGAGCTCTGTGAACGAGCACTATGATGGAGCGCTGTGTAGGAACGCTGTGAAGGAGCACTGTGTAGGAGCAATGTGTAGGAACGCTGTGTAGGAGCACTGTGAATTAATGCAGTGTAGGAGCACTTTGAAGGACCACTGAGAATGAGTGCAGTGAAGGAAAGCAGTGAATGAGTACTGTGAAAGAGTACTGTCATGGTGTTACTGTGTGGAAGCGATGTGTAGGAGTGCTGTGTAGTAGCATGTGAAGGAGCGCAGTGTCGGAGTATGTAAACGAGTGCTGAGAATGAGCTCAGTGAATGAATGCAGTGAAGGAACACAATGAAGGAGCGCAGTGAAGGAATGCATTGTAGGAGCATTGAGAAGGAGCAATGTGTAGGAGCTCTGTGAACAAGCACTATGAAGGAGCGCTGTGTAGGAACGCTGTGAAGGAGCACTGTGTAGGAGCAATGTGTAGGAACGCTGTGAAGGAGCACTGTGAAGGAGCACTGTGAAGGAGTGCTGTGAAGGAGTGCTGTGAAGGAGTGCAGGGCAGGAGAACAGTGAAGGAGCACAGTGTAGGAGCACTGTGAAGGAACACTGAGAAGGAGAACAGTGAAGGAGCACAGTGAAGGAGCACAGTGAAGGAACACTGAGAAGGAGAACAGTGAAGGAGCACAGTGAAGGAGCACAGTGAAGGAGCACAGTGTAGGAGCACTGTGAAGGAGCACTGAGAAGGAGCACTGTGAAGGAGCGCAGTGAAGGAGCGCAGTGAAGGAGTGCAGTGAAGGAGCACAGTGATGGAGCACAGTGAAGGAGCACAGTGAAGGAGCACATTGAAGGAGTGCAGTGAACGAGCACAGTGAAGGAGCGCAATGAAGGAGCATAGTGAAGGAGCGCAGTGTAGGAGCACAGTGATGGAGCGCAGTGAAGGAGCATTGTGAAGGAGCACAGTGAAGGAGCACAGTGATGGAGCACTGAGAAGGAGCGCAGTGAAGGAGTGCAGTGAAGGAGCACAGTGATGGAGCACAGTGTAGCAGCATTGTGAAGGAGAACTGAGAAGGAGCGCAGTGAAGGAGCGCAAAGAACGTGCACTGTGTAGGATCGTTTTGAAGGAGCACTGTGAAGTAGCACAGTGAAGTAGTGCAGTGTAGGAACACAGTGACGGAAGCACAGTGAAGGAGCACATTGTAGGAGCACAGTGAAGGAGTGCAGTGTGGCAGCACTGTGAAGGAGCGCAGTCAAGGCGCACTGTGAAGGAACACAGTGAAAGAGCACAGTGAAGGTGCACAGTGAAGGAGCACAGTGAAGGAGCACAATGTAGGAGCGCAGTGAAGGAGTGCAGTGAAGGAAAACAGTGAGTAAGCACATTGAAGGAGCACAGTGAAGCAGTGCTGTGAAGGAGCGCAGTGTAGGAGCACAGTGAAGGATCGCAGTGAATGAGCACAGTGAAGGAGCACAGTGAAGGAGCGCAGTGAAGGAGCACAGTGAAGCAGCGCTGTGAAGGAGAGCAGTGTAGGAGCACAGTGAAGGATCGCAGTGAATGAGCACAGTGAAGGAGCACAGTGAAGGAGCGCAGTGAAGGAGCACAGTGAAGGAGCACAGTGTAGGAGCACAGTGAAGGAGCGCAGTGTAGGAGCACTGTGAAGGAGCACTGTGAAGGAGCGCAGTGAAGGAGTGCATTGAAGAAGCAGAGTAAAGGAGCACAGTGTAGGAGCACTGTGAAGGAGCATTGAGAAGGAGCGCAGTGAAGGAGCGCAATGAACGTGCACTATGTAGGATCGCTTTGAAGGAGCACTGTGAAGGAGCACAGTGAAGGAACACAGTGAAGGAGCGCAGTGTAGGTGCATAGTGAAGGAGTGCAGTGTGGGAGCACTGTGAAGGAGCGCAATGAAGGAGTGCTGTTAAGGAGCACAGTGAAAGAGCATTGATAAGGAGCACAGTGAAGGAGCGCAGTGTAGGAGCACAGTGAAGGAGCACAGCGTAGGAGCACTGTGAAGGAGCACTGTGAAGGAGCGCAGTGAAGGAGTGCATTGAAGAAGCAGAGTAAAGGAGCGCAGTGTAGGAGCACTGTGAAGGAGAACTGAGAAGGAGCGCAGAGAAGGAGTGCAGTGAAGGAGCACAGTGAGTGAGCACAGTGTAGGAGCACTGTGAAGGAGCACTGAGAAGGAGCACTGTAAAGGAGCACTGTGAAGGAGCGTAGTGAAGTTTTGCAGTGAAGGAGCACAGTGATGCAGCACAGTGTAGGAGCACGGTGAAGGAGTGCAGTGAAGGAACACTGTGAAGGAGTGCAGGGAAGGAGCACAGTGAAGGAGCACAGTGAAGGAGCACAGTGAAGGAACACAGTGAAGGAACACAGTGAAGGAGCACAGTGAAGGAGCACAGTGAAGGTGTGCAGTGAAAGAGCGCTGTGAAGCAGCAGTGTGAAGGAGTGCAGTGAAGGAGCAATGTGTAGGAGCATTGTGAAGGAGCACTGTGTAAGAGCACTGAGAAGGAGCATTGTGAAGGAGTGCTGTGTAGGAGTGATGTGAAGAATTAATGTGCAGAAGTACTGAGAAGGAGCACTGTGAAGGAGCACAGTTTAGGAGCACTGAGAAGGTGCAATGTGAAGGATAACTGAGAAGGAGTACTGAGAAGGATAATTAAGAAGGAGCACTGAGAATAGGCTCTGTGTAGGAGCGCAGTGAAGGAACACTGTGAAGGAACACAGTGATGGAGCACAGTGAAGGAGCACAGTGAAGGAGCACAGTGAAGGAGCTCAGTGAAGGAGTGCAGTGTAGCAGCACTGTGAAGGAGCGCATTTAAGGAGCACTGTGAAGGAGCGCTGTGTAGGAACGCTGTGTAGGAACACTGTGAAGGAGCACTGAGAAGGAGCACTGTAAAGGAGCACTGTGAAGGAGCGTAGTGAAGTTTTGCAGTGAAGGAGCACAGTGATGCAGCACAGTGTAGGAGCATTGTGAAGGAGCATTGAGAAGGAGCGCAGTGAAGGAGCGCAATGAACGTGCACTATGTAGGATCGTTTTGAAGGAGCACTGTGAAGGAGCACAGTGAAGGAACACAGTGAAGGAGCACAGTGAAGGAGCACAGTGAAGGAGCACAGTGAAGGAATGCCGTGTAGCAGCACTGTGAAGGAGCGCATTTAAGGAGCACTGTGAAGGAGCACTGTGAAGGAGCACTGTGAAGGAGCGCAGTGAAGGAGCACAATGAATAAGCACTGTGAAGGAGAACTGTGAAGCAGTGCTGTGAAGGAGCACTGTGAAGGTGCACAGTAAAGGAGCACAGTGAGAGAGCAAATTGAAGTAGCGCAGTGAAGGATTACTGTGTAGGAACACAGTGATGGAGCACAGTGAAGGAGCACAGTGAAGGAGCACAGTGAAGGAGCTCAGTGAAGGAGTGCAGTGTAGCAGCACTGTGAAGGAGCGCATTTAAGGAGCACTGTGAAGGAGCGCTGTGTAGGAACGCTGTGTAGGAACACTGTGAATTAATGCAGTGTAGGAGCACTTTGAAGGACCACTGAGAATGAGTGCAGTGAAGGAAAGCAGTGAATGAGTACTGTGAAAGAGTACTGTCATGGTGTTACTGTGTGGAAGCGATGTGTAGGAGTGCTGTGTAGTAGCATGTGAAGGAGCGCAGTGTCGGAGTATGTAAACGAGTGCTGAGAATGAGCTCAGTGAATGAATGCAGTGAAGGAACACAATGAAGGAGCGCAGTGAAGGAATGCATTGTAGGAGCATTGAGAAGGAGCAATGTGTAGGAGCTCTGTGAACGAGCACTATGAAGGAGCGCTGTGTAGGAACGCTGTGAAGGAGCACTGTGTAGGAGCAATGTGTAGGAACGCTGTGAAGGAGCACTGTGAAGGAGCACTGTGAAGGAGTGCTGTGAAGGAGTGCTGTGAAGGAGTGCAGGGCAGGAGAACAGTGAAGGAGCACAGTGTAGGAGCACTGTGAAGGAACACTGAGAAGGAGAACAGTGAAGGAGCACAGTGAAGGAGCACAGTGAAGGAGCACAGTGTAGGAGCACTGTGAAGGAGCACTGAGAAGGAGCACTGTGAAGGAGCGCAGTGAAGGAGCGCAGTGAAGGAGTGCAGTGAAGGAGCACAGTGATGGAGCACAGTGAAGGAGCACAGTGAAGGAGCACATTGAAGGAGTGCAGTGAACGAGCACAGTGAAGGAGCGCAATGAAGGAGCATAGTGAAGGAGCGCAGTGTAGGAGCACAGTGATGGAGCGCAGTGAAGGAGCATTGTGAAGGAGCACAGTGAAGGAGCACAGTGATGGAGCACTGAGAAGGAGCGCAGTGAAGGAGTGCAGTGAAGGAGCACAGTGATGGAGCACAGTGTAGCAGCATTGTGAAGGAGAACTGAGAAGGAGCGCAGTGAAGGAGCGCAAAGAACGTGCACTGTGTAGGATCGTTTTGAAGGAGCACTGTGAAGTAGCACAGTGAAGTAGTGCAGTGTAGGAACACAGTGACGGAAGCACAGTGAAGGAGCACATTGTAGGAGCACAGTGAAGGAGTGCAGTGTGGCAGCACTGTGAAGGAGCGCAGTCAAGGCGCACTGTGAAGGAACACAGTGAAAGAGCACAGTGAAGGTGCACAGTGAAGGAGCACAGTGAAGGAGCACAATGTAGGAGCGCAGTGAAGGAGTGCAGTGAAGGAAAACAGTGAGTAAGCACATTGAAGGAGCACAGTGAAGCAGTGCTGTGAAGGAGCGCAGTGTAGGAGCACAGTGAAGGATCGCAGTGAATGAGCACAGTGAAGGAGCACAGTGAAGGAGCGCAGTGAAGGAGCACAGTGAAGCAGCGCTGTGAAGGAGAGCAGTGTAGGAGCACAGTGAAGGATCGCAGTGAATGAGCACAGTGAAGGAGCACAGTGAAGGAGCGCAGTGAAGGAGCACAGTGAAGGAGCACAGTGTAGGAGCACAGTGAAGGAGCGCAGTGTAGGAGCACTGTGAAGGAGCACTGTGAAGGAGCGCAGTGAAGGAGTGCATTGAAGAAGCAGAGTAAAGGAGCACAGTGTAGGAGCACTGTGAAGGAGCATTGAGAAGGAGCGCAGTGAAGGAGCGCAATGAACGTGCACTATGTAGGATCGCTTTGAAGGAGCACTGTGAAGGAGCACAGTGAAGGAACACAGTGAAGGAGCGCAGTGTAGGTGCATAGTGAAGGAGTGCAGTGTGGGAGCACTGTGAAGGAGCGCAATGAAGGAGTGCTGTTAAGGAGCACAGTGAAAGAGCATTGATAAGGAGCACAGTGAAGGAGCGCAGTGTAGGAGCACAGTGAAGGAGCACAGCGTAGGAGCACTGTGAAGGAGCACTGTGAAGGAGCGCAGTGAAGGAGTGCATTGAAGAAGCAGAGTAAAGGAGCGCAGTGTAGGAGCACTGTGAAGGAGAACTGAGAAGGAGCGCAGAGAAGGAGTGCAGTGAAGGAGCACAGTGAGTGAGCACAGTGTAGGAGCACTGTGAAGGAGCACTGAGAAGGAGCACTGTAAAGGAGCACTGTGAAGGAGCGTAGTGAAGTTTTGCAGTGAAGGAGCACAGTGATGCAGCACAGTGTAGGAGCATTGTGAAGGAGCATTGAGAAGGAGCGCAGTGAAGGAGCGCAATGAACGTGCACTATGTAGGATCGCTTTGAAGGAGCACTGTGAAGGAGCACAGTGAAGGAACACAGTGAAGGAGCGCAGTGTAGGAGCATAGTGAAGGAGTGCAGTGTGGGAGCACTGTGAAGGAGCGCAATGAAGGAGTGCTGTTAAGGAGCACAGTGAAAGAGCACAGTGTAGGAGCACAGTGAAGGAGCACAGCGTAGGAGCACTGTGAAGGAGCACTGTGAAGGAGCGCAGTGAAGGACTGCATTGAAGAAGCAGAGTAAAGGAGCGCAGTGTAGGAGCACTGTGAAGGAGAACTGAGAAGGAGCGCAGAGAAGGAGTGCAGTGAAGGAGCACAGTGAGTGAGCACAGTGTAGGAGCACTGTGAAGGAGCACTGAGGAGGAGCACAGTGAAGGAGCACAGTGAAGGAGCACAGTGAAGGAGCGCAGTGTAGGAGCACTGTGAAGGAGCACTGTGAAGGAGCGCAGTGAAGGAGTGCATTGAAGAAGCAGAGTAAAGGAGCGCAGTGTAGGAGCACTGTGAAGGAGAACTGAGAAGGAGCGCAGAGAAGGAGTGCAGTGAAGGAGCACATTGAGTGAGCACAGTGTAGGAGCACTGTGAAGGAGCACTGTGAAGGAGCACAGTGAAGGAGCACAGTGAAGGAGTGCAGTGTAGCAGCACGGTGAAGGAGCGCAATGATGGAGTGCAGTGTAGGAGCATAGTGAAGGAGCACAGTGAAGGAGCGCAGTGAAGGAGGGCAGCGTAGGAGCACAGTGAAGGATCGCAGTGAACGAGCACAGTGAAGGAGCGCAGTGAAGGAGCACAGTGAATGAGCGCAGTGAAGAAGCACTGTGTAGGAAGGCTGTGAAGAAGCAGTGTGTAAGAGCACAGTGAAGGAGCACAGTGAAGGAGCACAGTGAAGGTGCACAGTGAAGGAGTGCAGTGTAGCAGCACTGTGAAGGAGTGCGGTGAAGGAGCACTGTGTAGGAGCACGGTGAAGGAGCACAGTGAAGGAGCGCAATGAAGGAGTGCAGTGTAGCAGCACTGTGAAGGAGTGCAGTGAAGGAGCACTGTGTAGGAGCATGGTGAAGGAGCACTGTGAAGGAGCACAGTGAAGGAGCACAGTGAAGGAGTGCAGTGTAGCAGCACGGTGAAGGAGCGCAATGATGGAGTGCAGTGTAGGAGCATAGTGAAGGAGCACAGTGAAGGAGCGCAGTGAAGGAGGGCAGCGTAGGAGCACAGTGAAGGATCGCAGTGAACGAGCACAGTGAAGGAGCGCAGTGAAGGAGCACAGTGAATGAGCGCAGTGAAGAAGCACTGTGTAGGAAGGCTGTGAAGAAGCAGTGTGTAAGAGCACAGTGAAGGAGCACAGTGAAGGAGCACAGTGAAGGTGCACAGTGAAGGAGTGCAGTGTAGCAGCACTGTGAAGGAGTGCGGTGAAGGAGCACTGTGTAGGAGCACGGTGAAGGAGCACAGTGAAGGAGCGCAATGAAGGAGTGCAGTGTAGCAGCACTGTGAAGGAGTGCAGTGAAGGAGCACTGTGTAGGAGCATGGTGAAGGAGCACAGTGAAGGAGCGCAATGAAGGAGTGCAGTGTAGGAGCACAGTGAAGGAGCACAGTGAAGGAACACAGTGAAGGAGCACAGTGAAGGAGTGCAGTGTAGCAGCAATGTGAAGGAGCGCAGTGAAGGAGCACTGTGTAGGAGCATGGTGAAGGAGCACAGTGAAGGAGCGCAATGAAGGAGTGCAGTGTCGGAGCACAGTGAAGGATCGCAGTGAATGAGCACAGTGAAGGAGTGCAGTGAAGAAGCACTGTGTAGGAATGCTATGAAGGTGCATTGTGTAAGAGCACTGAGAAGGAGCACAGTGAAAGAGCGCAGTGAAGGAGCACAATGAATAAGCACTGTGAAGGAGAACTGTGAAGCAGTGCTGTGAAGGAGCACTGTGAAGGAGCACAGTAAAGGAGCACAGTGAGAGAGCAAAGTGATGTAGCGCAGTGAAGGATTACTGTGTAGGAACACAGTGAAGGAGCACAGTGAAGGAGCACAGTGAAGGAGCATAGTGAAGGAGTGCAGTGTAGCAGCACTGTGAAGGAATGCATTTAAGGAGCACTGTGAAGGAGCACAGTGAAGGAGCACAGTGAAGGAGCACAGTGAAGGAGCGCAGTGAAGGAGCACAGTGAAGGAGCGCAGTGAAGGAGTTCAGTGTAGGAGCACAGTGAAGGAGTGCAGTGTAGGAGCACAGTGAAGGAGCACAGTGAAGGAACACAGTGAAGGAGCACAGTGAAGGAGCACAGTGAAGGAGTGCAGTGTAGCAGCAATGTGAAGGAGCGCAGTGAAGGAGCACTGTGTAGGAGCATGGTGAAGGAGCACAGTGAAGGAGCGCAATGAAGGAGTGCAGTGTCGGAGCACAGTGAAGGATCGCAGTGAATGAGCACAGTGAAGGAGTGCAGTGAAGAAGCACTGTGTAGGAATGCTATGAAGGTGCATTGTGTAAGAGCACTGAGAAGGAGCACAGTGAAAGAGCGCAGTGAAGGAGCACAATGAATAAGCACTGTGAAGGAGAACTGTGAAGCAGTGCTGTGAAGGAGCACTGTGAAGGAGCACAGTAAAGGAGCACAGTGAGAGAGCAAAGTGATGTAGCGCAGTGAAGGATTACTGTGTAGGAACACAGTGAAGGAGCACAGTGAAGGAGCACAGTGAAGGAGCATAGTGAAGGAGTGCAGTGTAGCAGCACTGTGAAGGAGCGCATTTAAGGAGCACAGTGAAGGAGCACAGTGAAGGAGCGCAGTGAAGGAGCACAGTGAAGGAGCGCAGTGAAGGAGTTCAGTGTAGGAGCACAGTGAAGGAGTGCAGTGTAGCAGCACTGTGAAGGAATGCATTTAAGGAGCACTGTGAAGGAGCACAGTGAAGGAGCACAGTGAAGGAGCACTGTGAAGGAGCACAGTGAAGGAGCGCAGTGAAGGAGTTCAGTGTAGGAGCACAGTGAAGGAGCGCAGTGAATGAGCACAATGAAGGATCGCAGTGAAGGAGCACAGTGAAAGAGTGCAGTGAAGGAGTGCAGTGTAGGAGCACTGTGATGGAGCACAGTGAAGGTGTGCAGTGAAGGAACACTGTGAAAGAGTGCAGTGAGGGAGTGCAGTGTAGTAGCATGGTGTAGGTGCACTGTGAAGGAGCACTGTGAAGGAGCGATGTGAAGGTGCACTGTGTTGGAGCACTGTGTAGGAGCGCTATGTAGGAACGCTGTGAAGAAGCACAGTGAAGGAGCGGTATGTAGGAACGCTGTGAAGGAGCACAATGAAGGAGTGCAGTTAAGGAGCTCAGTGAAGGAGCGCAGTGAAGGAGCACAGTGTAGGAATGGTGTCAAGGAGTACTGCGTAGGAACGCAGTGATGCAGCAAGTGAAGGAGCTCATTGAAGAGGCACTGTGAAGGAGTGCAGTGTAGGAGTACTGTGAAGGAGTGCAGTGTAGGAATTCAGTGAAGGTGCACTGTGAATGAGCACTGTGTAGGAACGTTGTGAAGGAGCACAGTGATGGAATGTATTGAAGGAGCGCTGTGAAAGAGCGCAGTGAAGGAGCACTGTGAAGGAATGCAATGTAGGAGCGCAGTGTGGGTGCACTGTGTAGGATCGCTGTGAAGGTGTGCAGTGAAGGAGTGCAGTGAAGGTGTGCAGTGAAGGAGCACAGTGATGGAGCACAGTGAAGGAAAGCACTGAAGAAGCATTGTGTCGGAACAATGTGAAGGAGCACTGTGTAGGAGCACAGTGAAGGTGCACAGTGAAGGTGCACAGTGAAGGAGCTCTGTGAAGGAGCACTGTGAAGGAGCACAGTGAAGGAGCGCAGTGAAGGAGCATTGAAAAGGAGCACAGTGAAGGAGCGCAGTGTAGGAGCGCAGTGTAAGATCACTGAAAGGAGCGCAACGAAGGAGCGTTGTGAAGGAGCACAGCGAAGGAGCTTTGAAAAGAAGAACAGTGAAGGGGCAGAGTGTAGGAGCTCAGTGAAGGAACGTAGTGAAGGAGGACAGTGAAGGAGCACATTGTAGGAGCACTGTGAAGGAGCACTGAGAAGGAGTGCAGTAAAGGAGCGCAATGAAGGTGCACTGTGCAGGATCGCTTTGAAGGAGCACTGTGAAGGCGCAAGGTGAAGGAGCACAGTGTAGGAGCAATGTGAAGGAGCACAGTGAAGGAGCACAGTGAAGGAGTGCAGTGAAGGAGCGCAGTGAAGGAATGCAGTGAAGGAGTACAGTGATGGCGCACAGTGAAGGAGCACAGTGCAGGAGCAATGTGAAGGAGCACAGTGAAGGAGCACAGTGAAGGAGTGCAGTGAAGGAGCGCAGTGAAGGAATGCAGTGAAGGAGCACAGTGATGGAGCACAGTGAAGGAGTGCAGTGAAGAAGCACTGTGTAGGAAGGCTGTGAAGGTGCACTGTGTAGGAGCAGTGTGAAGGAGAACAGTGAATCTGCACAGTGAGGGAGCACTGTGAAGGAGCACTGTGAAGGAGTGCAGTGAAGGAGCACAGTGAGAGAGCATGGTGAAGTAGCGCAGTGAAGGAGTACTGTGTAGGAACACAGTGACAGAGCACAGTGAAGGAGCACAGTGAAGGAGCACTGTGAAGGAGCACAGTGAAGGAGCACAGTGAAGGAGCATTGAAAAAGAGCACAGTGAAGGAGCGCAGTGTAGGAGCGCAGTGTAAGATCACTGAAAGGAGCGCAGCGAAGGAGTGTTGTGAAGGAGCACTGCGATGGAGCTTTGAAAAGAAGAACAGTGAAGGAGCAGAGTGTAGGAGCTCAGTGAAGGAACGCAGTGAAGGAGGACAGTGACGGAGCACATTGTAGGAGCACTGTGAAGGAGCACTGAGAAGGAGTGCAGTAAAGGAGCGCAATGAAGGTGCACTGTGTAGGATCGCTTTGAAGGAGCACTGTGAAGGAGCACAGTGAAGGAGCACAGTGTAGGAGCAATGTGAAGGAGCACAGTGAGGGACCACAGTGAAGGAGCGCAGTGAAGGAATGCAGTGAAGGAGTACAGTGATGGCGCACAGTGAAGGAGCACAGTGTAGGAGCAATGTGAAGGAGCACAGTGAAGAAGCACAGTGAAGGAGTGCAGTGAAGGAGCGCAGTGAAGGAATGCAGTGATGGAGCACAGTGATGGAGCACAGTGAAGGAGAGCAGTGAAGAAGCACTGTGTAGGAAGGCTGTGAAGGTGCACTGTGTAGGAGCAGTGTGATGGAGAACAGTGAATATGCACAGTGAGGGAGCACTGTGAAGGAGCACTGTGAAGGAGCGCAGTGAAGGAGCACAGTGAGAGAGCATGGTGAAGTAGCGCAGTGAAGGAGTACTGTGTAGGAACACAGTGACAGAGCACAGTGAAGGAGCACAGTGAAGGAGTGCAGTGTAGCAGCACTGTGAAGGAGTGCAGTGAAGGAGCACTGTGTAGGAGCACGGTGAATGAGCACAGTGAAGGAGCGCAATGAAGGAGTGCAGTGTAGGAGCACAGTGAAGGAGCACAGTGAAGGAGCACAGTGAAGGAGCACAGTGAAGGAGCACAGTGAAGGAGCGCAGTGAAGGAGTGCAGCGTAGGAGCACAGTGAAGGATCGCAGTGAACGAGCACAGTGAAGGAGCGCAGTGAAGGAGCACAGTGAAGGAGCGCAGTGAAGAAGCACTGTGTAGGAATGCTGTGAAGGTGCATTGTGTAAGAGCACTGTGAAGGAGCACAGTGAAGGTGCACAGTGAAGGAGCACTGTGAAGGAGCACAGTGAAGGAGCGCAGTGAAGGAGCACAATGAATAAGCACTGTGAAGGAGAACTGTGAAGCAGTGCTGTGAAGGAGCACAGTGAAGGAGCACAGTAAAGGAGAACAGTGAGACAGCAAAGTGAAGTAGCGCAGTGAAGGATTACTGTGTAGGAACACAGTGATGGAGCACAGTGAAGGAGCACAGTGAAGGATCACAGTGATGGAGCACAGTGAAGGAGCACTGTGAAGGAGCACAGTGAAGGAGTTCAGTGTAGGAGGACAGTGAAGGAGCGCAGTGAATGAGCACAATGAAGGATCGCAGTGAAGGAGCACAGTGAAAGAGTGCAGTGAAGGAGTGCAGTGTAGGAGCACTGTGATGGAGCACGGTGAAGGTGTGCAGTGAAGGAACACTGTGAAAGAGTGCAGTGAGGGAGTGCAGTGTAGGAGCACGGTGTAGGTGCACTGTGAAGGAGCACTGTGAAGGAGCGATGTGAAGGTGCACTGTGTTGGAGCACTGTGTAGGAGCGCTATGTAGGAACGCTGTGAAGGAGCACAGTGAAGTAGCGCAATGTAGGAACGCTGTGAAGGAGCACAATGAAGGAGTGCAGTTAAGGAGCTCATTGAAGAGGCACTGTGAAGGAGTGCAGTGTAGGAGTACTGTGAAGGAGTGCAGTGTAGGAATTCAGTGAAGGTGCACTGTGAATGAGCACTGTGTAGGAACGTTGTGAAGGAGCACAGTGATGGAATGTATTGAAGGAGCGCTGTGAAAGAGCGCAGTGAAGGAGCACTGTGAAGGAATGCAATGTAGGAGCGCAGTGTGGGTGCACTGTGTAGGATCGCTGTGAAGGTGCGCAGTGAAGGAGTGCAGTGAAGGAGTGCAGTGAAGGAGCACAGTGAAGGAAAGCACTGAAGAAGCATTGTGTAGGAACACTGTGAAGGAGCACTGTGAAGGAGCTCTGTGAAGGAGCACTGTGAAGGAGCACTGTGAAGGAGCACAGTGAAGGAGCGCAGTGAAGGAGCATTGAAAAGGAGCACAGTGAAGGAGCACAGTGTTGGAGCGCAGTGTAAGATCACTGAAAGGAGCGCAACGAAGGAGTGTTGTGAAGGAGCACAGCGAAGGAGCTTTGAAAAGAAGAACAGTGAAGGAGCAGAGTGTAGGAGCTCAGTGAAGGAACGCAGTGAAGCAGGACAGTGAAGGAGCACATTGTAGGAGCACTGTGAAGGAGCACTGAGAAGGAGTGCAGTAAAGGAGCGCAATGAAGGTGCGCTGTGTAGGATCGCTTTGAAGGAGCAGAGTGAAGGAGTACTGTGAAGGCGCACAGTGAAGGAGCACAGTGTAGGAGCAATGTGAAGGAGCACAGTGAAGGAGCACAGTGAAGGAGTGCAGTGAAGAAGCACTGTGTAGGAAGGCTGTGAAGGTGCACTGTGTAGGAGCAGTGTGAAGGAGAACAGTGAATCTGCACAGTGAGGGAGCACTGTGTAGGAAGGCTGTGAAGGTGCACTGTGTAGGAGCAGTGTGAAGGAGAACAGTGAATGTGCACAGTGAAGGAGCACTGTGAAGGAGCACTGTGAAGGAGCGCAGTGAAGGAGCACAGTGAGAGAGCATGGTGAAGTAGCGCAGTGAAGGAGTACTGTGTAGGAACACAGTGACGGAGCACAGTGAAGGAGCACAGTGAAGGAGCACAGTGAAGGTGCACAGTGAAGGAGCTCTGTGAAGGAGCGCAGTGAAGGAGCGCAGTGAAGGAGCATTGAAAAGGAGCACAGTGAAGGAGCGCAGTGTAGGAGCGCAGTGAAGGAGCGCAGTGAAAGAATGCAATGAAGGAGTACAGTGATGGAGCACAGTGAAGGAGTGCAGTGAAGAAGCACTGTGTAGGAAGGCTGTGAAGGTGCACTGTGTAGGAGCACTGTGTAGGAGCAGTGTGAAGGAGAACAGTGAATGTGCACAGTGATGTAGCACTGTGAAGGAGCACTGTGAAGGAGCACAGTGAAGGAGCACAGTGAGAGAGCATGGTGAAGTAGCGCAGTGAAGGGGTACTGTGTAGGAACACAGTGATGGAGCACAGTGAAGGAGCACAGTGAATGAGCACAGTGAAGGAGTGCAGTGTAGCAGCATTGTGATGGAGCGCAGTGAAGGAGCACAGTGAATGAGCAACAGTGAAGGAGAGCAGTGAAGGAGTGCAGTGAAGGAGCACAGTGATGGAGCACAGTGAATGAGCAACAGTGAAGGAGAGCAGTGAAGGAGCACTGTGATGGAGCACAGTGAAGGAGCGCAGTGAAGAAGCATTGTGTAGGAATGCTGTGAAGGTGCACTGTGAAGGAGCGCAGTGAAGGAGTGCAGTGTAGCAACACTGTGAAGGAGCGCAGTGAAGGAGCACTGTGAAGGAGCATGGTGAAGGAGCACAGTGAAGGTGTGCAATGAAGGAGTGCAGTGTAGGAGCACAGTGAAGGAGCACATTGAAGGAGCACAGTGAAGGAGCACTGTGAAGGTGCACAGTGAAGGAGCGCAGTGAAGGAGTGCAGTGAAGGAGTGCACTGAAGAAGCATTGTGTAGGAGCACTGTGAAGGAGCACTGTGTGTGAACACTGTGAAGGAGCACAGTGACGGTGCACAGTGAAGGAGCACTGTGAAGGTGCACAGTGAAGGAGCGTTGTGAAGGAGCATTGAAAAGGAACGCAGTGATGGAGCGCAGTGTTGGAGCGCTGTGAAGGAGCACAGTGAAGGATTGCAGTAAAGTGCACTGTGAAGGAGCGCAGCGAAGGAGTGTTGTGAAGGAGCACAGTGAAGGAGCATTGAAAAGGAGAAAGGTGAAGGAGCGCAGTGTAGGAGCGCAGTGAATGAGCGCGTTGAAGGAGGACAGTGAAGGAGCACAGTGTAGGAGCACTGTGAAGGAGCACTGAGAAGGAGTGCAGTAATGGAGAGCAATGAAGGTGCACTGTGTAGGATCGCTTTGAAGGAGCACTGTGAAGGTGCACAGTGAAGGAGCACAGTGTAGGAGCACTGTGAAGGAAGACAGTGAAGGAGCACAGTGAAGGAGCGCAGTGAAGGAGCGCAGTGAAGGAGTGCAGTGAAGGAGCACAGTGATGGATCACAGTGAAGGAGCGCAGTGAAGAAGGAATGTGTAGGAATGCTGTGAAGGTGCACTGTGTAGGAGCACTGTGAAGGAGCACAGTGAAGGTGCACAGTGAAGGAGCACTGTGAAGGAGCACTGTGAAGGAGCTCAGTGAAGGAGCACAGTGAGAGAGCATGGTGAAGTAGAGCAGTGAAGGAGTACTGTGTAGGAACACAGTGACGGAGCACAGTGAAGGAGCACAGTGAATGAGCAAAGTGAATGAATGCAGTGTAGCAGCACTGTGAAGGAGCGCAGTGAAGTAGCACAGTGAAGGAGCGCAGCGAAGGAGAGCAGTGAAGGAGCGCAGTGAAGGAGCAGAGTGATGGAGCAAAGTGAAGGAGCGCAGTGAAGAAGCACTGTGTAGGAATGCTGTGAAGGTGCACCGTGTAGGAGCGCAGTGAAGGAGTGCAGTGTAGGAGCACAGTGAAGGAATGCAGTGAAGGAGTACAGTGATGGCGCACAGTGAAGGAGCACAGTGCAGGAGCAATGTGAAGGAGCACAGTGAAGGAGCACAGTGAAGGAGTGCAGTGAAGGAGCGCAGTGAAGGAATGCAGTGAAGGAGCACAGTGATGGAGCACAGTGAAGGAGTGCAGTGAAGAAGCACTGTGTAGGAAGGCTGTGAAGGTGCACTGTGTAGGAGCACTGTGAAGGAGCGCAGTGAAGGAGCACAGTGAGAGAGCATGGTGAAGTAGCGCAGTGAAGGAGTACTGTGTAGGAACACAGTGACAGAGCACAGTGAAGGAGCACAGTGAAGGAGCACTGTGAAGGAGCACAGTGAAGGAGCACAGTGAAGGAGCATTGAAAAAGAGCACAGTGAAGGAGCGCAGTGTAGGAGCGCAGTGTAAGATCACTGAAAGGAGCGCAGCGAAGGAGTGTTGTGAAGGAGCACAGCGATGGAGCTTTGAAGAGAAGAACAGTGAAGGAGCAGAGTGTAGGAGCGCAGTGAAGGAACGCAGTGAAGGAGGACAGTGACGGAGCACATTGTAGGAGCACTGTGAAGGAGCACTGAGAAGGAGTGCAGTAAAGGAGCGCAATGAAGGTGCACTGTGTAGGATCGCTTTGAAGGAGCACTGTGAAGGAGCACAGTGGAGGAGCACAGTGTAGGAGCAATGTGAAGGAGCACAGTGAGGGACCACAGTGAAGGAGCGCAGTGAAGGAATGCAGTGAAGGAGTACAGTGATGGCGCACAGTGAAGGAGCACAGTGTAGGAGCAATGTGAAGGAGCACAGTGAAGGAGCACAGTGAAGGAGTGCAGTGAAGGAGCGCAGTGAAGGAATGCAGTGATGGAGCACAGTGATGGAGCACAGTGAAGGAGAGCAGTGAAGAAGCACTGTGTAGGAAGGCTGTGAAGGTGCACTGTGTAGGAGCAGTGTGATGGAGAACAGTGAATATGCACAGTGAGGGAGCACTGTGAAGGAGCACTGTGAAGGAGCGCAGTGAAGGAGCACGGTGAGAGAGCATGGTGAAGTAGCGCAGTGAAGGAGTACTGTGTAGGAACACAGTGACAGAGCACAGTGAAGGAGCACAGTGAAGGAGTGCAGTGTAGCAGCACTGTGAAGGAGTGCAGTGAAGGAGCACTGTGTAGGAGCACGGTGAATGAGCACAGTGAAGGAGCGCAATGAAGGAGTGCAGTGTAGGAGCACAGTGAAGGAGCACAGTGAAGGAGCACAGTGAAGGAGCACAGTGAAGGAGAACAGTGAAGGAGCGCAGTGAAGGAGAGCAGTGAAGGAGCGCAGTGAAGGAGCAGAGTGATGGAGCAAAGTGAAGGAGCGCAGTGAAGAAGCACTGTGTAGGAATGCTGTGAAGGTGCACCGTGTAGGAGCGCAGTGAAGGAGTGCAGTGTAGGAGCACAGTGAAGGAGCACAGTGAAGGAGTGCAGTGAAGGAGTGCAGTGTAGGAGCACTGTGTTGGAGCACAGTGAACGAGTGCAGAGAAGGAGCACTGTGAAAGAGCGCAGTGAGGGAGTGCAGTGAAGGAGCACGGTGTAGGTGCACTGTGAAGGAGCGATGTTAAGGTGCACTGTTGGAGCTCTGTGTAGGAGCGCTATGTTGGAATGCTGTGAAGGAGCACAGTGAAGGAGCACAGTGTAAGAGCACTTTGAAGGAGCGCAGCGAAGGAGCGTTGTGAAGGAGTTCAGTGTAGGAGCACAGTGAAGGAGCGCAGTGAATGAGCACAATGAAGGATCGCAGTGAAGGAGCACAGTGAAAGAGTGCAGTGAAGGAGTGCAGTGTAGGAGCACTGTGATGGAGCACAGTGAAGGTGTGCAGTGAAGGAACACTGTGAAAGAGTGCAGTGAGGGAGTGCAGTGTAGGAGCACGGTGTAGGTGCACTGTGAAGGAGCACTGTGAAGGAGCGATGTGAAGGTGCACTGTGTTGGAGCACTGTGTAGGAGCGCTATGTAGGAACGCTGTGAAGGAGCACAGTGAAGTAGCGCAATGTAGGAACGCTGTGAAGGAGCACAATGAAGGAGTGCAGTTAAGGAGCTCAGTGAAGGAGCGCAGTGAAGGAGCACAGTGTAGGAGTGGTGTCAAGGAGCACTGCGTAGGAACGCTGTGATGCAGCACAGTGAAGGAGCTCATTGAAGAGGCACTGTGAAGGAGTGCAGTGTAGGAGTACTGTGAAGGAGTGCAGTGTAGGACTTCAGTGAAGGTGCACTGTGAATGAGCACTGTGTAGGAACGTTGTGAAGGAGCACAGTGATGGAATGTATTGAAGGAGCGCTGTGAAAGAGCGCAGTGAAGGAGCACTGTGAAGGAATGCAATGTAGGAGCGCAGTGTGGGTGCACTGTGTAGGATCGCTGTGAAGGTGCACAGTGAAGGAGTGCATTTAAGGTGTGCAGTGAAGGAGCACAGTGATGGAGCACAGTGAAGGAAAGCACTGAAGAAGCATTGTGTAGGAAAACTGTGAAGGAGCACTGTGTAGGAACACTGTGAAGGAGCACAGTGAAGGTGCACAGTGAAGGAGCTCTGTGAAGGAGCACAGTGAAGGAGCGCAGTGAAGGAGCATTGAAAAAGAGCACAGTGAAGGAGCGCAGTGTAGGAGCGCAGTGTAAGATCACTGAAAGGAGCACAACGAAGGAGCGTTGTGAAGGAGCTCAGCGAAGGAGATTTGAAAAGAAGAACAGTGAAGGGGCAGAGTGTAGGAGCTCAGTGAAGGAACGTAGTGAAGGAGGACAGTGAAGGAGCACACTGTAGGAGCACTGTGAAGGAGCACTGAGAAGGAGTGCAGTAAAGGAGCGCAATGAAGGTGCGCTGTGTAGGATCGCTTTGAAGGAGCACTGTGAAGGCGCACAGTGAAGGAGCACAGTGTAGGAGCAATGTGAAGGAGCACAGTGAAGGAGCACAGTGAAGGAGTGCAGTGAAGGAGCGCAGTGAAGGAATGCAGTGAAGGAGCACAGTGATGGAGCACAGTGAAGGAGTGCAGTGAAGAAGCACTGTGTAGGAAGGCTGTGAAGGTGCACTGTGTAGGAGCAGTGTGAAGGAGAACAGTGAATCTGCACAGTGAGGGAGCACTGTGAAGGAGCACTGTGAAGGAGCGCAGTGAAGGATCACAGTGAGAGAGCATGGTGAAGTAGCGCAGTGAAGGAGTACTGTGTAGGAACACAGTGACGGAGCACAGTGAAGGAGCACAGTGAAGGAGCACAGTGAAGGTGCACAGTGAAGGAGCTCTGTGTAGGACACTGTGAAGGAGCACTGTGAATGAGCACAGTGAAGGAGCGCAGTGAAGGAGCATTGAAAAGGAGCACAGTGAAGGAGCGCAGTGTAGGAGCGCAGTGTAAGATCACTGAAAGGAGCGCAGCGAAGGAGTGTTGTGAAGGAGCACAGCGAAGGAGCTTTGAAAAGAAGAACAGTGAAGGAGCAGAGTGTAGGAGCGCAGTGAAGGAACGCAGTGAAGCAGGACAGTGAAGGAGCACATTGTAGGAGCACTGTGAAGGAGCACTGAGAAGGAGTGCAGTAAAGGAACGCAATGAAGGTGCACTGTGTAGGATCGCTTTGAAGGAGCAC
This sequence comes from Isurus oxyrinchus, assembly GCA_026770705.1. Taxonomy (NCBI): domain Eukaryota; kingdom Metazoa; phylum Chordata; class Chondrichthyes; order Lamniformes; family Lamnidae; genus Isurus; species Isurus oxyrinchus. Next base: position 61,015,609 of record JANJGN010000012.1, on the reverse strand, counting down.
TGTGAAGGCGCACAGTGAAGGAGCACAGTGTAGGAGCAATGTGAAGGAGCACAGTGCAGAACCACAGTGAAGGAGCGCAGTGAAGGAGCGCAGTGAAAGAATGCAGTGAAGGAGTACAGTGATGGAGCACAGTGAAGGAGTGCAGTGAAGAAGCACTGTGTAGGAAGGCTGTGAAGGTGCACTGTGTAGGAGCAGTGTGAAGGAGAACAGTGAATGTGCACAGTGACGTAGCACTGTGAAGGAGCACTGTGAAGGAGCACAGTGAAGGAGCACAGTGAGAGAGCATGGTGAAGTAGCACAGTGAAGGGCTACTGTGTAGGAACACAGTGATGGAGCACAGTGAAGGAGCACAGTGAATGAGCACAGTGAAGGAGTGCAGTGTAGCAGCATTGTGAAGGAGCGCAGTGAAGGAGCACAGTGAAGGAGCACAGTGAAGGAGTGCAGTGTAGCAGCATTGTGAAGGAGTGCAGTGAAGGAGCACAGTGAATGAGCAACAGTGAAGGAGAGCAGTGAAGGAGTGCAGTGTAGCAGCATTGTGAAGGAGCGCAGTGAAGGAGCACAGTGAATGAGCAACAGTGAAGGAGAGCAGTTAAGGAGCGCAGTGAAGGAGCACAGTGATGGAGCACAGTGAAGGAGCGCAGTGAAGAAGCATTGTGTAGGAATGCTGTGAAGGTGCACTGTGAAGGAGCGCAGTGAAGGAGCACAGTGAGAGAGCACGGTGAAGTAGCGCAGTGAAGGAGTGCAGTGTAGCATCACTGTGAAGAAGCGCAGTGAAGGAGCACTGTGAAGAAGCACGGTGAAGGAGCACAGTGAAGGTGTGCAATGAAGGAGTGCAGTGTAGGAGCACAGTGAAGGAGCACATTGAAGGAGCACAGTGAAGGAGCACAGTGAAGGAGCGCAGTGAAGGAGTGCAGTGAAGGAGTGCACTGAAGAAGCATTGTGTAGGAGCACTGTGAAGGAGCACTGTGTGTGAACACTGTGAAGGAGCACAGTGAAGGTGCACAGTGAAGGAGCACTGTGAAGGTGCACAGTGAAGGAGCGCAGTGAAGGAGTGCAGTGAAGGAGTGCACTGAAGAAGCATTGTGTAGGAGCACTGTGAAGGAGCACAGTGTGTGAACACTGTGAAGGAGCACAGTGAAGGTGCACAGTGAAGGAGCACTGTGAAGGTGCACAGTGAAGGAGCGATGTGAAGGAGCATTGAAAAGGAGCGCAGTGATGGAGCGCAGTGTTGGAGCGCTGTGAAGGAGCACAGTGAAGGATTGCAGTAAAGTGCACTGTGAAGGAGCGCAGCGAAGGAGTGTTGTGAAGGAGCACAGTGAAGGAGCATTGAAAAGGAGAAAGGTGAAGGAGCGCAGTGTAGGAGCGCAGTGAATGAGCGCATTGAAGGAGGACAGTGAAGAAGCATAATGTAGGAGCACTGTGAAGGAGCACTGAGAAGGAGTGCAGTAATGGAGTGCAATGAGGGTGCACTGTGTAGGATCGCTTTGAAGGAGCACTGTGAAGGTGCACAGTGAAGGAGCACAGTGTAGGAGCACTGTGAAGGAAGACAGTGAAGGAGCACAGTGAAGGAGCACAGTGAAGGAGCGCAGTGAAGGAGTGCAGTGAAGGAGCACAGTGATGGATCACAGTGAAGGAGTGCAGTGAAGAAGCAATGTGTAGGAATGCTGTGAAGGTGCACTGTGTAGGAGCACTGTGAAGGAGCACAGTGAAGGTGCACAGTGAAGGAGCACTGTGAAGGAGCACTGTGAGGGAGCGCAGTGAAGGAGCACAGTGAGAGAGCATGGTGAAGTAGAGCAGTGAAGGAGTACTGTGTAGGAACACAGTGACGGAGCACAGTGAAGGAGCACAGTGAATGAGCAAAGTGAATGAATGCAGTGTAGCAGCACTGTGAAGGAGCGCAGTGAAGTAGCACAGTGAAGGAGCGCAGTGAAGGAAAGCAGTGAAAGAGCGCAGTGAAGGAGCAGAGTGATGGAGCAAAGTGAAGGAGCGCAGTGAAGAAGCACTGTGTAGGAATGCTGTGAAGGTGCACCGTGTAGGAGCACTGTGAATGAGCACAGTGAAGGAATGCAGTGTAGCAGCACTCTGAAGGAGCACAGTGAAGGAGCGCAATGAAGGAGTGCAGTGTAGGAGCACAGTGAAGGAGCACAGTGAAGGAGCACAGTGAAGGAGCGCAGTGAAGGAGCGCAGTGAAGGAGTGCAGTGTAGGAGCACAGTGAAGGAGCACAGTGAACGAGCGCTGTGAAGGAGTGCAGTGAAGGAGCACAGTGAAGGAGTGCAGTGAAGGAGTGCAGTGTAGGAGCACTGTGTTGGAGCACAGTGAATGAGTGCAGTGAGGGAGTGCAGTGAAGGAGCACGGTGTCGGTGCACTGTGAAGGAGCGATGTTAAGGTGCACTGTTGGAGCTCTGTGTAGGAGCGCTATGTAGGAATGCTGTGAAGGAGCACAGTGAAGGAGCACAGTGTAAGAGCACTTTGAAGGAGCGCAGCGAAGGAGCGTTGTGAAGGAGCACAGCGAAGGAGCATTGAAAAAGAGAAGAGTGAAGGAGCGCAGTGTAGGAGCGCAGTGAAGGAGAGCAGTGAAGGAGGACAGTGAAGGAGCACAGTGTAGGAGCACTGTGAAGGAGCACGGAGAAGGAGTGCAGTAATGGAGCGCAATTAAGGTGCGCTCTGTAGGATCGCTTTGAAGGAGCACTGTGAAGGCGCACAGTGAAGGAGCACAGTGCAGGAGCACTGTGAAAGAAGAAAGTGAAGGAGCACAGTGAAGGAGTGCAGTGAAGGAGCACAGTGAAGGAGTGCAGTGAAGGAGCGCAGTGAAGGAGTGCAGTGAAGAAGCACTGTGTAGGAATGCAGTGTAGCAGCACTGTGAAGGAGCACAGTGAAGGAGCACACTTTAGGAGCACAGTGAAGGAGCGCATTGAAGGAGCACTCTGTAGGATCGCTGTGAAGGAGCACTGTGAAGGAGCGCTGTCAAGGAGAGCAGTGAAAGTGTGCAGTGTAGGAGCATTGTGAAGGAGCACAGTGAAGGAGCGCAGTGAAGGAGCGCAGTGAAAGGGTACAATGAAGGAGCGCAGTGAAGGAGCGCATTGAAGTAGCACTGTTAAGGAGTGCAGTGAAGGAGCACTGTGAAGGAGCACTGTGAAGGAGCGCAGTGAAGGAGCACAGTGAAGGAGAACAGTGAAGGAGCACAGTGAAGGAGTGCAGTGAAGGAGCACAGTGAAGGAGTGCAGTGAAGGAGCAAAGTGAAGGAGCACTGTGAAGGAGCGCAGTGAAGGAGCACAGTGAAGTAGTGCAATGTAAGAGCACTGTGAAGGAGCACTGTGAAGGAGCACTGAGAAGGAGCGCAGTGAAGCAGTGCAGTGAAGGATGGCACGAAAGGAGCACAGTGAAGGAGCGCAGAGTAGGAGCACAGTGAAGGAGCACAATGAAGGAGCGCAGAGAAGGAGCACTGTGTAGGAGCGCAGTGAAGGAGCACAGTGAAGGAGCGCAGTGATGTAGCACAGTGAAGGAGTGCAGTGAAGGAGCACAGTGAAGGAGCACAGTGAAGGACCGCTGTGTAGGAGTGCAGTGTAGGAGCACTGTGAAGGAGCACTGTGAAGGTCCATTGTATAGGAGCACTGTGTAGGAGCACTGTAAAGGAGCATAGTGAAGGAGTGCAGTGAAGGAGCGCAGTGAAGGAGCACAGTGCAGGAGCACTGTGAAAGAAGAAAGTGAAGGAGCACAGTGAAGGAGTGCAGTGAAGGAGCGCAGTGAAGGAGTGCAGTGAAGAAGCACTGTGTAGGAATGCAGTGTAGCAGCACTGTGAAGGAGCACAGTGAAGGAGCACACTTTAGGAGCACAGTGAAGGAGCGCATTGAAGGAGCACTCTGTAGGATCGCTGTGAAGGAGCACAGTGAAGGAGCGCTGTCAAGGAGAGCAGTGAAAGTGTGCAGTGTAGGAGCATTGTGAAGGAGCACAGTGAAGGAGCGCAGTGAAGGAGCGCAGTGAAAGGGTACAATGAAGGAGCGCAGTGAAGGAGCACTATGTAGGAGTGCAGTGAAGGAGCACAGTGAAGGAGCGCATTGAAGGAGAACAGTGAAGGAGCACAGTGAAGGAGAACAGTGAAGGAACACAGTGAAGGAGTGCAGTGAAGGAGCAAAGTGAAGGAGCGCTGTGAAGGAGCGCAGTGAAGGAGCACAGTGAAGTAGTGCAATGTAAGAGCACTGTGAAGGAGCACTGAGAAGGAGCGCAGTGAAGCAGTGCAGTGAAGGATGGCACGAAAGGAGCACAGTGAAGGCGCGCAGAGTAGGAGCACAGTGAAGGAGCACAATGAAGGAGCGCAGTGAAGGAGCACTGTGTAGGAGCGCAGTGAAGGAGCACAGTGAAGGAGCGCAGTGATGTAGCACAGTGAAGGAGTGCAGTGAAGGAGCACAGTGAAGGAGCACAGTGAAGGACCGCTGTGTAGGAGTGCAGTGTAGGAGCACTGTGAAGGAGCACTGTGAAAGTGCGCAGTAAAGGAGTGCAGTGAAGGAGCACAGTGAAGGAGCGCAGTGAAGGTCCATTGTATAGGAGCACTGTGTAGGAGCACTGTAAAGGAGCATAGTGAAGGAGTGCAGTGAAGGAGCGCAGTGAAGGAGCACAGTGAAGGAGGGCAGTGAATGAGCGCTGTGAAGAAGAACAGTGAAGTAGCGCAGTGAAGGAGCACAGTGAAGGAGCACAGTGATGGAGCACAGAGAAGGAGCGTTGTGTAGGAGCACAGTGATGGAGTGCTGTGAAGGAGCGCAGTGAAGGAGCGCAGTGAAGGAGTGCAGTGAAGAAGCACTGTGTAGGAATGCTGTGAAGGTGCACTGTGTAGGATCACTGTGAAGGAGCGCAGTGAAGGAGTGCAGTGAAGGAGCACAGTGAAGGAGTGCAGTGAAGGAGTGCAGTGTAGGAGCACTGTGTTGGAGCGCAGTGAAGGAGTGCAGAGAAGGAGCACTGTGAAAGAGCGCAGTGAGGGAGTGCAGTGAAGGAGCACGGTGTTGGTGCACTGTGAAGGAGCAATGTTAAGGTGCACTGTGTTGGAGCACTGTGTAGGAGCGCTATGTAGGAACGCTGTGAAGGAGCACAGTGAAGGGGCGCTATGTATGAATGCTGTGAAGGAGCACAGTGATGGAGCGCAGTTAAGGAGTGCAGTGAAGGAGCGCAGTGAAGGAGCACAGTGAAGGAGCACTGTGTAGGAATGCTGTGAAGGAGCACAGTGAAGGAGCACAGTGAAGGAGGTCAGTGAAGAAGTGCAGTGAAGGAGCACAGTGTAGGAGTGGTGTCAAGGAACACTGCGTAGGAAAGTTGTGATGCAGCACAGTGAAGGAGCTCATTGAAGAGGCACTGTGAAGGAGTGCAGGGTAGGAATTCAGTGAAGGAGCACTGTCAAGGAGCACTGTGTAGAAATGTTGTGAAGGAGCACAGTGAAGGAATGCATTGAAGGAGCGCTGTGAAAGAGCACAGTGAAGGAGCACTGTGAAGGAATGCAATGTAGGAGCGCAGTGTGGGTGCTCAGTGTAGGATCGCTGTGAAGGAGCACAGTGAAGGAGCGCAGTGAAGGAGTGCAGTGAAGGAGTGCAGTGAAGGAGCACAGTGATGGAGCGCAGTGAAGGAGCGTTGTGTAGGTGCACAGTGATGGAGTGCTGTGAAGGAGCGCAGTGAAGGAGCGCAGTGAAGGAGTGCAGTGAAGAAGCACTGTGTAGGAATGCTGTGAAGGTGCACTGTGTAGGATCACTGTGAAGGAGCGCAGTGAAGGAGTGCAGTGAAGGAGCACAGTGAAGGAGTGCAGTGAAGGAGTGCAGTGTAGGAGCACTGTGTTGGAGCGCAGTGAAGGAGTGCAGAGAAGGAGCACTGTGAAAGAGCGCAGTGAGGGAGTGCAGTGAAGGAGCACGGTGTTGGTGCACTGTGAAGGAGCAATGTTAAGGTGCACTGTGTTGGAGCAATGTGTAGGAGCGCTATGTAGGAACGCTGTGAAGGAGCACAGTGAAGGAGCACAGTGAAGGAGGTCAGTGAAGAAGTGCAGTGAAGGAGCACAGTGTAGGAGTGGTGTCAAGGAACACTGCGTAGGAAAGTTGTGATGCAGCACAGTGAAGGAGCTCATTGAAGAGGCACTGTGAAGGAGTGCAGTGTAGGAATTCAGTGAAGGAGCACAGTGAAGGAGCACTGTGAAGGAGCACAGTGAAGGAGCACAGTGTAGGAGCACAGTGAAGAAGCGCAGCGAAGGAGGATTGAAAAGGAGCACAGTGATGGAGAGCAGTGTAGGAGCACTGTGAAGGAGCACAGTGAAGGAGCACAGTGAAGGAGCACAATGTAGGAGCGCAGTGAAGGAGCACAGTGAGAGAGCATGGTGAAGTAGCGCAGTGAAGGGGTACTGTGTAGGAACACAGTGATGGAGCACAGTGAAGGAGCACAGTGAATGAGCACAGTGAAGGAGTGCAGTGTAGCAGCATTGTGAAGGAGAGCAGTGAAGGAGCACAGTGAATGAGCAACAGTGAAGGAGAGCAGTGAAGGAGCACTGTGATGGAGCACAGTGAAGGAGCGCAGTCAAGAAGAATTGTGTAGGAATGCTGTGAAGGTGCACAGTGAATGTGCACAGTGAAGGAGCACTGTGAAGGTGCACTGTGAAGGAGCGCAGTGAAGGAGCACAGTGAGAGAGCACGGTGAAGTAGCGCAGTGAAGGAGTGCAGTGTAGCAACACTGTGAAGGAGCGCAGTGAAGGAGCACTGTGAAGGAGCATGGTGAAGGAGCACAGTGAAGGTGTGCAATGAAGGAGTGCAGTGTAGGAGCACAGTGAAGGAGCACATTGAAGGAGCACAGTGAAGGAGCACAGTGAAGGAGCGCAGTGAAGGAGCAATGTGAAGGAGCACAGTGCAGGACCACAGTGAAGGAGCGCAGTGAAGGAGCGCAGTGAAAGAATGCAGTGAAGGAGTACAGTGATGGAGCACAGTGAAGGAGTGCAGTGAAGAAGCACTGTGTAGGAAGGCTGTGAAGGTGCACTGTGTAGGAGCAGTGTGAAGGAGAACAGTGAATGTGCACAGTGACGTAGCACTGTGAAGGAGCACTGTGAAGGAGCACAGTGAAGGAGCACAGTGAGAGAGCATGGTGAAGTAGCGCAGTGAAGGAGTACTGTGTAGGAACACAGTGATGGAGCACAGTGAAGGAGCACAGTGAATGAGCACAGTGAAGGAGTGCAGTGTAGCAGCATTGTGAAGGAGCGCAGTGAAGGAGCACAGTGGAGGAGCACAGTGAAGGAGTGCAGTGTAGCAGCATTGTGAAGGAGCGCAGTGAAGGAGCACGGTGTTGGTGCACTGTGAAGGAGCAATGTTAAGGTGCACTGTGTTGGAGCAATGTGTAGGAGCGCTATGTAGGAACGCTGTGAAGGAGCACAGTGAAGGAGCACAGTGAAGGAGGTCAGTGAAGAAGTGCAGTGAAGGAGCACAGTGTAGGAGTGGTGTCAAGGAACACTGCGTAGGAAAGTTGTGATGCAGCACAGTGAAGGAGCTCATTGAAGAGGCACTGTGAAGGAGTGCAGTGTAGGAATTCAGTGAAGGAGCACTGTCAAGGAGCACTGTGTAGAAATGTTGTGAAGGAGCACAATGAAGGAATGCATTGAAGGAGCGCTGTGAAAGAGCGCAGTGAAGGAGCACTGTGAAGGAATGCAATGTAGGAGCGCAGTGTGGGTGCTCAGTGTAGGATCGCTGTGAAGGAGCACAGTGAAGGAGCGCAGTGAAGGAGTGCAGTGAAGGAGTGCAGTGAAGGAGCACAGTGATGGAGCGCAGTGAAGGAGCATTGTGTAGGAGCACAGTGATGGAGCACAGAGAAGGAGCGTTGTGTAGGTGCACAGTGATGGAGTGCTGTGAAGGAGCGCAGTGAAGGAGCGCAGTGAAGGAGTGCAGTGAAGAAGCACTGTGTAGGAATGCTGTGAAGGTGCACTGTGTAGGATCACTGTGAAGGAGCGCAGTGAAGGAGTGCAGTGTAGGAGCACAGTGAAGGAGCACAGTGAACGAGCGCAGTGAAGGAGTGCAGTGAAGGAGCACAGTGAAGGAGTGCAGTGAAGGAGTGCAGTGTAGGAGCACTGTGTTGGAGCGCAGTGAATGAGTGCAGAGAAGGTGCACTGTGAAAGAGCGCAGTGAGGGAGTGCAGTGAAGGAGCACGGTGTTGGTGCACTGTGAAGGAGCAGTGTTAAGGTGCACTGTGTTGGAGCACTGTGTAGGAGCGCTATGTATGAACGCTGTGAAGGAGCACAGTGAAGGAGCGCTATGTATGAACGCTGTGAAGGAGCACAGTGATGGAGCGCAGTTAAGGAGTGCAGTGAAGGAGCGCAGTGAAGGAGCACAGTGAGGGAGCACTGTGTAGGAATGCTGTGAAGGAGCACAGTGAAGGAGCACAGTGAAGGAGGTCATTGAAGAGGCACTGTGAAGGAGTGCAGTGTAGGAGTACTGTGAAGGAGTGCAGTGAAGGAGCGCAATGAAGGAGCACAGTGAAGGAGCACTGTGAAGGAACACTGAGAAGGAGAACAGTGAAGGAGTGCAGTGAAGGAGCACAGTGAAGGAGCACAGTGTAGGAGCACTGAGAAGGAGCGCAGTGAAGGAGCATAGTGAAGGAGCACAGTGAAGGAGCACATTGAAGGAGTGCAGTGAACAAGCACAGTGAAGGAGCGCAATGTAGGAGCATAGTGAAGGAGCGCAGTGTAGGAGCACAGTGATGGAGCGCAGTGAAGGAGCATTGTGAAGGAGCACAGTGAAGGAGCGCAGTGAAGGAGCATTGTGAAGGAGCACAGTGAAGGAGCACAGTGATGGATCACTGAGAAGGAGCGCAGTGAAGGAGTGCAGTGAAGGAGCACAGTGATGGAGCACAGTGTAGCAGCATTGTGAAGGAGAACTGAGAAGGAGCGCAGTGAAGGAGCGCAAAGAACATGCACTGTGTAGGATCATTTTGAAGGAGCACTGTGAAGTAGCACAGTGAAGTAGTGCAGTGTATTAACACAGTGACGGAAGCACAGTGAAGGAGCACATTGTAGGAGCACAGTGAAGGAGTGCAGTGTGGCAGCACTGTGAAGGAGCGCAGTCAAGGCGTACTGTGAAGGAGTGCAGTGAAGGAGCACAGTGAAGGAGCACAGTGAAGGAGCACTGTGAAGGAGCACAGTGAAGGAGCACAGTGTAGGAGCACAGTGAAGAAGCGCAGCGAAGGAGGATTGAAAAGGAGCACAGTGATGGAGAGCAGTGTAGGAGCACTGTGAAGGAGCACAGTGAAGGAGCACAGTGAAGGAGCACAATGTAGGAGCGCAGTGAAGGAGCACAGTGAGAGAGCATGGTGAAGTAGCGCAGTGAAGGGGTACTGTGTAGGAACACAGTGATGGAGCACAGTGAAGGAGCACAGTGAATGAGCACAGTGAAGGAGTGCAGTGTAGCAGCATTGTGAAGGAGAGCAGTGAAGGAGCACAGTGAATGAGCAACAGTGAAGGAGAGCAGTGAAGGAGCACTGTGATGGAGCACAGTGAAGGAGCGCAGTCAAGAAGAATTGTGTAGGAATGCTGTGAAGGTGCACAGTGAATGTGCACAGTGAAGGAGCACTGTGAAGGTGCACTGTGAAGGAGCGCAGTGAAGGAGCACAGTGAGAGAGCACGGTGAAGTAGCGCAGTGAAGGAGTGCAGTGTAGCAACACTGTGAAGGAGCGCAGTGAAGGAGCACTGTGAAGGAGCATGGTGAAGGAGCACAGTGAAGGTGTGCAATGAAGGAGTGCAGTGTAGGAGCACAGTGAAGGAGCACATTGAAGGAGCACAGTGAAGGAGCACAGTGAAGGAGCGCAGTGAAGGAGCAATGTGAAGGAGCACAGTGCAGGACCACAGTGAAGGAGCGCAGTGAAGGAGCGCAGTGAAAGAATGCAGTGAAGGAGTACAGTGATGGAGCACAGTGAAGGAGTGCAGTGAAGAAGCACTGTGTAGGAAGGCTGTGAAGGTGCACTGTGTAGGAGCAGTGTGAAGGAGAACAGTGAATGTGCACAGTGACGTAGCACTGTGAAGGAGCACTGTGAAGGAGCACAGTGAAGGAGCACAGTGAGAGAGCATGGTGAAGTAGCGCAGTGAAGGAGTACTGTGTAGGAACACAGTGATGGAGCACAGTGAAGGAGCACAGTGAATGAGCACAGTGAAGGAGTGCAGTGTAGCAGCATTGTGAAGGAGCGCAGTGAAGGAGCACAGTGGAGGAGCACAGTGAAGGAGTGCAGTGTAGCAGCATTGTGAAGGAGCGCAGTGAAGGAGCACGGTGTTGGTGCACTGTGAAGGAGCAATGTTAAGGTGCACTGTGTTGGAGCAATGTGTAGGAGCGCTATGTAGGAACGCTGTGAAGGAGCACAGTGAAGGAGCACAGTGAAGGAGGTCAGTGAAGAAGTGCAGTGAAGGAGCACAGTGTAGGAGTGGTGTCAAGGAACACTGCGTAGGAAAGTTGTGATGCAGCACAGTGAAGGAGCTCATTGAAGAGGCACTGTGAAGGAGTGCAGTGTAGGAATTCAGTGAAGGAGCACTGTCAAGGAGCACTGTGTAGAAATGTTGTGAAGGAGCACAATGAAGGAATGCATTGAAGGAGCGCTGTGAAAGAGCGCAGTGAAGGAGCACTGTGAAGGAATGCAATGTAGGAGCGCAGTGTGGGTGCTCAGTGTAGGATCGCTGTGAAGGAGCACTGTGAAGGAATGCAATGTAGGAGCGCAGTGTGGGTGCTCAGTGTAGGATCGCTGTGAAGGAGCACAGTGAAGGAGCGCAGTGAAGGAGTGCAGTGAAGGAGTGCAGTGAAGGAGCACAGTGATGGAGCGCAGTGAAGGAGCATTGTGTAGGAGCACAGTGATGGAGCACAGAGAAGGAGCGTTGTGTAGGTGCACAGTGATGGAGTGCTGTGAAGGAGCGCAGTGAAGGAGCGCAGTGAAGGAGTGCAGTGAAGAAGCACTGTGTAGGAATGCTGTGAAGGTGCACTGTGTAGGATCACTGTGAAGGAGCGCAGTGAAGGAGTGCAGTGTAGGAGCACAGTGAAGGAGCACAGTGAACGAGCGCAGTGAAGGAGTGCAGTGAAGGAGCACAGTGAAGGAGTGCAGTGAAGGAGTGCAGTGTAGGAGCACTGTGTTGGAGCGCAGTGAATGAGTGCAGAGAAGGTGCACTGTGAAAGAGCGCAGTGAGGGAGTGCAGTGAAGGAGCACGGTGTTGGTGCACTGTGAAGGAGCAGTGTTAAGGTGCACTGTGTTGGAGCACTGTGTAGGAGCGCTATGTATGAACGCTGTGAAGGAGCACAGTGAAGGAGCGCTATGTATGAACGCTGTGAAGGAGCACAGTGATGGAGCGCAGTTAAGGAGTGCAGTGAAGGAGCGCAGTGAAGGAGCACAGTGAGGGAGCACTGTGTAGGAATGCTGTGAAGGAGCACAGTGAAGGAGCACAGTGAAGGAGGTCATTGAAGAGGCACTGTGAAGGAGTGCAGTGTAGGAGTACTGTGAAGGAGTGCAGTGAAGGAGCGCAGTGAAGGAGCACAGTGAAGGAGCACTGTGAAGGAACACTGAGAAGGAGAACAGTGAAGGAGTGCAGTGAAGGAGCACAGTGAAGGAGCACAGTGTAGGAGCACTGAGAAGGAGCGCAGTGAAGGAGCACATTGAAGGAGTGCAGTGAACAAGCACAGTGAAGGAGCGCAATGTAGGAGCATAGTGAAGGAGCGCAGTGTAGGAGCACAGTGATGGAGCGCAGTGAAGGAGCATTGTGAAGGAGCACAGTGAAGGAGCGCAGTGAAGGAGCATTGTGAAGGAGCACAGTGAAGGAGCACAGTGATGGATCACTGAGAAGGAGCGCAGTGAAGGAGTGCAGTGAAGGAGCACAGTGATGGAGCACAGTGTAGCAGCATTGTGAAGGAGAACTGAGAAGGAGCGCAGTGAAGGAGCGCAAAGAACGTGCACTGTGTAGGATCATTTTGAAGGAGCACTGTGAAGTAGCACAGTGAAGTAGTGCAGTGTATTAACACAGTGACGGAAGCACAGTGAAGGAGCACATTGTAGGAGCACAGTGAAGGAGTGCAGTGTGGCAGCACTGTGAAGAAGCGCAGTCAAGGCGTACTGTGAAGGAGTGCAGTGAAGGAGCACAGTGAAGGAGCACTGTGAAGGAGCACAGTGAAGGAGCACAGTGTAGGAGCACAGTGAAGAAGCGCAGCGAAGGAGGATTGAAAAGGAGCACAGTGATGGAGAGCAGTGTAGGAGCACTGTGAAGGAGCACAGTGAAGGAGCACAGTGAAGGAGCACAATGTAGGAGCGCAGTGAAGGAGCACAGTGAGAGAGCATGGTGAAGTAGCGCAGTGAAGGGGTACTGTGTAGGAACACAGTGATGGAGCACAGTGAAGGAGCACAGTGAATGAGCACAGTGAAGGAGTGCAGTGTAGCAGCATTGTGAAGGAGAGCAGTGAAGGAGCACAGTGAATGAGCAACAGTGAAGGAGAGCAGTGAAGGAGCACTGTGATGGAGCACAGTGAAGGAGCGCAGTCAAGAAGAATTGTGTAGGAATGCTGTGAAGGTGCACAGTGAATGTGCACAGTGAAGGAGCACTGTGAAGGTGCACTGTGAAGGAGCGCAGTGAAGGAGCACAGTGAGAGAGCACGGTGAAGTAGCGCAGTGAAGGAGTGCAGTGTAGCAACACTGTGAAGGAGCGCAGTGAAGGAGCACTGTGAAGGAGCATGGTGAAGGAGCACAGTGAAGGTGTGCAATGAAGGAGTGCAGTGTAGGAGCACAGTGAAGGAGCACATTGAAGGAGCACAGTGAAGGAGCACAGTGAAGGAGCGCAGTGAAGGAGCAATGTGAAGGAGCACAGTGCAGGACCACAGTGAAGGAGCGCAGTGAAGGAGCGCAGTGAAAGAATGCAGTGAAGGAGTACAGTGATGGAGCACAGTGAAGGAGTGCAGTGAAGAAGCACTGTGTAGGAAGGCTGTGAAGGTGCACTGTGTAGGAGCAGTGTGAAGGAGAACAGTGAATGTGCACAGTGACGTAGCACTGTGAAGGAGCACTGTGAAGGAGCACAGTGAAGGAGCACAGTGAGAGAGCATGGTGAAGTAGCGCAGTGAAGGAGTACTGTGTAGGAACACAGTGATGGAGCACAGTGAAGGAGCACAGTGAATGAGCACAGTGAAGGAGTGCAGTGTAGCAGCATTGTGAAGGAGCGCAGTGAAGGAGCACAGTGGAGGAGCACAGTGAAGGAGTGCAGTGTAGCAGCATTGTGAAGGAGCGCAGTGAAGGAGCACAGTGAATGAGCAACAGTGAAGGAGAGCAGTGAAGGAGTGCAGTTAAGGAGCGCAGTGAAGGAGCACAGTGATGGAGCACAGTGAAGGAGCGCAGTGAAGAAGCATTGTGTAGGAATGCTGTGAAGGTGCACTGTGAAGGAGTGCAGTGAAGGAGCACAGTGAGAGAGCACGGTGAAGTAGCGCAGTGAAGGAGTGCAGTGTAGCATCACTGTGAAGAAGCGCAGTGAAGGAGCACTGTGAAGAAGCACGGTGAAGGAGCACAGTGAAGGTGTGCAATGAAGGAGTGCAGTGTAGGAGCACAGTGAAGGAGCGCAGTGAAGGAGTGCAGTGAAGGAGTGCACTGAAGAAGCATTGTGTAGGAGCACTGTGAAGGAGCACTGTGTGTGAACACTGTGAAGGAGCACAGTGAAGGTGCACAGTGAAGGAGCACTGTGAAGGTGCACAGTGAAGGAGCGATGTGAAGGAGCATTGAAAAGGAGCGCAGTGATGGAGCGCAGTGTTGGAGCGCTGTGAAGGAGCACAGTGAAGGATTGCAGTAAAGTGCACTGTGAAGGAGCGCAGCGAAGGAGTGTTGTGAAGGAGCACAGTGAAGGAGCATTGAAAAGGAGAAAGGTGAAGGAGCGCAGTGTAGGAGCGCAGTGAATGAGCGCATTGAAGGAGGACAGTGAAGAAGCATAATGTAGGTGCACTGTGATGGAGCACTGAGAAGGAGTGCAGTAATGGAGTGCAATGAGGGTGCACTGTGTAGGATCGCTTTGAAGGAGCACTGTGAAGGTGCACAGTGAAGGAGCAATGTGTAGGAATGCTGTGAAGGTGCACTGTGTAGGAGCACTGTGAAGGAGCACAGTGAAGGTGCACAGTGAAGGAGCACTGTGTAGGAGCACTGTGAGGGAGCGCAGTGAAGGAGCACAGTGAGAGAGCATGGTGAAGTAGAGCAGTGAAGGAGTACTGTGTAGGAACACAGTGACGGAGCACAGTGAAGGAGCACAATGAATGAGCAAAGTGAATGAATGCAGTGTAGCAGCACTGTGAAGGAGCGCAGTGAAGTAGCACAGTGAAGGAGCGCAGTGAAGGAGAGCAGTGAAGGAGCGCAGTGAAGGAGCAGAGTGATGGAGCAAAGTGAAGGAGCGCAGTGAAGAAGCACTGTGTAGGAATGCTGTGAAGGTGCACTGTGTAGGAGCACTGTGAATGAGCACAGTGAAGGAGCACAGTGAATGAGCAAAGTGAATGAATGCAGTGTAGCAGCACTGTGAAGGAGCGCAGTGAAGTCGCACAGTGAAGGAACGCAGTGAAGGAGAGCAGTGAAGGAGCGCAGTGAAGGAGCAGAGTGATGGAGCAAAGTGAAGGAGCGCAGTGAAGAAGCACTGTGTAGGAATGCTGTGAAGGTGCACCGTGTAGGAGCACTGTGAATGAGCACAGTGAAGGAATGCAGTGTAGCAGCACTCTGAAGGAGCACAGTGAAGGACCGCAATGAAGGAGTGCAGTGTAGGAGCACAGTGAAGGAGCACAGTGAAGGAGCACAGTGAAGGAGCGCAGTGAAGGAGTGCAGTGTAGGAGCACAGTGAAGGAGCACAGTGAACGAGCGCTGCGAAGGAGTGCAGTGAAGGAGCACAGTGAAGGAGTGCAGTGAAGGAGTGCAGTGTAGGAGCACTGTGTTGGAGCACAGTGAATGAGTGCAGAGAAGGAGCACTGTGAAAGAGCGCAGTGAGGGAGTGCAGTGAAGGAGCACGGTGTCGGTGCACTGTGAAGGAGCGATGTTAAGGTGCACTGTTGGAGCTCTGTGTAGGAGCGCTATGTAGGAATGCTGTGAAGGAGCACAGTGAAGGAGCACAGTGTAAGAGCACTTTGAAGGAGCGCAGCGAAGGAGCGTTGTGAAGGAGCACAGCGAAGGAGCATTGAAAAAGAGAAGAGTGAAGGAGCGCAGTGTAGGAGCGCAGTGAAGGAGAGCAGTGAAGGAGGACAGTGAAGGAGCACAGTGTAGGAGCACTGTGAAGGAGCACGGAGAAGGAGTGCAGTAATGGAGCGCAATGAAGGTGCACTGTGTAGGATCGCTTTGAAGGAGCACTGTGAAGGCGCACAGTGAAGGAGCACAGTGAAGGAGCACAGTGCAGGAGCACTGTGAAAGAAGAAAGTGAAGGAGCACAGTGAAGGAGTGCAGTGAAGGAGTGCAGTGAAGGAGCGCATTGAAGGAGCACTCTGTAGAATCGCTGTGAAGGAGCACTGTGAAGGAGCGCTGTCAAGGAGAGCAGTGAAAGTGTGCAGTGTAGGAGCATTGTGAAGGAGCACAGTGAAGGAGCGCAGTGAAGGAGGTCATTGAAGAGGCACTGTGAAGGAGTGCAGTGTAGCAGTACTGTGAAGGAGTGCAGTGTAGGAATTCAGTGAAGGTGCACTGTCAAGGAGCACAGTGTAGGAATGTTGTGAAGGAGCACAGTGAAGGAATGCATTGAAGGAGCACAGTGTGAGACCACGGTGAAGTAGCACAGTGAATGAGTACTGTGTAGGATCAATGTGACGGAGCACAGTAGAGGAGCACAGTGAAGGAGCGCAGTGAAGGAGTGCAGTGAAGGAGCACATTGAAGGAGCACAGTGACGGAGGGCACTGAAGGAGCACTATGTAGGAGTGCAGTGAAGGAGCACAGTGAAGGAGCGCATTGAAGTAGCACTGTTAAGGAGTGCAGTGAAGGAGCACTGTGAAGGAGCACTGTGAAGGAGCGCAGTGAAGGAGCACAGTGAAGGAGGGCAGTGAATGAGCGCTGTGAAGAAGCACAGTGAAGTAGCGCAGTGAAGGAGCACAGTGAAGGAGCACAGTGATGGAGTGCTGTGAAGGAGTGCAGTGAAGGAGCGCAGTGAAGGAGTGCAGTGAAGAAGCACTGTGTAGGAATGCTGTGAAGGTGCACTGTGTAGGATCACTGTGAAGGAGCGCAGTGAAGGAGTGCAGTGTAGGAGCACAGTGAAGGAGTGCAGTGAAGGAGTGCAGTGTAGGAGCACTGTGTTGGAGCGCAGTGAAGGAGTGCAGAGAAGGAGTACTGTGAAAGAGCGCAGTGAGGGAGTGCAGTGAAGGAGCACGGTGTTGGTGCACTGTGAAGGAGCAATGTTAAGGTGCACTGTGTTGGAGCACTGTGTAGGAGCGCTATGTAGGAACGCTGTGAAGGAGCACAGTGAAGGAGCGCTATGTATGAACGCTGTGAAGGAGCACAGTGATGGAGCGCAGTTAAGGAGTGCAGTGAAGGAGCGCAGTGAAGGAGCACAGTGAAGGAGCACTGTGTAGGAATGCTGTGAAGGAGCACAGTGAAGGAGCACAGTGAAGGAGCACAGTGAAGGAGCACTGTGTAGGAATGCTGTGAAGGAGCACAGTGAAGGAGCACAGTGAAGGAGGTCAGTGAAGAAGTGCAGTGAAGGAGCACAGTGTAGGAGTGGTGTCAAGGAACACTGCGTAGGAAAGTTGTGATGCAGCACAGTGAAGGAGCTCATTGAAGAGGCACTGTGAAGGAGTGCAGGGTAGGAATTCAGTGAAGGAGCACTGTCAAGGAGCACTGTGTAGGAATGTTGTGAAGGAGCACAGTGAAGGAATGCATTGAAGGAGCGCTGTGAAAGAGCGCAGTGAAGTAGCACTGTGAAGGAATGCAATGTAGGAGCGCAGTGTGGGTGCTCAGTGTAGGATCGCTGTGAAGGAGCACAGTGAAGGAGCGCAGTGAAGGAGTGCAGTGAAGGAGTGCAGTGAAGGAGCACAGTGATGGAGCGCAGTGAAGGAGCATTGTGTAGGAGCACAGTGATGGAGCACAGAGAAGGAGCGTTGTGTAGGTGCACAGTGATGGAGTGCTGTGAAGGAGCGCAGTGAAGGAGCGCAGTGAAGGAGTGCAGTGAAGAAGCACTGTGTAGGAATGCTGTGAAGGTGCACTGTGTAGGATCACTGTGAAGGAGCGCAGTGAAGGAGTGCAGTGTAGGAGCACAGTGAAGGAGCACAGTGAACGAGCGCAGTGAAGGAGTGCAGTGAAGGAGCACAGTGAAGGAGTGCAGTGAAGGAGTGCAGTGTAGGAGCACTGTGTTGGAGCGCAGTGAATGAGTGCAGAGAAGGTGCACTGTGAAAGAGCGCAGTGAGGGAGTGCAGTGAAGGAGCACGGTGTTGGTGCACTGTGAAGGAGCAGTGTTAAGGTGCACTGTGTTGGAGCACTGTGTAGGAGCGCTATGTAGGAACGCTGTGAAGGAGCACAGTGAAGGAGCGCTATGTATGAACGCTGTGAAGGAGCACAGTGATGGAGCGCAGTTAAGGAGTGCAGTGAAGGAGCGCAGTGAAGGAGCACAGTGTAGGAGCACTGTGAAGGAACACTGAGAAGGAGAACAGTGAAGGAGTGCAGTGAAGGAGCACAGTGAAGGAGCACAGTGTAGGAGCACTGAGAAGGAGCACTGAGAAGGAGTGCAGTGAAGGAGCACAGTGATGGAGCACAGTGAAGGAGCGCAGTGAAGGAGCACATTGAAGGAGTGCAGTGAACGAGCACAGTGAAGGAGCGCAATGAAGGAGCATAGTGAAGGAGCGCAGTGTAGGAGCACAGTGATGGAGCGCAGTGAAGGAGCATTGTGAAGGAGCACAGTGAAGGAGCACAGTGATGGAGCACTGAGAAGGAGCGCAGTGAAGGAGTGCAGTGAAGGAGCACAGTGAAGGAGTGCAGTGAAGGAGCACAGTGAAGGAGTGCAGTGAAGGAGTGCAGTGAAGGAGCACAGTGATGGAGCACTGAGAAGGAGCGCAGTGAAGGAGTGCAGTGAAGGAGCACAGTGATGGAGCACAGTGTAGCAGCATTGTGAAGGAGAACTGAGAAGGAGCGCAGTGAAGGAGCGCAAAGAACGTGCACTGTGTAGGATCATTTTGAAGGAGCACTGTGAAGTAGCACAGTGAAGTAGTGCAGTGTAGGAACACAGTGACGGAAGCACAGTGAAGGAGCACATTGTAGGAGCACAGTGAAGGAGTGCAGTGTGGCAGCACTGTGAAGAAGCGCAGTCAAGGCGCACTGTGAAGGAGCACGGTGAAGGAGCACTGTGAAGGAGCACAGTGAAGGAGTGCAGTGAAGGAGTGCAGTGAAGGAGAGCAGTGTAGGAGCACAGTGAAGGAGTGCAGTGAAGGAGCACAGTGAAGGAGCACAGTGTAGGAGCACAGTGAAGAAGCGCAGCGAAGGAGGATTGAAAAGGAGCACAGTGATGGAGAGCAGTGTAGGAGCACTGTGAAGGAGCACAGTGAAGGTGCACAGTGAAGGAGCACAGTGAAGGAGCACAATGTAGGAGCGCAGTGAAGGAGCACAGTGAGAGAGCATGGTGAAGTAGCGCAGTGAAGGGGTACTGTGTAGGAACACAGTGATGGAGCACAGTGAAGGAGCACAGTGAATGAGCACAGTGAAGGAGTGCAGTGTAGCAGCATTGTGAAGGAGCGCAGTGAAGGAGCACAGTGAAGGAGCACAGTGAAGGAGTGCAGTGAAGGAGCACAGTGATGGAGCACAGTGAATGAGCAACAGTGAAGGAGAGCAGTGAAGGAGCACTGTGATGGAGCACAGTGAAGGAGCGCATTGAAGAAGCATTGTGTAGGAATGCTGTGAAGTGCACGGTGAAGTAGCGCAGTCAAGGAGTGCAGTGTAGCAACACTGTGAAGGAGCGCAGTGAAGGAGCACTGTGAAGGAGCACAGTGAAGGAGCACAGTGAACGAGCGCTGTGAAGGAGTGCAGTGAAGGAGCACAGTGAAGGAGTGCAGTGAAGGACTGCAGTGTAGGAGCACTGTGTTGGAGCACAGTGAATGAGTGCAGAGAAGGAGCACTGTGAAAGAGCGCAGTGAGGGAGTGCAGTGAAGGAGCACGGTGTCGGTGCACTGTGAAGGAGCACTGTGAAAGAGCGCAGTGAGGGAGTGCAGTGAAGGAGCACGGTGTAGGTGCACTGTGAAGGAGCGATGTTAAGGTGCACTCTTGGAGCTCTGTGTAGGAGCGCTATGTAGGAATGCTGTGAAGGAGCACAGTGAAGGAGCACAGTGTAAGAGCACTTTGAAGGAGCGCAGCGAAGGAGCATTGAAAAAGAGAAGAGTGAAGGAGCGCAGTGTAGGAGCGCAGTGAAGGAGAGCAGTGAAGGAGGACAGTGAAGGAGCACAGTGTAGGAGCACTGTGAAGGAGCACGGAGAAGGAGTGCAGTAATGGAGCGCAATTAAGGTGCGCTCTGTAGGATCGCTTTGAAGGAGCACTGTGAAGGCGCACAGTGAAGGAGCACAGTGCAGGAGCACTGTGAAAGAAGAAAGTGAAGGAGCACAGTGAAGGAGTGCAGTGAAGGAGCACAGTGAAGGAGTGCAGTGAAGGAGTGCAGTGAAGGAGTGCAGTGAACGAGCACAGTGAAGGAGTGCAGTGAAGGAGCACAGTGAAGGAGCACAGTGTAGGAGCACAGTGAAGAAGCGCAGCGAAGGAGGATTGAAAAGGAGCACAGTGATGGAGAGCAGTGTAGGAGCACTGTGAAGGAGCACAGTGAAGGTGCACAGTGAAGGAGCACAGTGAAGGAGCACAATGTAGGAGCGCAGTGAAGGAGCACAGTGAGAGAGCATGGTGAAGTAGCGCAGTGAAGGGGTACTGTGTAGGAACACAGTGATGGAGCACAGTGAAGGAGCACAGTGAATGAGCACAGTGAAGGAGTGCAGTGTAGCAGCATTGTGAAGGAGCGCAGTGAAGGAGCACAGTGAAGGAGCACAGTGAAGGAGTGCAGTGAAGGAGCACAGTGATGGAGCACAGTGAATGAGCAACAGTGAAGGAGAGCAGTGAAGGAGCACTGTGATGGAGCACAGTGAAGGAGCGCATTGAAGAAGCATTGTGTAGGAATGCTGTGAAGTGCACGGTGAAGTAGCGCAGTGAAGGAGTGCAGTGTAGCAACACTGTGAAGGAGCGCAGTGAAGGAGCACTGTGAAGGAGCACAGTGAAGGAGCACAGTGAACGAGCGCTGTGAAGGAGTGCAGTGAAGGAGCACAGTGAAGGAGTGCAGTGAAGGACTGCAGTGTAGGAGCACTGTGTTGGAGCACAGTGAATGAGTGCAGAGAAGGAGCACTGTGAAAGAGCGCAGTGAGGGAGTGCAGTGAAGGAGCACGGTGTCGGTGCACTGTGAAGGAGCACTGTGAAAGAGCGCAGTGAGGGAGTGCAGTGAAGGAGCACGGTGTAGGTGCACTGTGAAGGAGCGATGTTAAGGTGCACTCTTGGAGCTCTGTGTAGGAGCGCTATGTAGGAATGCTGTGAAGGAGCACAGTGAAGGAGCACAGTGTAAGAGCACTTTGAAGGAGCGCAGCGAAGGAGCATTGAAAAAGAGAAGAGTGAAGGAGCGCAGTGTAGGAGCGCAGTGAAGGAGAGCAGTGAAGGAGGACAGTGAAGGAGCACAGTGTAGGAGCACTGTGAAGGAGCACGGAGAAGGAGTGCAGTAATGGAGCGCAATTAAGGTGCGCTCTGTAGGATCGCTTTGAAGGAGCACTGTGAAGGCGCACAGTGAACGAGCACAGTGCAGGAGCACTGTGAAAGAAGAAAGTGAAGGAGCACAGTGAAGGAGTGCAGTGAAGGAGTGCAGTGAAGGAGTGCAGTGAAGGAGCGCAGTGAAGGAGTGCAGTGAAGAAGCACTGTGTAGGAATGCAGTGTAGCAGCACTGTGAAGGAGCACAGTGAAGGAGCACACTTTAGGAGCACAGTGAAGGAGCGCATTGAAGGAGCACTCTGTAGGATCGCTGTGAAGGAGCACAGTGAAGGAGCGCTGTCAAGGAGAGCAGTGAAAGTGTGCAGTGTAGGAGCACGGTGAAGGAGCACAGTGAAGGAGCGCAGTGAAGGAGGTCATTGAAGAGGCACTGTGAAGGAGTGCAGTGTAGGAGTACTGTGAAGGAGTGCAGTGTAGGAATTCAGTGAAGGTGCACTGTCAAGGAGCACTGTGTAGGAATGTTGTGAAGGAGCACAGTGAAGGAATGCATTGAAGGAGCACAGTGTGAGACCACGGTGAAGTAGCACAGTGAATGAGTACTGTGTAGGATCAATGTGACGGAGCACAGTAGAGGAGCACAGTGAAGGAGCACAGTGAAGGAGTGCAGTGTAGCAGCAATGTGAAGGAGCGCAGTGAAGGAGCACTGTGAAGGAGCACGGTGAAGAAGCACAGTGAAGGAGCGCAATGAAGGAGTGCAGTGTAGGAGCACAGTGAAGGAAACAGTGAACGAGAATATTGAAGGAGCACTGTGAAGGAGCGCAGTGAAGGAGTGCAGAGTAGGAGCACTGTGAAGGAGCGTAGTGAGGGAGTGCAGTGAAGGAGCACAGTGAGGGAGTGCAGTGAAGGAGCACTGTGAAGGAGCGCAGTGAAGGAGCACAGTGAAGGAGCGCAGTGAAGGTCCATTGTATAGGAGCACTGTGTAGGAGCACTGTAAAGGAGCATAGTGAAGGAGTGCAGTGAAGGAGCGCAGTGAAGGAGCACAGTGAAGGAGGGCAGTGAATGAGCGCTGTGAATAAGCACAGTGAAGTAGCGCAGTGAAGGAGCACAGTGATGGAGCACAGAGAAGGAGCGTTGTGTAGGAGCACAGTGATGGAGTGCTGTGAAGGAGAGCAGTGAAGGAGCGCTGTGAAGGAGCACTGTGAAGGATCGCAGTGAAGGAGCACTGTGAAGGAGCACTGTAAAGGAGCACAGTGAAGGAGTGCAATGAAGGAGCTGAGTGAAGGACCACAGTGAAGGAGCACAGTGAAGGAACACAGTGAAGGAGCACAATGAAGGAGCACAGTGAAGGTGTGCAGAGAAGGAGCACTGTGAAGCAGCAGTGTGAAGGAGCGCAGTGAAGGACCAATGTGTAGGAGCATTGTGAAGGAGCACTGTGTAAGAGCACTGAGAAGGAGCATTGAAAAGGAGCGCAGTGAAAGAGCATTGTGTAGGAGCGAAGTGTCAGAGAGCTGTGTAGGAGTGATGTGAAGAATTTCTGTGAAGGAGCACTGAGATGGAAGACTGTGTATGAGTGCTGTAAAGGACCACTGAGGAGGTGCACTGAGAAGGTGCACTGTGAAGGAATGCTATGATGGAACAATGTGGAGCAGCTCTGTGGAGGAGCGCTGAGAAGGAGCACTGTGTCAGAGTACTGTCAAGGAGCAGTGTCAAGGAGCACTGAGAAGGAGCACAGTCAAGGAGCACTGTGGCAGGGTTCTGTGATGGAGAGCTGTGCAGGAGCTCGGAGTAAGAACATTATGAAGCAGCTCTGTGAAGGAATGCTGTGAAGGAGCACCGTGAAGGAGCATTGTGAAGATGCGCAGTCAAGGAGTGCTGTGAAGGGGCTGTGAGATGGAGCACAATATAGGAGCACTGTGAAGGAGCGCTGTGTAGGAACGCTGTGTAGGAACACTGTGAATTAATTCAGTGTAGGAGCACTTTGAAGGACCACTGAGAATGAGTGCAGTAAAGGAAAGCAGTGAATGAGTACTGTGAAAGAGTACTGTCATGGTGTTACTGTGTGGAAGCGATGTGTAGGAGTGCTGTGTAGTAGCATGTGAAGGAGCGCAGTGTCGGAGTATGTAAACGAGTGCTGGGAATGAGCTCAGTGAATGAATGCAGTGAAGGAACACAATGAAGGAGCGCAGTGAAGGAATGCATTGTAGGAGCATTGAGAAGGAGCAATGTGTAGGAGCTCTGTGAACGAGCACTATGAAGGAGCGCTGTGTAGGAACGCTGTGAAGGAGCGCTGTGAAGGAGCACTGTGTAGGAACGCTGTGTAGGAGCACTGTGAAGGAGCACAGTGTAGGTGCGCAGTGAAGGAGCACTGAGAAGGAGCACTGTGAAGGAGCACAGTGAAGGAGCACAGAGAAGGAGTGCAGTGCAGGAGCACAGTGTAGGAGCACTGTGAAGGAGCACTGTGAAGGAGCACAGTGAAGGAGTGCAGTGTAGCAGCACTGTGAAGGAGTGCAGTGAAGGAGCACTGTGTAGGAGCACGGTGAAGGAGCACAGTGAAGGAGCGCAATGAAAGAGTGCAGTGTAGGAGCACAGTGAAGGAGCGCAGTGAAGGAGTGCAGCGTAGGAGCACAGTGAAGGATCGCAGTGAACGAGCACAGTGAAGGAGCGCAGTGAAGGAGCACAGTGAAGGAGCGCAGTGAAGGAGCACTGGTAGGAATGCTGTGAAGGTGCATTGTGTAAGAGCACTGTGAAGGAGCACAGTGAAGGTGCACAGTGAAGGTGCACAGTGAAGGAGCACTGTGAAGGAGCACTGTGAAGGAGCACAGTGAAGGAGCACAATGAATAAGCACTGTGAAGCAGAACTGGGAAGCAGTGCTGTGAAGGAGCACTATGAAGGAGCACAGTAAAGGATCACAGTGAGAGAGCAAAGTGAAGTAGCGCAGTGAAGGACTACTGTGTAGGAACACAGTGATGGAGCACAGTGAAGGAGCACAGTGAAGGAGCACAGTGAAGGAATGCAGTGTAGCAGCACTGTGAAGGAGCGCATTTAAGGAGCACGGAGAAGGAGCACAGTAAAGGAGCGCAATGAAGGAGTGCAGTGAAGGAGCACTGTGAAGGAGCACTGTGAAGGAGCGCAGTGAAGGAGCACAGTGAAGGAGCACAATGAATAAGCACTGTGAAGGAGAACTGTGAAGCAGTGCTGTGAAGGAGCACTGTGAAGGTGCACAGTAAAGGAGCACAGTGAGAGAGCAAATTGAAGTAGCGCAGTGAAGGATTACTGTGTAGGAACACAGTGATGGAGCACAGTGAAGGAGCACAGTGAAGGAGCACAGTGAAGGAGCTCAGTGAAGGAGTGCAGTGTAGCAGCACTGTGAAGGAGCGCATTTAAGGAGCACTGTGAAGGAGCGCTGTGTAGGAACGCTGTGTAGGAACACTGTGAATTAATGCAGTGTAGGAGCACTTTGAAGGACCACTGAGAATGAGTGCAGTGAAGGAAAGCAGTGAATGAGTACTGTGAAAGAGTACTGTCATGGTGTTACTGTGTGGAAGCGATGTGTAGGAGTGCTGTGTAGTAGCATGTGAAGGAGCGCAGTGTCGGAGTATGTAAACGAGTGCTGAGAATGAGCTCAGTGAATGAATGCAGTGAAGGAACACAATGAAGGAGCGCAGTGAAGGAATGCATTGTAGGAGCATTGAGAAGGAGCAATGTGTAGGAGCTCAGTGAACGAGCACTATGAAGGAGTGCTGTGTAGGAACGCTGTGAAGGAGCGCTGTGTAGGAGCAATGTGTAGGAACGCTGTGAAGGAGCACTGTGAAGGAGCGCAGTGAAGGAGTGCTGTGCAGGAGCACAGTGAAGGAGCACAGTGTAGGAGCACTGTGAAGGAACACTGAGAAGGAGAACAGTGAAGGAGCACAGTGAAGGAGCACAGTGAAGGAGCACAGTGTAGGAGCACTGTGAAGGAGCACTGAGAAGGAGCACTGTGAAGGAGCACAGTGAAGGAGCGCAGTGAAGGAGCACAGTGTAGGAGCACTGTGAAGGAGCACTGTGAAGGAGCACAGTGAAGGAGCACAATGAATAAGCACTGTGAAGGAGAACTGTGAAGCAGTGCTGTGAAGGAGCACAGTGAAGGAGCACAGTAAAGGAGCACAGTGAGAGAGCAAAGTGAAGTAGCGCAGTGAAGGATTACTGTGTAGGAACACAGTGATGGAGCACAGTGAAGGAGCACAGTGAAGGAGCACAGTAAAGGAGTGCAGTGTAGCAGCACTGTGAAGGAGCGCATTTAAGGAGCACTGTGAAGGAGCACGGAGAAGGAGCACAGAAAAGGAGCGCAATGAAGGAGTGCAGTGAAGGAGCACTGTGAAGGAGCACAGTGTAGGAGCACAGTGAAGGAGGACAGTGAAGTTGTGCAGTGTAGGAACACAGTGACGGAAGCACAGTGAAGGAGCACAGTGTAGGAGCACAGTGAAGGAGTGCAGTGTGGCAGCACTGTGAAGGAGCGCAGTCAAGGCGCACTGTGAAGGAGCGCAATGAAGGAGAGCAGTGTAGGAGCACAGTGAAGGAGCACAGTGAAGGAGCACAGTGATGGAGCACCGTGTAGGAGCGCAGTGAAGGAGTGCAGTGAAGGAGCACAGTGAGTAAGCACTGTGAAGGAGCACTGTGAAGCAGCGCTGTGAAGGAGCACTGTGAAGGAGCACAGTAAAGGAGCGCAGTGTAGGAGCACATTGAAGGAGTGCAGTGAAGGAGTGCAGTGAAGGAGCACTGTGAAGCAGCGCTGTGAAGGAGCACTGTGAAGGAGCACAGTAAAGGAGCGCAGTGTAGGAGCACATTGAAGGAGTGCAGTGAAGGAGTGCAGCATAGGAGCACAGTGAAGGATCGCAGTGAAGGAGCACAGTGAAGGAGCACAGTGAAGGAGCGCAGTGTAGGAGCATAGTGAAGGAGTGCAGTGTAGGAGCACTGTGAAGGAGCGCAATGAAGGAGTGCTGTTAAGGAGCACAGTGAAAAAGCATTGATAAGGAGCACAGTGAAGGAGCACAGTGTAGGAGCACAGTGAAGGAGCGCAGTGTAGGAGCACTGTGAAGGAGCACTGTGAAGGAGCGCAGTGAAGGAGTGCATTGAAGAAGCAGAGTAAAGGAGCGCAGTGTAGGAGCACTGTGAAGGAGCACAATGAAGGAGCACAGTGAAGGTGTGCAGAGAAGGAGCACTGTGAAGCAGCAGTGTGAAGGAGCGCAGTGAAGGACCAATGTGTAGGAGCATTGTGAAGGAGCACTGTGTAAGAGCACTGAGAAGGAGCATTGAAAAGGAGCGCAGTGAAAGAGCATTGTGTAGGAGCGAAGTGTCAGAGAGCTGTGTAGGAGTGATGTGAAGAATTTCTGTGAAGGAGCACTGAGATGGAAGACTGTGTATGAGTGCTGTAAAGGACCACTGAGGAGGTGCACTGAGAAGGTGCACTGTGAAGGAATGCTATGATGGAACAATGTGGAGCAGCTCTGTGGAGGAGCGCTGAGAAGGAGCACTGTGTCAGAGTACTGTCAAGGAGCAGTGTCAAGGAGCACTGAGAAGGAGCACAGTCAAGGAGCACTGTGGCAGGGTTCTGTGATGGAGAGCTGTGCAGGAGCTCGGAGTAAGAACATTATGAAGCAGCTCTGTGAAGGAATGCTGTGAAGGAGCACCGTGAAGGAGCATTGTGAAGATGCGCAGTCAAGGAGTGCTGTGAAGGGGCTGTGAGATGGAGCACAATATAGGAGCACTGTGAAGGAGCGCTGTGTAGGAACGCTGTGTAGGAACACTGTGAATTAATTCAGTGTAGGAGCACTTTGAAGGACCACTGAGAATGAGTGCAGTAAAGGAAAGCAGTGAATGAGTACTGTGAAAGAGTACTGTCATGGTGTTACTGTGTGGAAGCGATGTGTAGGAGTGCTGTGTAGTAGCATGTGAAGGAGCGCAGTGTCGGAGTATGTAAACGAGTGCTGGGAATGAGCTCAGTGAATGAATGCAGTGAAGGAACACAATGAAGGAGCGCAGTGAAGGAATGCATTGTAGGAGCATTGAGAAGGAGCAATGTGTAGGAGCTCTGTGAACGAGCACTATGAAGGAGCGCTGTGTAGGAACGCTGTGAAGGAGCGCTGTGAAGGAGCACTGTGTAGGAACGCTGTGTAGGAGCACTGTGAAGGAGCACAGTGTAGGTGCGCAGTGAAGGAGCACTGAGAAGGAGCACTGTGAAGGAGCACAGTGAAGGAGCACAGAGAAGGAGTGCAGTGCAGGAGCACAGTGTAGGAGCACTGTGAAGGAGCACTGTGAAGGAGCACAGTGAAGGAGTGCAGTGTAGCAGCACTGTGAAGGAGCGCAGTGAAGGAGCACTGTGTAGGAGCACGGTGAAGGAGCACAGTGAAGGAGCGCAATGAAAGAGTGCAGTGTAGGAGCACAGTGAAGGAGCGCAGTGAAGGAGTGCAGCGTAGGAGCACAGTGAAGGATCGCAGTGAACGAGCACAGTGAAGGAGCGCAGTGAAGGAGCACAGTGAAGGAGCGCAGTGAAGGAGCACTGGTAGGAATGCTGTGAAGGTGCATTGTATAAGAGCACTGTGAAGGAGCACAGTGAAGGAGCATTGTGAAGGAGCACAGTGAAGGAGCACAGTGAAGGAGCGCAGTGAAGGAGCACAGTGAAGGAGCGCAGTGAAGGAGCACAGTGAAGGAGCACTGTGAAGGAGCACAGTGAAGGAGCACAGTGAAGGAGCACAATGAATAAGCACTGTGAAGCAGAACTGGGAAGCAGTGCTGTGAAGGAGCACTATGAAGGAGCACAGTAAAGGATCACAGTGAGAGAGCAAAGTGAAGTAGCGCAGTGAAGGACTACTGTGTAGGAACACAGTGATGGAGCACAGTGAAGGAGCACAGTGAAGGAGCACAGTGAAGGAATGCAGTGTAGCAGCACTGTGAAGGAGCGCATTTAAGGAGCACGGAGAAGGAGCACAGTAAAGGAGCGCAATGAAGGAGTGCAGTGAAGGAGCACTGTGAAGGAGCACTGTGAAGGAGCGCAGTGAAGGAGCACAGTGAAGGAGCACAATGAATAAGCACTGTGAAGGAGAACTGTGAAGCAGTGCTGTGAAGGAGCACTGTGAAGGTGCACAGTAAAGGAGCACAGTGAGAGAGCAAATTGAAGTAGCGCAGTGAAGGATTACTGTGTAGGAACACAGTGATGGAGCACAGTGAAGGAGCACAGTGAAGGAGCACAGTGAAGGAGTGCAGTGTAGCAGCACTGTGAAGGAGTGCAGTGAAGGAGCACTGTGTAGGAGCACGGTGAAGGAGCACAGTGAAGGAGCGCAATGAAAGAGTGCAGTGTAGGAGCACAGTGAAGGAGCGCAGTGAAGGAGTGCAGCGTAGGAGCACAGTGAAGGATCGCAGTGAACGAGCACAGTGAAGGAGCGCAGTGAAGGAGCACAGTGAAGGAGCGCAGTGAAGGAGCACTGGTAGGAATGCTGTGAAGGTGCATTGTGTAAGAGCACTGTGAAGGAGCACAGTGAAGGTGCACAGTGAAGGTGCACAGTGAAGGAGCACTGTGAAGGAGCACTGTGAAGGAGCACAGTGAAGGAGCACAATGAATAAGCACTGTGAAGCAGAACTGGGAAGCAGTGCTGTGAAGGAGCACTATGAAGGAGCACAGTAAAGGATCACAGTGAGAGAGCAAAGTGAAGTAGCGCAGTGAAGGACTACTGTGTAGGAACACAGTGATGGAGCACAGTGAAGGAGCACAGTGAAGGAGCACAGTGAAGGAATGCAGTGTAGCAGCACTGTGAAGGAGCGCATTTAAGGAGCACGGAGAAGGAGCACAGTAAAGGAGCGCAATGAAGGAGTGCAGTGAAGGAGCACTGTGAAGGAGCACTGTGAAGGAGCGCAGTGAAGGAGCACAGTGAAGGAGCACAATGAATAAGCACTGTGAAGGAGAACTGTGAAGCAGTGCTGTGAAGGAGCACTGTGAAGGTGCACAGTAAAGGAGCACAGTGAGAGAGCAAATTGAAGTAGCGCAGTGAAGGATTACTGTGTAGGAACACAGTGATGGAGCACAGTGAAGGAGCACAGTGAAGGAGCACAGTGAAGGAGCTCAGTGAAGGAGTGCAGTGTAGCAGCACTGTGAAGGAGCGCATTTAAGGAGCACTGTGAAGGAGCGCTGTGTAGGAACGCTGTGTAGGAACACTGTGAATTAATGCAGTGTAGGAGCACTTTGAAGGACCACTGAGAATGAGTGCAGTGAAGGAAAGCAGTGAATGAGTACTGTGAAAGAGTACTGTCATGGTGTTACTGTGTGGAAGCGATGTGTAGGAGTGCTGTGTAGTAGCATGTGAAGGAGCGCAGTGTCGGAGTATGTAAACGAGTGCTGAGAATGAGCTCAGTGAATGAATGCAGTGAAGGAACACAATGAAGGAGCGCAGTGAAGGAATGCATTGTAGGAGCATTGAGAAGGAGCAATGTGTAGGAGCTCAGTGAACGAGCACTATGAAGGAGTGCTGTGTAGGAACGCTGTGAAGGAGCGCTGTGTAGGAGCAATGTGTAGGAACGCTGTGAAGGAGCACTGTGAAGGAGCGCAGTGAAGGAGTGCTGTGCAGGAGCACAGTGAAGGAGCACAGTGTAGGAGCACTGTGAAGGAACACTGAGAAGGAGAACAGTGAAGGAGCACAGTGAAGGAGCACAGTGAAGGAGCACAGTGTAGGAGCACTGTGAAGGAGCACTGAGAAGGAGCACTGTGAAGGAGCACAGTGAAGGAGCGCAGTGAAGGAGCACAGTGTAGGAGCACTGTGAAGGAGCACTGAGAAGGAGCACTGAGAAGGAGCGCAGTGAAGGAGTGCAGTGAAGGATCACAGTGATGGAGCACAGTGTAGCAGCATTGTGAAGGAGAACTGAGAAGGAGCGCAGTGAAGGAGCGCAAAGAACATGCACTGTGTAGGATCATTTTGTAGGTGCACTGTGAAGTAGCACAGTGAAGTTGTGCAGTGTAGGAACACAGTGACGGAGCACAGTGAAGGAGCACAGTGTAGGAGCACAGTGAAGGAGTGCAGTGTGGCAGCACTGTGAAGGAGCGCAGTCAAGGCGCACTGTGAAGGAGCACAATGAAGGAGAGCAGTGTAGGAGCACAGTGAAGGAGCACAGTGAAGGAGCACAGTGATGGAGCACCGTGTAGGAGCGCAGTGAAGGAGTGCAGTGAAGGAGCACAGTGAGTAAGCACTGTGAAGGAGCACTGTGAAGCAGCGCTGTGAAGGAGCACTGTGAAGGAGCACAGTAAAGGAGCGCAGTGTAGGAGCACATTGAAGGAGTGCAGTGAAGGAGTGCAGCATAGAAGCACAGTGAAGGATCGCAGTGAAGGAGCACAGTGAAGGAGCACAGTGAAGGAGCGCAGTGTAGGAGCATAGTGAAGGAGTGCAGTGTAGGAGCACTGTGAAGGAGCGCAATGAAGGAGTGCTGTTAAGGAGCACAGTGAAAAGGCATTGATAAGGAGCACAGTGAAGGAGCGCAGTGTAGGAGCACAGTGAAGGAGCGCAGTGTAGGAGCACTGTGAAGGAGCACTGTGAAGGAGCACAGTGAAGGAGTGCATTGAAGAAGCAGAGTAAAGGAGCGCAGTGTAGGAGCACTGTGAAGGAGAACTGAGAAGGAGCGCAGAGAAGGAGTGCAGTGAAGGAGCACAGTGAGTGAGCACAGTGTAGGAGCACTGTGAAGGAGCACTGAGAAGGAGCACTGTGAAGGAGCACTGTGAAGGAGCGTAGTGAAGTTTTGCAGTGAAGGAGCACAGTGATGCAGCACAGTGTAGGAGCATTGTGAAGGAGCATTGAGAAGGAGCGCAGTGAAGGAGCGCAATGAACGTGCACTATGTAGGATCGTTTTGAAGGAGCACTGTGAAGGAGCACAGTGAAGGAACACAGTGAAGGAGCACAGTGAAGGAGTGCAGTGTAGCAGCACTGTGAAGGAGTGCAGTGAAGGAGCACTGTGTAGGAGAACAGTGAAGGAGCACAGTGAAGGAGCACAGTGAAGGAGCGCTGTGAAGGAGCACTGTGTAGGAGCACGGTGAAGGAGCACAGTGAAGGAGCACAGTGAAGGAGCGCAGTGAAGGAGTGCAGCGTAGGAGCCCAGTGAAGGAGCGCAGTGAAGAATCACTGGTAGGAATGCTGTGAAGGTGCATTGTGTAAGAGCACTGTGAAGGAGCACAGTGAAGGTGCACAGTGAAGGAGCACTGTGAAGGAGCACTGTGAAGGAGCACAGTGAAGGTGCACAATGAATAAGCACTGTGAAGGAGAACTGTGAAGCAGAGCTGTTAAGGAGCACAGTGAAGGAGCACAGTAAAGGAGCACAGTGAGAGAGCAAAGTGAAGTAGCGCAGTGAAGGATTACTGTGTAGGAACACAGTGATGGAGCACAGTGAAGGAGCACAGTGAAGGAGCACAGTAAAGGAGTGCAGTGTAGCAGCACTGTGAAGGAGCGCAGTGAAGGAGCACTGTGAAGGAGCACGGAGAAGGAGCACAGTAAAGGAGCGCAATGAAGGAGTGCAGTGAAGGAGCACTGTGAAGGAGCACAGTGTAGGAGCACAGTGAAGGAGGACAGTGAAGTTGTGCAGTGTAGGAACACAGTGACGGAAGCACAGTGAAGGAGCACAGTGTAGGAGCACAGTGAAGGAGTGCAGTGTGGCAGCACTGTGAAGGAGCGCAGTCAAGGCGCACTGTGAAGGAGCGCAATGAAGGAGAGCAGTGTAGGAGCACAGTGAAGGAGCACAGTGAAGGAGCACAGTGATGGAGCACCGTGTAGGAGCGCAGTGAAGGAGTGCAGTGAAGGAGCACAGTGAGTAAGCACTGTGAAGGAGCACTGTGAAGCAGCGCTGTGAAGGAGCACTGTGAAGGAGCACAGTAAAGGAGTGCAGTGTAGGAGCACATTGAAGGAGTGCAGTGAAGGAGTGCAGCATAGGAGCACAGTGAAGGATCGCAGTGAAGGAGCACAGTGAAGGAGCACAGTGAAGGAGCGCAGTGTAGGAGCATAGTGAAGGAGTGCAGTGTAGGAGCACTGTGAAGGAGCGCAATGAAGGAGTGCTGTTAAGGAGCACAGTGAAAAAGCATTGATAAGGAGCACAGTGAAGGAGCGCAGTGTAGGAGCACAGTGAAGGAGCACAGCGTAGGAGCACTGTGAAGGAGCACTGTGAAGGAGCGCAGTGAAGGAGTGCATTGAAGAAGCAGAGTAAAGGAGCGCAGTGTAGGAGCACTGTGAAGGAGAACTGAGAAGGAGCGCAGAGAAGGAGTGCAGTGAAGGAGCACAGTGAGTGAGCACAGTGTAGGAGCACTGTGAAGGAGCACTGAGAAGGAGCACTGTGAAGGAGCACTGTGAAGGAGCGTAGTGAAGTTTTGCAGTGAAGGAGCACAGTGATGCAGCACAGTGTAGGAGCATTGTGAAGGAGCATTGAGAAGGAGCGCAGTGAAGGAGCGCAATGAACGTGCACTATGTAGGATCGTTTTGAAGGAGCACTGTGAAGGAGCACAGTGAAGGAACACAGTGAAGGAGCACAGTGAAGGAGTGCAGTGTAGCAGCACTGTGAAGGAGTGCAGTGAAGGAGCACTGTGTAGGAGAACAGTGAAGGAGCACAGTGAAGGAGCACAGTGAAGGAGCGCTGTGAAGGAGCACTGTGTAGGAGCACGGTGAAGGAGCACAGTGAAGGAGCACAGTGAAGGAGCGCAGTGAAGGAGTGCAGCGTAGGAGCCCAGTGAAGGAGCGCAGTGAAGAATCACTGGTAGGAATGCTGTGAAGGTGCATTGTGTAAGAGCACTGTGAAGGAGCACAGTGAAGGTGCACAGTGAAGGAGCACTGTGAAGGAGCACTGTGAAGGAGCACAGTGAAGGAGCACAATGAATAAGCACTGTGAAGGAGAACTGTGAAGCAGTGCTGTGAAGGAGCACAGTGAAGGAGCACAGTAAAGGAGCACAGTCAGAGAGCAAAGTGAAGTAGCGCAGTGAAGGATTACTGTGTAGGAACACAGTGATGGAGCACAGTGAAGGAGCACAGTGAAGGAGCACAGTAAAGGAGTGCAGTGTAGCAGCACTGTGAAGGAGCGCATTTAAGGAGCACTGTGAAGGAGCACGGAGAAGGAGCACAGTAAAGGAGCGCAATGAAGGAGTGCAGTGAAGGAGCACTGTGAAGGAGCACAGTGATGGAGCACAGTGAAGGAGGACAGTGAAGTTGTGCAGTGTAGGAACACAGTGACGGAAGCACAGTGAAGGAGCACAGTGTAGGAGCACAGTGAAGGAGTGCAGTGTGGCAGCACTGTGAAGGAGCGCAGTCAAGGCGCACTGTGAAGGAGCGCAATGAAGGAGAGCAGTGTAGGAGCACAGTGAAGGAGCACAGTGAAGGAGCACAGTGATGGAGCACCGTGTAGGAGCGCAGTGAAGGAGTGCAGTGAAGGAGCACAGTGAGTAAGCACTGTGAAGGAGCACTGTGAAGCAGCGCTGTGAAGGAGCACTGTGAAGGAGCACAGTAAAGGAGCGCAGTGTAGGAGCACATTGAAGGAGTGCAGTGAAGGAGTGCAGCATAGGAGCACAGTGAAGGATCGCAGTGAAGGAGCACAGTGAAGGAGCACAGTGTAGGAGCACAGTGAAGGAGCGCAGTGTAGGAGCACTGTGAAGGAGCACTGTGAAGGAGCGCAGTGAAGGAGTGCATTGAAGAAGCAGAGTAAAGGAGCGCAGTGTAGGAGCACTGTGAAGGAGAACTGAGAAGGAGCGCAGAGAAGGAGTGCAGTGAAGGAGCACAGTGAGTGAGCACAGTGTAGGAGCACTGTGAAGGAGCACTGAGAAGGAGCACTGTGAAGGAGCACTGTGAAGGAGCGTAGTGAAATTTTGCAGTGAAGGAGCACAGTGATGCAGCACAGTGTAGGAGCATTGTGAAGGAGCATTGAGAAGGAGCGCAGTGAAGGAGTGCAATGAACGTGCACTATGTAGGATCGTTTTGAAGGAGCACTGTGAAGGAGCACAGTGAAGGAACACAGTGAAGGAGCACAGTGAAGGAGTGCAGTGTAGCAGCACTGTGAAGGAGTGCAGAGAAGGAGCACTGTGTAGGAGAACAGTGAAGGAGCACAGTGAAGGAGCACAGTGAAGGAGCGCTGTGAAGGAGCACTGTGTAGGAGCACGGTGAAGGAGCACAGTGAAGGAGCACAGTGAAGGAGCGCAGTGAAGGAGTGCAGCGTAGGAGCCCAGTGAAGGAGCGCAGTGAAGAATCACTGGTAGGAATGCTGTGAAGGTGCATTGTGTAAGAGCACTGTGAAGGAGCACAGTGAAGGTGCACAGTGAAGGAGCACTGTGAAGGAGCACTGTGAAGGAGCACAGTGAAGGAGCACAATGAATAAGCACTGTGAAGGAGAACTGTGAAGCAGTGCTGTGAAGGAGCACTGTGAAGGAGCACAGTAAAGGAGCACAGTGAGAGAGCAAAGTGAAGTAGCGCAGTGAAGGATTACTGTGTAGGAACACAGTGATGGAGCACAGTGAAGGAGCACAGTGAAGGAGCACAGTAAAGGAGTGCAGTGTAGCAGCACTGTGAAGGAGCGCATTTAAGGAGCACTGTGAAGGAGCACGGAGAAGGAGCACAGAAAAGGAGCGCAATGAAGGAGTGCAGTGAAGGAGCACTGTGAAGGAGCACAGTGTAGGAGCACAGTGAAGGAGGACAGTGAAGTTGTGCAGTGTAGGAACACAGTGACGGAAGCACAGTGAAGGAGCACAGTGTAGGAGCACAGTGAAGGAGTGCAGTGTGGCAGCACTGTGAAGGAGCGCAGTCAAGGCGCACTGTGAAGGAGCGCAATGAAGGAGAGCAGTGTAGGAGCACAGTGAAGGAGCACAGTGAAGGAGCACAGTGATGGAGCACCGTGTAGGAGCGCAGTGAAGGAGTGCAGTGAAGGAGCACAGTGAGTAAGCACTGTGAAGGAGCACTGTGAAGCAGCGCTGTGAAGGAGCACTGTGAAGGAGCACAGTAAAGGAGCGCAGTGTAGGAGCACATTGAAGGAGTGCAGTGAAGGAGTGCAGTGAAGGAGCACTGTGAAGCAGCGCTGTGAAGGAGCACTGTGAAGGAGCACAGTAAAGGAGCGCAGTGTAGGAGCACATTGAAGGAGTGCAGTGAAGGAGTGCAGCATAGGAGCACAGTGAAGGATCGCAGTGAAGGAGCACAGTGAAGGAGCACAGTGAAGGAGCGCAGTGTAGGAGCATAGTGAAGGAGTGCAGTGTAGGAGCACTGTGAAGGAGCGCAATGAAGGAGTGCTGTTAAGGAGCACAGTGAAAAAGCATTGATAAGGAGCACAGTGAAGGAGCACAGTGTAGGAGCACAGTGAAGGAGCGCAGTGTAGGAGCACTGTGAAGGAGCACTGTGAAGGAGCGCAGTGAAGGAGTGCATTGAAGAAGCAGAGTAAAGGAGCGCAGTGTAGGAGCACTGTGAAGGAGCACAATGAAGGAGCACAGTGAAGGTGTGCAGAGAAGGAGCACTGTGAAGCAGCAGTGTGAAGGAGCGCAGTGAAGGACCAATGTGTAGGAGCATTGTGAAGGAGCACTGTGTAAGAGCACTGAGAAGGAGCATTGAAAAGGAGCGCAGTGAAAGAGCATTGTGTAGGAGCGAAGTGTCAGAGAGCTGTGTAGGAGTGATGTGAAGAATTTCTGTGAAGGAGCACTGAGATGGAAGACTGTGTATGAGTGCTGTAAAGGACCACTGAGGAGGTGCACTGAGAAGGTGCACTGTGAAGGAATGCTATGATGGAACAATGTGGAGCAGCTCTGTGGAGGAGCGCTGAGAAGGAGCACTGTGTCAGAGTACTGTCAAGGAGCAGTGTCAAGGAGCACTGAGAAGGAGCACAGTCAAGGAGCACTGTGGCAGGGTTCTGTGATGGAGAGCTGTGCAGGAGCTCGGAGTAAGAACATTATGAAGCAGCTCTGTGAAGGAATGCTGTGAAGGAGCACCGTGAAGGAGCATTGTGAAGATGCGCAGTCAAGGAGTGCTGTGAAGGGGCTGTGAGATGGAGCACAATATAGGAGCACTGTGAAGGAGCGCTGTGTAGGAACGCTGTGTAGGAACACTGTGAATTAATTCAGTGTAGGAGCACTTTGAAGGACCACTGAGAATGAGTGCAGTAAAGGAAAGCAGTGAATGAGTACTGTGAAAGAGTACTGTCATGGTGTTACTGTGTGGAAGCGATGTGTAGGAGTGCTGTGTAGTAGCATGTGAAGGAGCGCAGTGTCGGAGTATGTAAACGAGTGCTGGGAATGAGCTCAGTGAATGAATGCAGTGAAGGAACACAATGAAGGAGCGCAGTGAAGGAATGCATTGTAGGAGCATTGAGAAGGAGCAATGTGTAGGAGCTCTGTGAACGAGCACTATGAAGGAGCGCTGTGTAGGAACGCTGTGAAGGAGCGCTGTGAAGGAGCACTGTGTAGGAACGCTGTGTAGGAGCACTGTGAAGGAGCACAGTGT
Source organism: Isurus oxyrinchus (assembly GCA_026770705.1). Classification (NCBI taxonomy): domain Eukaryota; kingdom Metazoa; phylum Chordata; class Chondrichthyes; order Lamniformes; family Lamnidae; genus Isurus; species Isurus oxyrinchus. The sequence goes on along the minus strand of JANJGN010000012.1, from coordinate 60,979,499 downwards.
AGGTGCGCAGTGAAGGAGCACTGAGAAGGAGCACTGTGAAGGAGCACAGTGAAGGAGCACAGAGAAGGAGTGCAGTGCAGGAGCACAGTGTAGGAGCACTGTGAAGGAGCACTGTGAAGGAGCACAGTGAAGGAGTGCAGTGTAGCAGCACTGTGAAGGAGTGCAGTGAAGGAGCACTGTGTAGGAGCATGGTGAAGGAGCACAGTGAAGGAGCGCAATGAAAGAGTGCAGTGTAGGAGCACAGTGAAGGAGCGCAGTGAAGGAGTGCAGCGTAGGAGCACAGTGAAGGATCGCAGTGAACGAGCACAGTGAAGGAGCGCAGTGAAGGAGCACAGTGAAGGAGCGCAGTGAAGGAGCACTGGTAGGAATGCTGTGAAGGTGCATTGTGTAAGAGCACTGTGAAGGAGCACAGTGAAGGTGCACAGTGAAGGTGCACAGTGAAGGAGCACTGTGAAGGAGCACTGTGAAGGAGCACAGTGAAGGAGCACAATGAATAAGCACTGTGAAGCAGAACTGGGAAGCAGTGCTGTGAAGGAGCACTATGAAGGAGCACAGTAAAGGATCACAGTGAGAGAGCAAAGTGAAGTAGCGCAGTGAAGGACTACTGTGTAGGAACACAGTGATGGAGCACAGTGAAGGAGCACAGTGAAGGAGCACAGTGAAGGAATGCAGTGTAGCAGCACTGTGAAGGAGCGCATTTAAGGAGCACGGAGAAGGAGCACAGTAAAGGAGCGCAATGAAGGAGTGCAGTGAAGGAGCACTGTGAAGGAGCACTGTGAAGGAGCGCAGTGAAGGAGCACAGTGAAGGAGCACAATGAATAAGCACTGTGAAGGAGAACTGTGAAGCAGTGCTGTGAAGGAGCACTGTGAAGGTGCACAGTAAAGGAGCACAGTGAGAGAGCAAATTGAAGTAGCGCAGTGAAGGATTACTGTGTAGGAACACAGTGATGGAGCACAGTGAAGGAGCACAGTGAAGGAGCACAGTGAAGGAGCTCAGTGAAGGAGTGCAGTGTAGCAGCACTGTGAAGGAGCGCATTTAAGGAGCACTGTGAAGGAGCGCTGTGTAGGAACGCTGTGTAGGAACACTGTGAATTAATGCAGTGTAGGAGCACTTTGAAGGACCACTGAGAATGAGTGCAGTGAAGGAAAGCAATGAATGAGTACTGTGAAAGAGTACTGTCATGGTGTTACTGTGTGGAAGCGATGTGTAGGAGTGCTGTGTAGTAGCATGTGAAGGAGCGCAGTGTCGGAGTATGTAAACGAGTGCTGAGAATGAGCTCAGTGAATGAATGCAGTGAAGGAACACAATGAAGGAGCGCAGTGAAGGAATGCATTGTAGGAGCATTGAGAAGGAGCAATGTGTAGGAGCTCAGTGAACGAGCACTATGAAGGAGTGCTGTGTAGGAACGCTGTGAAGGAGCGCTGTGTAGGAGCAATGTGTAGGAACGCTGTGAAGGAGCACTGTGAAGGAGCGCAGTGAAGGAGTGCTGTGCAGGAGCACAGTGAAGGAGCACAGTGTAGGAGCACTGTGAAGGAACACTGAGAAGGAGAACAGTGAAGGAGCACAGTGAAGGAGCACAGTGAAGGAGCACAGTGTAGGAGCACTGTGAAGGAGCACTGAGAAGGAGCACTGTGAAGGAGCACAGTGAAGGAGCGCAGTGAAGGAGCACAGTGTAGGAGCACTGTGAAGGAGCACTGAGAAGGAGCACTGAGAAGGAGCGCAGTGAAGGAGTGCAGTGAAGGATCACAGTGATGGAGCACAGTGTAGCAGCATTGTGAAGGAGAACTGAGAAGGAGCGCAGTGAAGGAGCGCAAAGAACATGCACTGTGTAGGATCATTTTGTAGGTGCACTGTGAAGTAGCACAGTGAAGTTGTGCAGTGTAGGAACACAGTGACGGAGCACAGTGAAGGAGCACAGTGTAGGAGCACAGTGAAGGAGTGCAGTGTGGCAGCACTGTGAAGGAGCGCAGTCAAGGCGCACTGTGAAGGAGCACAATGAAGGAGAGCAGTGTAGGAGCACAGTGAAGGAGCACAGTGAAGGAGCACAGTGATGGAGCACCGTGTAGGAGCGCAGTGAAGGAGTGCAGTGAAGGAGCACAGTGAGTAAGCACTGTGAAGGAGCACTGTGAAGCAGCGCTGTGAAGGAGCACTGTGAAGGAGCACAGTAAAGGAGCGCAGTGTAGGAGCACATTGAAGGAGTGCAGTGAAGGAGTGCAGCATAGAAGCACAGTGAAGGATCGCAGTGAAGGAGCACAGTGAAGGAGCACAGTGAAGGAGCGCAGTGTAGGAGCATAGTGAAGGAGTGCAGTGTAGGAGCACTGTGAAGGAGCGCAATGAAGGAGTGCTGTTAAGGAGCACAGTGAAAAGGCATTGATAAGGAGCACAGTGAAGGAGCGCAGTGTAGGAGCACAGTGAAGGAGCGCAGTGTAGGAGCACTGTGAAGGAGCACTGTGAAGGAGCACAGTGAAGGAGTGCATTGAAGAAGCAGAGTAAAGGAGCGCAGTGTAGGAGCACTGTGAAGGAGAACTGAGAAGGAGCGCAGAGAAGGAGTGCAGTGAAGGAGCACAGTGAGTGAGCACAGTGTAGGAGCACTGTGAAGGAGCACTGAGAAGGAGCACTGTGAAGGAGCACTGTGAAGGAGCGTAGTGAAGTTTTGCAGTGAAGGAGCACAGTGATGCAGCACAGTGTAGGAGCATTGTGAAGGAGCATTGAGAAGGAGCGCAGTGAAGGAGCGCAATGAACGTGCACTATGTAGGATCGTTTTGAAGGAGCACTGTGAAGGAGCACAGTGAAGGAACACAGTGAAGGAGCACAGTGAAGGAGTGCAGTGTAGCAGCACTGTGAAGGAGTGCAGTGAAGGAGCACTGTGTAGGAGAACAGTGAAGGAGCACAGTGAAGGAGCACAGTGAAGGAGCGCTGTGAAGGAGCACTGTGTAGGAGCACGGTGAAGGAGCACAGTGAAGGAGCACAGTGAAGGAGCGCAGTGAAGGAGTGCAGCGTAGGAGCCCAGTGAAGGAGCGCAGTGAAGAATCACTGGTAGGAATGCTGTGAAGGTGCATTGTGTAAGAGCACTGTGAAGGAGCACAGTGAAGGTGCACAGTGAAGGAGCACTGTGAAGGAGCACTGTGAAGGAGCACAGTGAAGGTGCACAATGAATAAGCACTGTGAAGGAGAACTGTGAAGCAGAGCTGTTAAGGAGCACAGTGAAGGAGCACAGTAAAGGAGCACAGTGAGAGAGCAAAGTGAAGTAGCGCAGTGAAGGATTACTGTGTAGGAACACAGTGATGGAGCACAGTGAAGGAGCACAGTGAAGGAGCACAGTAAAGGAGTGCAGTGTAGCAGCACTGTGAAGGAGCGCAGTGAAGGAGCACTGTGAAGGAGCACGGAGAAGGAGCACAGTAAAGGAGCGCAATGAAGGAGTGCAGTGAAGGAGCACTGTGAAGGAGCACAGTGTAGGAGCACAGTGAAGGAGGACAGTGAAGTTGTGCAGTGTAGGAACACAGTGACGGAAGCACAGTGAAGGAGCACAGTGTAGGAGCACAGTGAAGGAGTGCAGTGTGGCAGCACTGTGAAGGAGCGCAGTCAAGGCGCACTGTGAAGGAGCGCAATGAAGGAGAGCAGTGTAGGAGCACAGTGAAGGAGCACAGTGAAGGAGCACAGTGATGGAGCACCGTGTAGGAGCGCAGTGAAGGAGTGCAGTGAAGGAGCACAGTGAGTAAGCACTGTGAAGGAGCACTGTGAAGCAGCGCTGTGAAGGAGCACTGTGAAGGAGCACAGTAAAGGAGTGCAGTGTAGGAGCACATTGAAGGAGTGCAGTGAAGGAGTGCAGCATAGGAGCACAGTGAAGGATCGCAGTGAAGGAGCACAGTGAAGGAGCACAGTGAAGGAGCGCAGTGTAGGAGCATAGTGAAGGAGTGCAGTGTAGGAGCACTGTGAAGGAGCGCAATGAAGGAGTGCTGTTAAGGAGCACAGTGAAAAAGCATTGATAAGGAGCACAGTGAAGGAGCGCAGTGTAGGAGCACAGTGAAGGAGCACAGCGTAGGAGCACTGTGAAGGAGCACTGTGAAGGAGCGCAGTGAAGGAGTGCATTGAAGAAGCAGAGTAAAGGAGCGCAGTGTAGGAGCACTGTGAAGGAGAACTGAGAAGGAGCGCAGAGAAGGAGTGCAGTGAAGGAGCACAGTGAGTGAGCACAGTGTAGGAGCACTGTGAAGGAGCACTGAGAAGGAGCACTGTGAAGGAGCACTGTGAAGGAGCGTAGTGAAGTTTTGCAGTGAAGGAGCACAGTGATGCAGCACAGTGTAGGAGCATTGTGAAGGAGCATTGAGAAGGAGCGCAGTGAAGGAGCGCAATGAACGTGCACTATGTAGGATCGTTTTGAAGGAGCACTGTGAAGGAGCACAGTGAAGGAACACAGTGAAGGAGCACAGTGAAGGAGTGCAGTGTAGCAGCACTGTGAAGGAGTGCAGTGAAGGAGCACTGTGTAGGAGAACAGTGAAGGAGCACAGTGAAGGAGCACAGTGAAGGAGCGCTGTGAAGGAGCACTGTGTAGGAGCACGGTGAAGGAGCACAGTGAAGGAGCACAGTGAAGGAGCGCAGTGAAGGAGTGCAGCGTAGGAGCCCAGTGAAGGAGCGCAGTGAAGAATCACTGGTAGGAATGCTGTGAAGGTGCATTGTGTAAGAGCACTGTGAAGGAGCACAGTGAAGGTGCACAGTGAAGGAGCACTGTGAAGGAGCACTGTGAAGGAGCACAGTGAAGGAGCACAATGAATAAGCACTGTGAAGGAGAACTGTGAAGCAGTGCTGTGAAGGAGCACAGTGAAGGAGCACAGTAAAGGAGCACAGTCAGAGAGCAAAGTGAAGTAGCGCAGTGAAGGATTACTGTGTAGGAACACAGTGATGGAGCACAGTGAAGGAGCACAGTGAAGGAGCACAGTAAAGGAGTGCAGTGTAGCAGCACTGTGAAGGAGCGCATTTAAGGAGCACTGTGAAGGAGCACGGAGAAGGAGCACAGTAAAGGAGCGCAATGAAGGAGTGCAGTGAAGGAGCACTGTGAAGGAGCACAGTGATGGAGCACAGTGAAGGAGGACAGTGAAGTTGTGCAGTGTAGGAACACAGTGACGGAAGCACAGTGAAGGAGCACAGTGTAGGAGCACAGTGAAGGAGTGCAGTGTGGCAGCACTGTGAAGGAGCGCAGTCAAGGCGCACTGTGAAGGAGCGCAATGAAGGAGAGCAGTGTAGGAGCACAGTGAAGGAGCACAGTGAAGGAGCACAGTGATGGAGCACCGTGTAGGAGCGCAGTGAAGGAGTGCAGTGAAGGAGCACAGTGAGTAAGCACTGTGAAGGAGCACTGTGAAGCAGCGCTGTGAAGGAGCACTGTGAAGGAGCACAGTAAAGGAGCGCAGTGTAGGAGCACATTGAAGGAGTGCAGTGAAGGAGTGCAGCATAGGAGCACAGTGAAGGATCGCAGTGAAGGAGCACAGTGAAGGAGCACAGTGTAGGAGCACAGTGAAGGAGCGCAGTGTAGGAGCACTGTGAAGGAGCACTGTGAAGGAGCGCAGTGAAGGAGTGCATTGAAGAAGCAGAGTAAAGGAGCGCAGTGTAGGAGCACTGTGAAGGAGAACTGAGAAGGAGCGCAGAGAAGGAGTGCAGTGAAGGAGCACAGTGAGTGAGCACAGTGTAGGAGCACTGTGAAGGAGCACTGAGAAGGAGCACTGTGAAGGAGCACTGTGAAGGAGCGTAGTGAAATTTTGCAGTGAAGGAGCACAGTGATGCAGCACAGTGTAGGAGCATTGTGAAGGAGCATTGAGAAGGAGCGCAGTGAAGGAGTGCAATGAACGTGCACTATGTAGGATCGTTTTGAAGGAGCACTGTGAAGGAGCACAGTGAAGGAACACAGTGAAGGAGCACAGTGAAGGAGTGCAGTGTAGCAGCACTGTGAAGGAGTGCAGAGAAGGAGCACTGTGTAGGAGAACAGTGAAGGAGCACAGTGAAGGAGCACAGTGAAGGAGCGCTGTGAAGGAGCACTGTGTAGGAGCACGGTGAAGGAGCACAGTGAAGGAGCACAGTGAAGGAGCGCAGTGAAGGAGTGCAGCGTAGGAGCCCAGTGAAGGAGCGCAGTGAAGAATCACTGGTAGGAATGCTGTGAAGGTGCATTGTGTAAGAGCACTGTGAAGGAGCACAGTGAAGGTGCACAGTGAAGGAGCACTGTGAAGGAGCACTGTGAAGGAGCACAGTGAAGGAGCACAATGAATAAGCACTGTGAAGGAGAACTGTGAAGCAGTGCTGTGAAGGAGCACTGTGAAGGAGCACAGTAAAGGAGCACAGTGAGAGAGCAAAGTGAAGTAGCGCAGTGAAGGATTACTGTGTAGGAACACAGTGATGGAGCACAGTGAAGGAGCACAGTGAAGGAGCACAGTAAAGGAGTGCAGTGTAGCAGCACTGTGAAGGAGCGCATTTAAGGAGCACTGTGAAGGAGCACTGTGAAGGAGCACGGAGAAGGAGCACAGAAAAGGAGCGCAATGAAGGAGTGCAGTGAAGGAGCACTGTGAAGGAGCACAGTGTAGGAGCACAGTGAAGGAGGACAGTGAAGTTGTGCAGTGTAGGAACACAGTGACGGAAGCACAGTGAAGGAGCACAGTGTAGGAGCACAGTGAAGGAGTGCAGTGTGGCAGCACTGTGAAGGAGCGCAGTCAAGGCGCACTGTGAAGGAGCGCAATGAAGGAGAGCAGTGTAGGAGCACAGTGAAGGAGCACAGTGAAGGAGCACAGTGATGGAGCACCGTGTAGGAGCGCAGTGAAGGAGTGCAGTGAAGGAGCACAGTGAGTAAGCACTGTGAAGGAGCACTGTGAAGCAGCGCTGTGAAGGAGCACTGTGAAGGAGCACAGTAAAGGAGCGCAGTGTAGGAGCACATTGAAGGAGTGCAGTGAAGGAGTGCAGTGAAGGAGCACTGTGAAGCAGCGCTGTGAAGGAGCACTGTGAAGGAGCACAGTAAAGGAGCGCAGTGTAGGAGCACATTGAAGGAGTGCAGTGAAGGAGTGCAGCATAGGAGCACAGTGAAGGATCGCAGTGAAGGAGCACAGTGAAGGAGCACAGTGAAGGAGCGCAGTGTAGGAGCATAGTGAAGGAGTGCAGTGTAGGAGCACTGTGAAGGAGCGCAATGAAGGAGTGCTGTTAAGGAGCACAGTGAAAAAGCATTGATAAGGAGCACAGTGAAGGAGCACAGTGTAGGAGCACAGTGAAGGAGCGCAGTGTAGGAGCACTGTGAAGGAGCACTGTGAAGGAGCGCAGTGAAGGAGTGCATTGAAGAAGCAGAGTAAAGGAGCGCAGTGTAGGAGCACTGTGAAGGAGCACAATGAAGGAGCACAGTGAAGGTGTGCAGAGAAGGAGCACTGTGAAGCAGCAGTGTGAAGGAGCGCAGTGAAGGACCAATGTGTAGGAGCATTGTGAAGGAGCACTGTGTAAGAGCACTGAGAAGGAGCATTGAAAAGGAGCGCAGTGAAAGAGCATTGTGTAGGAGCGAAGTGTCAGAGAGCTGTGTAGGAGTGATGTGAAGAATTTCTGTGAAGGAGCACTGAGATGGAAGACTGTGTATGAGTGCTGTAAAGGACCACTGAGGAGGTGCACTGAGAAGGTGCACTGTGAAGGAATGCTATGATGGAACAATGTGGAGCAGCTCTGTGGAGGAGCGCTGAGAAGGAGCACTGTGTCAGAGTACTGTCAAGGAGCAGTGTCAAGGAGCACTGAGAAGGAGCACAGTCAAGGAGCACTGTGGCAGGGTTCTGTGATGGAGAGCTGTGCAGGAGCTCGGAGTAAGAACATTATGAAGCAGCTCTGTGAAGGAATGCTGTGAAGGAGCACCGTGAAGGAGCATTGTGAAGATGCGCAGTCAAGGAGTGCTGTGAAGGGGCTGTGAGATGGAGCACAATATAGGAGCACTGTGAAGGAGCGCTGTGTAGGAACGCTGTGTAGGAACACTGTGAATTAATTCAGTGTAGGAGCACTTTGAAGGACCACTGAGAATGAGTGCAGTAAAGGAAAGCAGTGAATGAGTACTGTGAAAGAGTACTGTCATGGTGTTACTGTGTGGAAGCGATGTGTAGGAGTGCTGTGTAGTAGCATGTGAAGGAGCGCAGTGTCGGAGTATGTAAACGAGTGCTGGGAATGAGCTCAGTGAATGAATGCAGTGAAGGAACACAATGAAGGAGCGCAGTGAAGGAATGCATTGTAGGAGCATTGAGAAGGAGCAATGTGTAGGAGCTCTGTGAACGAGCACTATGAAGGAGCGCTGTGTAGGAACGCTGTGAAGGAGCGCTGTGAAGGAGCACTGTGTAGGAACGCTGTGTAGGAGCACTGTGAAGGAGCACAGTGTAGGTGCGCAGTGAAGGAGCACTGAGAAGGAGCACTGTGAAGGAGCACAGTGAAGGAGCACAGAGAAGGAGTGCAGTGCAGGAGCACAGTGTAGGAGCACTGTGAAGGAGTGCAGTGTAGCAGCACTGTGAAGGAGTGCAGTGAAGGAGCACTGTGTAGGAGCACGGTGAAGGAGCACAGTGAAGGAGCGCAATGAAAGAGTGCAGTGTAGGAGCACAGTGAAGGAGCGCAGTGAAGGAGTGCAGCGTAGGAGCACAGTGAAGGATCGCAGTGAACGAGCACAGTGAAGGAGCGCAGTGAAGGAGCACAGTGAAGGAGCGCAGTGAAGGAGCACTGGTAGGAATGCTGTGAAGGTGCATTGTGTAAGAGCACTGTGAAGGAGCACAGTGAAGGTGCACAGTGAAGGTGCACAGTGAAGGAGCACTGTGAAGGAGCACTGTGAAGGAGCACAGTGAAGGAGCACAATGAATAAGCACTGTGAAGCAGAACTGGGAAGCAGTGCTGTGAAGGAGCACTATGAAGGAGCACAGTAAAGGATCACAGTGAGAGAGCAAAGTGAAGTAGCGCAGTGAAGGACTACTGTGTAGGAACACAGTGATGGAGCACAGTGAAGGAGCACAGTGAAGGAGCACAGTGAAGGAATGCAGTGTAGCAGCACTGTGAAGGAGCGCATTTAAGGAGCACGGAGAAGGAGCACAGTAAAGGAGCGCAATGAAGGAGTGCAGTGAAGGAGCACTGTGAAGGAGCACTGTGAAGGAGCGCAGTGAAGGAGCACAGTGAAGGAGCACAATGAATAAGCACTGTGAAGGAGAACTGTGAAGCAGTGCTGTGAAGGAGCACTGTGAAGGTGCACAGTAAAGGAGCACAGTGAGAGAGCAAATTGAAGTAGCGCAGTGAAGGATTACTGTGTAGGAACACAGTGATGGAGCACAGTGAAGGAGCACAGTGAAGGAGCACAGTGAAGGAGCTCAGTGAAGGAGTGCAGTGTAGCAGCACTGTGAAGGAGCGCATTTAAGGAGCACTGTGAAGGAGCGCTGTGTAGGAACGCTGTGTAGGAACACTGTGAATTAATTCAGTGTAGGAGCACTTTGAAGGACCACTGAGAATGAGTGCAGTAAAGGAAAGCAGTGAATGAGTACTGTGAAAGAGTACTGTCATGGTGTTACTGTGTGGAAGCGATGTGTAGGAGTGCTGTGTAGTAGCATGTGAAGGAGCGCAGTGTCGGAGTATGTAAACGAGTGCTGAGAATGAGCTCAGTGAATGAATGCAGTGAAGGAACACAATGAAGGAGCGCAGTGAAGGAATGCATTGTAGGAGCATTGAGAAGGAGCAATGTGTAGGAGCTCAGTGAACGAGCACTATGAAGGAGTGCTGTGTAGGAACGCTGTGAAGGAGCGCTGTGTAGGAGCAATGTGTAGGAACGCTGTGAAGGAGCACTGTGAAGGAGCGCAGTGAAGGAGTGCTGTGCAGGAGCACAGTGAAGGAGCACAGTGTAGGAGCACTGTGAAGGAACACTGAGAAGGAGAACAGTGAAGGAGCACAGTGAAGGAGCACAGTGAAGGAGCACAGTGTAGGAGCACTGTGAAGGAGCACTGAGAAGGAGCACTGTGAAGGAGCACAGTGAAGGAGCGCAGTGAAGGAGCACAGTGTAGGAGCACTGTGAAGGAGCACTGAGAAGGAGCACTGAGAAGGAGCGCAGTGAAGGAGTGCAGTGAAGGATCACAGTGATGGAGCACAGTGTAGCAGCATTGTGAAGGAGAACTGAGAAGGAGCGCAGTGAAGGAGCGCAAAGAACATGCACTGTGTAGGATCATTTTGTAGGTGCACTGTGAAGTAGCACAGTGAAGTTGTGCAGTGTAGGAACACAGTGACGGAGCACAGTGAAGGAGCACAGTGTAGGAGCACAGTGAAGGAGTGCAGTGTGGCAGCACTGTGAAGGAGCGCAGTCAAGGCGCACTGTGAAGGAGCACAATGAAGGAGAGCAGTGTAGGAGCACAGTGAAGGAGCACAGTGAAGGAGCACAGTGATGGAGCACCGTGTAGGAGCGCAGTGAAGGAGTGCAGTGAAGGAGCACAGTGAGTAAGCACTGTGAAGGAGCACTGTGAAGCAGCGCTGTGAAGGAGCACTGTGAAGGAGCACAGTAAAGGAGCGCAGTGTAGGAGCACATTGAAGGAGTGCAGTGAAGGAGTGCAGCATAGAAGCACAGTGAAGGATCGCAGTGAAGGAGCACAGTGAAGGAGCACAGTGAAGGAGCGCAGTGTAGGAGCATAGTGAAGGAGTGCAGTGTAGGAGCACTGTGAAGGAGCGCAATGAAGGAGTGCTGTTAAGGAGCACAGTGAAAAGGCATTGATAAGGAGCACAGTGAAGGAGCGCAGTGTAGGAGCACAGTGAAGGAGCGCAGTGTAGGAGCACTGTGAAGGAGCACTGTGAAGGAGCACAGTGAAGGAGTGCATTGAAGAAGCAGAGTAAAGGAGCGCAGTGTAGGAGCACTGTGAAGGAGAACTGAGAAGGAGCGCAGAGAAGGAGTGCAGTGAAGGAGCACAGTGAGTGAGCACAGTGTAGGAGCACTGTGAAGGAGCACTGAGAAGGAGCACTGTGAAGGAGCACTGTGAAGGAGCGTAGTGAAGTTTTGCAGTGAAGGAGCACAGTGATGCAGCACAGTGTAGGAGCATTGTGAAGGAGCATTGAGAAGGAGCGCAGTGAAGGAGCGCAATGAACGTGCACTATGTAGGATCGTTTTGAAGGAGCACTGTGAAGGAGCACAGTGAAGGAACACAGTGAAGGAGCACAGTGAAGGAGTGCAGTGTAGCAGCACTGTGAAGGAGTGCAGTGAAGGAGCACTGTGTAGGAGAACAGTGAAGGAGCACAGTGAAGGAGCACAGTGAAGGAGCGCTGTGAAGGAGCACTGTGTAGGAGCACGGTGAAGGAGCACAGTGAAGGAGCACAGTGAAGGAGCGCAGTGAAGGAGTGCAGCGTAGGAGCCCAGTGAAGGAGCGCAGTGAAGAATCACTGGTAGGAATGCTGTGAAGGTGCATTGTGTAAGAGCACTGTGAAGGAGCACAGTGAAGGTGCACAGTGAAGGAGCACTGTGAAGGAGCACTGTGAAGGAGCACAGTGAAGGTGCACAATGAATAAGCACTGTGAAGGAGAACTGTGAAGCAGAGCTGTTAAGGAGCACAGTGAAGGAGCACAGTAAAGGAGCACAGTGAGAGAGCAAAGTGAAGTAGCGCAGTGAAGGATTACTGTGTAGGAACACAGTGATGGAGCACAGTGAAGGAGCACAGTGAAGGAGCACAGTAAAGGAGTGCAGTGTAGCAGCACTGTGAAGGAGCGCAGTGAAGGAGCACTGTGAAGGAGCACGGAGAAGGAGCACAGTAAAGGAGCGCAATGAAGGAGTGCAGTGAAGGAGCACTGTGAAGGAGCACAGTGTAGGAGCACAGTGAAGGAGGACAGTGAAGTTGTGCAGTGTAGGAACACAGTGACGGAAGCACAGTGAAGGAGCACAGTGTAGGAGCACAGTGAAGGAGTGCAGTGTGGCAGCACTGTGAAGGAGCGCAGTCAAGGCGCACTGTGAAGGAGCGCAATGAAGGAGAGCAGTGTAGGAGCACAGTGAAGGAGCACAGTGAAGGAGCACAGTGATGGAGCACCGTGTAGGAGCGCAGTGAAGGAGTGCAGTGAAGGAGCACAGTGAGTAAGCACTGTGAAGGAGCACTGTGAAGCAGCGCTGTGAAGGAGCACTGTGAAGGAGCACAGTAAAGGAGTGCAGTGTAGGAGCACATTGAAGGAGTGCAGTGAAGGAGTGCAGCATAGGAGCACAGTGAAGGATCGCAGTGAAGGAGCACAGTGAAGGAGCACAGTGAAGGAGCGCAGTGTAGGAGCATAGTGAAGGAGTGCAGTGTAGGAGCACTGTGAAGGAGCGCAATGAAGGAGTGCTGTTAAGGAGCACAGTGAAAAAGCATTGATAAGGAGCACAGTGAAGGAGCGCAGTGTAGGAGCACAGTGAAGGAGCACAGCGTAGGAGCACTGTGAAGGAGCACTGTGAAGGAGCGCAGTGAAGGAGTGCATTGAAGAAGCAGAGTAAAGGAGCGCAGTGTAGGAGCACTGTGAAGGAGAACTGAGAAGGAGCGCAGAGAAGGAGTGCAGTGAAGGAGCACAGTGAGTGAGCACAGTGTAGGAGCACTGTGAAGGAGCACTGAGAAGGAGCACTGTGAAGGAGCACTGTGAAGGAGCGTAGTGAAGTTTTGCAGTGAAGGAGCACAGTGATGCAGCACAGTGTAGGAGCATTGTGAAGGAGCATTGAGAAGGAGCGCAGTGAAGGAGCGCAATGAACGTGCACTATGTAGGATCGTTTTGAAGGAGCACTGTGAAGGAGCACAGTGAAGGAACACAGTGAAGGAGCACAGTGAAGGAGTGCAGTGTAGCAGCACTGTGAAGGAGTGCAGTGAAGGAGCACTGTGTAGGAGAACAGTGAAGGAGCACAGTGAAGGAGCACAGTGAAGGAGCGCTGTGAAGGAGCACTGTGTAGGAGCACGGTGAAGGAGCACAGTGAAGGAGCACAGTGAAGGAGCGCAGTGAAGGAGTGCAGCGTAGGAGCCCAGTGAAGGAGCGCAGTGAAGAATCACTGGTAGGAATGCTGTGAAGGTGCATTGTGTAAGAGCACTGTGAAGGAGCACAGTGAAGGTGCACAGTGAAGGAGCACTGTGAAGGAGCACTGTGAAGGAGCACAGTGAAGGAGCACAATGAATAAGCACTGTGAAGGAGAACTGTGAAGCAGTGCTGTGAAGGAGCACAGTGAAGGAGCACAGTAAAGGAGCACAGTCAGAGAGCAAAGTGAAGTAGCGCAGTGAAGGATTACTGTGTAGGAACACAGTGATGGAGCACAGTGAAGGAGCACAGTGAAGGAGCACAGTAAAGGAGTGCAGTGTAGCAGCACTGTGAAGGAGCGCATTTAAGGAGCACTGTGAAGGAGCACGGAGAAGGAGCACAGTAAAGGAGCGCAATGAAGGAGTGCAGTGAAGGAGCACTGTGAAGGAGCACAGTGATGGAGCACAGTGAAGGAGGACAGTGAAGTTGTGCAGTGTAGGAACACAGTGACGGAAGCACAGTGAAGGAGCACAGTGTAGGAGCACAGTGAAGGAGTGCAGTGTGGCAGCACTGTGAAGGAGCGCAGTCAAGGCGCACTGTGAAGGAGCGCAATGAAGGAGAGCAGTGTAGGAGCACAGTGAAGGAGCACAGTGAAGGAGCACAGTGATGGAGCACCGTGTAGGAGCGCAGTGAAGGAGTGCAGTGAAGGAGCACAGTGAGTAAGCACTGTGAAGGAGCACTGTGAAGCAGCGCTGTGAAGGAGCACTGTGAAGGAGCACAGTAAAGGAGCGCAGTGTAGGAGCACATTGAAGGAGTGCAGTGAAGGAGTGCAGCATAGGAGCACAGTGAAGGATCGCAGTGAAGGAGCACAGTGAAGGAGCACAGTGTAGGAGCACAGTGAAGGAGCGCAGTGTAGGAGCACTGTGAAGGAGCACTGTGAAGGAGCGCAGTGAAGGAGTGCATTGAAGAAGCAGAGTAAAGGAGCGCAGTGTAGGAGCACTGTGAAGGAGAACTGAGAAGGAGCGCAGAGAAGGAGTGCAGTGAAGGAGCACAGTGAGTGAGCACAGTGTAGGAGCACTGTGAAGGAGCACTGAGAAGGAGCACTGTGAAGGAGCACTGTGAAGGAGCGTAGTGAAATTTTGCAGTGAAGGAGCACAGTGATGCAGCACAGTGTAGGAGCATTGTGAAGGAGCATTGAGAAGGAGCGCAGTGAAGGAGTGCAATGAACGTGCACTATGTAGGATCGTTTTGAAGGAGCACTGTGAAGGAGCACAGTGAAGGAACACAGTGAAGGAGCACAGTGAAGGAGTGCAGTGTAGCAGCACTGTGAAGGAGTGCAGAGAAGGAGCACTGTGTAGGAGAACAGTGAAGGAGCACAGTGAAGGAGCACAGTGAAGGAGCGCTGTGAAGGAGCACTGTGTAGGAGCACGGTGAAGGAGCACAGTGAAGGAGCACAGTGAAGGAGCGCAGTGAAGGAGTGCAGCGTAGGAGCCCAGTGAAGGAGCGCAGTGAAGAATCACTGGTAGGAATGCTGTGAAGGTGCATTGTGTAAGAGCACTGTGAAGGAGCACAGTGAAGGTGCACAGTGAAGGAGCACTGTGAAGGAGCACTGTGAAGGAGCACAGTGAAGGAGCACAATGAATAAGCACTGTGAAGGAGAACTGTGAAGCAGTGCTGTGAAGGAGCACTGTGAAGGAGCACAGTAAAGGAGCACAGTCAGAGAGCAAAGTGAAGTAGCGCAGTGAAGGATTACTGTGTAGGAACACAGTGATGGAGCACAGTGAAGGAGCACAGTGAAGGAGCACAGTAAAGGAGTGCAGTGTAGCAGCACTGTGAAGGAGCGCATTTAAGGAGCACTGTGAAGGAGCACGGAGAAGGAGCACAGAAAAGGAGCGCAATGAAGGAGTGCAGTGAAGGAGCACTGTGAAGGAGCACAGTGTAGGAGCACAGTGAAGGAGGACAGTGAAGTTGTGCAGTGTAGGAACACAGTGACGGAAGCACAGTGAAGGAGCACAGTGTAGGAGCACAGTGAAGGAGTGCAGTGTGGCAGCACTGTGAAGGAGCGCAGTCAAGGCGCACTGTGAAGGAGCGCAATGAAGGAGAGCAGTGTAGGAGCACAGTGAAGGAGCACAGTGAAGGAGCACAGTGATGGAGCACCGTGTAGGAGCGCAGTGAAGGAGTGCAGTGAAGGAGCACAGTGAGTAAGCACTGTGAAGGAGCACTGTGAAGCAGCGCTGTGAAGGAGCACTGTGAAGGAGCACAGTAAAGGAGCGCAGTGTAGGAGCACATTGAAGGAGTGCAGTGAAGGAGTGCAGTGAAGGAGCACTGTGAAGCAGCGCTGTGAAGGAGCACTGTGAAGGAGCACAGTAAAGGAGCGCAGTGTAGGAGCACATTGAAGGAGTGCAGTGAAGGAGTGCAGCATAGGAGCACAGTGAAGGATCGCAGTGAAGGAGCACAGTGAAGGAGCACAGTGAAGGAGCGCAGTGTAGGAGCATAGTGAAGGAGTGCAGTGTAGGAGCACTGTGAAGGAGCGCAATGAAGGAGTGCTGTTAAGGAGCACAGTGAAAAAGCATTGATAAGGAGCACAGTGAAGGAGCACAGTGTAGGAGCACAGTGATGGAGCGCAGTGTAGGAGCACTGTGAAGGAGCACTGTGAAGGAGCGCAGTGAAGGAGTGCATTGAAGAAGCAGAGTAAAGGAGCGCAGTGTAGGAGCACTGTGAAGGAGCACAATGAAGGAGCACAGTGAAGGTGTGCAGAGAAGGAGCACTGTGAAGCAGCAGTGTGAAGGAGCGCAGTGAAGGACCAATGTGTAGGAGCATTGTGAAGGAGCACTGTGTAAGAGCACTGAGAAGGAGCATTGAAAAGGAGCGCAGTGAAAGAGCATTGTGTAGGAGCGAAGTGTCAGAGAGCTGTGTAGGAGTGATGTGAAGAATTTCTGTGAAGGAGCACTGAGATGGAAGACTGTGTATGAGTGCTGTAAAGGACCACTGAGGAGGTGCACTGAGAAGGTGCACTGTGAAGGAATGCTATGATGGAACAATGTGGAGCAGCTCTGTGGAGGAGCGCTGAGAAGGAGCACTGTGTCAGAGTACTGTCAAGGAGCAGTGTCAAGGAGCACTGAGAAGGAGCACAGTCAAGGAGCACTGTGGCAGGGTTCTGTGATGGAGAGCTGTGCAGGAGCTCGGAGTAAGAACATTATGAAGCAGCTCTGTGAAGGAATGCTGTGAAGGAGCACCGTGAAGGAGCATTGTGAAGATGCGCAGTCAAGGAGTGCTGTGAAGGGGCTGTGAGATGGAGCACAATATAGGAGCACTGTGAAGGAGCGCTGTGTAGGAACGCTGTGTAGGAACACTGTGAATTAATTCAGTGTAGGAGCACTTTGAAGGACCACTGAGAATGAGTGCAGTAAAGGAAAGCAGTGAATGAGTACTGTGAAAGAGTACTGTCATGGTGTTACTGTGTGGAAGCGATGTGTAGGAGTGCTGTGTAGTAGCATGTGAAGGAGCGCAGTGTCGGAGTATGTAAACGAGTGCTGAGAATGAGCTCAGTGAATGAATGCAGTGAAGGAACACAATGAAGGAGCGCAGTGAAGGAATGCATTGTAGGAGCATTGAGAAGGAGCAATGTGTAGGAGCTCTGTGAACGAGCACTATGAAGGAGCGCTGTGTAGGAACGCTGTGAAGGAGCGCTGTGAAGGAGCACTGTGTAGGAACGCTGTGTAGGAGCACTGTGAAGGAGCACAGTGTAGGTGCGCAGTGAAGGAGCACTGAGAAGGAGCACTGTGAAGGAGCGCAGTGAAGGAGCACAGAGAAGGAGTGCAGTGCAGGAGCACAGTGTAGGAGCACTGTGAAGGAGTGCAGTGAAGGAGCACTGTGTAGGAGCACGGTGAAGGAGCACAGTGAAGGAGCGCAATGAAAGAGTGCAGTGTAGGAGCACAGTGAAGGAGCGCAGTGAAGGAGTGCAGCGTAGGAGCACAGTGAAGGATCGCAGTGAACGAGCACAGTGAAGGAGCGCAGTGAAGGAGCACAGTGAAGGAGCGCAGTGAAGGAGCACTGGTAGGAATGCTGTGAAGGTGCATTGTGTAAGAGCACTGTGAAGGAGCACAGTGAAGGTGCACAGTGAAGGTGCACAGTGAAGGAGCACTGTGAAGGAGCACTGTGAAGGAGCACAGTGAAGGAGCACAATGAATAAGCACTGTGAAGCAGAACTGGGAAGCAGTGCTGTGAAGGAGCACTATGAAGGAGCACAGTAAAGGATCACAGTGAGAGAGCAAAGTGAAGTAGCGCAGTGAAGGACTACTGTGTAGGAACACAGTGATGGAGCACAGTGAAGGAGCACAGTGAAGGAGCACAGTGAAGGAATGCAGTGTAGCAGCACTGTGAAGGAGCGCATTTAAGGAGCACGGAGAAGGAGCACAGTAAAGGAGCGCAATGAAGGAGTGCAGTGAAGGAGCACTGTGAAGGAGCACTGTGAAGGAGCGCAGTGAAGGAGCACAGTGAAGGAGCACAATGAATAAGCACTGTGAAGGAGAACTGTGAAGCAGTGCTGTGAAGGAGCACTGTGAAGGTGCACAGTAAAGGAGCACAGTGAGAGAGCAAATTGAAGTAGCGCAGTGAAGGATTACTGTGTAGGAACACAGTGATGGAGCACAGTGAAGGAGCACAGTGAAGGAGCACAGTGAAGGAGCTCAGTGAAGGAGTGCAGTGTAGCAGCACTGTGAAGGAGCGCATTTAAGGAGCACTGTGAAGGAGCGCTGTGTAGGAACGCTGTGTAGGAACACTGTGAATTAATGCAGTGTAGGAGCACTTTGAAGGACCACTGAGAATGAGTGCAGTGAAGGAAAGCAGTGAATGAGTACTGTGAAAGAGTACTGTCATGGTGTTACTGTGTGGAAGCGATGTGTAGGAGTGCTGTGTAGTAGCATGTGAAGGAGCGCAGTGTCGGAGTATGTAAACGAGTGCTGAGAATGAGCTCAGTGAATGAATGCAGTGAAGGAACACAATGAAGGAGCGCAGTGAAGGAATGCATTGTAGGAGCATTGAGAAGGAGCAATGTGTAGGAGCTCAGTGAACGAGCACTATGAAGGAGTGCTGTGTAGGAACGCTGTGAAGGAGCGCTGTGTAGGAGCAATGTGTAGGAACGCTGTGAAGGAGCACTGTGAAGGAGCGCAGTGAAGGAGTGCTGTGCAGGAGCACAGTGAAGGAGCACAGTGTAGGAGCA
Source organism: Isurus oxyrinchus (assembly GCA_026770705.1). Lineage (NCBI taxonomy): Eukaryota > Metazoa > Chordata > Chondrichthyes > Lamniformes > Lamnidae > Isurus > Isurus oxyrinchus. Next base: position 60,961,326 of record JANJGN010000012.1, on the reverse strand, counting down.
CTGTGAAGGAACACTGAGAAGGAGAACAGTGAAGGAGCACAGTGAAGGAGCACAGTGAAGGAGCACAGTGTAGGAGCACTGTGAAGGAGCACTGAGAAGGAGCACTGTGAAGGAGCACAGTGAAGGAGCGCAGTGAAGGAGCACAGTGTAGGAGCACTGTGAAGGAGCACTGAGAAGGAGCACTGAGAAGGAGCGCAGTGAAGGAGTGCAGTGAAGGATCACAGTGATGGAGCACAGTGTAGCAGCATTGTGAAGGAGAACTGAGAAGGAGCGCAGTGAAGGAGCGCAAAGAACATGCACTGTGTAGGATCATTTTGTAGGTGCACTGTGAAGTAGCACAGTGAAGTTGTGCAGTGTAGGAACACAGTGACGGAGCACAGTGAAGGAGCACAGTGTAGGAGCACAGTGAAGGAGTGCAGTGTGGCAGCACTGTGAAGGAGCGCAGTCAAGGCGCACTGTGAAGGAGCACAATGAAGGAGAGCAGTGTAGGAGCACAGTGAAGGAGCACAGTGAAGGAGCACAGTGATGGAGCACCGTGTAGGAGCGCAGTGAAGGAGTGCAGTGAAGGAGCACAGTGAGTAAGCACTGTGAAGGAGCACTGTGAAGCAGCGCTGTGAAGGAGCACTGTGAAGGAGCACAGTAAAGGAGCGCAGTGTAGGAGCACATTGAAGGAGTGCAGTGAAGGAGTGCAGCATAGAAGCACAGTGAAGGATCGCAGTGAAGGAGCACAGTGAAGGAGCACAGTGAAGGAGCGCAGTGTAGGAGCATAGTGAAGGAGTGCAGTGTAGGAGCACTGTGAAGGAGCGCAATGAAGGAGTGCTGTTAAGGAGCACAGTGAAAAGGCATTGATAAGGAGCACAGTGAAGGAGCGCAGTGTAGGAGCACAGTGAAGGAGCGCAGTGTAGGAGCACTGTGAAGGAGCACTGTGAAGGAGCACAGTGAAGGAGTGCATTGAAGAAGCAGAGTAAAGGAGCGCAGTGTAGGAGCACTGTGAAGGAGAACTGAGAAGGAGCGCAGAGAAGGAGTGCAGTGAAGGAGCACAGTGAGTGAGCACAGTGTAGGAGCACTGTGAAGGAGCACTGAGAAGGAGCACTGTGAAGGAGCACTGTGAAGGAGCGTAGTGAAGTTTTGCAGTGAAGGAGCACAGTGATGCAGCACAGTGTAGGAGCATTGTGAAGGAGCATTGAGAAGGAGCGCAGTGAAGGAGCGCAATGAACGTGCACTATGTAGGATCGTTTTGAAGGAGCACTGTGAAGGAGCACAGTGAAGGAACACAGTGAAGGAGCACAGTGAAGGAGTGCAGTGTAGCAGCACTGTGAAGGAGTGCAGTGAAGGAGCACTGTGTAGGAGAACAGTGAAGGAGCACAGTGAAGGAGCACAGTGAAGGAGCGCTGTGAAGGAGCACTGTGTAGGAGCACGGTGAAGGAGCACAGTGAAGGAGCACAGTGAAGGAGCGCAGTGAAGGAGTGCAGCGTAGGAGCCCAGTGAAGGAGCGCAGTGAAGAATCACTGGTAGGAATGCTGTGAAGGTGCATTGTGTAAGAGCACTGTGAAGGAGCACAGTGAAGGTGCACAGTGAAGGAGCACTGTGAAGGAGCACTGTGAAGGAGCACAGTGAAGGTGCACAATGAATAAGCACTGTGAAGGAGAACTGTGAAGCAGAGCTGTTAAGGAGCACAGTGAAGGAGCACAGTAAAGGAGCACAGTGAGAGAGCAAAGTGAAGTAGCGCAGTGAAGGATTACTGTGTAGGAACACAGTGATGGAGCACAGTGAAGGAGCACAGTGAAGGAGCACAGTAAAGGAGTGCAGTGTAGCAGCACTGTGAAGGAGCGCAGTGAAGGAGCACTGTGAAGGAGCACGGAGAAGGAGCACAGTAAAGGAGCGCAATGAAGGAGTGCAGTGAAGGAGCACTGTGAAGGAGCACAGTGTAGGAGCACAGTGAAGGAGGACAGTGAAGTTGTGCAGTGTAGGAACACAGTGACGGAAGCACAGTGAAGGAGCACAGTGTAGGAGCACAGTGAAGGAGTGCAGTGTGGCAGCACTGTGAAGGAGCGCAGTCAAGGCGCACTGTGAAGGAGCGCAATGAAGGAGAGCAGTGTAGGAGCACAGTGAAGGAGCACAGTGAAGGAGCACAGTGATGGAGCACCGTGTAGGAGCGCAGTGAAGGAGTGCAGTGAAGGAGCACAGTGAGTAAGCACTGTGAAGGAGCACTGTGAAGCAGCGCTGTGAAGGAGCACTGTGAAGGAGCACAGTAAAGGAGTGCAGTGTAGGAGCACATTGAAGGAGTGCAGTGAAGGAGTGCAGCATAGGAGCACAGTGAAGGATCGCAGTGAAGGAGCACAGTGAAGGAGCACAGTGAAGGAGCGCAGTGTAGGAGCATAGTGAAGGAGTGCAGTGTAGGAGCACTGTGAAGGAGCGCAATGAAGGAGTGCTGTTAAGGAGCACAGTGAAAAAGCATTGATAAGGAGCACAGTGAAGGAGCGCAGTGTAGGAGCACAGTGAAGGAGCACAGCGTAGGAGCACTGTGAAGGAGCGCAGTGAAGGAGTGCATTGAAGAAGCAGAGTAAAGGAGCGCAGTGTAGGAGCACTGTGAAGGAGAACTGAGAAGGAGCGCAGAGAAGGAGTGCAGTGAAGGAGCACAGTGAGTGAGCACAGTGTAGGAGCACTGTGAAGGAGCACTGAGAAGGAGCACTGTGAAGGAGCACTGTGAAGGAGCGTAGTGAAGTTTTGCAGTGAAGGAGCACAGTGATGCAGCACAGTGTAGGAGCATTGTGAAGGAGCATTGAGAAGGAGCGCAGTGAAGGAGCGCAATGAACGTGCACTATGTAGGATCGTTTTGAAGGAGCACTGTGAAGGAGCACAGTGAAGGAACACAGTGAAGGAGCACAGTGAAGGAGTGCAGTGTAGCAGCACTGTGAAGGAGTGCAGTGAAGGAGCACTGTGTAGGAGAACAGTGAAGGAGCACAGTGAAGGAGCACAGTGAAGGAGCGCTGTGAAGGAGCACTGTGTAGGAGCACGGTGAAGGAGCACAGTGAAGGAGCACAGTGAAGGAGCGCAGTGAAGGAGTGCAGCGTAGGAGCCCAGTGAAGGAGCGCAGTGAAGAATCACTGGTAGGAATGCTGTGAAGGTGCATTGTGTAAGAGCACTGTGAAGGAGCACAGTGAAGGTGCACAGTGAAGGAGCACTGTGAAGGAGCACTGTGAAGGAGCACAGTGAAGGAGCACAATGAATAAGCACTGTGAAGGAGAACTGTGAAGCAGTGCTGTGAAGGAGCACAGTGAAGGAGCACAGTAAAGGAGCACAGTCAGAGAGCAAAGTGAAGTAGCGCAGTGAAGGATTACTGTGTAGGAACACAGTGATGGAGCACAGTGAAGGAGCACAGTGAAGGAGCACAGTAAAGGAGTGCAGTGTAGCAGCACTGTGAAGGAGCGCATTTAAGGAGCACTGTGAAGGAGCACGGAGAAGGAGCACAGTAAAGGAGCGCAATGAAGGAGTGCAGTGAAGGAGCACTGTGAAGGAGCACAGTGATGGAGCACAGTGAAGGAGGACAGTGAAGTTGTGCAGTGTAGGAACACAGTGACGGAAGCACAGTGAAGGAGCACAGTGTAGGAGCACAGTGAAGGAGTGCAGTGTGGCAGCACTGTGAAGGAGCGCAGTCAAGGCGCACTGTGAAGGAGCGCAATGAAGGAGAGCAGTGTAGGAGCACAGTGAAGGAGCACAGTGAAGGAGCACAGTGATGGAGCACCGTGTAGGAGCGCAGTGAAGGAGTGCAGTGAAGGAGCACAGTGAGTAAGCACTGTGAAGGAGCACTGTGAAGCAGTGCTGTGAAGGAGCACAGTGAAGGAGCACAGTAAAGGAGCACAGTGAGAGAGCAAAGTGAAGTAGTGCAGTGAAGGATTACTGTGTAGGAACACAGTGATGGAGCACAATGAAGGAGCACAGTGAAGGAGCGCAGTGAAGGAGCACAGTGAAGGAACACAGTGAAGGAGCACAGTAAAGGAGTGCAGTGTAGCAGCACTGTGAAGGAGCGCATTTAAGGAGCACTGTGAAGGAGCACGGAGAAGGAGCACAGTAAAGGAGCGCAATGAAGGAGTGCAGTGAAGGAGCACTGTGAAGGAGCACAGTGTAGGAGCACAGTGAAGGAGCGCAGTGTAGGAGCATAGTGAAGGAGCGCAGTGTAGGAGCACTGTGAAGGAGCACTGTGAAGGAGCGCAGTGTAGGAGCACTGTGAAGGAGCACTGTGAAGGAGCGCAGTGAAGGAGTGCATTGAAGAAGCAGAATAAAGGAGCGCAGTGTAGGAGCACTGTGAAGGAGAACTGAGAAGGAGCGCAGAGAAGGAGTGCAGTGAAGGAGCACAGTGAGTGAGCACAGTGTAGGAGCACTGTGAAGGAGCACTGAGAAGGAGCACTGTGAAGGAGCACTGTGAAGGAGCGTAGTGAAGTTTTGCAGTGAAGGAGCACAGTGATGCAGCACAGTGTAGGAGCATTGTGAAGGAGCATTGAGAAGGAGCGCAGTGAAGGAGCGCAATGAACGTGCACTATGTTGGATCGTTTTGAAGGAGCACTGTGAAGGAGCACAGTGAAGGAACACAGTGAAGGAGCACAGTGAAGGAGTGCAGTGTAGCAGCACTGTGAAGGAGTGCAGTGAAGGAGCACAGTGAAGGAGCACAGTGAAGGAGCACTGTGTAGGAGCACGGCGAAGGAGCATAGTGAAGGAGTGCAATGATGGAGTGCAGTGTAGGAGCACAGTGAAGGATCGCAGTGAAGGAGCACAGTGAAGGAGCGCAGTGAAGGAGCACTGTGTAGGAGCACGGTGAAGGAGCACAGTGAAGGAGCACAGTGAAGGAGCGCAGTGAAGGAGTGCAGCGTAGGAGCACAGTGAAGGAGCCCAGTGAAGAATCACTGGTAGGAATGCTGTGAAGGTGCATTGTGTAAGAGCACTGTGAAGGAGCACAGTGAAGGTGCACAGTGAAGGAGCACTGTGAAGGAGCACAGTGAAGGTGCACAGTGAAGGAGCACTGTGAAGGAGCACAGTGAAGGTGCATTGTGTAAGAGCACTGTGAAGGAGCACAGTGAAGGTGCACAGTGAAGGAGCACTGTGAAGGAGCACAGTGAAAGAGCGCAGTGAAGGAGCACAATGAATAAGCACTGTGAAGGAGAACTGTGAAGCAGTGCTGTGAAGGAGCACTGTGAAGGAGCACAGTAAAGGAGCACAGTGAGAGAGCAAAGTGAAGTAGCGCAGTGAAGGATTACTGTGTAGGAACACAGTGATGGAGCACAGTGAAGGAGCACAGTGAAGGAGCACAGTAAAGGAGTGCAGTGTAGCAGCACTGTGAAGGAGCGCATTTAAGGAGCACTGTGAAGGAGCACGGAGAAGGAGCACAGTAAAGGAGCGCAATGAAGGAGTGCAGTGAAGGAGCACTGTGAAGGAGCACAGTGATGGAGCACAGTGAAGGAGGACAGTGAAGGAGCGCAGTGAATGAGCACAGTAAGGATCGCAGTGAAGGAGCACATTGAAAGAGTGCAGTGAAGGAGTGCAGTGTAGGAGCACTGTGATGGAGCGCAGTGAAGGAGTGCAGTGAAGGAGCACTGTGAAAGAGTGCAGTGAGGGAGTGCAGTGTAGGAGCACGGTGTAGGTGCACTGTGAAGGAGCACTGTGAAGGAGCGATGTGGAGGTGCATTGTGTTGGAGCACTGTGTAGGAGCGCTATGTAGGAACGCTGTGAAGGAGCACAGTGAAGGAGCGCTATGTTAGGAATGCTGTGAAGGAGCACAATGAAGGAGTGCAGTTAAGGTGCGCAGTGAAGGAGCACAGTGAAGGAGCACTGTGAAGGAGCACAGTGAAGGAGCTCAGTGAAGGAACGCAGTGAAGGAGCACAGTGTAGGAGAACAGTGAAGGAGCACAGTGAAGGAGCACAGTGAAGGAGCGCTGTGAAGGAGCACTGTGTAGGAGCACGGTGAAGGAGCACAGTGAAGGAGCACAGTGAAGGAGCGCAGTGATGGAGCGCAGTGATGGAGCACAGTGAAGGAGAGCACTGAAGAAGCATTGTGTAGGAAAACTGTGAAGGAGCACTGTGTAGGAACACTGTGAAGGAGCACAGTGAAGGTGCACAGTGAAGGAGCTCTGTGAAGGAGCACTGTGAAAGAGCACAGTGAAGGAGCGCAGTGAGAGAGCATGGTGAAGTAGAGCAGTGAAGGAGTACTGTGTAGGAACACAGTGACGGAGCACAGTGAAGGAGCAATGTGAAGGAGCACAGTGAAGGAGCACAGTGAAGGAGTGCAGTGAAGGAGCACAGTGAAGGAATGCAGTGAAGGAGCACAGTGATGGAGCACAGTGAAGGAGTGCAGTGAAGAAGCACTGTGTAGGAAGGCTGTGAAGGTGCACTGTGTAGGAGCAGTGTGAAGGAGAACAGTGAATCTGCACAGTGACGTAGCACTGTGAAGGAGCACTGTGAAGGAGCGCAGTGAAGGATCACAGTGAGAGAGCATGGTGAAGTAGCGCAGTGAAGGAGTACTGTGTAGGAACACAGTGACGGAGCACAGTGAAGGAGCACAGTGAAGGAGCACAGTGAAGGTGCACAGTGAAGGAGCTCTGTGTAGGACACTGTGAAGGAGCACTGTGAATGAGCACAGTGAAGGAGCGCAGTGAAGGAGCATTGAAAAGGAGCACAGTGAAGGAGCGCAGTGTAGGAGCGCAGTGTAAGATCACTGAAAGGAGCGCAGCGAAGGAGCGTTGTGAAGGAGCACAGCGAAGGAGCTTTGAAAAGAAGAACAGTGAAGGAGCAGAGTGTAGGAGCGCAGTGAAGGAATGTAGTGAAGGAGCACAGTGAAGGAGTGCAGTGAAGGAGCGCAATGAAGGTGCACTGTGTAGGATCGCTTTGAAGGAGCACAGTGAAGGAGCACAGTGAAGGAGCACAGTGAAGGAGCACAATGAATAAGCACTGTGAAGCAGAAATGGGAAGCAGTGCTGTGAAGGAGCACAGTGAAGGAGCACAGTAAAGGAGCACAGTGAGAGAACAAAGTGAAGTAGCGCAGTGAAGGATTACTGTGTAGGAGCACAGTGATGGAGCACAGTGAAGGAATGCCGTGTAGCAGCACTGTGAAGGAGCGCATTTAAGGAGCACTGTGAAGGAGCACGGTGAAGGAGCACAGTGTAGGAGCACTGTGAAGGAGCACTGAGAAGGAGCACTGTGAAGGAGCACGGTGAAGGAGCGCAGTGAAGGAGCACAGTGTAGGAGCACTGTGAAGGAACACTGAGAAGGAGAACAGTGAAGGAGCACAGTGAAGGAGCACAGTGAAGGAGCACTGTGAAGGAGCACTGAGAAGGAGCACTGTGAAGGAGCACAGTGAAGGAGCGCAGTGAAGGAGTGCAGTGAAGGAGCACAGTGATGGAGCACAGTGTAGCAGCATTGTGAAGGAGAACTGAGAAGGAGCGCAGTGAAGGAGCGCAAAGAACATGCACTGTGTAGGATCGTTTTGTAGGTGCACTGTGAAGTAGCACAGTGAAGTTGTGCAGTGTAGGAACACAGTGACGGAAGCACAGTGAAGGAGCACAGTGTAGGAGCACAGTGAAGGAGTGCAGTGTGGCAGCACTGTGAAGGAGCGCAGTCAAGGCACACTGTGAAGGAGCGCAATGAAGGAGAGCAGTGTAGGAGCACAGTGAAGGAGCACAGTGAGTAAGCACTGTGAAGGAGCACTGTGAAGCAGCGCTGTGAAGGGGCACTGTGAAGTAGCACAGTAAAGGAGCACAGTGTAGGAGCATAGTGAAGGAGTGCAGTGTAGGAGCACTGTGAAGGAGCGCAATGAAGGAGTGCTGTTAAGGAGCACAGTGAAAAAGCATTGATAAGGAGCACAGTGAAGGAGCGCAGTGTAGGAGCACAGTGAAGGAGCGCAGTGTAGGAGCACTGTGAAGGAGCACTGTGAAGGAGCGCAGTGAAGGAGTGCATTGAAGAAGCAGAGTAAAGGAGCGCAGTGTAGGAGCACTGTGAAGGAGCACTGAGGAGGAGCACTGTGAAGGAGCACTGTGAAGGAGCACTGTGAAGGAGCGTAGTGAAGTTTTGCAGTGAAGGAGCACAGTGATGCAGCACAGTGTAGGAGCATTGTGAAGGAGCATTGAGAAGGAGCGCAGTGAAGGAGCGCAATGAACGTGCACTATGTAGGATCGTTTTGAAGGAGCACTGTGAAGGAGCACAGTGAAGGAACACAGTGAAGGAGCACAGTGAAGGAGTGCAGTGTAGCAGCACTGTGAAGGAGCGCAATGAAGGAGTGCAGTGAAGGAGCACTGTGTAGGAGCACGGTGAAGGAGCACAGTGAAGGAGCGCAATGAAGGAGTGCAGTGTAGGAGCACAGTGAAGGAGCAGAGTGAAGGAGCGCAGTGAAGGAGTGCAGCGTAGGAGCACAGTGAAGGAGCACAGTGAAGGATCGCAGTGAACGAGCACAGTGAAGGAGCACAGTGAAGGAGCGCAGTGTAGGAGCACAGTGAAGGAGCGCAATGAAGGAGTGCTGTTAAGGAGCACAGTGAAAAAGCATTGATAAGGAGCACAGTGAAGGAGCGCAGTGTAGGAGCACTGTGAAGGAGCACTGTGAAGGAGCGCAGTGAAGGAGTGCATTGAAGAAGCAGAGTAAAGGAGCGCAGTGTAGGAGCACTGTGAAGGAGAACTGAGAAGGAGCGCAGAGAAGGAGTGCAGTGAAGGAGCACATTGAGTGAGCACAGTGAAGGAGCACTGTGAAGGAGCACTGTGAAGGAGCGTAGTGAAGTTTTGCAGTGAAGGAGCACAGTGATGCAGCACAGTGTAGGAGCATTGTGAAGGAGCATTGAGAAGGAGCGCAGTGAAGGAGCGCAATGAACGTGCACTATGTAGGATCGTTTTGAAGGAGCACTGTGAAGGAGCACAGTGAAGGAGCACAGTGAAGGAGCACAGTGAAGGAATGCCGTGTAGCAGCACTGTGAAGGAGCGCATTTAAGGAGCACTGTGAAGGAGCACTGTGAAGGAGCACTGTGAAGGAGCGCAGTGAAGGAGCACAATGAATAAGCACTGTGAAGGAGAACTGTGAAGCAGTGCTGTGAAGGAGCACTGTGAAGGTGCACAGTAAAGGAGCACAGTGAGAGAGCAAATTGAAGTAGCGCAGTGAAGGATTACTGTGTAGGAACACAGTGATGGAGCACAGTGAAGGAGCACAGTGAAGGAGCACAGTGAAGGAGCTCAGTGAAGGAGTGCAGTGTAGCAGCACTGTGAAGGAGCGCATTTAAGGAGCACTGTGAAGGAGCGCTGTGTAGGAACGCTGTGTAGGAACACTGTGAATTAATGCAGTGTAGGAGCACTTTGAAGGACCACTGAGAATGAGTGCAGTGAAGGAAAGCAGTGAATGAGTACTGTGAAAGAGTACTGTCATGGTGTTACTGTGTGGAAGCGATGTGTAGGAGTGCTGTGTAGTAGCATGTGAAGGAGCGCAGTGTCGGAGTATGTAAACGAGTGCTGAGAATGAGCTCAGTGAATGAATGCAGTGAAGGAACACAATGAAGGAGCGCAGTGAAGGAATGCATTGTAGGAGCATTGAGAAGGAGCAATGTGTAGGAGCTCAGTGAACAAGCACTATGAAGGAGCGCTGTGTAGGAACGCTGTGAAGGAGCGCTGTGTAGGAGCAATGTGTAGGAACGCTGTGTAGGAGCACTGTGAAGGAGCACTGTGAAGGAGCGCAGTGAAGGAGTGCAGTGCAGGAGCACAGTGAAGGAGCACAGTGTAGGAGCACTGTGAAGGAACACTGAGAAGGAGAACAGTGAAGGAGCACAGTGAAGGAGCACAGTGAAGGAGCACAGTGTAGGAGCACTGTGAAGGAGCACTGAGAAGGAGCACTGTGAAGGAGCACAGTGAAGGAGCACAGTGTAGGAGCACTGTGAAGGAGCACTGTGAAGGAGCACTGTGAAGGAGCACAGTGAAGGAGTGCATTGAAGAAGCAGAGTAAAGGAGCGCAGTGTAGGAGCACTGTGAAGGACAACTGAGAAGGAGCGCAGAGAAGGAGTGCAGTGAAGGAGCACAGTGAGTGAGCACAGTGAAGGAGCACTGTGAAGGAGCACTGAGAAGGAGCACTGTGAAGGAGCACTGTGAAGGAGCGTAGTGAAGTTTTGCAGTGAAGGAGCACAGTGATGGAGCACAGTGTAGCAGCATTGTGAAGGAGCATTGAGAAGGAGCGCAGTGAAGGAGCGCAAAGAACATGCACTGTGTAGGATCGTTTTGTAGGTGCACTGTGAAGTAGCACAGTGAAGTTGTGTAGTGTGTGGCAGCACTGTGAAGGAGCGCAGTCAAGGCGCACTGTGAAGGAGCGCAATGAAGGAGAGCAGTGTAGGAGCACAGTGAAGGAGCACAGTGAAGGAGCACAGTGATGGAGCAACATGTAGGAGCGCAGTGAAGGAGTGCAGTGTAGGAGCACAGTGAGTAAGCACTGTGAAGGAGCACTGTGAAGGAGCACAGTGAAGGAGCGCAGTGTAGGAGCACTGTGAAGGAGCACTGTGAAGGAGCACAGTGAAGGAGTGCATTGAAGAAGCAGAGTAAAGGAGCGCAGTGTAGGAGCACTGTGAAGGAGAACTGAGAAGGAGCGCAGAGAAGGAGTGCAGTGAAGGAGCACAGTGAGTGAGCACAGTGAAGGAGCACTGTGAAGGAGCACTGAGAAGGAGCACTGTGAAGGAGCACTGTGAAGGAGCGTAGTGAAGTTTTGCAGTGAAGGAGCACAGTGATGGAGCACAGTGTAGCAGCATTGTGAAGGAGCATTGAGAAGGAGCGCAGTGAAGGAGCGCAAAGAACATGCACTGTGTAGGATCGTTTTGTAGGTGCACTGTGAAGTAGCACAGTGAAGTTGTGTAGTGTGTGGCAGCACTGTGAAGGAGCGCAGTCAAGGCGCACTGTGAAGGAGCGCAATGAAGGAGAGCAGTGTAGGAGCACAGTGAAGGAGCACAGTGAAGGAGCACAGTGATGGAGCAACATGTAGGAGCGCAGTGAAGGAGTGCAGTGTAGGAGCACAGTGAGTAAGCACTGTGAAGGAGCACTGTGAAGCAGCGCTGTGAAGGAGCACTGTGAAGGAACACAGTGAAGGAGCGCAGTGTAGGAGCATAGTGAAGGAGTGCAGTGTAGGAGCACTGTGAAGGAGCGCAATGAAGGAGTGCTGTTAAGGAGCACAGTGAAAAAGCATTGATAAGGAGCACAGTGAAGGAGCGCAGTGTAAGAGCACAGTGAAGGAGCGCAGTGTAGGAGCACTGTGAAGGAGCGCAGTGAAGGAGTGCATTGAAGAAGCAGAGTAAAGGAGCGCAGTGTAGAAGCACTGTGAAGGAGAACTGAGAAGGAGCACTGTGAAGGAACACAGTGAAGGAGCACTGTGAAGGAGCACTGTGAAGGAGCGTAGTGAAGTTTTGCAGTGAAGGAGCACAGTGATGCAGCACAGTGTAGGAGCATTGTGAAGGAGCATTGAGAAGGAGCGCAGTGAAGGAGCGCAATGAACGTGCACTATGTAGGATCGTTTTGAAGGAGCACTGTGAAGGAGCACAGTGAAGGAACACAGTGAAGGAGCACAGTGAAGGAGTGCAGTGTAGCAGCACTGTGAAGGAGTGCAGTGAAGGAGCACAGTGAAGGAGCACAGTGAAGGAGCGCAGTGAAGGAGCACTGTGAAGGAGCGCAGTGTAGGAACACAGTGAAGGAGCGCAGTGTAGGAGCACTGTGAAGGAGCGCAGTGTAGGAGCACTGTGAAGGAGCACTGTGAAGGAGCGCAGTGAAGGAGTGCATTGAAGAAGCAGAGTAAAGGAGCGCAGTGTAGGAGCACTGTGAAGGAGAACTGAGAAGGAGCGCAGAGAAGGAGTGCAGTGAAGGAGCACAGTGAGTGAGCACAGTGTAGGAGCACTGTGAAGGAGCACTGAGAAGGAGCACTGTGAAGGAGCACTGTGAAGGAACGTAGTGAAGTTTTGCAGTGAAGGAGCACAGTGATGCAGCACAGTGTAGGAGCATTGTGAAGGAGCATTGAGAAGGAGCGCAGTGAAGGAGCGCAATGAACGTGCACTATGTAGGATCGTTTTGAAGGAGCACTGTGAAGGAGCACAGTGAAGGAACACAGTGAAGGAGCACAGTGAAGGAGTGCAGTGTAGCAGCACTGTGAAGGAGTGCAGTGAAGGAGCACTGTGAAGGAGCGCAGTGAAGAACCACTGGTAGGAATGCTGTGAAGGTGCATTGTGTAAGAGCACTGTGAAGGAGCACAGTGAAGGTGCACAGTGAAGGTGCATTGTGTAAGAGCACTGTGAAGGAGCACAGTGAAGGTGCACAGTGAAGGAGCACTGTGAAGGAGCACTGTGAAGGAGCACAGTGAAGGAGCACAATGAATAAGCACAGTGAAGGAGAACTGTGAAGCAGTGCTGTGAAGGAGCACAGTGAAGGAGCACAGTAAAGGAGCACAGTGAGAGAGCAAAGTGAAGTAGCGCAGTGAAGGATTACTGTGTAGGAACACAGTGATGGAGCACAATGAAGGAGCACAGTGAAGGAGCGCAGTGAAGGAGCACAGTGAAGGAACACAGTGAAGGAGCACAGTAAAGGAGTGCAGTGTAGCAGCACTGTGAAGGAGCGCATTTAAGGAGCACTGTGAAGGAGCACGGAGAAGGAGCACAGTAAAGGAGCGCAATGAAGGAGTGCAGTGAAGGAGCACTGTGAAGGAGCACAGTGTAGGAGCACAGTGAAGGAGCGCAGTGTTGGAGCATAGTGAAGGAGCGCAGTGTAGGAGCACTGTGAAGGAGCACTGTGAAGGAGCGCAGTGTAGGAGCACTGTGAAGGAGCACTGTGAAGGAGCGCAGTGAAGGAGTGCATTGAAGAAGCAGAATAAAGGAGCGCAGTGTAGGAGCACTGTGAAGGAGAACTGAGAAGGAGCGCAGAGAAGGAGTGCAGTGAAGGAGCACAGTGAGTGAGCACAGTGTAGGAGCACTGTGTAGGAGCACTGAGAAGGAGCACTGTGAAGGAGCACTGTGAAGGAGCGTAGTGAAGTTTTGCAGTGAAGGAGCACAGTGATGCAGCACAGTGTAGGAGCATTGTGAAGGAGCATTGAGAAGGAGCGCAGTGAAGGAGCGCAATGAACGTGCACTATGTAGGATCGTTTTGAAGGAGCACTGTGAAGGAGCACAGTGAAGGAACACAGTGAAGGAGCACAGTGAAGGAGTGCAGTGTAGCAGCACTGTGAAGGAGTGCAGTGAAGGAGCACTGTGTAGGAGCACGGCGAAGGAGCATAGTGAAGGAGTGCAATGATGGAGTGCAGTGTAGGAGCACAGTGAAGGATCGCAGTGAAGGAGCACAGTGAAGGAGCGCAGTGAAGGAGTGCAGCGTAGGAGCACAGTGAAGGAGCGCAGTGAAGAATCACTGGTAGGAATGCTGTGAAGGTGCATTGTGTAAGAGCACTGTGAAGGAGCACAGTGAAGGTGCACAGTGAAGGAGCACTGTGAAGGAGCACAGTGAAGGTGCACAGTGAAGGAGCACTGTGAAGGAGCACAGTGAAGGTGCATTGTGTAAGAGCACTGTGAAGGAGCACAGTGAAGGTGCACAGTGAAGGAGCACTGTGAAGGAGCACAGTGAAAGAGCGCAGTGAAGGAGCACAATGAATAAGCACTGTGAAGGAGAACTGGGAAGCAGTGCTGTGAAGGAGCACTGTGAAGGAGCACAGTAAAGGGGCACAGTGAGAGAGCAAAGTGAAGTAGCGCAGTGAAGGATTACTGTGTAGGAACACAGTGATGGAGCACAGTGAAGGAGCACAGTGAAGGAGCACAGTAAAGGAGTGCAGTGTAGCAGCACTGTGAAGGAGCGCATTTAAGGAGCACTGTGAAGGAGCACGGAGAAGGAGCACAGTAAAGGAGCGCAATGAAGGAGTGCAGTGAAGGAGCACTGTGAAGGAGCACAGTGATGGAGCACAGTGAAGGAGGACAGTGAAGGAGCGCAGTGAATGAGCACAGTAAAGATCGCAGTGAAGGAGCACATTGAAAGAGTGCAGTGAAGGAGTGCAGTGTAGGAGCACTGTGATGGAGCGCAGTGAAGGAGCGCAGCGAAGGAGCGTTGTGAAGGAGCACAGCAATGGAGCTTTGAAAAGAAGAACAGTGAAGGAGCAGAGTGTAGGAGCGCAGTGAAGGAACGTAGTGAAGGAGGACAGTGAAGGAGCACATTGTAGGAGCACTGTCAAGGAGCACTGAGAAGGAGTGCAGTAAAGGAGCGCAATGAAGGTGCACTGTGTAGGATCGCTTTGAAGGAGCACAGTGAAGGAGCACTGTGAAGGAGCACAGTGTAGGAGCAACGTGAAGGAGCACAGTGAAGGAGCACAGTGAAGGAGTGCAGTGAAGGAGCGCAGTGAAGGAGCGCAGTGAAGGAGCGCAGTGAAGGAGCGCAGTGAAGGAGCACTGTGTAGGAACACAGTGACGGAGCACAGTGAAGGAGCACAGTGAAGGAGCACAGTGAAGGTGCACAGTGAAGGAGCTCTGTGAAGGAGCACTGTGAAAGAGCACTGTGAAGGAGCACAGTGAAGGAGCGCAGTGAAGGAGCATTGAAAAAGAGCACAGTGAAGGAGCGCAGTGTAGGAGCGCAGTGTAAGATCACTGAAAGGAGCGCAGCGAAGGAGCGTTGTGATGGAGCACAGCGAAGGAGCTTTGAAAAGAAGAACAGTGAAGGAGCAGAGTGTAGGAGCGCAGTGAAGGAATGTAGTGAAGGAGGACAGTGAAGGAGCACATTGTAGGAGCACTGTGAAGGAGCACTGAGAAGGAGTGCAGTAAAGGAGCGCAATGAAGGTGCACTGTGTAGGATCGCTTTGAAGGAGCACAGTGAAGGCGCACAGTGAAGGAGCACAGTGTAGGAGCAATGTGATGGAGCAGTGAAGGAGCACAGTGAAGGAGCGCAGTGAAGGAGCGCAGTGAAGGAATGCAGTGAAGGAGCACAGTGATGGAGCAGAGTGAAGGAGTGCAGTGAAGAAGCACTGTGTAGGAAGGCTGTGAAGGTGCACTGTATAGGAGCAGTGTGAAGGAGTGCAGTGTAGCAGCATTGTGAAGGAGCACTGTGAAGGAGCACAGTGAATGAGCAACAGTGAAGGAGAGCAGTGAAGGAGTGCAGTGTAGCAGCATTGTGAAGGAGCGCAGTGAAGGAGCACAGTGAATGAGCAACAGTGAAGGAGAGCAGTTAAGGAGCGCAGTGAAGGAGCACAGTGATGGAGCACAGTGAAGGAGCGCAGTGAAGAAGCATTGTGTAGGAATGCTGTGAAGGTAAACTGTGTAGGAGCACTGTGAAGGAGCGCAGTGAAGGAGCGCAGTGAAGGAGCACAGTGAGAGAGCATGGTGAAGTAGCGCAGTGAAGGAGTGCAGTGTAGCATCACTGTGAAGAAGCGCAGTGAAGGAGCACTGTGAAGAAGCACGGTGAAGGAGCACAGTGAAGGTGTGCAATGAAGGAGTGCAGTGTAGGAGCACAGTGAAGGAGCACATTGAAGGAGCACAGTGAAGGAGCACAGTGAAGGAGCGCAGTGAAGGAGTGCAGTGAAGAAGCATTGTGTAGGACGCTGTGAAGGAGCACTGTGTAGGAACACTGTGATGGAGCACAGTGAAGGTGCACAGTGAAGGAGCACTGTGAAGGGGCACTGTGAAGGAGCACGATGAAGGAGCGCAGTGTAGGAGTGCAGTGAAGGAGCACAGTGAAGGAGCACAGTGAAGGAGGGCACTGAAGAAGCATTGTGTAGGACACTGTGAAGGAGCACTGTGTTGGAACACTGTGATGGAGCACAGTGAAGATGCACAGTGAATGAGCACTGTGAAGGAGCACTGTGAAGGAGCACAGTGAAGGAGCACAGTGAATGAGCATTGAAAAGGAGCACAGTGAAGGAGCGGTACAGTGAAGTAGCGCAATGAAGGAGTGCAGTGTAGCAGCACTGTGAAGGAGCACAGTGAAGGAGCACTGTGAAGGAGCACGGTGAAGGAGCGCAGTGAAGGAGTGCAATGAAGGAGCACAGTGAAGGAGCACATTGAAGGAGCACAGTGAAGGAGCACATTGAAGGAGCGCGGTGAAGGAGTGCAGTGAAGGAGTGCACTGAAGAAGCATTGTGTAGGAGCACTGTGAAGGAGCACTGTGTGGGAACACTGTGAAGGAGCACAGTGAAGGTGCACAGTGAAGGAGCACTGTGAAGGAGCACTGTGAAGGAGCACTGTGAAGGAGCACTGTGAAGGAGCATTGAAAAGGAGCACAGTGAAGGAGCGCAGTGTTGGAGCGCTGTGAAGGAGCACGATGATGGAGCGCAGTGTAGGAGTGCAGTGTAGGAGAACAGTGAAGGAGCACAGTTAAGGCGCGCAGTGAAGGAGTGCAGTGAAGGAGTGCAGTGAAGGAGCACAGTGAAGGAGCACAGTGAAGGAGGGCACTGAAGAAGCATTGTGTAGGACACTGTGTAGGAGCACTGTGTAGGAACACTGTGATGGAGCACAGTGAAGGTGCACAGTGAAGGAGCACTGTGAAGGGCTTGTGAAGGAGCACAGTGAAGGAGCACAGTGAAGGGGTGCAGTGTAGCAGCACTGTGAAGGAGCACAGTGAAGGAGCACTGTGAAGGAGCACGGTGAAGGAGCACAGTGAAGGAGTGCAATGAAGGAGTGCAGTATAGGAACACAGTGAAGGAGCACATTGAAGGAGTGCAGTAAAGAGCACTGTGAAGGAGCGCAGCGAAGGAGTGTTGTGAAGGAGCAGCGTGAAGGAGCATTGAAAAGGAGAAAGGTGAAGGAGCGCAGTGTAGGAGCGCAGTGAATGAGCGCGTTGAAGGACGACAGTGAAGGAGCACTGAGAAGGAGTGCAGTAATGGAGAGCAATGAAGGTGCACTGTGTAGGATCGCTTTGAAGGAGGACTGTGAAGGAGCACAGTGAAGGAGCACAGTGAATAAGCACTGTGAAGGAGCACTGTGAAGGAGCACAGTAAATGAGCGCAGTGTTGGAGCAGAGTGAAGGAGTGCAATGTAGGAGCACTGTGAAGGAGCGCAGTGAAGGAGCGCTGTGAAGGAGCACTGTGAAGGAGCATTGAAAAGGAGCACAGTGTAGGAGCGCAGTGTAGGAGCACTGTGAAGGAGCGCAGTGAAGGTACACAGTGAGAGAGCACGGCGAAGTAGCTCAGTGAAGGAGTACTGTGTAGGAACACAGTGAAGGAGCACAGTGAAGGAGCATGTGAAGGAGCGCAGTGAAGGAGCACAGTGAAGGAGCCCAGTGAAGGAGTGCAGTGTAGCAGCACTGTGAAGGAGCGCAGTGAAGGAGCACTGTGTAGGAGCGCAGTGAAGGAGCACAGTGAAGGAGCGCAGTGAAGGAGCGCAGTGTAGGAGCACAGTGAAGGAGCACAGTGAAGGAGCGCAGTGTAGGAGCACAGTGAAGGAGCACAGTGAAGGAGCACAGTGAAGGAGCACAGTGAAGGAACACAGTGAAGGAGCACTGTGAAGGAGCACTGTGAAGGAGCACTGTGAAGGAGCACTGTGAAGGAGCACTGTGAAGGAGCACTGTGAAGGAGCACCGTGAAGGAGCACAATTAATGAGCACTGTGAAGGAGAACTGTGAAGCAGTGCTGTGAAGGAGCACAGTAAAGGAGCGCAGTGAAGGAGCACAGTGAAGGAGTGCAGTGTAGGAGCACTGTGAAGGAGCGCAGTGATGGAGCGCTGTGAAGGAGCACAGTGAAGGAGCATTGAAAAGGAGCACAGTGGAGGAACGCTGTGTAGGAGCACAATGAAGGAGCGCAGTGAAGGAGCACAGTGAGAGAGCACAGTGAAATAGCGCAGTGACGGAGTACTGTGTAGGAACACAATGACGGAGCACAGTGAAGGAGCACAGTGAAGGAGTGCAGTGTAGCATCACTGTGAAGAAGCGCAGTGAAGGAGCACTGTGAAGAAGCACGGTGAAGGAGCACAGTGAAGGTGTGCAATGAAGGAGTGCAGTGTAGGAGCACAGTGAAGGAGCACATTGAAGGAGCACAGTGAAGGAGCACAGTGAAGGAGCGCAGTGAAGGAGTGCAGTGAAGAAGCATTGTGTAGGACGCTGTGAAGGAGCACTGTGTAGGAACACTGTGATGGAGCACAGTGAAGGTGCACAGTGAAGGAGCACTGTGAAGGGGCACTGTGAAGGAGCACGATGAAGGAGCGCAGTGTAGGAGTGCAGTGAAGGAGCACAGTGAAGGAGCACAGTGAAGGAGGGCACTGAAGAAGCATTGTGTAGGACACTGTGAAGGAGCACTGTGTTGGAACACTGTGATGGAGCACAGTGAAGATGCACAGTGAATGAGCACTGTGAAGGAGCACTGTGAAGGAGCACAGTGAAGGAGCACAGTGAATGAGCATTGAAAAGGAGCACAGTGAAGGAGCGGTACAGTGAAGTAGCGCAATGAAGGAGTGCAGTGTAGCAGCACTGTGAAGGAGCACAGTGAAGGAGCACTGTGAAGGAGCACGGTGAAGGAGCGCAGTGAAGGAGTGCAATGAAGGAGCACAGTGAAGGAGCACATTGAAGGAGCACAGTGAAGGAGCACATTGAAGGAGCGCGGTGAAGGAGTGCAGTGAAGGAGTGCACTGAAGAAGCATTGTGTAGGAGCACTGTGAAGGAGCACTGTGTGGGAACACTGTGAAGGAGCACAGTGAAGGTGCACAGTGAAGGAGCACTGTGAAGGAGCACTGTGAAGGAGCACTGTGAAGGAGCACTGTGAAGGAGCATTGAAAAGGAGCACAGTGAAGGAGCGCAGTGTTGGAGCGCTGTGAAGGAGCACGATGATGGAGCGCAGTGTAGGAGTGCAGTGTAGGAGAACAGTGAAGGAGCACAGTTAAGGCGCGCAGTGAAGGAGTGCAGTGAAGGAGTGCAGTGAAGGAGCACAGTGAAGGAGCACAGTGAAGGAGGGCACTGAAGAAGCATTGTGTAGGACACTGTGTAGGAGCACTGTGTAGGAACACTGTGATGGAGCACAGTGAAGGTGCACAGTGAAGGAGCACTGTGAAGGGCTTGTGAAGGAGCACAGTGAAGGAGCACAGTGAAGGGGTGCAGTGTAGCAGCACTGTGAAGGAGCACAGTGAAGGAGCACTGTGAAGGAGCACGGTGAAGGAGCACAGTGAAGGAGTGCAATGAAGGAGTGCAGTATAGGAACACAGTGAAGGAGCACATTGAAGGAGTGCAGTAAAGAGCACTGTGAAGGAGCGCAGCGAAGGAGTGTTGTGAAGGAGCAGCGTGAAGGAGCATTGAAAAGGAGAAAGGTGAAGGAGCGCAGTGTAGGAGCGCAGTGAATGAGCGCGTTGAAGGACGACAGTGAAGGAGCACTGAGAAGGAGTGCAGTAATGGAGAGCAATGAAGGTGCACTGTGTAGGATCGCTTTGAAGGAGGACTGTGAAGGAGCACAGTGAAGGAGCACAGTGAATAAGCACTGTGAAGGAGCACTGTGAAGGAGCACAGTAAATGAGCGCAGTGTTGGAGCAGAGTGAAGGAGTGCAATGTAGGAGCACTGTGAAGGAGCGCAGTGAAGGAGCGCTGTGAAGGAGCACTGTGAAGGAGCATTGAAAAGGAGCACAGTGTAGGAGCGCAGTGTAGGAGCACTGTGAAGGAGCGCAGTGAAGGTACACAGTGAGAGAGCATGGCGAAGTAGCTCAGTGATGGAGTACTGTGTAGGAACACAGTGAAGGAGCACAGTGAAGGAGCATGTGAAGGAGCG
This sequence comes from Isurus oxyrinchus, assembly GCA_026770705.1. NCBI lineage: Eukaryota > Metazoa > Chordata > Chondrichthyes > Lamniformes > Lamnidae > Isurus > Isurus oxyrinchus. The sequence continues at coordinate 60,941,642 of JANJGN010000012.1, read as the reverse complement.
CAGTGAAGGAGCACAGTGAAGGAGCCCAGTGAAGGAGTGCAGTGTAGCAGCACTGTGAAGGAGCGCAGTGAAGGAGCACTGTGTAGGAGCGCAGTGAAGGAGCACAGTGAAGGAGCGCAGTGAAGGAGCGCAGTGTAGGAGCACAGTGAAGGAGCACAGTGAAGGAGTGCAGTGTAGGAGCACAGTGAAGGAGCACAGTGAAGGAGCACAGTGAAGGAGCACAGTGAAGGAGCACAGTGAAGGAACACAGTGAAGGAGCACTGTGAAGGAGCACTGTGAAGGAGCACTGTGAAGGAGCACTGTGAAGGAGCACTGTGAAGGAGCACTGTGAAGGAGCACCGTGAAGGAGCACAATTAATGAGCACTGTGAAGGAGAACTGTGAAGCAGTGCTGTGAAGGAGCACAGTAAAGGAGCGCAGTGAAGGAGCACAGTGAAGGAGTGCAGTGTAGGAGCACTGTGAAGGAGCGCAGTGATGGAGCGCTGTGAAGGAGCACAGTGAAGGAGCATTGAAAAGGAGCACAGTGGAGGAACGCTGTGTAGGAGCACAATGAAGGAGCGCAGTGAAGGAGCACAGTGAGAGAGCACAGTGAAATAGCGCAGTGACGGAGTACTGTGTAGGAACACAATGACGGAGCACAGTGAAGGAGCACAGTGAAGGAGTGCAGTGTAGCATCACTGTGAAGAAGCGCAGTGAAGGAGCACTGTGAAGAAGCACGGTGAAGGAGCACAGTGAAGGTGTGCAATGAAGGAGTGCAGTGTAGGAGCACAGTGAAGGAGCACATTGAAGGAGCACAGTGAAGGAGCACAGTGAAGGAGCGCAGTGAAGGAGTGCAGTGAAGAAGCATTGTGTAGGACGCTGTGAAGGAGCACTGTGTAGGAACACTGTGATGGAGCACAGTGAAGGTGCACAGTGAAGGAGCACTGTGAAGGGGCACTGTGAAGGAGCACGATGAAGGAGCGCAGTGTAGGAGTGCAGTGAAGGAGCACAGTGAAGGAGCACAGTGAAGGAGGGCACTGAAGAAGCATTGTGTAGGACACTGTGAAGGAGCACTGTGTTGGAACACTGTGATGGAGCACAGTGAAGATGCACAGTGAATGAGCACTGTGAAGGAGCACTGTGAAGGAGCACAGTGAAGGAGCACAGTGAATGAGCATTGAAAAGGAGCACAGTGAAGGAGCGGTACAGTGAAGTAGCGCAATGAAGGAGTGCAGTGTAGCAGCACTGTGAAGGAGCACAGTGAAGGAGCACTGTGAAGGAGCACGGTGAAGGAGCGCAGTGAAGGAGTGCAATGAAGGAGCACAGTGAAGGAGCACATTGAAGGAGCACAGTGAAGGAGCACATTGAAGGAGCGCGGTGAAGGAGTGCAGTGAAGGAGTGCACTGAAGAAGCATTGTGTAGGAGCACTGTGAAGGAGCACTGTGTGGGAACACTGTGAAGGAGCACAGTGAAGGTGCACAGTGAAGGAGCACTGTGAAGGAGTGCAGTGTAGCAGCACTGTGACGGAGCGCATTGAAGGAGCACTGTGAAGGAGCACGGTGAAGGAGCACAGTAAAGGAGTGCAATGAAGGAGTGCAGTGCAGGAGCACAGTGAAGGAAACAGTGAAGGAGCACAGTGAAGGTGCGCAGTGAATGAGCAAAGTGAAGGAGCACTGTGTAGGAATGCTGTGAAGGAGCACAGTGAAGGTGAGCAGTGAAGGAGACAGTGTAGGAGTGGTGTCAAGAGGCACTGCGTAGGAACGCTGTGATGCAGCACCGTGAAGGAGCTCATTGAAGAGGCACTGTGAAGGAGTGCAGTGTAGGAATTCAGTGAAGGAGCACTGTGAAGGAGCACTGTGTAGGAACGTTGTGAACGAGTACAGTGAAGGAATGCATTGGAGGAGCGCCTTGAAAGAGCGCAGTGAAGGAGCACTGTGAAGGAATGCAATGTAGGAGCGCAGTGTGGTTGCACTTTGTAGGATCGCTGCGAAGGTGCGCAGTGAAGGAGTGCAGTGAAGGAGTGCAGTGAAGGAGCACAGTGATGGAGCACAGTGAAGGAGAGCACTGAAGAAGCATTGTGTAGGACACTGTGAAGGAGCACTGTGTAGGAACACTGTGAAGGAGCACTGTGAAGGAGCATTGAAAAGGAGCACAGTGAAGGAGCACAGTGAATGAGCACAGTGTAAGATCACTGAAAGGAGCGCAGCGAAGGAGCGTTGTGAAGGAGCACAGCGAAGGAGCATTGAAAAGAAGAACAGTGAAGGAGCACAGTGTAGGAGCGCAGTGAAGGAATGCAGTGAAGAAGGACAGTGAAGGAGCACATTGTAGGATCACTGTGAAGGAGCACTGAGAAGGAGTGCAGTAAAGGAGCGCAATGAAGGTGCACTGTGTAGGAACGCTTTGAAGGAGCACTGTGAAGGTGCACGGTGAAGGAGCACAGTGAAGGAGCGCAGTGAAGGAGCGCAGTGAAGGAATGCAGTGAAGGAGCGCAGTGAAGGAATGCAGTGAAGGAGCACAGTGATGGAGCACAGTGAAGGAGTGCAGTGAAGAAGCACTGTGTAGGAATGCTGTGAAGGTGCACTGTGTAGGAGCAGTGTGAAGGAGAACGGTGAAGGTGCACAGTGAAGGAGCACTGTGAAGGAGCACTGTGAAGGAGCGCAGTGAAGGAGTACTGTGTAGGAACACAGTGACGGAGCGCAGTGAAGGAGCACAGTGAAAAAGCACAGTGAAGGAGCACAGTGTAGCAGCAGTGTGAAGGAGCACAGTGAAGGAGCGCAGTGAAGGTGAGCAGTGAAGGAGTGCATTGAAGGAGCACAGTGATGGAGCACAGTGAAGGAGCGCAGTGAAGTTGCATTGTGTAGGAATGCTGTGAAGGAGCACTGTGTAGGAGCACTGTGAAGGAGCACAGTGAAGGAGCACTGTGAAGGAGCACAGTGAGACGGTACAGTGAAGTAGCGCAATGAAGGAGTGCAGTGTAGCAGCACTGTGAAGTAGCACAGTGAAGGAGCGCTGTGAAGGAGCACGGTGAAGGAGCACAGTGAAGGAGTGCAATGAAGGAGTGCAGTGTAGGAGTGCAGTGTAGGAGTTCAGTGAAGGAGCACAGTTAAGGAGTGCATTGAAGGAGTGCAGTGAAGGAGTGCAGTGAAGGAGCACAGTGAAGGAGCACAGTGAATGAGCATTGAAAAGGAGCACAGTGAAGGTGTGCACTGTAGGAGCGCATTGAAGGAGCACAGTGAATGAGCACAGTGAAGGAGTGCAGTGTAGGAGCGCAGTGAAGGAATGCAGTGAAGGAGCACAGTGATGGAGCACAGTGAAGGAGTGCAGTGAAGAAGCACTGTGAAGGAGCGCAGTGAAGGAGCACAGTGAGACGGTACGGTGAAGTAGCGCAGTGAAGGAGAGCAGTGTAGCAGCACTGTGAAGGAGCACAGTGAAGGAGTGCAGTGAAGAAGCACTCTGTAGGAATGCTGTGAAGGTGCACTGTGTAGGAGCAGTATGAAGGAGAACAGTGAAGGTGCACAGTGAAGGAGCACTGTGAAGGAGCACTGTGAAGGAGCGCAGTGAAGGAGTACAGTGTAGGAACACAGTGACGGAGCGCAGTGAAGGAGCACAGTGAAAAAGCACAGTGAAGGAGCACAGTGTAGCATCACTGTGAAGGAGCTTAGTGAAGAGCACAGTGAAGGAGCGCAGTGAAGGTGAGCAGTGAAGGAGTGCATTGAAGGAGCACAGTGAGGAGCACAGTGAAGGAGCGCAGTGAAGAGGCATTGTGTAGGAATGCAGTGAAGGTGCACTGAGTAGGAGCACTGTGAAGGAGCACAGTGAAGGAGCACTGTGAAGGAGCACTGTGAAGGAGCGCAGTGAAGGAGCACAGTGAGACGGTACGGGGAAGTAGCGCAGTGAAGGAGAGCAGTGTAGCAGCACTGTGAAGGAGCACGATGAAGGAGCGCAGTGTAGGAGTGCAGTGTAGGAGTACAGTGAAGGAGCACAGTTAAGGAGCGCAGTGAAGGAGTGCAGTGAAGGAGTGCAGTGAAGGAGCACAGTGAAGGAGCACAGTGAAGGAGGGCACTGAAGAAGCATTGTGTAGGACACTGTGAAGGAGCACTGTGTAGGAACACTGTGATGGAGCACAGTGAAGGTGCTCAGGGAGGGAGCACTGTGAAGGAGCGCAGTGAAGGAGCACTGTGTAGGAACACAGTGACAGAGCACAGTGAAGGAGCACTGTGAAGGAGCACAGTGAATTAGTGCAGTGTAGCAGCACTGTGAAGGAGGGCAGTGAAGGAGCACATTGAAGGAGCGCAGAGAAGGCGTGCATTGTAGGAGCACAGTGAAGGAGCACAGTGAAGGAGCACAGTGAACGAGCACAGTGAAGGAGCACAGTGAAGGAGTGCAGTGAAGGAGTGCAGTGTAGAACACTGTGATGGAGCGCAGTGAAGGAGTGCAGTGAAGGAGCACTGTGAAAGAGCGCAGTGAGGGAGTTCAGTGAAGGAGCATGGTGTAGGTGCACTGTGACGGAGCGATGTGAAGGTGCACTGTGTAGGAGCATTGTGTAGGAGCGCTATGTAGTAACACTGTGAAGGAGCACAGTGAAGGCCCGCTTTGTGGGAACACTGTGAAGGAGCACAGTGAAGGAGCACAGTTAAGGAGCGCAGTGAAGGAGCACAGTGAAGGAGCACAGTGAAAGAGCACTGTGTAGGAATGCTGTGAAGGAACACAGTAAAGGAGCACAGTGAAGGAGCTCAGTGATGGAGCGCCGTGAAGGAGCACAGTGTAGGAGTGGTGTCAAGGAGCACTGCGTAGGAGCGCTGTGATGCAGCACAGTGAAGGAGCTCATTGAAGAGGCACTGTGAAGGAGTGCAGTGTAGGAGTACTGTGAAGGAGTGCAGTGTAGGAATTCTTTGAAGGAGCACTGTGAAGGAGCACTGTGCAGGAACGTTGTGAAGGAGCACAGTGAAGGAATGCATTGAAGGAGCGCTGTGAAGGAGCGCAGTGAAGGTGCACTGTGAAGGAATGCAATGTAGGAGGGCAGTGTTGGTGCACTTTGTAGGATCGCTGTGAAGGAGCACAGTGAAGGAGCACAGTGAAGGAGAGCACTGACGAAGCATTGTGTAGGAACACTGCGAAGGAGCACTGTGTAGGAACAATGTGAAGGAGCACAGTGAAGGTGTACAGTGAAGGAGCACTGTGAAGGAGCACTGTGAAGGAGCACAGTGAAAGAGCGCAGTGAAGGAGCATTGTAGAGGAGCACAGTGAAGGAGCTCATTGGAGAGGCACTGTGAAGGAGTGCAGTGTAGGAGTACTGTGAAGGAGTGCAGTGTAGGAATTCTTTGAAGGAGCACAGTGAAGGAGCACTGTGAAGGAGCACTGTGCAGGAACGTTGTGAAGGAGCACAGTGAAGGAATGCATTGAAGGAGCGCAGTGAAGATGCACTGTGAAGGAATGCAGTGTAGGAGGGCAGTGTTGGTGCACTTTGTAGGATCGCTGTGAAGGAGCACAGTGAAGGAGTGCAGTGAAGGAGCACAGTGTAAGAGCACTGTGAAGGAGCGCAGTGTAGGAGCGCAGTGAAGGAGCACAGTGAAGGAGCACAGTGTAAGAGCACTGTGAAGGAGCGCAGTGTAGGAGCGCTGTGAAGGAGTGTTGTGAAGGAGCACAGTGAAGGAGCATTGAACAGGAGAACAGTGAAGAAGCGCAGTGTAGGAGTGCAGTGAATGAGCGCAGTGAGGGAGGACAGTGAAGGAGCACAGTGTAGGAGCACTTTGAAGGAGCACTGAGAAGGAGTGCAGTAATGGAGCGCAATGAAGGTGCACTGTGTAGGATGGATTTTGAGGAGCACTGTGATGGCGCACAGTGAAGGAGCACAGTGTAGGAGCACTTTGAAGGAGCACAGTCATGGAGCACAGTGAAGGAGCGCAGTGAAGAAGCATTGTGTAGGAATGCTGTGAAGCTGCACTGTGTAGGAGCACTGTGAAGGAGCACAGTGAAGGTGCACAGTGAAGGAGCACAGTGAATAAGCACTGTGAAGGAGCACTGTGAAGCAGTTCTGTGAAGGAGCACTGTGAAGGAGCACAGTAAAGGAGCACAGTAAAGGAGTGCAGTGAAGGAGCACAGTGAAGGAGTGCAGTTTAGGAGCACTGTGAAGGAGCGCAGTGAAGGAGCGCTGTGAAGGAGCACAGTGAAGGAGCATTGAAAAGGAGCACAGTGAAGGAGCACAGTGTAGGAGCACAGTGAAGGATCGCAGTGAAGGAGCACAGGGAGGGAGCACTGTGAAGGAGCGCAGTGAAGGAGCACTGTGTAGGAACACAGTGACGGAGCACAGTGAAGGAGAACTGTGAAGGAGCACAGTGAATAAGTGCAGTGTAGCAGCACTGTGAAGGAGGGCAGTGAAGGAGCACAGTGAGATGGTATGGGGAAGTAGCGCAGTGAAGGAGAGCAGTGTAGCAGCACTGTGAAGGAGCACGATGAAGGAGCGCAGTGTAGGAGTGCAGTGTAGGAGTACAGTGAAGGAGCACAGTTAAGGAGCGCAGTGAAGGAGCACAGTGAAGGAGGGCACTGAAGAAGCATTGTGTAGGATACTGTGAAGGAGCACTGTGTAGGAACACTGTGATGGAGCACAGTGAAGGTGCACAGTGAAGGAGCACTGTGAAGGAACACTGTGAAGGAGTACAGTGAAGGAGCACAGTGTATGAGCATTGAAAAGGAGCACAGTGAAGTTGTGCAGTGTAGGAGCGCATTGAAGGAGCACAGTGAATGAGCACAGTGTAAGATCACTGAAAGGAGCACAGTGAAGGAGCGCAGTGTAGGAGCGCAGTGTAAGATCACTGAAAGGAGCACAGCGAAGGAGCGTTGTGAAGGAGCACAGCGAAGGAGCATTGAAAAGAAGAACAGTGAAGGAGCACAGTGTAGGAGCGCAGTGAAGGAACGCAGTGAAGAAGGACAGTGAAGGAGCACATTGTAGGAGCACTGTGAAGGAGCACTGAGAAGGAGTGCAGTAAAGGAGCGCAATGAAGGTGCACTGTGTAGGAACGCTTTTAAGGAGCACTGTGAAGGTGCACAGTGAAGGAGCACAGTGTAGGAGCACAGTGATGGAGCACAGTGAAGGAGCACAGTGAAGGAGCGCAGTGAAGGAGCACAGTGAAGGAGCACAGTGATGGAGCACAGTGTAGGAGCACAGTGAAGGAGCACAGTGAAGGAGCGCAGTGAAGGAGCGCAGTGAAGGAATGCAGTGAAGCTGCACAGTGAAGGAGCACAGTGAAGGAGTGCAGTGAAGAAGCACTGTGTAGGAATGCTGTGAAGGTGCACTGTGTAGGAGCAGTGTGAAGGAGAACAGTGAAGGTGCACAGTGAAAGAGCACTGTGAAGGAGCACTGTGAAGGAGCTCAGTGAAGGAGCACAGTGATGGAGAACTGTGAAGGAGCACTGTGAAGGAGCGCAGTGAAGGAGCACAGTGATGGAGCACAGTGTAGCAGCACTGTGAAGGAGCGCAGTGAAGGAGCACAGTGATGGAGCACAGTGATGGAGCACAGCGAAGGAGAGCACTGTGATGGAGCACAGCGAAGGAGAGCACTGTGAAGGAGCTTAGTGAAGGAGAACAGTGAAGGAGCGCCATGAAGGAGAGCAGTGAAGGAGCACAGTGATGGAGCACAGTGATGGAGCACAGTGATGGAGCACAGCGAAGGAGAGCACTGTGATGGAGCACAGCGAAGGAGAGCACTGTGAAGGAGCTTAGTGAAGGAGAACAGTGAAGGAGCGCCATGAAGGAGAGCAGTGACGGAGCACAGTGATGGAGCACAGTGAAGGATCTCAGTGAAGAGGCATTGTGTAGGAATGTTGTGAAGGTGCACTGTGTAGGAGCACTGTGAATGAGCACAGTGATGGAGAACTGTGAAGGAACACTGTGAAGGTGCGCAGTGAAGGAGCACTGTGAAGGAGCGCAGTGAAGGAGCACAGTGATGGAGCACAGCGAAGGAGAGCACTGAAGAAGCATTGTGTAGGAGCACTGTGAAGGAGCACGGTGTAGGAACACTGTGAAGGAGCACAGTGAAGGTGCAAAGAGAAGGAGCACTGTGAAGGAGCACTGTGAATGTGCACAGTGAAGGAGCGCTGTGAAGGAGCATTGAAAAGGAGCACAGTGAAGGAGCGCAGTGTTGGAGCGCAGTGAAGGAACACAGTGAAGGAGTGCAGTAAAGAGCACTCTGAAGGAGCGCAGTGAAGGAGTGTTGTGAAGGAGCACAGTGAAGGAGCATTGAACAGGAGAACAGTGAAGAAGCGCAGTGTAGGAGTGCAGTGAATGAGCGCAGTGAGAGAGGACAGTGAAGGAGCGCTGTGAAGGAGCACAGTGAAGGAGCATTGAAAAGGAGCACAGTGAAGGAGCGCAGTGTAGGAGCACAGTGAAGGAGCGCAGTGTAGGAGCACAGTGAAGGATCGCAGTGAAGGAGCTCAGGGAGGGAGCACTGTGAAGGAGCGCAGTGAAGGAGTACTGTGTAGGAACACAGTGACAGAGCACAGTGAAGGAGCACAGTGAAGGAGCACAGTGAATTAGTGCAGTGTAGCAGCACTGTGAAGGAGGGCAGTGAAGGAGCACATTGAAGGAGCGCAGAGAAGGCGTGCAGTGTAGGAGCACAATGAAGGAGCGCAGTGAACGAGCACAGTGAAGGAGCGCAGTGAAGGAGCACAGTGAAGGAGTGCAGTGAAGGAGTGCAGTGTAGGAGCACTGTGATGGAGCGCAGTGAAGGATTGCAGTGAAGGAGCACTGTGAAAGAGCGCAGTGAGGGAGTTCAGTGAAGGAGCACGGTGTAGGTGCACTGTGACGGAGCGATGTGAAGGTGCACTGTGTAGGAGCGCTATGTAGTAACACTGTGAAGGAGCACAGTGAAGGCCCGCTTTGTAGGAACGCTGTGAAGGAGCACAGTGAAGGAGCACAGTTAAGGAGCGCAGTGAAGGAGCGCAGTGAAGGAGCACAGTGAAGGAGCACTGTGTAGGAATGCTGTGAAGGAACACAGTAAAGGAGCACAGTGAAGGAGCTCAGTGATGGAGCGCCGTGAAGGAGCACAGTGTAGGAGTGGTGTCAAGGAGCACTGCGTAGGAGCGCTGTGATGCAGCACAGTGAAGGAGCTCATTGGAGAGGCACTGTGAAGGAGTGCAGTGTAGGAGTACTGTGAAGGAGTGCAGTGTAGGAATTCTTTGAAGGAGCACAGTGAAGGAGCACTGTGAAGGAGCACTGTGCAGGAACGTTGTGAAGGAGCACAGTGAAGGAATGCATTGAAGGAGCGCAGTGAAGATGCACTGTGAAGGAATGCAGTGTAGGAGGGCAGTGTTGGTGCACTTTGTAGGATCGCTGTGAAGGAGCACAGTGAAGGAGTGCAGTGAAGGAGCACAGTGTAGGAGCGCAGTGAAGGAGCACAGTGAAGGAGCACAGTGTAAGAGCACTGTGAAGGAGCGCAGTGTAGGAGCGCAGTGAAGGAGCACAGTGAAGGAGCACAGTGTAAGAGCACTGTGAAGGAGCGCAGTGTAGGAGCGCTGTGAAGGAGTGTTGTGAAGGAGCACAGTGAAGGAGCATTGAACAGGAGAACAGTGAAGAAGCGCAGTGTAGGAGTGCAGTGAATGAGCGCAGTGAGGGAGGACAGTGAAGGAGCACAGTGTAGGAGCACTTTGAAGGAGCACTGAGAAGGAGTGCAGTAATGGAGCGCAATGAAGGTGCACTGTGTAGGATGGATTTTGAGGAGCACTGTGATGGCGCACAGTGAAGGAGCACAGTGTAGGAGCACTTTGAAGGAGCACAGTGAAGGAGCACAGTGAAGGAGCGCAGTGAAGGAGTGCTTTGAAGCAGGACAGTGAAGGAGCACATTGTAGGAGCACTGTGAAGGAGCACTGAGAAGGAGTGCAATAAAGGATCGCAATGACGGTTCTCTGTGTAGGATCGCTTTGAAGGAGCACTGTGAAGGCACACAGTGAAGGAGCACAGCTTAGGAGCAATGTGAAGGAGCACAGTGAAGGAGCACAGTGAAGGAGCACTGTGAAGGAGCACAGTGAAGGAGCACAGTGAAGGAGCACAGTGAAGGAGCACTGTGAAGGAGCACAGTGAAGGAGCACTGTGTAGGAGCACTGTGAAGGTGCACAGTGAAGGAGCACAGTGAAGGAGTGCAGTGAAGAAGCACTGTGTAGGAATGCAGTGAATTTGCACTGTGTAGGAGCACTGTGAAGGAGCACAGTGAAGGTGCACAGTGAAGGGGCACTGTGAAGGAGCACTGTGAAGGAGTGCAGTGAAGGAGCACAGTGAGAGAGCATGGTGAAGTAGCGCAGTGAAGGCGTACTGTGTAGGAACACAGAGACGGAGCACAGTGAAGGAGCACATTGAATAAGCACAGTGAAGGAGTGCAGTGTAGCAGCACTGTGAAGGAGCACAGTGAAGGAGTACAGTGAAGGAGCGCAGTGAAGGAGCGCAGTGAAGGAGTGCAGTGAAGAAGCACTGTGTAGGAATGCAGTGAATTTGCACTGTGTAGGAGCACTGTGAAGGAGCACAGTGAAGGTGCACAGTGAAGGGGCACTGTGAAGGAGCACTGTGAAGGAGTGCAGTGAAGGAGCACAGTGAGAGAGCATGGTGAAGTAGCGCAGTGAAGGCGTACTGTGTAGGAACACAGAGACGGAGCACAGTGAAGGAGCACATTGAATAAGCACAGTGAAGGAGTGCAGTGTAGCAGCACTGTGAAGGAGCACAGTGAAGGAGTACAGTGAAGGAGCGCAGTGAAGGAGAGCAGTGAAGGAGTGCAGTGAAGGAGCACAGTGATGGAGCACAGTGAAGCAGCGCAGTGAAGAAGCACTGTGTAGGAATGCTGTGAAGGTACACTGTGTAGGAGCACTGTGAAGGAGCACTGTGAAGGAGCGCAGTGAAGGAGCACAGTGAAGGAGCGCAGTGAAGGAGTGCTTTGAAGCAGGACAGTGAAGGAGCACATTGTAGGAGCACTGTGAAGGAGCACTGAGAAGGAGTGCAATAAAGGATCGCAATGACAGTTCTCTGTGTAGGATCGCTTTGAAGGAGCACTGTGAAGGCACACAGTGAAGGAGCACAGCTTAGGAGCAATGTGAAGGAGCACAGTGAAGGAGCACTGTGTAGGAGCACTGTGAAGGAGCACAGTGAAGGAGCACAGTGAAGGAGCGCAGTGAAGGAGCGCAGTGATGGAGTGCAGTGAAGAAGCACTGTGTAGGAATGCTGTGAAGGTGCACTGTGTAGGAGCACTGTGAAGGAGCACAGTGAAGGTGCACAGTGAAGGGGCACTGTGAAGGAGCACTGTGAAGGAGTGCAGTGAAGGAGCACAGTGAAGGAGCACATTGAATAAGCACAGTGAAGGAGTGCAGTGTAGCAGCACTGTGAAGGAGCACAGTGAAGGAGCACAGTGAAGGAGCGCAGTGAAGGAGAGCAGTGAAGGAGTGCAGTGAAGGAGCACAGTGATGGAGCACAGTGAAGGTGCGCAGTGAAGAAGCACTGTGTAGGAATGCTGTGAAGGAGCACTGTGAAGGAGCGCAGTGAAGGAGCACAGTGAGAGAGCACAGTGAAGGAGCGCAGTGAAGGAGCACAGTGAGAGAGCATGGTGAAGCAGAGCAATTAAGGAGTGCAGTGCAACAGCACTGTGAAGGAGAGCAGTGAAGGAGTGCAGTGAAGGAGCACGGTGAATGAGCACAGTGAAGGAGCGCAATGAAGGAGTGCAGTGTAGGATCACAGTGAAGGAGCACAGTGAAGGAACACAGTGAAGGAGCACAGTGAAGGAGCACAGTGATGGAGCACAGTGAAGGAGAGCTCTGAAGAATCTTTGTGTAGGAACACAGTGAAGGAGCGCTGTGTAGGAACACTGTGAAGGAGCACAATGAAGGTGCACAGTGAAGGAGAACTGTGAAGGAGCACTGTGAAGGTGTACAGTGAAGGAGCGCTGTGAAGGAGCATTGAAAAGGAGCACAGTGAAGGAGTGCAGTGTTGGAGCGCAGTGAAGGAGCACAGTGAAGGAGTGCAGTAAAGAGCACTCTGAAGGAGCGCAGCGAAGGAGCATTGTAGAGGAGCACAGTGAAGGAGCGCAGTGAAGGAGCACAGTGAAGGAGCACAGTGTAAGAGCACTGTGAAGGAGCGCAGTGTAGGAGCGCTGTGAAGGAGTGTTGTGAAGGAGCACAGTGAAGGAGCATTGAACAGGAGAACAGTGAAGAAGCGCAGTGTAGGAGTGCAGTGAATGAGCGCAGTGAGAGAGGACAGTGAAGGAGCACAGTTTAGGAGCACTTTGAAGGAGCACTGAGAAGGAGTGCAGTAATGGAGCGCAATGAAGGTGCACTGTGTAGGATGGATTTTGAGGAGCACTGTGATGGCGCACAGTGAAGGAGCACAGTGTAGGAGCACCTTGAAGGAGCACAGTGAAGGAGTGCAGTGAAGAAGCATTGTGTAGGAATGCTGTGAAGCTGCACTGTGTAGGAGCACTGTGAAGGAGCACAGTGAAGGTGCACAGTGAAGGAGCACTGTGAAGGAGCACTGTGAAGGAGCACAGTGAAGGAGCACAGTGAAGGAGCACAGTGAATAAGCACTGTGAAGGAGCACTGTGAAGCAGTTCTGTGAAGGAGCACTGTGAAGGAGCACAGTAAAGGAGTGCAGTGAAGGAGCACAGTGAAGGAGTGCAGTTTAGGAGCACTGTGAAGGAGCGCAGTGAAGGAGCGCTGTGAAGGAGCACAGTGAAGGAGCATTGAAAAGGAGCACAGTGAAGGAGCACAGTGTAGGAGCACAGTAAAGGATCGCAGTGAAGGAGCACAGGGAGGGAGCACTGTGAAGGAGCGCAGTGAAGGAGCACTGTGTAGGAACACAGTGACGGAGCTCAGTGAAGGAGTACTGTGAAGGAGCACAGTGAATAAGTGCAGTGTAGCAGCACTGTGAAGGAGGGCAGTGAAGGAGCACATTGAAGGAGCGCAGAGAAGGCGTGCAGTGTAGGAGCACAGTGAAGGAGCGCAGTGAAGGAGTGCAGTGAAGAAGCACTGTGTAGGAATGCTGTGAAGGTGCACTGTGTAGGAGCACAGTGAAGGAGCACAGTGAAGGTGCACAGTGAAGGGGCACTGTGAAGGAGCACTGTGAAGGAGCGCAGTGAAAGAGCACAGTGAGAGAGCATGGTGAAGTAGCGCAGTGAAGGCGTACTGTGTAGGAACACAGAGACGGAGCACAGTGAAGGAGCACAGTGAATGAGCACAGTGAAGGAGTGCAGTGTAGCAGCACTGTGAAGGAGCACAGTGAAGGAGCACAGTGAAGGAGCGTAGTGAAGGAGAGCAGTGAAGGAGTGCAGTGAAGGAGCACAGTGAAGGAGCACAGTGAAGGAGTGCAGTGAAGGAGCACTGTGTAGGAATGCTGTGAAGGTATACTGTGTAGGAGCAGTGTGAAGGAGCACTGTGAAGGAGCGCAGTGAAGGAGCACAGTGAGAGAGCATGGTGAAGTAGAGCAGTTAAGGCGTGCAGTGCAGCAGCACTGTGAAGGAGAGCAGTGAAGGAGCACTCTGAAGGAGCACGGTGAATGAGCACAGTGAAGGAGCGCAATGAAGGAGTGCAGTGTAGGATCACAGTGAAGGAGCACAGTGAAGGAGCACAGTGAAGGAACACAGTGAAGGAGCACAGTGAAGGAGCACAGTGAAGGTGTACAGTGAAGGAGCGCTGTGAAGGAGCATTGAAAAGGAGCACAGTGAAGGAGCTCAGTGTTGGAGCACAGTGAAGGATCGCAGTGAAGGAGCACCGGGAGGGAGCACTGTGAAGGAGCGCAGTGAAGGAGCACTGTGTAGGAACACAGTGACGGAGCACAGTGAAGGCGCACTGTGAAGGAGCACAGTGAATTAGTGCAGTGTAGCAGCACTGTGAAGGAGGGCAGTGAAGGAGCACATTGAAGGAGTGCAGAGAAGGCGTGCAGTGTAGGAGCACAGTGAAGGAGCGCAGTGAACGAGCACAGTGAAGGAGCGCAGTGAAGGAGTGCAGTGAAGGAGCACTGTGATGGAGCACAGTGAAGGAGTGCAGTGAAGGAGCACTGTGAAAGAGCGCAGTGAGGGAGTTCAGTGAAGGAGCATGGTGTAGGTGCACTGTGAAGGAGCGATGTGAAGGTGCACTGTGTAGGAGCATTGTGTAGGAGCGCTATGTAGTAACGCTGTGAAGGAGCACAGTGAAGGCGCGCTATGTAGGAACGCTGTGAAGGAGCACAGTGAACGAGCACAGTTAAGGAGCGCAGTGAAGGAGCGCAGTGAAGGAGCACAGTGAAGGAGCACAGTGAAGGAGCACTGTGTAGGAATGCTGTGGAGGAGCACAGTAAAGGAGCACAGTGAAGGAGCTCAGTGATGGAGCGCCGTGAAGGAGCACAGTGTAGAAGTGGTGTCAAGGAGCACTGCGAAGGAGTGCTGTGATGCAGCACAGTGAAGGAGCTCATTGAAGAGGCACTGTGAAGGAGTGCAGTGTAGGAATTCAGTGAAGGAGCACTGTGAAGGAGCACTGTGCAGGAACGTTGTGAAGGAGCACAGTGAAGGAATGCATTGAAGGAGCACTGTGAAGGAGCGCAGTGAAGATGCACCGTGAAGGAATGCAATGTAGGAGGGCAGTGTTGGTTCACTTTGTAGGATCACTGTGAAGGAGCACAGTGAAGGAGCACAGTGAAGGAGAGCACTGACGAAGCATTGTGTAGGAACACTGTGAAGGAGCACTGTGTAGGAACAATGTGAAGGAGCACAGTGAAGGTGTACAGTGAAGGAGCACTGTGAAGGAGCACTGAGAAGGAGCACAGTGAAAGAGCGCAGTGAAGGAGCATTGTAGAGGAGCACAGTGAAGGAGCGCAGTGTAGGAGCGCAGTGAAGGAGCACAGTGATGGAGCACAGTCTAAGAGCACTGTGAAGGAGCGCAGTGTAGGAGCACTGTGAAGGAGTGTTGTGAAGGAGCACAGTGAAGGAGCGCAGTGAAGGAGTGCTTTGAAGCAGGACAATGAAGGAGCACATTGTAGGAGCACTGTGAAGGAGCACTGAGAAGGAGTGCAGTAAAGGAGCGCAATGACGGTTCTCTGTGTAGGATCGCTTTGAAGGAGCACTGTGAAGGCACACAGTGAAGGAGCACAGCTTAGGAGCAATGTGAAGGAGCACAGTGACGGAGCACTGTGAAGGAG
This sequence comes from Isurus oxyrinchus, assembly GCA_026770705.1. Classification (NCBI taxonomy): domain Eukaryota; kingdom Metazoa; phylum Chordata; class Chondrichthyes; order Lamniformes; family Lamnidae; genus Isurus; species Isurus oxyrinchus. The sequence goes on along the minus strand of JANJGN010000012.1, from coordinate 60,926,529 downwards.
CACTGTGAAGGAGCACAGTGAAGGAGCGCAGTGAAGGAGTGCAGTGAAGGAGTGCAGTGAAGAAGCACTGTGTAGGAATGCTGTGAAGGTGCACTGTGTAGGAGCACTGTGAAGGAGCACAGTGAAGGTGCACAGTGAAGGGGCACTGTGAAGGAGCACTGTGAAGGAGCGCAGTGAAGGAGCACAGTGAGAGAGCATGGTGAAGTAGCGCAGTGAAGGCGTACTGTGTAAGAACACAGAGACGGAGCACAGTGAAGGAGCACATTGAATAAGCACAGTGAAGGAGTGCAGTGTAGCAGCACTGTGAAGGAGCGCAGTGAAGGAGCACAGTGAAGGAGCACAGTGAAGGAGTGCAGTGTAGCAGCATTGTGAAGGAGCGCAGTGAAGGAGCACAGTGAAGGAGCGCAGTGAAGGAGAGCAGTGAAGGAGTGCAGTGAAGGAGCACAGTGATGGAACACAGTGAAGGAGCGCAGTGAAGAAGCACTGTGTAGGAATGCTGTGAAGGTACACTGTGTGGGAGCACAGTGAAGGAGCACAGTGAAGGAGAACTGCGAAGGAGCACTGTGAAGGAGTCCAGTGAAGGAGCACAGTGAGAGAGCACGGTGAAGTAGCGCAGTGAAGGAGTGCAGTGCAGCAGCACTGTGAAGGAGTGCTGTGAAGGAGCACTCTGAAGGAGCACGGTGAATGAGCACAGTGAAGGAGCGCAATGAAGGAGTGCAGTGTAGGATCACAGTGAAGGAGCACAGTGAAGGAACACAGTGAATGAGCACAGTGAAGGAGCACAGTGATGGAGCACAGTGAAGGAGAGCTCTGAAGAAGCTTTGTGTAGGAACACTGTGAACGAGCGCTGTGTAGGAACACTGTGAAGGAGCACAGTGAAGGTGCACAGTGAAGGAGAACTGTGAAGGAGCAACTCGAAAGTGTACAGTGAAGGAGCGCTGTGAAGGAGCATTGAAAAGGAGCACAGTGAAGGTGCACAGTGTAGGAGTGCAGTGAACTAGCACAGTGAAGGAGTGCAGTGTAAGAGCACTGTGAAGGAGCGCAGCGAAGGAGTGTTTTGTAGGAGCACAGTGAAGGAGCATTGAACAGGAGAACAGTGAAGGAGCGCAGTGTAGGAGCACAGTGAATGAGCGCAGTGAAGGAGGACAGTGAAGGAGCACAGTGTAGGAGCACTGTGATGGAGCACTGAGAAGGAGTGCAGTAATGGAGAGCAATGGAGGTGCACTGTGCATGATCGCTTTGAAGGAGCACTGTGAAGGCGCACAGTGAAGGAGCGCAATGAAGGTGTGCAGTGTAGGAGCACAGTGAACTAGCACAGTGAAGGAGCGCAGTGAAGGAGCGCAGTGAAGGAGTGCAGTGTAGGAGTGCAGTGAAGAAACACAGTGTTGGAGCACAGTGAAAGAGAGCACTGAAGGAGCATTGTTTAGGAACACTGTGAACGATCACAGTGTAGGTGCACAGTGAAGGAGCACTGTGAAGGAGCACTGTGAAGGTGCACAGTGAAGGAGCGCTGTGAAGGAGCATTGAAAATGAGCACAGTGAAAGTGCGCAGTGTAGGAGCGCAGTGAAGGAGCACAGTGAAGGAGTGCAGTGTAAGAGCACAGTGTCGGAGCACCGTGAAGGAGCACTGAGAAGGCGTGCTTGAATGGAGCGCAATGAAGGTGCACTGTGTAGGATCGCTTTGAAGAAGCACTGTGAAGGCGCACAGTGAAAGAGCACAGTGTAGGAGCACTGTGAAGGAGCGCAGTGAAGGATTGCAGTGAAGGAGCACAGTCATGGAGCACATTGAAGGAGGGCAGTGAAGAAGCACTGTGTAGGAATGCTGTGAAGGTGCACTGTGTAGGAGATCTGTGAAGGAGCACAGTGAAGGAGCGCAGTGAAGGAGTACTGTGTAGGATCAATGTGACGGAGCACAGTGAAGGAGCACAGTGAAGGAGCACTGTGAAGGAGCACTGTGAAGGAGCACAGTGAAGGAGCACAGTGAAGGAGCACAGTGAAGGAGCACTGTGAAGGAGCACAGTGAAGGAGCACAGTGAAGGAGCACAGTGAAGGAGCACCGTGAAGGAGCACCGTGAAGGAGTGTGGTGTAGCAGCAATGTGAAGGAGCGCAGTGAAGGAGCACTGTGAAGGAGCACGGTGAAGGACCGCAGTGAAGGAGTATTGAAAAGGAGCACTGTGAAGGAGTACGGTGAAGGAGCATGGTGAAGGAGCACAGTGAAGGAGCGCAATGAAGGAGTGCAGTGTAGGAGCACAGTGAAGTAAACAGTGAACGAGAATATTGAAGGAGCACTGTGAAGGAGCGCAGTGAAGGAGTGCAGTGTAGGAACACTGTGAAGGAGCGCAGTGAGGGAGTGCAGTGAAGCAGCACGGTGTAGGTGCACTGTGAAGGAGGACTGTGAAGGAGCAATGTGAAGGTCCACTGTGTAGGAGCAATGTGTAGGAGCGCTATGTAGGAACGCTGTGAAGGAGCACAGTGAATGAGCGCTATGTCAGAATGCTGTGCAGGAGCACAGTGAAGGAGCATAGTTAAGGAGCGCAGTGAAGGAGCACAGTGTAGGAGCGGTGTCAAGGAGCACTGCGTAGGAACGCTGTGATGCAGCCCAGTGTAGGAGCTCATTGAAGAGGCACTATGAAGGAGTGCAGTGTAGGAGTACTGTGAAGGAGTGCAGTTTAGGAGGTCAGTGAAGGAGCACTGTGAAGGAGCACTGTGTAGGAACATTGTGAAGGAGCACAGTGAAGGAATGCATTGAAGGAGCTCTGTGAAAGAGCACAGTGAAGGAGCACTGTGAAGGAATGCAGTGTAGGAATGCAGTGTGGGTGCACTGTGTAGGATCGCTGTGAAGGAGCACTGTGAAGGCGCACAGTGAAAGAGCACAGTGTAGGAGCACTGTGAAGGAGCGCAGTGAAGGATTGCAGTGAAGGAGCACAGTCAGGGAGCACCTTGAAGGAGGGCAGTGAAGAAGCACTGTGTAGGAGATCTGTGAAGGAGCACAGTGAAGGAGGACTGTGAAGGAGCACCGTGAAGGAGTGCGGTGTAGCAGCAATGTGAAGGAGCGCAGTGAAGGAGCACTGTGAAGGAGCACGGTGAAGGACCGCAGTGAAGGAGCATTGAAAAGGAGCACTGTGAAGGAGCGCAGTGTAGGAGCGCAGTGAAGGAGCACAGTGAAGGAGTGCAGTGTAGCAGCACTGTGAAGGAGCGCAGTTAAGGAGCACTGTGAAGGAGTACGGTGAAGGAGCATGGTGAAGGAGCACAGTGAAGGAGCGCAATGAAGGAGTGCAGTGTAGGAGCACAGTGAAGGAAACAGTGAACGAGAATATTGCAGGAGCACTGTGAAGGAGCGCAGTGAAGGAGTGCAGTGTAGGAACACTGTGAAGGAGCGCAGTGAGGGAGTGCAGTGAAGCAGCACGGTGTAGGTGCACTGTGAAGGAGGACTGTGAAGGAGCAATGTGAAGGTCCACTGTGTAGGAGCAATGTGTAGGAGCGCTATGTAGGTACGTTGTGAAGGAGCACAGTGAAGGAGCGCTATGTCAGAATGCTGTGCAGGAGCACAGTGAAGGAGCATAGTTAAGGAGCGCAGTGAAGGAGCACAGTGTAGGAGCGGTGTCAAGGAGCACTGCGTAGGAACGCTGTGATGCAGCCCAGTGTAGGAGCTCATTGAAGAGGCACTGTGAAGGAGTGCAGTGTAGGAGTACTGTGAAGGAGTGCAGTTTAGGAGGTCAGTGAAGGAGCACTGTGAAGGAGCACTGTGTAGGAACGTTGTGAAGGAGCACAATGAAGGAATGCATTGAAGGAGCTCTGTGAAAGAGCACAGTGAAGGAGCACTGTGAAGGAATGCAGTGTAGGAATGCAGTGTGGGTGCACTGTGTAGGATCGCTGTGAAGGAGCACAGTGAAGGAGCGCAGTGAAGGAGCGCAGTGAAGGAGTGCAGTGAAGGAGCACAGTGATGGAGCACAGTGAATGAGCGCAGTGAAGGAGGACAGTGAAGTAGCACAGTGTAGGAGCACTGTGAAGGATCACTGAGAAGGAGTGCAGTAATGGAGCGCAATGAAGGTGCACTGTGTAGGATCGCTTTGAAGGAGCACTGTGAAGGCACAAAGTGAAGGAGGGCAATGAAGGTGTGCAGTGTAGGAGCACAGTGAACTAGCACAGTGAAGGAGCACAGTGAAGGAGCGCAGTGAAGGAGTGCAGTGTAGGAGTGCAGTGAAGGAGCACAGTGATGGAGCACAGTGAAAGAGAGCACTGAAGAAGCATTGTGTAGGAACACTGTGAAGGACCACAGTGTAGGTGCACAGTGAAGGAGCGCTGTGAAGGAACATTGAAAATGAGCACTGTGAAAGAGCACAGTGTAGGAGCACAGTGAAGGAGCACAGTGAAGGAGTGCAGTGTAAGAGCACTGTGAAGGAGCACAGTGAAGGAGCATTGAAAAGGAGAACAGTGAAGGACCGCAGTGTAGGAGCGCAGTGAATGAGCGCAGTGAGGGAGGACAGTGAAGGAGCACAGTGTAGGAGCACTGTGAAGGAACACTGAGAAGGAGTGCAGTAATGGAGCGCAATGAAGGTGCACTGTGTAGGATCGCTTTGAAGAAGCGCTGTAAAGGAGCACAGTGAAGGAGCACTGTGAAGGAGCAGAGTGAAGGAGCACAGTAAAGGAGCGCAGTGAAGGAGCGCAGTGAAGGAGTGCAGTCATGGAGCACAGTGAAGGAGTGCAGTGAAGAAGCACTGTGTAGGAATGCTGTGAAGGTGCACTGTTTAGGAGAACTGTGAAGGAGCGCAGTGAAGGAGCACGGTGAAGGAGCACAGTGAAGGAGCGCAATGAAGGAGTGCAGTGTAGGAGCACAGTGAAGGAAACAGTGAACGAGAATATTGAAGGAGCACTGTGAAGGAGTGCAGTGAAGGAGCACAGTGAGGGAGTGCAGTGTAGGAGCACTGTGAAGGAGCGCAGTGAGGGAGTGCAGTGAAGGAGCACAGTGAAGGAGCACAGTGAAGGAGTGCAGTGTAGGAGCACTGTGAAGGAGCGCAGTGAGGGAGTGCAGTGAAGGAGCAAGGTGTAGGTGCACTGTGAAGGAGGACTGTGAAGGAGCGATGTGAAGGTGCACAGTGAAGGAGCGCTGTGAAGGAGCATTGAAAATGAGCACTGTGAAAGAGCACAGTGTAGGAGCACAGTGAAGGAGCACAGTGAAGGAGTGCAGTGTAAGAGCATTGTGAAGGAGCACAGTGAAGGAGCATTGAAAAGGAGAACAGTGAAGGACCGCAGTGTAGGAGCGCAGTGAATGAGCGCAGTGAGGGAGGACAGTGAAGGAGCACAGTGTAGGAGCACTGTGAAGGAACACTGAGAAGGAGTGCAGTAATGGAGCGCAATGAAGGTGCACTGTGTAGGATCGCTTTGAAGAAGCACTGTAAAGGAGCACAGTGAAGGAGCACTGTGAAGGAGCAGAGTGAAGGAGCACAGTAAAGGAGCGCAGTGAAGGAGCGCAGTGAAGGGGCGCAGTGAAGGAGTGCAGTGAAGGAGTGCAGTCATGGAGCACAGTGAAGGAGTGCAGTGAAGAAGCACTGTGTAGGAATGCTGTGAAGGTGCACTGTTTAGGAGAACTGTGAAGGAGCGCAGTGAAGGAGCACGGTGAAGGAGCACAGTGAAGGAGCGCAATGAAGGAGTGCAGTGTAGGAGCACAGTGAAGGAAACAGTGAATGAGAATATTGAAGGAGCACTGTGAAGGAGCGCAGTGAAGGAGCACAGTGAGGGAGTGCAGTGTAGGAGCACTGTGAAGGAGCGCAGTGAGGGAGTGCAGTGAAGGAGCACAGTGAAGGAGCACAGTGAAGGAGTGCAGTGTAGGAGCACTGTGAAGGAGCGCAGTGAGGGAGTGCAGTGAAGGAGCAAGGTGTAGGTGCACTGTGAAGGAGGACTGTGAAGGAGCGATGTGAAGGTGCACAGTGAAGGAGCGCTGTGAAGGAGCATTGAAAAGGAGCGCAGTGATGGAGCGCAGTGTTGGAGCGCTGTGGAGGAGCACAGTGAAGGATTGCAGTAAAGAGCACTGTGAAGGAGCACAGCGAAGGAGTGTTGTGAAGGAGCACAGTGAAGGAGCATTGAAAAGGAGAAATGTGAAGGAGCGCAGCGTAGGAGCGCAGTGAATGAGCGCATTGAAGGAGGACAGTGAAGGAGCACAGTGTAGGAGCACTGTGAAGGAGCACTGAGAAGGAGTGCAGTAATGGAGAGCAATGAAGGTGCACTGTGTAGGATCGCTTTGAAGGAGCACTGTGAAGGCGTACAGTGAAGGAGCAATGTGTAGGAGCACTGTGAAGGAGCACAGTGAAGGAGCACAGTGAAGGAGTGCAGTGAAGGAGCGCAGTGAAGGAGTGCAGTGATGGAGCACAGTGAAGGAGTGCAGTGAAGAAACATTATGTAGGAATGCTGTGAAGGATGCACTGTGAAGGAGCACTGTGAAGGAGCACAGTGAAGGAGCACTGTGAAGGAGCACAGTAAATGAGCGCAGTGATGGAGCAGAGTGAAAGAGTGCAATGTAGGAGCACTGTGAAGGAGCGCAGTGAAGGAGCGCAGTGAAGGAGTGCAGTGAAGGAGTGCAGTGAAGGAGTGCAGTCATGGAGCACAGTGAAGGAGTGCAGTGAAGAAGCACTGTGTAGGAATGCTGTGAAGGTGCACTATTTAGGAGAACTGTGAAGGAGCACCGTGAAGGAGCACGGTGACGGAGCACAGTGTGAGACCACGGTGAAGTAGCACAGTGAAGGAGTACTGTGTAGGATCAATGTGACGGAGCACAGTGAAGGAGCACAGTGTAGGAGCACAGTGAAGGAGCACTGTGTAGGAGCACAGTGAAGGAGCACTGTGAAGGAGCACGGTGAAGGAGCACAGTGAAGGAGCGCAATGAAGGAGTGCAGTGTAGGAGCACAGTGAAGGAAACAGTGAACGAGAATATTGAAGGAGCACTGTGAAGGAGCGCAGTGAAGGAGTGCAGAGTAGGAGCACAGTGAAGGACCGCAGTGAAGGAGCACAGTGAAGGAGTGCAGTGAAGGAGCACTGTGAAGGAGCGCAGTGAGGGAGTGCAGTGAAGGAGCATGGTGTAGGTGCACTGTGAAGGAGGACTGTGAAGGAGCGATGTGAAGGTGCACAGTGAAGGAGCGCTGTGAAGGAGCATTGAAAAGGAGCGCAGTGAAGGAGCGCATTATTGGAGCGCTGTGGAGGAGCACAGTGAAGGAGTGCAGTAAAGATCACTGTGAAGGAGCACAGTGAAGTAGTGCAGTGAAGGAGAACTGTGAAGGAACACAGTAAATGAGCGCAGTGATGGAGCAGAATGAGGGAGTGCAATGTAGGAGCACTGTGCAGGAGCGCAGTGAAGGAGCGCAGTGAAGGAGTGCAGTGAAGGAGTGCAGTCATGGAGCACAGTGAAGGAGTGCAGTGAAGAAGCACTGTGTAGGAATGCTGTGAAGGTGCACTGTTTAGGGGAACTGTGAAGGAGCACAGTGAAGGAGCACTGTGAAGGAGCACCGTGAAGGAGCACCGTGAAGGAGCACAGTGATGGAGCACAGTGTGAGACCACGGTGAAGTAGCACAGTGAAGGAGTACTGTGTAGGATCAATGTGACGGAGCACAGTGAAGGAGCACAGTGAAGGAGCACAGTGAAGGAGCACTGTGTAGGAGCACAGTGAAGGAGCACTGTGAAGGAGTACTGTGTAGGATCAATGTGACGGAACACAGTGAAGGAGCACTGTGAAGGAGCACGGTGAAGGAGCACGGTGAAGGAGCACAGTGAAGGAGTGCAGTGTAGGAGCACAGTGAAGGAAACAATGAACGAGAATATTGAAGGAGCACTGTGAAGGAGCGCAGTGAAGGAGTGCAGAGGAGGAGCACTGTGAAGGAGCGTAGTGAGGGAGTGCAGAGGAGGAGCACTGTGAAGGAGCGCAGTGAGGGAGTGCAGTGAAGGAGCGCAATGAAGGAGTGCAGTGTAGGAGCACAGTGAAGGAAACAGTGAACGAGAATATTGAAGGAGCACTGTGAAGGAGCGCAGTGAAGGAGTGCAGAGGAGGAGCACTGTGAAGGAGCGCAGTGAGGGAGTGCAGTGAAGGAGCGCAATGAAGGAGTGCAGTGTAGGAGCACAGTGAAGGAAACAGTGAACGAGAATATTGAAGGTGCACTGTGTAGGAGAACTGTGAAGGAGCGCAGTGAAGGAGCACAGTGTGAGACCACGGTGAAGTAGCACAGTGAATGAGTACTGTGTAGGATCAATGTGACGGAGCACAGTAGAGGAGCACAGTGAAGGAGCGCAGTGAAGGAGCACAGTGAAGGAGTGCAGTGTAGCAGCAATGTGAAGGAGCGCAGTGAAGGAGCACTGTGAAGGAGCACGGTGAAGAAGCACAGTGAAGGAGCACAGTGAAGGAGTGCAGTGTAGCAGCAATGTGAAGGAGCGCAGTGAAGGAGCACTGTGAAGGAGCACGGTGAAGAAGCACAGTGAAGGAGCGCAATGAAGGAGTGCAGTGTAGGAGCACAGTGAAGGAAACAGTGAACGAGAATATTGAAGGAGCACTGTGAAGGAGCGCAGTGAAGGAGTGCAGAGTAGGAGCACTGTGAAGGAGCGTTGTGAGGGAGTGCAGTGAAGGAGCACTGTGAAGGAGCGCAGTGAAGGAGTGCAGTGAAGGAGCACGGTGTAGGTGCACTGTGAAGGAGGACTGTGAAGGAGCGATGTGAAGGTGCACAGTGAAGGAGCGCTGTGAAGGAGCATTGAAAAGGAGCGCAGTGAAGGAGCGCAGTGTTGGAACGATGTGTCGGAGCGCATTGTAGGAGCGCGGTGAAGAATTTCTGTGAAGGAGCACTGAGATGGAAGACTGTGTATGAGTGCTGTAAAGGACCACTGAGGAGGTGCACTGAGAAGGTGCACTGTGAAGGAATGCTATGATGGAACAATGTGGAGCAGCTCTGTGGAGGAGCGCTGAGAAGGAGCACTGTGTCAGAGTACTGTCAAGGAGCAGTGTCAAGGAGCACTGAGAAGGAGCACAGTCAAGGAGCACTGTGGCAGGGTTCTGTGATGGAGAGCTGTGCAGGAGCTCGGAGTAAGAACATTATGAAGCAGCTCTGTGAAGGAATGCTGTGAAGGAGCACCGTGAAGGAGCATTGTGAAGATGCGCAGTCAAGGAGTGCTGTGAAGGGGCTGTGAGATGGAGCACAATATAGGAGCACTGTGAAGGAGCGCTGTGTAGGAACGCTGTGTAGGAACACTGTGAATTAATTCAGTGTAGGAGCACTTTGAAGGACCACTGAGAATGAGTGCAGTAAAGGAAAGCAGTGAATGAGTACTGTGAAAGAGTACTGTCATGGTGTTACTGTGTGGAAGCGATGTGTAGGAGTGCTGTGTAGTAGCATGTGAAGGAGCGCAGTGTCGGAGTATGTAAACGAGTGCTGAGAATGAGCTCAGTGAATGAATGCAGTGAAGGAACACAATGAAGGAGCGCAGTGAAGGAATGCATTGTAGGAGCATTGAGAAGGAGAAATGTGTAGGAGCTCTGTGAACGAGCACTATGATGGAGCGCTGTGTAGGAACGCTGTGAAGGAGCACTGTGTAGGAGCAATTTGTAGGAGCACTGTGTAGGAGCACAGTGAAGGAGCGCAGTGAAGGAGCACGGTGAAGAAGCACAGTGAAGGAGCGCAATGAAGGAGTGCAGTGTAGGAGCACAGTGAAGGAAATAGTGAACGAGAATATTGAAGGAGCACTGCGAAGGAGCGCAGTGAAGGAGTGCAGTGTAGGAACACTGAGAAGGAGGACTGTGAAGGAGCGCAGTGAAGGAGTGCAGTGTAGGAGCACAGTGAAGGAGCATGGTGTAGGTGCACTGTGAAGGAGGACTGTGAAGGAGCGATGTGAAGGTGCACAGTGAAGGAGTGCAGTGAAGGAGCATGGTGTAGGTGCACTGTGAAGGAGGACTGTGAAGGAGCGATGTGAAGGTGCACAGTGAAGGAGCGCTGTGAAGGAGCATTGAAAAGGAGCGATGTGAAGGAGCGCAGTATTGGAACGCTGTGGAGGAGCACAGTGAAGGAGTGCAGTAAAGATCACTGTGAAGGAGCACAGCGAAGGAGCACAGTGAAGGAGCATTGAAAAGGAGAAATGTGAAGGAGCGCAGTGTAGGAGCGCAGTGAATGAGCGCATTGAAGGAGGACAGTGAAGGAGCAGAGTGTAGGAGCGCAGTGAAGGAACGTAGTGAAGGAGGACAGTGAAGGAGCACACTGTAGGAGCACTGTGAAGGAGCACTGAGAAGGAGTGCAGTAATGGAGAGCAATGAAGGTGCGCTGTGTAGGATCGCTTTGAAGGAGCACTGTGAAGGCGCACAGTGAAGGAGCACAGTGTAGGAGCAATGTGAAGGAGCACAGTGAAGGAGCACAGTGAAGGAGTGCAGTGAAGGAGCGCAGTGAAGGAGTGCAGTGATGGAGCACAGTGAAGGAGTGCAGTGAAGAAACATTGTGTAGGAATGCTGTGAAGGAGCACAGTGAAGGAGCACTGTGAAGGAGCACAGTAAATGAGCGCAGTGATGGAGCAGAGTGAAAGAGTGCAATGTAGGAGCACTGTGAAGGAGCGCAGTGAAGGAGCGCAGTGAAGGAGTGCAGTGAAGGAGTGCAGTGAAGGAGTGCAGTCATGGAACACAGTGAAGGAGTGCAGTGAAGAAGCACTGTGTAGGAATGCTGTGAAGGTGCACTGTTTAGGAGAACTGTGAAGGAGCACCGTGAAGGTGCACAGTGAAGGAGCGCAGTGAAGGAGCACAATGAAGGAGCACTGTGAAGGAGCAGAGTGAAGGTGGACAGTTTAAGAGTGCAGTGTAGGAGCACTGTGAAGGGGCACAGTGAAGGAGCACAATGAAGGAGCACAGTGAAGGAGCAGAGTGAAGGTGGACAGTTTAAGAGTGCAGTGAAGGAGCACTGTGAAGGAGTGCAGTGATGGAGCATAGTGAAGGAGCAAATTGAAGGAGTGCAGTAAAGGAGTACTGTGTAGGAGCACTGTGATGGCACACAGTGAAGGAGCAGAGTGTTGGAGTGCAGTGAAGGAGTGCATTTTAGGAGCACTGTGATGAAGCGCGGTGAAGGAACACTGTGAAGGAGCACTGTGAAGGAGCGATGTGAAGGAGCACAGTGTAGGAGAACTGTGTAGGAGCGCTATGTTGGAACGCTATGAAGGAGCACAGTGAAGGAGCGCAATTAAGGAGCGCAGTGAAGGAGTGCAGTGAAGGAGCACTGTGAAGGAGCACTGTGTAGGAATGCTGTGAAGAGCACAGTGAAGGAGAGCAGTGAAGGAGCACGGTGTAGGAGCAGTGTGAAGGAGCACTGTGTAGGAACGCTGTGAAGGAGCACAGTGAAGGAGTGAAGTGAAGGAGTGCAGCGAAGGAGTGCAGTGAAGGAGCACAGTGATGGAGATTTCGGAAGAAGCACTGTGTAGGAACACTGCGAAGGAGTACTGTGTAGGAATGCTGTGAAGGAGCACAGTGAAAGTGCACATTGAAGGAGCACTGTGAAGGAGCACTGTGAAGGAGCACTTTGAAGGAGCATAGTGAAGGAGCGCAGTGAAGGAGCGCAGTGAAGGAGTGCAGTGAAGGAGCACAGTGTAGGTGCGGTGTGAAGGAGCACTGTGAAGGAGCACTTTGAAGGAGCACAGTGAAGGAGCACAGTGAAGGAGCACAGTGAAGGAGCATATTGTAGGAGCGGTGTGAAGGAGCATTGTGTAGGAACGCTGTGATGGAGCACAGTGAAGGAGCTCATTGAAGAGGCACTGTGAAGGAGTTCAGTGTAAGAGCACTGTGAAGGAGCGCACCGAAGGAGCGCAGTGAAGGAGCACAAGGAAGTAGCACGGTGAATGAGCGCAGTGAAGGAGCACTGTGTAGGAATACAGTGATGGAGCACAGAGAATGAGCACTGTGAAGGAGCACAGTGAAGGAGTGCAGTGAAGGAGTGCAGTGTAGGAGCACAGTGAAGGAGCACAGTGAAGGAGCACAGTGAAAGATCACAGTGAAGGAGTGCAGTGAGTGTAGTTTAGGAGCACAGTGAAGGAGCACAGTGAAGGAGCACAGTGAAGGAGTGCAGTGATGGACTGCAGTGTAGGAGCACTGTGATGTAGCGCAGTGAAGGAGCGCACTGAAGGTGCACTGTGAAGGAGCGCAGTGAGGGCATGCAGTGAAGGAGCACAGTGTAGGTGCACAGTGAAGGAGAACTGTGAAGGAGCACATTAAGGATTCACAATGAAGGAGTGCAGTGTAGGAGCACTGTGAAGGGGCACAGTGAAGGAGCACAATGAAGGAGCACAGTGAAGGAGCAGAGTGAAGGTGGACAGTTTAAGAGTGCAGTGAAGGAGCACTGTGAAGGAGTGCAGTGATGGAGCATAGTGAAGGAGCAAATTGAAGGAGTGCAGTAAAGGAGTACTGTGTAGGAGCACTGTGATGGCACACAGTGAAGGAGCAGAGTGTTGGAGTGCAGTGAAGGAGTGCATTTTAGGAGCACTGTGATGAAGCGCGGTGAAGGAACACTGTGAAGGAGCACTGTGAAGGAGTGCAGTGATGGAGCATAGTGAAGGAGCAAATTGAAGGAGTGCAGTAAAGGAGTACTGTGTACGAGCACTGTGCTGGCGTGCAGTGAAGGAGCAGAGTGTAGGAGTGCAGTGAAGGAGTGCAGTTTAGGAGCACTGTGATGGAGCGCAGTGAAGGAACTCTGTGAAGGAGCACTGTGAAGGAGCGTTGTGAAGGAGCACTGTGTAGGAGCACTGTGTAGGAGCGCTATGTAGGAACGCTGTGAAGGAGCACAGTGAAGGAGCGCAATTAAGGAGCGCAGTGAAGGAGTGCAGTGAAGGAGCACTGTGAAGGAGCACTGTGTAGGAATGCTGTGAAGAGCAAAGTGAAGGAGCACAGTGAAAGAGCACTGTGAAGGAGTACTGTGATGGAGCGTAGTGAAGGAGCAAATTGAAGGAGTGCAGTAAAGGAGTACTGTGTAGGAGCACTGTGATCGCACGCAGTGAAGGAGCAGAGTGTAGGAGTGCAGTGAAGGAGTGCAGTTTAGGAGCACTGTGATGGAGCGCATTGAAGGAGCCATGTGAAGGAGCACTGTGAAGGAGCGATGTGAAGGAGCACTGTGTAGGAGCACTGTGTAGGAGTTCTATGTAGGAACGCTATGAAGGAGCACAGTGAAGGAGCGCAATTAAGGAGCGCAGTGAAGGAGTGCAGTGAAGGAGCACTGTGAAGGAGCACTGTGTAGGAATGCTGTGAAAGAGCACAGTGAAGGAGCACAGTGAAGGAGTGCAGTGAATGAGTGCAGTGAAGGAGCATTGTTTAGGAGCGGTGTGAAGGAGCACTGTGTAGGAACGCTGTGAAGGAGCACAGTGAAGGAACGCATTGAAGAGGCACTGCGAATGAGTGCAGTGTAGGAGCACAGTGAAGGAGTGCAGTGTAGGAACGCTGTGAAGGAGCACAGTGAATGAATGAATAGAAGGAGCTCTGTGAAGGATCGCAGTGTAGGTGCACAGTGAAGGAGCACTTTGTACGAGCACTGTGAAGGAGCACTGTGAAGGAGCGCTGTGTAGGAGTACTGTGAAGGAGCACTGAGAAAGAGCGTAGCGTAGAAGCACAGTGAAGGAGCGCTGTGTAGGAACGATGTGTACCAGCGGTATGAAGGAACGCAGTGAAGGAGCCCAGAGAAGGAGCACTGTGAAGGAGTGCAGTGTAGGAGCACAGTGAAGGAGCACAGTGAAGGTGCACGGTGAAGGAGCCCAGTGAAGGAGCATTGAAAAGGAGCACAGTGAAGGAGCGCAGTTAGGAGCGCAGTGAAGGAGCGCAGTGAAGGAGCACAGGGAGGCGGCACGGTGAATGAGCGCAGTGAAGGAGTACTGTGTAGGAACACAGAGACGGAGCACAGTGAAGGAGAGCTGTGAAGGAGCGATGTGAAGGAGCGATGTGAAGGAGCACTGTGTAGGAGCACTGTGTAGGAGTTCTATGTAGGAACACAATGAAGGAGCACAGTGAAGGAGCGCAGTGAAGGAGCACTGTGAAGGAGCACTGTGTAGGAATGCTGTGAAAGAGCACAGTGAAGGAGCACAGTGAAGGAGTGCAGTGAATGAATGCAGTGAAGGAGCATTGTTTAGGAGCGGTGTGAAGGAGCACTGTGTAGGAACGCTGTGAAGGAGCACAGTGAAGGAACGCATTGAAGAGGCACTGCGAATGAGTGCAGTGTAGGAGCACAGTGAAGGAGTGCAGTGTAGGAACGCTGTGAAGGAGCACAGTGAATGAATGAATAGAAGGAGCTCTGTGAAGGATCGCAGTGTAGGTGCACAGTGAAGGAGCACTTTATACGAGCACTGTGAAGGAGCGATGTGTAGGAGTACTGTGAAGGAGCACTGAGAAAGAGCGCAGCGTAGAAGCACAGTGAAGGAGCGCTGTGTAGGAACGATGTGTACCAGCGGTATGAAGGAACGCAGTGAAGGAGCCCAGAGAAGGAGCACAGTGAAGGAGCGCAGTGTAGGAGCACAGTGAAGGAGCACAGACAAGGAGCACAGTGTAGGATTTCAGTGTAGGAGCACAGTGAAGGAGCACAGTGAAGGTGCACGGTGAAGGAGCGCAGTGAAGGAGCATTGAAAAGGAGCACAGTGAAGGAGCGCAGTTAGGAGCGCAGTGAAGAAGCGCAGTGAAGGAGCACAGGGAGGCGGCACGGTGAATGAGCGCAGTGAAGGAGTACTGTGTAGGAACACAGAGACGGAGCACAGTGAAGGAGAGCTGTGAAGGAGCACAGTGAAGGAGCGATGTGAAGGAGCACTGTGTAGGAGCACTGTGTAGGAGTTCTATGTAGGAACGCTATGAAGGAGCACAGTGAAGGAGCGCAATTAAGGAGCGCAGTGAAGGAGTGCAGTGAAGGAGCACTGTGAAGGAGCACTGTGTAGGAATGCTGTGAAAGAGCACAGTGAAGGAGCACAGTGAAGGAGTGCAGTGAATGAGTGCAGTGAAGGAGCATTGTTTAGGAGCGGTGTGAAGGAGCACAGTGAAGGAGCGCATTGAAGAGGCACTGCGAATGAGTGCAGTGTAGGAGCACAGTGAAGGAGTGCAGTGTAGGAACGCTGTGAAGGAGCACAGTGAATGAATGAATAGAAGGAGCTCTGTGAAGGATCGCAGTGTAGGTGCACAGTGAAGGAGCACTTTATACGAGCACTGTGAAGGAGCGATGTGTAGGAGTACTGTGAAGGAGCACTGAGAAAGAGCGCAGCGTAGAAGCACAGTGAAGGAGCGCTGTGTAGGAATGATGTGTACCAGCGGTATGAAGGAACGCAGTGAAGGAGCCCAGAGAAGGAGCACAGTGAAGGAGTGCAGTGTAGGAGCACAGTGAAGGAGCACAGACAAGGAGCACAGTGTAGGATTTCAGTGTAGGAGCACAGTGAAGGAGCACAGTGAAGGTGCACGGTGAAGGAGCGCAGTGAAGGAGCATTGAAAAGGAGCACAGTGAAGGAGCGCAGTTAGGAGCGCAGTGAAGAAGCGCAGTGAAGGAGCACAGGGAGGCGGCACGGTGAATGAGCGCAGTGAAGGAGTACTGTGTAGGAACACAGAGACGGAGCACAGTGAAGGAGAGCTGTGAAGGAGCACAGTGAAGGAGCGCAGTGAAGGTGCGCAGTGAAGGAGCACAGGGAGGCGGCACGGTGAATGAGCGCAGTGAAGGAGTACTGTGTAGGAACACAGAGACGGAGCACAGTGAAGGAGAGCTGTGAAGGAGCACAGTGAAGGAGCACTGTGAAGGATCACAGTGAAGGAGCACAGTTATTGAGCGCAGTGAAATAGTCCAGTGTAGGAGCACAGTGAAGGAGCACAGTGAAGGAGTAAAGTGAAAGAGCACAATGAAGGAGTGCAGTGAAGCAGTGTAGTGTAGGAGCACAGTGAAGGAGCTCAGTGAAGGAGCTCAGTGAAGGAGCACAGTGAAGGAGCGCAGTGAAGGAGTGCAGTGAAGGAGCACTGTGAAGGAGCACATTAAATGTGCGCAATGAAGGACTGCAGTGTAGGAGCACAGTGAAGGAGCGCAGTGAAGGAGCGCAGTGAAGGAGTGCAGTGTCGGAGATCAGTGAAGGAGCACGGTGAAGGAGCACATTAAATGTGCGCAATGAAGGACTGCAGTGTAGGAGCACAGTGAAGGAGCATGGTGAAGGAGCACATTAAATGTGCGCAATGAAGGACTGCAGTGTAGGAGCACAGTGAAGGAGCACAGTGAAGGAGAACCGTGAAGGAGCAAAATGAAGGTGCACAGTGAAGGACCAGAGTGAAGGTGCACAGTTTAAGAGTGCAGTGAAGGAGCACAGTGAAGGAGTGCAGTGATGAGCGTAGCGAAGGAGCACAGTGAAGGAGGGCAGTGAAGGGGTGCTGTGTAGGTGTACTGTGATGGTGCGCAGTGAAGGAGCAGAGTGTAGGAGTGCATTGAAGGAGTGCAGTTTAGGAGCACTGTGATGGAGCGCAGTGGAGGAGCACAGTGAAGAAGCATTGTGAAGGAGCACTGTGAAGGAGCGATGTGAAGGTGCACTGTGTAGGAGCACTGTGTAGGAGCGCTATGCAGGAGCGCTGTGAAGGAGCACAGTTAAGGATCGTTATGTAGGAACGCTATGAAGGAGCACAGTGAAGGAGCGCAATTATGGAGCGCAGTGAAGGAGCAGAGTGAAGGAGCACTGTGAAGGAGCACAGTGAAGGAGCGCAGTGAAGCAGTGCAGTGTAGGAGTGCAGTATAGGAGCACAGTGAAGGAGCATAGTGTAGGAGCACTGTGAAGGAGCACAGTGAAGGAGCGCAGTGAAGCAGTGCAGTGTAGGAGTGCAGTATAGGAGCACAGTGAAGGAGCATAGTGTAGGAGCACTGTGAAGGAGCGCAGTGAAGGAGCGCTGTGAAGGAGCACTGTGAAGGAGCACGGTGAAGGAGCACAGTGAAGGAGAACAATGAAGGAGCGCAGTGAAGAAGCACTGTGAAAGATCACTGTGAAAGAGCACAGTGAAGGAGTGCAGTTAAGGAGAGCAGTGAAGGAACGTAGTGAACGAGCACAGTGAAGGAGCACTGTGAAGGAACGCAGTGAAGGAGCACTGTGTAGGAGCACTGTGAAGGCGCACATTCAAGGAGCGCAGTGTAGGAGCACAGTGAAGGAACGCTGTGTAGGAAAGATGTTTAGCAGCGCTGTGAAGGAGTGCAGTGAAGGAGCGCGGTGTTTGAGCACAGTGAAGGAGCACAGTCAAGGAGCACAGTGAAGGATCACAGTGAAGGAGCGCAGTGAAGCAGTGCAGTGTAGGAGTGCAGTATAGGAACACTGTGAAGGAGCACTGAAAAGGAGCACTGTGAAGGAGTGCAGTGAAGGAGCAGAGTGAAGGAGCACAGTGTAGGAGCACTGTGAAGGAGCGCAGTGAAGGAGCGCTGTGAAGGAGCACTGAAAAGGAGCACTGTGAAGGAGCACTGTGAAGGACCGCAGTGAAGGAGCACAGTGAAGGAGCACAGTGTAGGAGCACTGTGAAGGAGCGCAGTGAAGGAGCGCTGTGAAGGAGCACTGTGAAGGAGCACGGTGAAGGAGCACAGTGAAGGAGAACAGTGAAGGAGCGCAGTGAAGGAGCGCAGTGAAGGAGCGCTGTGAAGGAGCACAGTGAAGGAGCGCAGTGAAGCAGTGCAGTGTAGGAGTGCAGTATAGGAGCACAGTGAAGGAGCATAGTGTAGGAGCACTGTGAAGGAGCGCAGTGAAGGAGCGCTGTGAAGGAGCACTGTGAAGGAGCACGGTGAAGGAGCACAGTGAAGGAGAACAATGAAGGAGCGCAGTGAAGAAGCACTGTGAAAGATCACTGTGAAAGAGCACAGTGAAGGAGTGCAGTTAAGGAGAGCAGTGAAGGAACGCAGTGAACGAGCACAGTGAAGGAGCACTGTGAAGGAACGCAGTGAAGGAGCACTGTGTAGGAGCACTGTGAAGGCGCACATTCAAGGAGCGCAGTGTAGGAGCACAGTGAAGGAACGCTGTGTAGGAAAGATGTTTAGCAGCGCTGTGAAGGAGTGCAGTGAAGGAGCGCGGTGTTTGAGCACAGTGAAGGAGCACAGTCAAGGAGCACAGTGAAGGATCACAGTGAAGGAGCGCAGTGAAGCAGTGCAGTGTAGGAGTGCAGTATAGGAACACTGTGAAGGAGCACTGAAAAGGAGCACTGTGAAGGAGTGCAGTGAAGGAGCAGAGTGAAGGAGCACAGTGTAGGAGCACTGTGAAGGAGCGCAGTGAAGGAGCGCTGTGAAGGAGCACTGAAAAGGAGCACTGTGAAGGAGCACTGTGAAGGACCGCAGTGAAGGAGCACAGTGAAGGAGCACAGTGTAGGAGCACTGTGAAGGAGCGCAGTGAAGGAGCGCTGTGAAGGAGCACTGTGAAGGAGCACGGTGAAGGAGCACAGTGAAGGAGAACAGTGAAGGAGCGCAGTGAAGAAGCACTGTGAAAGAGCACAGTGAAAGAGAGCAGTGAAGGAGTGCAGTGAAGGAGAGCAGTGAAGGAACGCAGTGAAGGAGCACAGTGAAGGAGCACTGTGAAGGAACGCAGTGAAGGAGCACTGTGTAGGAGCACTGTGAAGGCGCACATTCAAGGAGCGCAGTGTAGGAGCACAGTGAAGGAACGCTGTGTAGGAAAGATGTTTAGCAGCGCTCTGAAGGAGTGCAGTGAAGGAGCGCAGTGTTTGAGCACAGTGAAGGAGCACAGTGAAGGAGCACAGTAAAGGAGTTCAGTGTAGGAGTGTAGTGAAGGAGCACTGTGAAAGAGTGTGGTGAAGGAGTGCAGTGAAGGAGTTCAGTGCAGGAGAACAGTGAAGGATCGCAGTGTAGGAGCATAGCGACGGAGCGCAGTGAAGGAGCATTGAGAATGAGCGCTGTGAAGGAGTGCAGTGAAGGAGCATTGAGAATCTGCGCTGTGTAGGCGTGCAGTGAAGGAGGATTGTGTTGCAGCGCTCTGTTGGAACGCTTTGTATTAGCGATGTGAAGAATTACTGAGGAAGAAGTACTTAGAAGGAGCACAGTGAAGAAGTGCAGTGTAGGAGCACAGAGCAGGAGCATAGTAACGGAGCGCAGTCAAGGTGCAGTGTGAAGGATCACTGTGAAGGAGAGCCGTGAAAGAGCACTGTGGAAGAGCACGGAGAAGGAGCACTGAGAATCAGCGCTCTGAAGGAGTGCAGTGTAGGAGCACTGAGGAGGAGCACTGCAAAGGAGCGCAGTGTAGGAAAGCTGTGAAGGAGCACAGTTTAGCTGCACTGTGAAGAAGCGTTGTGCAGGAGCACAGTCAAGGAGCACTATGAAGGGGCTCTGTGAAGAAGTGCAGTGTAGGAGCACTGTGAAGAAGCGCTGAGAATGAGCACAGTGAAGGAACGTAGTGAAGGAGCATTGTGAAGGCGCATTATGTAGGTGCGCTGTGTAGGAGCGAAGTGAATGAGCGCAGTGTACGAGTGCTGTGAAGGAGCACTGTGAAGGAACGCAGTTTAGGAGCACTGTGTAGGAATGCTGTGAAGGAGCACAGTGTAGGAGCACTGTGAAAGAGCGCTATGTAGGAAAACTGAGAATGAGCACTGTGATAGAACACAAAGAAGGAGCACTGTGATGGAGCGTGGAGAATGAGCACAGTGAAGGAATACAGTGGAGGAGCACTGTGAAGGAATACAGTGAAGGAGCATTATCTAGTTTCGCTGTGTACGTGTGCAGTGCAGGAGCGCTGTTAAGGAGCACTTTTAGGAACGCTGTGTAGGAGTGCAGTAAACAAGCACAGTGAAGGAACGCAGTGTAGGAGTGCTGTATAGGAGCACTGTGAAGGAATGCTGTGATGTAGCACTGTGTAGGAGCACGGAGAAGGAGCGCAGTGAAGGAGCGCTGTGTAGGAGCACGGAGAAGGAGCGCAGTGAAGGAGTGCTGTGAAGGAGCGCTGTGTAGGAGCATTGAGAAGGAACGCTGTGAAGGAGCGCTGTGTAGGAGCACGGAGAAGGAGCGCAGTGAAGGAGTGCTGTGAAGGAGCGCTGTGTAGGAGCATTGAGAAGGAACGCTGTGAAGGAGCGCTGTGTAGGAGCACGGAGAAGGAGCGCAGTGAAGGAGTGCTGTGAAGGAGCGCTGTGTAGGAGCATTGAGAAGGAACGCTGTGAAGGAGCGCTGTGTAGGAGCACGGAGAAGGAGCGCAGTGAAGGAGTGCTGTGAAGGAGCGCTGTGTAGGAGCATTGAGAAGGAGCGCTGTGAAGGAGCGCTGTGTAGGAGCACGGAGAAGGAGTGCAGTGAAGGAGCACAGTGAAGGAGCACAGTGAAGGAGCACAGTGAAGGAGCACAGTGAAGGAGCACAATGAAGGAGCACAGTGAAGGAGCACTGTGAAGGACCGCAGTGAAGAAGCACAGTGTAGAAGTGCTGTGAAGGAGCACAGTGAAGGAGCGCTGAGAAAGAGCACAGTGAAGGGGCACTGTCATGGAGAACTGGGAAGGAGCTCGGTGTAAGAGCATTGTGAAGCAGCTGTGTGAAGGAGCACTTAGAATGAGCGCTGTGAAGGAGCGCAGTGAAGGAGCACAGAGAATCAGCGCTGTGTAGGAGTGCAGTGAAGGAGCATTGTGTTGGAGCGCTCTGTAGGAGTGCAGTGAAGGAGCATTGTGCTGGATCGCTCTGTTGGAGTGCTTTGTATTAGCAATGTGAAGAATTACTGTGAAGAAGTACTCAGAAGGGGGCAGTGATGGAGCGCTCTGATGAAGTACTGTGTAGGGTCACTGTGAAGAAGTAATGACAAGGAGCACTCTGAAGGAGCACTGTAAGGAGTGCTGTGTACATGCACTGTGAAGAAGCGCTGAGAAGAGGTACTGAGAAGGAGCACTGTGATGGAGCACAGTTTAGGAGCACTGTGAAGGAGCACATTGTAGGAGCGCTGAAAAGGAACGCATTCTAGGAGCAATGAGAAGGAACGCTGTGTAGGAGCGCTGTGAAGGAGCAATGTGAAGGAGCACAGTGTAGGAGCATAGTGAAGGAGTGCTAGGTAGGAACACTGAAAATGAGCACTGTGAAGGAACACCGAGAATAAGCACAGTGAAGGAATGCAGTGAAGGAGCACTGTGAAGGAACACTGTGAAGGAGCACTGTGAAGGAAAACTGTGAAGGAGCATTATGTAGGTGCGCTGTGTAAGAGCGCAGTGAATGAGCGCAGTAAACAAGCGCTGTGTAGGAAAACTGCGAAGGAATGCTGTGCACGAGTTCTGTGTATGTGCACTGTAAAGGAGCGCTGTGAATGAGCGCTGTGTAGGAGCGCTGTGTTGGAGCACTGTGTAGGAACACTGTGAAAAAGCACAGTGAAGGAGCACAGTGAAGGAATGCAGTGTAGGAGCACTGTGAAGGAGCACTGAGACGGAGCGCTGTGAAGGAGCACTGTGTAGGAATGCTGTATAGGAGTGCAGTGAACGAACGCAGTGAAGGAGCACAGTTTACGAGCGCTGTGAAGGAATGCTGTGAAGAAGCGCTGTGTAGGAGCACTGAGAAAGAGCGCTGTGATGGAACACAAAGAAGGAGCACTGTGAAGCAGCACAGAGAATGAGCACAGTGAAGGAATGCAGTGAAGGAGCACTGTGAAGGAACATTGTGAAGGAGCGCTGTGAAGGAGCATTATGTAGGTGCGCTGTGTAAGAGTGCAGTGAACGAGTGCAGTGAATGAGCACTGTGTAGGGGCACTGTGAAGGAGCACTGTGTAAGGAGCACTGAGAAGGAGTGCAGTGAAGGAACGTAGTGAAGGAGCACTGTGAAGAAGTGCTGTGAAGGAGCACTGTGAAGGTGCACAGTGAAGGAGCACTGAAACGGGTAGCAGTGAAGGAGCAATGTGTGGAAGTAGTGAGGAGGAGCACTGTGAAGAAGCTCTTTGTAGGAGTACTGACGAGGAAAACTGTAAAGGAGCACTATGAAGGAGCGCTGTGAAGGAGAGCATTCAAGGAGCACTGTGAAGGGGCGCTGTCAAGGAGCACTGTGAAGGGGCTCGGTGTAAGAGCATTGTGAAGCAGCTGTGTGAATGAGCACTGAAAATGAGCGCTGTGAAGGAGCGCAGTGAAGGCGCACTGAGAATCAGCGTTGTGAAGGAGTGCAATGAAGGAGCATTGTGTTGGAGCGTTCTGTTGGAGTGCTTTGTAGTAGCGATGTGAAGAATTACTGTGAAGAAGTACTCAGAAGGAGCACAGTGAAGGAGCGCTGTGATGAAGTACTGTGTAGGAGCACTGTGAAGAAGTAATGAGAAGGACCACTGTGATGCAGGACTGTGTAGGAACGCTTTGAAGGAGTGCTGAGAAGGAGGACAGTGTAGGAGCGCTCTGAAGGAGCACTATGTAGGTGCGCTGTGAAGGTGCGCATAATGGAGCAATGAGAAGGAGCGCTGTGAAGGAGGACTGTGTAGGAGTGCTGTGAAGGAGCACTTTGTAGGTGCGCTGCGAAGGAGCGCTGAGAAGAGGTATTGTGAAGGAGCACTGTAAAGGAGCACTGTGAAGGAGCACTGTAAAGGAGCACTGTGAAGGAGCGCAGTGTAGGAGCGCTGTGAAGGAGCGCAGTGTAGGAGCGCTGTGAAGGAGCGCATTCTAGGAGCAATGAGAAGGAACGCTGTGTAGGAGCGCTGTGAAAGAGTGTAGTGAAGGAGCGCTATGTAGGAACACTGAGAATGAGCACTGTGATGGAACACAAAGAAGGAGCACTGTGATGGAGCACGGAGAATGAGCACAGTGAAGGAACACTGTGAAGGAGCATTATGTAGGTGAGCTGTGTAAGAGCGCAGTGAATAAGCACTGTGAAGGAATGCTGTGCAGGCGCGCTGTGTACGTGAAATGCGAAGGAGTGCTGTGAAGAGGACTGAGAATGAGCACTGTAAAGGAGCGCTGTGAAGGAACGCAGTGTAAGAGCGCTGTGTAGGAGCACTGAGAATGAGCACTGTGAAGGAATGCAGTGATGGAGCTCTGAGAAGGACCGCAGTGAAGGAGCGCTGTGTAGGAAAGTTGTGAAGGAGCGCAGTGAAGGAGCATTGTGAAGAAGAACTGTGTAGGAGCACTGTGAAGGAGCGCAGTGTAGGAGCACTGTGAAGAAGCACTGTGTAGGAGCACTGTGAAGGAACACTGTGTAGGAACGCTGTGAAGGAGCACAGTGAAGGAGCGCTGTGTAGGAGCACTGTGAAGGAACGCTATGAAGGAACGCTGTGAAGGAGTGCTGTGTTGGAGCACTGAGAAAGAGAGCTGTGAAGGAGCATTATGTAGGACTGCTGTGAAGGAGCACTTTAAAGGAGCACTGTGAAGGAGCGCTGAGAAGAAGCGCAGTCAAGGAGCACTGTGAAGGAGCACTGTGATGGAGATCTGTGAAGGAGCGCTGTGATGGAGATCTGTGACGGCGCACTTTGAAGAAGCGCTGTGAAGGAGCACTGTGTCAGAGCACTGTGTATGTGCACTATGAAGGAGCACTGTGATGGAAAACTGAGAAGGAGCACTGTGAAGGAGCACTGTGTAGGTGCACTAAGAAGGAGCACTGAGAAGGAGCATAGTGAAGGATTGCTGCTTTGGATAGCAGTGTAGTAGCGCTGAAAAGGTGCACTGAGAAGTTGTGCTGTGTCGGAGTACTGTCAAGGACCACTGAGAAGGAGCACTGAGAAGTAGTGCAGGCAAGGAGCACTGTGAAGGGGCTCTGTGATGGAGAACTGTGAAGGAGCTCAGTGTAAGAGCATTGTGAAGCAGCTCTGTGAAGGAGCGCTCCGAAGGAGTACTGTGTTGGTGCAATGAGAATGAGTGTTATGTAGTAGCACTGAGATGGAGCACTGTGAAGGAGCAGTGTGAAGGAACGATATGAAGGAGTACTGTGAAGGAGCACTGTGTTGGAGCACTATCAATGAGCACTGAGATGTAAAGCAGTCAAGGAGCACTGTGAAGGGTCACTGTGATGGAGAGCTGTGAAGGAGCTCGGTTTAAGAGCATTGTAAAGCAGCTGTGTGAAGGAGCGCTCCGAAGGAATGCAGTGAAGGAGTGCAGTGTAGGAGCACTCTAAATGAACGTTCTGAAGGAATGCAGTGAAGGAGCACTGTGAAGGAGTGCAGTGTAGGAATGCTGTGAAGGAGCGCTGTGAAAGAGCACTTAGTGCTATTACAGTTCACAACGCTGTCCCAGCAAGCATTACCATTCAAAATGCTGTCCCAGTGTTACCATTCACACTCTGTCCCAGCTTTACCGTTCACACTGTTGTCCCAGCATTACCCTTCAAACTGCTGTCCCAGCATTACCGTTCACACCGTGTCCCAGCTTTACCGTTCACAACATGTCCCAGTTTTACCATTCACATTGTGTCCCAGTGTTACCATTCACACTGTGTCCCAGTGTTACCATTCACACTGTATTCCCAGCATTACCATTCACAATGTGTCCCAGCGTTTCCATTCACACTGTGTCCCAGCATTAATGTTGACACCATTTCCCAGCTTTACCATTCATACTGTGTCCCAGTGTTACTGTTCAACACTGTGTCCCAGTGTTACTGTTCACACTTTGTCCCAGCTTTACTGTTCACACTGTGTCCCAGCATTGCAGTTCACAATGTATCCTAGAGTTACTGTTCACATGGTGTCTCAACATTACTGTTCACACCATTTCGCAGCGTTACCATTTATACTGTGTTCCAATGTTACCGTTCAACATTGTGTCTCAGCATTACTGTTCTCACTGTGTCCCAGTGTTACCGTTCACACTGTGTCCCAGCGTTACCGTTCACACCATTTCACAGCATTAACATTCATACTGTGTCCCAGTGTTATTCTTCATCACTGTGTCCCAGCATTACCGTTCACAGTGGCTCCCAGCATTACTGATCATACTGTTTCCCAGTGTTCCCATTCAACTCTGTGTCCCAGCGTTACTGTTCACACTGGGTCCTAGAGTTACCATTCACACCATGACCCAGCATTACCATTCGCACTGTGTCCCAGCATTACTGTTCACACGTTGGCCCAGCTTTACCATACACAATGTGTCCCAGTGTTACCGTACACACCGTGACCCAATGTTACCATTCACACTGTGTCCCAGCATTACCATTAACACTGTGTCCCAGCATTGCTGTTCACTCTGTGTCCCATAGTTACCGTTCACACTGCATCCCATCATTACCGTTCACACTGTCTCTCAGCATTACCGTTCACACTGTTTCCCAGCTTTGCCCTTCAATTTGTGTCCTAGCTTTACCGTTCACACTGTGTCCCAGTGTTACCTTTCACACTGTATCCCAGCTTTACCATTCACACTGTGTCGCAGCTTTACCATTCACACTGTGTGCCAGCTTTGCCATTCACAGTGGGTCCCAGTATTACTGTTCACAACACTGTCTCAGCGTTACCATTCACACTGTGTCCCAGCATTACTGTTCACACTGTGTCCCCGTGTTACCATTCGCACTGTGTCCCAGCATTACTGTTCACACGGTGGCCCAGCTTTACCATACACAATGTGTCCCAGTGTTACCGTTCACACTGTGTCCCAGTGTAACCATTCACACTGTGTCCCAGCATTACCGTTTACACCGCTGTGCTAGCTTTACCATTCACACTGTGTCCCAGGGTTACCTTTCATACCGTGACCCAGTGTGACAATTTAAACTGTGTCGCAGCTTTACCATTCACAATGTGTCCCAGTGTAACCATTCACACTGTGTACCCAGCGTTACCGTTCACACCATGTCCCAGTGTTACCATTTACACTGTGTCCCAGCTTTACCATTCACTCCGCTGTCCAAGTGTTACCATTAACAATGTGTCCCTGCTTTACAGTTCACACTGTGTTCCAGCAATAGCGTTCACACCGCTGTCCAGCGTTACCGTTCACACCATGTCCCAGTGTTACAATTTACACTGTGTCGCAGCTATACCGTTCACACCGCTGTCCCAGCTTTACTGATCACACTGTGTGCCAGTGTTACCATTCACACTGCGTCCCAGCATTTCTGTTCACAATGTGTCCCAGCGTTACCATTCACACTGTGTCCCAGCGTTACCGTTCACACTGTGTCCCAGCTTTACCCTTCACACTGTCTCCTAGCTTTACCGTTCAACACTGTGTCTCAGCGTAACCTTTCACACTGTGTCTCAGCATTACCGTTCACACTGCGTCCCAGCATTACAGTTCACAATGTGTCCCAGCTTTACCGTTCACACTGTGTCCCAGCATTACAGTTCACAATGTGTCCCAGCTTCACTGTTCACACTGTGTCCACATGTTACTGTTCACACTGTGTCCCAGCATTAGCATTCACACTGTGTCCCAGCGTTACCATTCACACTGTGTCCCAGCGTTACTGTTCACTCTTTGTCCCAGCATTACCGTTCAACACTGTGTCTCAGCGTAACCATTCAAACTGTGTCCCAGCATTACTGTTCACACTGTGTCCCTGTGGTACCATTCACACTGCGTCCCAGCATGTCTGTTCACACCAAATCCCAGCATTACCCTTCATACTGTGTCCCAGTGTTACCATTCACATTGTGTCTCAGCGTTACTCTTCACACCATTTCCCAATGTTACCATTCACAACGTGTCTCAGCGTTACCGTTCACACTGTGTCCCAGCATAACTGTTCACTCTGTGTCCCAGCTTCACTGTTCACATTGTGTCCCAGTGTTACTGTTCACACTGTGTCCCAGTGTTAATGTTCACACTGTGTCCCAGCATTAGTATTCACACTGTGTCCCAGCATTACCATTCACACTGTGTCCCAGCGTTACTGTTCACTCTTTGTCCGGGCATTACCGCTCAACACTGTGTCTCAGCGTAACAATTCACACCGTGTCCCAGCGTTACCATTCACACTGTGTCCCAGCATAACTGTTCACTCCGTGTTCAGGTTTCACTGTTCACACTGTGTCCCAATGTTACTGTTCACACTGTGTCCCAGCATTACCATTCATACTGTGACCCAGCTATACCGTTCACACTGTGTCCCAGTGTTACTGTTCACACTGTGTCCCAGTGTTACCTTTCACACAGTGACCAAGTGTTACAATTTAAATTGTGTCCCAGCTGTACCTTTCACAATGTGTCCCATTGATACCGTTCACACTGTCTCCCAGCTTTACTGTTCACGATGTGTCCCAGCGTTACTATTCATACTGCTGCCCCAGCATTACCGTTCACACTGTGTCCCAGCATTACCATTCATACTGTGTCCCAGCTATACTGTTCACACTGTGTCCCAGTTTTACCGTTCACACTGTGTCCCAATATTACCGTTCACACCGTGTCCCAGCATTACCGTTTACACCGCTGTCCCAGCTTTACCGTTCACACTGTGTCCCAGTGTTACAGTTGTCACTGTGACCCAGTGATACCATTCACACCGTGACCATGCGTTACCATTCACTCTGTGTCCCAGCATTACTGTTCAGTCTTTGTCCCAGCATTACCGTTCAACACTGTGTCTCAGCGTAACAATTCACACCGTGTCCCAGCGTTACCGTTCACACTGTGTCCCAGCATAACTGTTCACTCTGTGTCCCAGCTTCATTATTCACTCTGTGTCCCAGTGTTACTGTTCACAATGTCTCCCAACATTAGCATTCACACACTGTCCCAGCGTTACCATTCACACTGCGTCCCAGCGTTACCGTTCACAATGTCGCCCAGCTTTACCGTTCGCACTGTGTCCCAGCATAACTCTTCTCTCTGTGTCCCAGCTTCACTGTTCACACTGTGTCCCAGTGTTACTGTTCACACTGTGTCCCAGCATTAGCATTCACACTGTGTCTCAGCGTTACCATTCACACTGTGTCCCAGCGTTACTGTTCACTCTGTGTCCCAGCTTCACTGTTCACACTGTGTCCCAGTGTTACTGTTCACACTGTGTCCCAGCATTAGCATTCACACTTTGTCCCAGCGTTACCATTCACAATGTGTCCCAGCGTTACTGTTCACTCATTGTCCCAGCATTACCGTTCAACACTGTGTCTTAGCGTAACCATTCAAACCATGTCCCAGCATTACTGTTCACACTCTGTCCCCGTGGTACAATTCACACTGCGTCCCAGCATTTCTGTTCACACCAAATCCCAGCATTACCGTTCATACTGTGTCCCAGTGTTACCATTCACATTGTGTCTCAGCGTTACTCTTCACACCATTTCCCAATGTTACCATTCACAACGTGTCTCAGCGTTACCGTTCTCACTGTGTCCCAGCATAACTGTTCTCTCTGTGTCCCAGCGTTACCGTTCACACTGTGTCCCAGCATAACTATTCGCTCTGTGTCCCAGCTTCACTGTTCACACTGTGTCCCAGTGTTACTGTTCACACTGTCTCCCAGCATTAGCATTCACACTGTGTCCCAGCGTTACCATTCACACTGTGTCCCAGCGTTACTGTTCACTTTTTGTCCCAGCATTACCGTTCAACACTGTGTCTCAGCGTAACCATTCAAACCATGTCCCAGCATTACTGTACACACTGTGTCCCCGTGGTACCATTCACACTGCGTCCCAGCATTTCTGTTCACACCAAATCCCAGCATTACCGTTCATACTGTGTCCCAGTGTTACCATTCACACTGTGTCTCAGCGTTACTCTTCACACCATTTCCCAATGTTACCATTCACAACGTGTCTCAGCGTTACCGTTCACACTGTGTCCCAGCATTACTGTTCACTCTGTGTCCCAGTTTCACTGTTCACACTGTGTCCCAGTGTTACAGTTCATAACTGTGTCCCAGCATTAGCATTCACACTGTGTCCCAGCGTTACCATTCACACTGTGTCCCAGCTTAACTGTTCACTCTTTGTCCCAGCATTACCGTTCAACACTGTGTCTCAGCGTAACAATTCACACCGTGTCCCAGTGTTACCGTTCACACTGTGTCCCAGCATAACTGTTTACTCTGTGTCCAGTCTTCACTTTTCACACTGTGTCCCAATGTTACTGTTCACACTGTGTCCCAGCATTACCATTCATATTGTGTCCCAGCTTTACCATTCACACTGTGTCCCAGTTTTAGCTTTCACCCAGTGACCCAATGTTACAATTTAAACTGTGACCCAGCTTTACCATTCACAATGTGTCCCATTGTTACCGTTCACACTGTGTCCCAGCGTTACCGTTCACAATGTGTACCCAGCGTTACGGTTCACACCAAGTCCCAGTGTTATCATTTACACTGTGTCCCTGCTTTACTGTTCACACCGCTGTCCCAGCTTTACTGTTCACGATGTGTCCCAGCGTTACTATTCACACTGCTGCCCCAGCGTTGCCGTTCACACTGTGTCCCAGCATTACCATTAATACTGTGTCCCAGCTATACTGTTCACAATGTGTCCCAGTTTTACCCTTCACACTGTGTCCCAGTGTTACCGTTCACACCATGTCCCAGCTTTACTGTTTACACCGCTATCCCAGCTTTACCATTCACACTGTGTCCCAGTGTTACCGTTGACACCGTGACCCAGTGATACCATTCACATCATGACCAAGCGTTACCATTCACTCTGTGTCCCAGCTTTACCTTTCACACTCTGTCCCAGTGTTACTGTTCGCTCTGTGACCCAGTGTTCCTGTTAACACTGGGTTCCATCATTACCGTTCACACTGTGTCCCCGCTTTACCGTTTGCACTGTTTCCCAGTGTTTCTATTCACTTGGTGTCCCAGTGATTCCGTTCACACTGTGTCCCAGCGTTACCTTCACACTGTGTCCCAGCGTTACCATTCAAACTGCTGCACCAGCGTTACTTTTCACAGTGTATCCCGGTGTTACCATTCACAATTTGTCCCAATATTAATGTTCACACTGTGTCCCAGTGTTACCGTTCACACTGTGTCTCAGCGGTACTCTTCACACCATTTCCCAGTGTTACCATTCACAACGTGTCTCAACGTTACCGTTCACATTGTGTCCCAGCATAACTGTTCACTCTGTGTCCCAGCTTCATTGTTCACTCTGTGTCACAGTGTTACTGTTCACAATGTGTCCCAACATTAGCATTCACACACTGTCCCAGCGTTACCATTCACACAGTGTCCCAGCGTTACCGTTCACACTTTGTCCCAGCATTACCGTTCAACAATGTGTTTCAGCGTAACCTTTCACACTGTGTCTCAGCGTTACCGTTCACACTGCGTCCCAGCATTACCGTTCACAATGTGTCCCAGCTTTACCGTTCACACTGTGTCCCAGCGTTACCGTTCACACCACTGTCCCAGCTTTACCTTTCACACTCTGTCCCAGTGTTAACTTTCACACCATGACCCAGTGTTACCATTCACACTGTGTACCAGCATTACCATTCACACCACTGTCCCAGTGTTGCCATTCACACTGCTGTCCCAGGTGTACCGTTCACACTGTGTCCCAGCTTTACTGATCACACCATCTCCCAACTTGTCCGTTCACACCGTTGTCCCAGCTTTACCGTTCACAACGTGTCCCAGCTTTACCCTTCACACTGTGTCCTAGCATTACCGTTCATAGCGTGACCCACTGTTACCGTTCACACTGTGTCCCAGATTTTCCATTCACTCCGCAGTCCAAGGGTCACCATTCACTCTTTGTCCCAGCTTTACTGTTCACACCATGTCCCAACTCGTCCGTTCTCACCGCTGTCCCAGCTTTACCGTTCAAACTGTGTCCCAGTGTTACCTTTCACACCGTGACCCAGTGTTAAATTTTAAACTGTGTCCCAGCTTTACCATTCACAATGTCTCCCATTGTTACCGTTCACACTGTGTCCCAGCGTTATCGTTCACAAGGTGTACCCAGCGTTACGATTCACACCAAGTCCCAGTTTTATCATTTACACTGTGTCCCAGCTTTACCGTTCACACCGCTGTCCCAGCTATACTGTTCACATGGTGTCCCAGCATTACTGTTCACACTGCTGCACCAGCGTTACTGTTCAAACAGTATCCCGGCATTACCGTTCACACTTTGTCCCAGCGTTACCATTCATACTGCGTCCCTGATATACTGTTCACACTGTGTCCCAGTTTTAACATTCAAACTGTGTCCCAATGCAATGTACCCGCATGGGCCCCAGCTATGCCTATCTCTTTATGGGATATGTGGAACATTCCTTGTTGCAGTCCTACTCCGGCCCCCTTCCACAACTTTTTCTCCGGTACATCGATGATTACTTCGGTGCTGCTTCATGCTCTCGTCGGGACTTCGAAAAATTTATTAATTTTGCTTCCAATCTCCACCCCTCCATCATTTTCACGTGGTCCATCTCTGACACTTCCCTTCCCTTCCTTGACCTCTCTGTCTCAATCTCTGGTGATAGACTGTCCACCAATATCCATTACAAACCCACCAACTCCCACAGCTACCTCGACTACAGCTCCTCACACTCCGCTTCCTGTAAGGACTCCATCCCATTCTCCCAGTTCCTTCGCCTTCGTCGCATTTGTTCTGATGATGCTACCTTCAAAAACGGTTCCTCTGACATGTCCTCCTTCTTCCTTAACCGAGGTTTTCCACCCACGGTCGTTGACAGGGCCCTCAACCGTGTGCGGCCAATCTCCCGCGCATCCGCCCTCACGCCTTCTCCTCCCTCCCAGAAACATGATAGGGTCCCCCTTGTCCTCACTTATCACCCCACCAGCCTCCGCATTCAAAGGATCATCCTCCGCCATTTCCGCCAACTCCAGCATGATGCCACCACCAAACACATCTTCCCTTCACCCCCCTTATCGGCATTCCGTAGGGATTGCTCCCTCCGGGACACCCTGGTCCACTCCTCCATCACCCCCTACTCCTCAACTCCCTCCTATGGCACCACCCCATGCCCACGCAAAAGATGTAACACCTGCCCCTTCACTTCCTCTCTCCTCACTGTCCAAGGACCCAAACACTCCTTTCAAGTGAAGCAGCATTTCACTTGCATTTCCCCCAACTTAGCCTACTGCATTCGTTGCTCCCAATGTGGTCTCCTCTACATTGGAGAGACCAAACGTAAACTGGGCGACCGCTTTGCAGAACACCTGCGGTCTGTCCGCAAGAATGACCCAAACCTCCCTGTTGCTTGCCATTTTAACACTCCACCCTGCTCTCTTGCCCACATGTCTGTCCTTGGCTTACTGCATTGTTCCAGTGAAGCCCAACGCAAACTGGAGGAACAACACCTCATCTTCCGACTAGGCACCTTACAGCCTTCCGGTCTGAATATTGAATTCAATAACTTTAGGTCGTGAGCTCCCTCCCCCATCCCCACCCCCTTTCTGTTTCCCCCTTTTTTCCCCCTTTTTTTTCCCTATAAATTTTATAGATTTTTCTTTTCCCACCTATTTCCATTATTTTTAAATATTTTAAAATCTTTTATGCTCCCCCCACCCCCACTAGAGCTGTACCTTGAGTGCCCTTCCATCCATTCTTAATTAGCACATTCGTTTAGATAATATCACCAACTTTAACTTTAACACCTATGTGTTCTTTTGTACCATTGTCACTGACATCTTTTGATGATCTGCTTCTATCACTGCTTGTTTGTCTACACAAGCACCTCTGTCTCTCTCTCTCTCTCCGCCCCCCCCACACACACACCTTAAACCAGCTTATATTTCAACTCTTTCTTGGACTCGAAATCAAGTTCTGTCGAAGGGTCATGAGGACTCGAAACGTCAACTCTTTTCTTCTCCGCCGATGCTGCCAGACCTGCTGAATTTTTCCAGGTAATTCTGTTTTTGTTTTGGATTTCCAGCATCCGCAGTTTTCTTTGTTTTTATCTCTGTGTCCCAATGTTACCGTTCACACCATGTCCCAGCTTTACCGTTACATCGCTGTCCCAGCTTTACCGTTCACACTGTGTCCCAGTGTTACCGTTGACACCGTGACCCAGTGTTACCATTCACACCGTGACCAAGCGTTACCATTCACTCTGTGTCCCAGCTTTACCATTCACACTCTGTCCCAGTGTTACTGTTCGCTCTGTGTCCCAGCGTTACCATTCAAACTGCTGCACCAGCGTTACTGTTCACAGTGTATCCCGGCGTTACCGTTCACAATTTGTCCCAATATTAATGTTCACACTGTGTCCCAGAGTTACCGTTCACACTGTGTCTCAGCGTTACCGTTCAGATTGTGTCCCAGCATTACTGTTCACTCTGTGTCCCAGCTTCACTGTTCACACTGTGTCCCAGCATTAGCATTCACACTGTGTCCCAGCATTACCATTCACACTGTGTCCCAGCGTTACTGTTCACTCTTTGTCCCAGCATTACCGTTCAACACTGTGTCTCAGCGTTACCATTCAACCCGTGTCCCAGCATTACTGTTCACACTGTGACCCCGTGCTACCATTCACACTGTGTCCCAACATTTCTGTTCACACCAAATCCCAGCATTACCGTTCATACTGTGTCCCAGAGTTACCATTCACATTGTGTCTCAGCGTTACTCTTCACACCATTTCCCAATGTTACCATTCACACCGTGTCTCAGCGTTACCCTTCATACTGTGTCCCAGTGTTACCATTCACATTGTATCTCAGCGTTACTCTTCATACTGTGTCCCAGTGTTACCATTCACATTGTGTCTCAGTGTTACTCTTCACACCATTTCCCAATGTTACCATTCACAATGTGTCTCAGCGTTACCGTTCACACTGTGTCCCAGCATAACTGTTCTCTCTGTGTCCCAGCTTCACTGTTCACAGTGTGTCCCAATGTTACTGTTCACTCTGTGTCCCAGCATTAGCATTCACACTGTGTCCAAGCGTTACCATTCACACTGTGTCCCAGCGTTACGGTTCACTCTTTGTCCCAGCATGACCGTTCAACACTGTGTCTCAGCGTAACAATTCACACCGTGTCCCAGCGTTACCGTTCACACTGTGTCCCAGCATAACTGTTGACTCTGTGTCCTAGCTTCATTGTTACCTCTTTGTCCCAGTGTTACTGTTCACAATGTGTCCCAACATTTGCATTCACACACTGCCCCAGCGTTACCATTCACACTGTGTCCCAGCGTTACTGTTCACACTTTGTCCCAGCATTACCGTTCAACACTGTGTCTCAGCGTAACCTTTCACACTGTGTCTCAGCTTTACCGTTCACACTGTGTCCCAGCATAACTGTTCACTCTGTGTCCCAGCTTCACTGTTCACACTGTGTCCCAGTGTTACTGTTCACACTGTCTCCCAGCATTAGCATTCACACTGTATCCCAGCAGTATCATTCACACTGTGTCCCAGCTTAACTGTTCACTCTTTGTCCCAGCATTACCGTTCAACACTGTGTCTCAGCGTAACCATTAAAACCGTGTCCCAGCATTACTGTTCACACTGTGACCCCGTGCTACCATTCACACTGCGTCCCAGCATTTCTGTTCACACCAAATCCCAGCATTACCGTTCATACTGTGTCCCAGTGTTACCGTTCACATTGTGTCTCAGCGTTACTCTTCACACCATTTCCCAGTGTTACCATTCACAACGTGTCTCAGCGTTACCGTTCTCACTGTGTCCCAGCATAACTGTTGACTCTGTGTCCCAGCTTCACTGTTCACACTGTGTCCCAGTGTTACTGTTCACACTGTCTCCCAGCATTAGCATTCACACTATGTCCCAGCGTTACCATTCACACTGTGTCCCAGCGTTAATTTTCACTCTTTGTCCCGGCATTACCGTTTAACACTGTGTCTCAGCGTAACAATTCACACCGTGTCCCAGCGTTACCGTTCACACTGTGTCCCAGCATAACTGTTCACTCTGTGTCCCAGCTTCATTGTTCACTCTGTGTCCCAGTGTTACTGTTCACAATGTGTCCCAACATTAGCATTCACACATTGTCCCAGCGTTACCATTCACACTGCGTCCCAGCGTTACCGTTCACACTGTGCCCCAGCATAACTGTTCACTCTGTGTCCCAGCTTCACTGTTCACACTGTGTCCCAGTGTTACTGTTCACACTGTGTCCCAGCATTAGCATTCGCACTGTGTCCCAGCATTATCATTCACACTGTGTCCCAGCGTTACTGTGCACTCTTTGTCCCAGCATTACCGTTCAACACTGTGTCTCAGCGTAACCATTCAAACCGTGTCCCAGCATTACTGTTCACACTGTGTCCCCGTGGTAACATTCACAATGCGTCCCAGCATTTCTGTTCACACCAAATCCCAGCGTTACCGTTCATACTGTGTCCCAGTGTTACCATTCACATTGTGTCTCAGCGTTACTCTTCACACCATTTCCCAATGTTACTATTCACAACGTGTCTCAGCGTTACCGTTCACACTGTGTCCCAGCATAACTGTTCACTCTGTGTCCCAGCTGCACTGTTCACATTGTGTCCCAGTGTTACTGTTCACACTGTGTCCCAGCATTATCATTCACACTGTGTCCCAGCGTTACCATTCACACTGTGGCCCAGCGTTACTGTTCACTCTGTGTCCCAGCTTCACTGTTCACACTGTGTCCCAGGGTTACTGTTCACACTGTGTCCCAGCATTAGCATTCACAATGAGTCCCAGCGTTACCATTCACACTGTGTCCCAGCGTTACTGTTCACTCCTTGTCCCAGCATTACCGTTCAACACAGTGTCTCAGCGTAACAATTCACACCATGTCCCAGCATTACCGTTCAAACTGTGTCCCTGCATACCTGTTCACTCTGTGTCCAAGCTTCATTGTTCACTCTGTGTCCCAGTGTTACTGTTCACAATGTGTCCCAACATTAACATTCACACATTGTCCCAGCGTTACCATTCACACTGCGTCCCAGCTTTACCGTTCACAATGTGTCCCAGATTTACCGTTCACACTGTGTCCCAGCATAACTGTTCACTCTGTGTCCCAGCTTCACTGTTCACACTGTGTCCCAGTGTTACTGTTCACACTGTGTCCCAGCATTAGCATTCACACTGTGTCCCAGCGTTACTGTTCACTCTTTGTCCCAGCATTACCGTTCAACTCTGTGTCTCAACGTAACCATTCAAACCGTGTCCCAGCATTACTGTTCACACTCTGTCCCCGTGGTACCATTCACACTGCGTCCCAGCATTTCTGTTCACACCAAATCCCAGCATTACCATTCATACTGTGTCCCAGTGTTACCATTCACATTGTGTCTCAGCGTTACTCTTCACACCATTTCCCAGTGTTACCATTCACACTGTGTCTCAGCGTTTCCATTCACATTGTGTACCAGCATAACTGTTCTCTCTGTGTCCCAGCTTCACTGTTCACAGTGTGTCCCAGTGTTACTGTTCACACTGTGTCCCAGCATTAGCATTCACACTGTGTTCCAGCATTATCGTTCACACTGTGTCCCAGCTTGGCTCTTCACACTGCTGTCCCAGCTTTACAGTTCCCACTGTGTCCCAGCTTTACTGTTCACACTGTGTCCCAGCTTTACTGTTCACACCTTGTCCCACCTTGTCCATTCTCACCGCTGTCCTAGCTTTACCGTTCGCATTCTGTCGCAGCTTTACCCTTCACACTGTGTCCTAGCTTTACCATTCACACTGTGACCCAGCTTTACCGTTCACACTGTGTCCCAGCTTTACCATTCACTCCTCTGTCCAAGGGTTACCATTGTCACTGTGTCCCAGCTTTACAGTTCACACCGTGTCCCAGCTTGTCCTTTCACACCGCTGTCCCAGCTTTACCATTCACACTGTGTCCTACCTTTACCATTTACACTGTATCCCAGAGTTACCGTTCACACCGTGAACCAGTGTTACCATTCACACTGTGTCCCAGCATTACCGTTCGCACTGCGTCCCAGCATTGCTATTCACACTGCGTCCCAGCTTTACCCTTCACACTGTGTCCTAGCTTTGCCATTCACACTGTTTCCCAGTGTTATCGTTCACACTGTGTCCCAGCTTTACCATTCACTCCACTGTCCAAGTGTTACCATTCACACTGTTTCCCAGCTTTATCGTTCACACTGCGTCCCAGTGTTAACTTTCACACCATTACGCAGTGTTACCATTCACACTGTGTCCCAGCATTACCGTTCACTCTGTGCACCCAGCGTTACGGTTCACACCATGTCCCAGTGTTAACTTTCACAGTGTGTCCCAGCAAGACCGTTCACACCGTGTCCCAGCTTTGCCATTCACACTGCTGTCCCAGCTTTACCGGTCACACTGTGTCCCAGTTTTACAATTCACACTTTGTCCCAGTGTTTCCGTTCACACTGTGTCCCAACATTACCTTTCAGACCGCTGTCCCAGCAATACCATTAAAACTGTGTCCCAGCGTCACCGTTCACACTGTGTCCCAGTGTTAACGAATGCACTGTATCACAGCTTTACCATTCACACTGTGTCCCAGCATTACCGTTCATACCGTTTGCCAGCTTTACCATTTGCACCATATCCCAGTGTTGCCATTGACACTCTGTCCCAGCTTTAACATTCACACTGTGTCCCAGCATTTCCATTCACATTGTGTTCCAGCGCTGCCGTTCACACCACTGTCCCAGTTTTACACTTCACACTGCTGTCCCAGCTTTACCCTTCACACTGTGTCCTAGCTTTACCATTCACACTGTGTCCCACTGTTACCGTTCCTTTGTGTCACAGCTTTACCATTCACTCCGCAAGTCCAAGGGTTACCATTCACACTGTGTCCAAGCTTTACCGTTCACACTGTGTCCCAGCTTTACTGTTCGCACCTTGTCCCAGCTTGTCCATTCACACTGCTGTCCCAGCTTTCCCATTCACGCTGTGTCCTAGCTTTACCATTTACACTCTATCCCAGTGTTACCGTTCACACCGTGACCCAGTGTTACCATTTACACTGTGTCCCAGCATTACCGTAAGCACTGCGTCCCAGCATTGCTGTTCACACTGTGTCCCAGCTTTACCCTTCACACTGTGTCCTAGCTTTGCCATTCACACTGTTTCCCAATGCTACTGTTCACACTGTGTCTCAGCTTTACCATTCACTCCACTTTCCAAGTGTTACCATTCACACTGTTTCCCAGCTTTATCATTCACACTGTCTCCCAGCGTTACTGTTCACACCGCTGTCCCAGCTTTACCTTTCACACTGTGTCCCAGTGTTAAGTTTCACACCATTACGCAGTGTTACCATTCACACTGTGTTCCAGCATTACCGTTCACACTGTGTCCCAGCTTGGCCCTTCACACTGCTGTACCAGCTTTACAGTTCGCACTCTGTCCCAGCTTTACTGTTCACACCTTGTCCCACCTTGTCCATTCTCACCGCTGTCTCAGCTTTACCGTTCGCATTCTGTTGCAGCTTTACCCTTCACACTGTGTCCTAGCTTTACCATTCACGCTGTGTCCCAGTGTTACCGTTCATACTGTGTCCCACTGTTACCGTTTCTTTGTGTTACAGCTTTACCATTCACTCCGCAGTCCAAGGGTTACCATTCACACTGTGTCCCAGCTTTACCGTTCACACTGTGTGCTAGCGTTACCTTTCACACCGCTGTCCCAGCTTTACTTTTCACACTGTGTCCCAGTGCTACATTTCACACCGTGACCCAGTGTTGCCATTCACACTGCTGTCCCAGCTTTACCGTTCACACTGTGTCCCAGCTTTACTGTTCGCACCTTGTCCCAGCTTTACCGTTCGCACTCTGTCGCAGCTTTACCCTTCACACTGTGTCCTAGCTTTACCATTCACACTGTGTCCCATTGTTACTGTTCACACGGTGTCCCAGCTTTACCATTCACTCCGTATCCCAGTGTTACCGTTCACACCGTGACCCAGTGATACCATTCACACTTTGTCCCAGCATTACCGTTAGCACTGCGTCCCAGCATTGCTGTTCACATTGCGTCCCAGCTTTACCCTTCACACTGTGTCCTAGCTTTGCCGTTCACACTATGTCCCAGTGTTACCGTTCACACTGTGTCCCAGCTTTACCATTCACTCCACTATCCAAGTGTTACCATTCACACTGTTTCCCAGCTTTGTCTTTCACACTGTGTACCCAGCGTTACGGTTCACACCATGTCCCAGTGTTACCGTTCACAGTGTGTCCCAGCAAGACCGTTCACACCATGTCCCAGCTTTGCCATTCACACTGCTGTCCCAGCTTTACCCTTCACACTGTGTCCTAGCTTTGCCGTTCACACTTTGTCCCAGTATTTCCGTTCACACTGTGTCCCAGCTTTAACATTCAGACCGCTGTCCCAGCTATACCATTAACACAGTGTCCCAGCATCACCGTTCACACTGTGTCCCAGTGTTAACGAATACACTGTATCACAGCTTTACCATTCACACTTTGTCCCAGCATTACCGTTCATACCGTTTGCCAGCTTTACCATTTGCACCATATCCCAGTGTTGCCATTGACACTCTGTCCCAGCTTTAACATTCACACTGTGTCCCAGCATTTCCATTCACATTGTGTTCCAGCGTTGCCGTTCACACCACAGTCCCAGTTTTACTATTCACACTGCTGTCCCAGCTTTACCCTTCACACTGTGTCCTAGCTTTACTGTTCACACTGTGTCCCACTGTTAACGTTCATTTGTGTCACAGCTTTACCATTCACTCTGCAGTTCAAGGGTTACCATTCACACTGTGTCCCAGCTTTACCGTTCACACTGTGTCCCAGCGTTACCGTTCACACCGCTGTCCCAGCTTTACCTTTCACACTGTGTCCCAGTGTTACATTTCACACCATGACCCAGTGTTACCATTCACACTGCTGTCCCAGCTTTACCGTTCACACTGTGTCCCAGCTTTACTGTTCACACCTTGTCCCAGCTTGTCCGTTCACACCGCTGTCCCAGCATTACCGTTCGCACTCTGTCGCAGCTTTACCCTTCACTCTGTATCCTAGCTTTACCATTCACAATGTGTCCCAGTGTTACCGTTCACACTGTGTCCCAGCTTTACCATTCACTCCACTGTCCAAGTGTTACAATTCACAATGTTTCCCAGCTTTATCGTTCACAGTGTCTCCCAGCTGTCCCTGCTTTACATTTCACACTGTGTCCCAATGTTAACTTTCACACCTTTACGCAGTGTTACCATTCACACTGTGTACCAGTGTTACCGTTCACACCAAAGTCCCAGTGATACCATTCACACTGCTGTCCCAGCTTTACCGTTCACACTGTGTCCCAGCTTTACTGTTCACACCATGTCCCAGCTCCGTTCACACCGCTGTCCCAGCTTTACCGTCACACTCTGTCCCACTGTTACCGTTCACACTGTGTC
Source organism: Isurus oxyrinchus (assembly GCA_026770705.1). Classification (NCBI taxonomy): domain Eukaryota; kingdom Metazoa; phylum Chordata; class Chondrichthyes; order Lamniformes; family Lamnidae; genus Isurus; species Isurus oxyrinchus. The sequence goes on along the minus strand of JANJGN010000012.1, from coordinate 60,886,413 downwards.
CCAGTGTTGCAATTCACACCGTGTCCCAGCATTACCTTTCACACTGTGTCCTAGCATTACCGTTCACACCGCTGTCTCAGCTTTACCTTTCACACTGTGTCCCAGTGTTACTTTCACACCATGACCCAGTGTTACCATTCACACTGTGTACCAGCGTGAACGTTCACACCAATGTCCCAGTGTTACCATTCACACTGCTGTCCCAGCTTTACCATTCACACTGTGTCCCGGCTTGTCCGTTCACACCGCTGTCCCAGCTTTACCGATCACTCTGTGTCCTAGCTTTACCATTCACACTGTATCCCAGTGTTACCGTTCACACCGTGACCCAGTGTTACCATTCACACTGTGTCCCAGCATTCCATTCTCACTGTGTCACAGCATTGCTTTTCACTGTGTCCCATAGTTACCGTTCACACTGCTTCCCAGCATTAACGTGTACAATGTGTCCCAGCTTTACCATTCACTCCGCTGTCCAAGTGTTACCATTCACACTGTGTCCTAGCTTTACCGTTCTCAACATGATCCAGCATTACTGTTCACACTGTGTCCCAGCGTTACCGTTCACACTGTGTCCCAGCTTTACCATTCACACTGTGTGCCAGCTTTACCATTAACAGTTTGTCCCAGTATTAATTTTCACAATGCTGTCTCAGCGTTACCATTCACACTGTGTCCCAGCATTACTGTTCACACTGTGTCCCCGTGTTACCATTCACACTGCGTCCCAGCATTACTGTTCACACCAAATCCAAGCGTTACCGTTCATACTGTGTCCCAGCGTTGCCATTCACATTGTATCTCAGCGTTACACTTCACACCATTTCCCAGTGTTACCATTCACACTGTGTCTCAGCGTTACCGTTCACACTGTGTCCCAGCATAACTGTTCACTCTGTGTCCCAGCTTCACTGTTCACACTGTGTCCCAGTGTTATTGTTCACAGTGTGTCCCAGCATTAGCATTCACACTGTGTCCCAGTGTTACCATTCATACTGTGTCCCAGCGTTACTGTTCACACTTTGTCGCAGCATTACCGTTCAACACTGTGTCTCAGCGTAACCTTTCACACTGTGTCACAGCGGTAGCGTTCACACTGTGTCGCAGCATTACCATTCATACTGTGTCCCAGCTAAACCATTCAAAACTGTGTCCCAGTGTAACCGTTCACACTGTGTCCCAGCTTTACCATTTATACTGCTGTCCCAGCTTTACCATTCACTCCGCTGTCCAAGGGTTACCATTCTCACTGTGTCCCAGCTTTACTGTTCACACCATGTCCCAGCTTGTCCGTTCACACTGCTGCCCCAGCTTTCCCATTCACACTGTGTCCTAGCTTTACCATTTACACTGTATCCCAGTGTTACCGTTCACACCGTGACCCAGTGTTAACATTCACACTGTGTCCCAGCATTGCTGTTCACACTATGTCCAAGCTTTACTCTTCACACTGTGTCCTAGCTTTGCCGTTCACACTGTGTCCCAGTGTTACCGTTCACACTGCGTCTCAGCTTTACCATTCACTCCACTGTCCAAGTGTTACCATTCACACTGTTTCCCAGCTTTATCGTTCACACTGTCTCCCAGCGTTACCGTTCACACCGCTGTCCCAGCTTTACTTTTCACACTGTGTCCCAGTGTTAACTTTCACACTGTTACGCAATTTTACCATTCACACTGTGTCCCAGCGTTACCGTTAACTCTGTGTACCCAGCGTTATGGTTCACACCATGTCCCAGTGTTACCATTCACATTGTGTCCCAGCATGAACGTTCACACCGTGTCCCAGCTTTGCCATTCACACTGTGTCCCAGTTTTACAATTCACACTTTGTTCCAGTGTTTCCGTTCACACTGTGTCCCACTTTACCGTTCAGACCGCTGACCCAGGTATACCATTAACCCTGTGTCCCAGCGTCACTGTTCACACTGTGTCCCACTGTTAACGAATACACTGTATCACAGCTTTACCATTCACACTGCTGTCCCAGCTTTACCGTTCACACTGTGTCCCAGCTTTAATGTTCACACTTGTCCCATCTTGTCCGTTCACACCGCTGTCCCAGCTTTACCGTTCGCACTCTGTCGCAGCTTTACCCTTCACACTGTGTCCTAGCTTTACCATTCACACTGTGTCCCAGTGTTACCGTTCACACTGGGTCCCAGCTTTACCATTCACTCCACTATCCTAGTGTTACCATTCACACTGTTTCCCAGCTTTATCTTTCACACTGTGTACCCAAAGTTACGGTTCACACCATCTCCCAGTGTGACCATTCACAGTCTGTCCCAGCATGACCGTTCGCACCGTGTCCCAGCTTTGCCATTCACACTGTATCCCAGTGTTACCGTTTACACCGTGACCCAGTGTTACCATTCACACTGTGCCCCAGCATTACCATTCACACTGTGTCACAGCATTGCTTTTCACTGTGTCCCATAGTTACCGTTCACACTGCTTCCCAGCATTAACATGTACAATATGTCCCAGCTTTACCATTCACTCCGCTGTCCCAGTTTTACCATTCACACTGTGTCCTAGCTTTACCGTTCACAATGGGTCCCAGCGTTACAGTTCACACCACTGTCCCAGCTTTACCTTTCACACTGTGACCCAGTGTTACATTTCACACCGTGACCCAATGTTACCATTCACACTGCTGTCCCAGCTTTACCGTTCACACTGTGTCCCAGCTTTAATGTTCACACCTTGTCCCATCTTGTCCGTTCACACCGCTGTCCCAGCTTTACCGTTCGCACTCTGTCGCAGCTTTACCCTTCACACTGTGTCCTAGCTTTACCATTCACACTGTGTCCCAGTGTTATCGTTCACACTGTGTCCCAGCTTTACCATTCACTCCTCTGTCCAAGGGTTACCATTCTCACTGTGTCCCAGCTTTACAGTTCACACCATGTCCCAGCTTGTCCGTTCACACCGCTGTCCCAGCTTTGCCATTCACACTGTGTCCTAGCTTTACCATTTACACTGTATCCCAGTGTTACCGTTCACACCGTGACCCAGTGATACCATTCACACTGTGTCCCAGCATTACCGTTAGCACTGCGTCTCAGCATTGCTGTTCACACTGCGTCCCAGCTTTACCCTTCACACTGTGTCCTAGCTTTGCCGTTCACACTGTGTCCCAGTGTTACCGTTCACACGGTGTCCCAGCTTTACCATTCACTCCACTATCCAAGTGTTACCATTCACACTGTTTCCCAGCTTTATCTTTCACACTGTGTACCCAGCGTTACGGTTCACACCGCTGTCCCAGTGTTACCGTTCACAGTGTGTCCCAGCAAGACCGTTCACACCGTGTCCCAGCTTTGCCATTCACACTGCTGTCCCAGCTTTACCATTCACACTGTGTCCCAGTTTTACAATTCACACTTTGTCCCAGTGTTTCCGTTCACACTGTGTCCCAGCTTTACTGTTCAGACCGCTGTCCCAGGTATACCATTAAAACTGTGTCCCAGCGTCACCGTTCACACTGTGTCCCAGTGTTAACGAATACACTGTATCACAGCTTTACCATTCACACTTTGTCCCAGCATTACCGTTCATACCGTTTGCCAGCTTTACCATTTGCACCATATCCCAGTGTTGCCATTGACACTCTGTCCCAGCTTTAACATTCACACTGTGTCCCAGCATTTCCATTCACATTGTGTTCCAGCGTTGCCGTTCACACCACAGTCCCAGTTTTACCATTCACACTGCTGTCCCAGCTTTACCCTTCACACTGTGTCCTAGCTTTACTGTTCACACTGTGTCCCACTGTTACCGTTCCTTTGTGTCACAGCTTTACCATTCACTCTGCAGTCCAAGGGTTACCATTCACAGTGTGTCCCAGCTTTACCGTTCACACTGTGTCCCAGCTTTAATGTTCACACCTTGTCCCATCTTGTCCATTCACACCGCTGTCCCAGCTTTACCGTTCGCACTCTGTCGCAGCTTTACCATTCACACTGTGTCCCAGCTTTACCATTCACACTGTGTCCCAGTGTTACCGTTCACACTGTGTCCCAGCTTTACCATTCACTCCACTATCCAAGTGTTACCATTCACACTGTTTCCCAGCTTTATCTTTCACACTGTGTACCCAAAGTTACGGTTCACACCATCTCCCAGTGTTACCATTCACAGTGTGTCCCAGCATGACCGTTCACACCGTGTCCCAGCTTTGCCATTCACACTGTATCCCAGTGTTACCGTTCACACCGTGACCCAGTGTTACCATTCACACTGTGCCCCAGCATTACCATTCACACTGTGTCACAGCATTGCTTTTCACTGTGTCCCATAGTTACCGTTCACACTGCTTCCCAGCATTAACATGTACAATATGTCCCAGCTTTACCATTCACTCCGCTGTCCCAGTTTTACCATTTACACTGTGTCCTAGCTTTACCGTTCACAATGTGTCCCAGCGTTACAGTTCACACCACTGTCCCAGCTTTACCTTTCACACTGTGACCCAGTGTTACATTTCACACCGTGACCCAATGTTACCATTCACACTGCTGTCCCAGCTTTACCGTTCACACTGTGTCCCAGCTTTAATGTTCACACCTTGTCCCATCTTGTCCGTTCACACCGCTGTCCCAGCTTTACCTTTCACGCTGTGTCCCAGTGTTACCTTTCACGCCGTCACCCAGTGTTACCATTCACAGTGTGTCCCAGCTTTACCGTTCACACTGTGTCCCAGCTTTAATGTTCACACCTTGTCCCATCTTGTCCGTTCACACCGCTGTCCCAGCTTTACCGTTCGCACTCTGTCGCAGCTTTACCCTTCACACTGTGTCCTAGCTTTACCATTCACACTGTGTCCCAGTGTTACCATTCACACTGTGTCCCAGCTTTACCGTTCACACTGTGTCCCAGCTTTAATGTTCACACCTTGTCCCATCTTGTCCGTTCACACCGCTGTCCCAGCTTTACCGTTCGCACTCTGTCGCAGCTTTACCATTCACACTGTGTCCTAGCTTTACCATTCACACTGTGTCCCAGTGTTACCATTCACACTGTGTCCCAGCTTTACCATTCACTCCACTATCCAAGTGTTACCATTCACACTGTTTCCCAGCTTTATCTTTCACACTGTGTACCCAAAGTTACGGTTCACACCATCTCCCAGTGTGACCATTCACAGTGTGTCCCAGCATGACCGTTCACACCGTGTCCCAGCTTTGCCATTCACACTGTATCCCAGTGTTACCGTTCACACCGTGACCCAGTGTTACCATTCACACTGTGCCCCAGCATTACCATTCACACTGTGTCACAGCATTGCTTTTCACTGTGTCCCATAGTTACCGTTCACACTGCTTCCCAGCATTAACATGTACAATATGTCCCAGCTTTACCATTCACTCCGCTGTCCCAGTTTTACCATTCACACTGTGTCCTAGCTTTACCGTTCACAATGTGTCCCAGCATTACAGTTCACACCACTGTCCTAGCTTTACCGTTCACACTGTGTCCCACTGTTACCGTTCCTTTGTGTCACAGCTTTACCATTCACTCCGCAGTCCAAGGATTACCATTCACACTGTGTCCCAGCTTTACCGTTCACACTGTGTCCCAGCGTTACCGTTCACATCGCTGTCCCAGCTTTACCTTTCACACTGTGACCCAGTGTTACATTTCACACCGTGACCCAGCGTTACCATTCACACTGCTGTCCCAGCTTTACCGTTCACACTGTGTCCCAGCTTTAATGTTCACACCTTGTCCCATCTTGTCCGTTCACACCGCTGTCCCAGCTTTACAATTCGCACTCTGTCGCAGCTTTACCCTTCACACTGTGTCCTAGCTTTACCATTCACACTGTGTCCCAGTGTTATCGTTCACACTGTGTCCCAGCTTTACCATTCACTCCTCTGTCCAAGGGTTACCATTCTCACTGTGTCCCAGCTTTACAGTTAACATGTACAATATGTCCCAGCTTGTCCGTTCACACCGCAGTCCCAGCTTGGCCATTCACACTGTGTCCTAGCTTTAATATTTACACTGTATCCCAGTGTTACCGTTCACACCGTGACCCAGTGATACCATTCACACTGTGTCCCAGCATTACCGTTAGCACTGCGTCCCAACCTTGCTGTTCACACTGCGTCCCAGCTTTACCCTTCACACTGTGTCCTAGCTTTGCCGTTCACACTGTGTCCCAGTGTTACCGTTCACACTGTGTCCCAGCTTTACCATTCACTCCACTATCCAATGAGTCCCAGCGTTACCATTCACACTGTGTCCCAGCGTTACTGTTCACTCCTTGTCCCAGCATTCACACTGTGTACCCAGCGTTACGGTTCACACCGCTGTCCCAGTGTTACCGTTCACAGTGTGTCCCAGCAAGACCGTTCACACCGTGTCCCAGCTTTTCCCAGCTTTATGGTTCACAGTGTCTCCCAGCGTTACTGTTCACACCGTTGTCCCTGCTTTACATTTCACACTGTGTCCCAATGTTAACTTTCACACCGTTACACAGTGTTACCATTCACACTGTGTACCAGCGTTACCGTTCACACTGTGTCCCAGTGTTACCGTTCACACCGCTGTCCCTGCTTTACATTTCACACTGTGTCCCAATGTTAACTTTCACACCGTTACGCAGTGTTACCATTCACACTGTGTACCATTCACACCACTGTCCCAGTGCAACCATTCACACTGCTGTCCCAGCTTTACCGTTCACACTGTGTCCCAGCTCCGTTCACACCGCTGTCCCAGCTTTACCGTTCACACTGTGTCCCAGCTTTACCCTTCTCACTGTGTCCTAGCTTTACCATTCACACAGTGTCCCACTGTTACCGTTCACACTGTGTCCCAGTGTTACAATTCACACTGTGTCCCAGCATTACTGTTCACACTGTGTCCTAGCATTACCGTTCACACCGCTGTCTCAGCTTTACCTTTCACACTGCGTCCCAGTGTTACCTTTCACACCGTGACCCAGTGTTACCATTCACACTGTGTACCAGCATTACCATTCACACCAATGTCCCAGTGTTACCATTCACACTGCTGTCCCAGCTTTACCATTCACACTGTGTCCCAGCTTGTCCATTCACACCGCTGTCCCAGCTTTACCGATCACTCTGTGTCCTAGCTTTACCATTCACACTGTATCCCAGTGTTACCATTCACACCGTGACCCAGTGTTACCATTCACACTGTGTCCCAGCATTACCATTCACACTGTGTCACAGCATTGCTTTTCACTGTGTCCCATAGTTACCGTTCACACTGCTTCCCAGCATTAACGTGTACAATGTGTCCCAGCTTTACCATTCACTCCGCTGTCCAAGTGTTACCATTCACACTGTGTCCTAGCTTTACCGTTCACAATGTGTCCCAGCATTACAGTTCACACCACTGTCCCAGCTTTACCGTTCACACTGTGTCCCAGTGTTACATTTCACACCGTCACCCAGTGTTACCGTTCACACTGTGTCCCAGTTTTATCATTCACACTGTCTCCCAGTGTTACCGTTCACACTGTGTCCCAGCATTACTGTTCACACTGTGACCCAGCGTTTCCATTCTCAACATGACCCAGCATTGCCATTCACACTGTGTCCCAGCGTTACCGTTCACACTGTGTCCCAGCTTTACCATTCTCACTGTGTGCCAGCTTTACCATTCACAGTTTGTCCCAGTATTACTGTTCGCAATGCTGTCTCAGTGTTACCATTCACACTGTGTCCCAGCATTACTGTTCACACTGTGTCCCCGTGTTACCATTCACACTGCTTCCCAGCATTACTGTTCACACCGAATCCCAGCGTTACCGTTCATACTGTGTCCCAGTGTTACCATTCACATTGTGTCTCAGCGTTACTCTTCACACCATTTCCCAGTGTTACTGTTCACACTGTGTCCCAGCGTTACCATTCACACTGTGTCCCAGCGTTACTGTTCACACTTTGTCGCAGCATTACCGTTCAACACTGTGTCTCAGCATAACCTTTCACACTGTGTCCCAGTGGTAGCGTTCACACTGTGTCACAGCATTACCATTCATACTGTGTCCCAGTGTAACCGTTCACACCGTGTCCCAGCTTTACCATTTATACTGCTGTCCCAGCTTTACCGTTCACTGTGTCCCCAGCTTTACTGTTCACACCGCTGTCCCAGCTTTACTGTTCACACTGTGTGCCAGCGTTACTATTCACACTGTGTCCCAGCATTACCGTTCACATTGTGTCCCAGCGTTACTATTCACACTGCTGCCCCAGCGTTACCATTCACACTGTGTCCCAGCATAACTGTTCACACTGTGTCCCAGCTATACTGTTCACACTGTGTCCCAGTGTTACCGTTCACACCGTGTCCCAGCTTTACTGTTTACACTGCTGTCCCAGCGTTACCGTTCACACTGTGTCCCAGTGTTACCTTTCACACCGTGACCCAATGTTACAATTCAAACTATGTCCCAGCTTTACCATTCAATCTGTGTCCCAGTGTTACCATTCACACTGTGTCCCAGCGTTACCATTCACACTGTGTACCCAGCGTTATGGTTCACACCATGTCCCAGTGCTATCGGTCACAGTGTGTCCCAGCATTACTGTTCACACCGTGTCCCAGCTTTACCATTCACACCGCTGTCCCAGCTTTACCGTTCACACTGTGTCCCAGTATTACAATTCACACTTTGTCCCAGTGTTACCGTTCGCACTGTGTCCCAACTTTACCGTTCAGACCGCTGTCCCAGTTTTACCATTAACCATGCGTCCCAGCGTCACCATTCACACTGTGTCCCAGCATTACCGTTCACTCTGTGCCCCACTGTTACAGATTACACTGTATCACAGCTATACCATTCACACTTTGTCCCAGCGCTACCGTTCATACTGTGTGCCAGCTTTACCATTTGCACCATATCCCAGTCATGCCATTGAGACTGTGTCCCAGGTTTAACATTCACACTGTGTCCCAGCTTTACCATTAACTCCGCTGTCCAAGTGTTAACATTCACACTGTGTCCCAGCTTTACCATTCACACTGTGTGCCAACTTTGCCATTCACAGTGGGTCCCAGTATTACTGTTCACAACACTGTCTCAGCGTTACCATTCACACTGTGACCCAGCATTACTGTTCACACTGTGTCCCCGTGTTACCATTCACACTGCGTCCCAGCATTACTGTTCACACCAAATCATAGCATTACCGTTCATACTGTGTCCATGTGTTACCGTTCACATTGTGACTCAGCGTTACTCTTCACATCATTTCCCAGTGTTACCATTCACAATTGGTCTCAGCGTTACCGTTCACACTGTGTCCCAGCATAACGGTTCACTCTGTGTCCCAGCTTCACTGTTCACAATGTGTCCCAGTGTTACTGTTGACACTGTGTCCCAGCATTAGCATTCACACTGTGTCCCAGCGTTACCATTCACACTGTGTCCCAGCGTTACTGTTCACAGTTTGTCGCAGCATTACCGTTCAACACTGTGTCTCAGCGTAACCTTTCACTCTGTGTCACAGCGTTACCGTTCACTCTGTGTCCCAGCATTACCATTCATACTGTGTCCCAGCTATACAGTTCAACACTGTGTCCCAGTGTAACCGTTCATACCGTGTCCCAGCATTACCGTTTACACCGCTGTCCAAGCTTTACCGTTCACACTGTGTCCCAGCTTTACTGTTCACAACGCTGTCCCAGCTTTAATGTTCACATTGTGCGCCAGTGTTACCATTCACACTGTGATCCAGTGTTACCATTCACATTGTGTCCCAAAAATACCGTTCACACTGTGTCCCAGCATTGCTGTTCACAATGTGTCCCAGCGTTACCATTCACACTGTGTCCCAGCTTTACCATTCACGCTGTGTCCTAGCTTTATGCTTCACACTGTGTCCTAGCTTTACTGTTCACACTGTGTCCGTGTTACTGTTCACACTGTGTCCCAGCTTTATCATTCACTACAATGTCCAAGTGTTACCATTCACACTGTGACCCAGCTTTACGGTTCACACTGAGTCCCAGTGTTACCGTTCACACCGCTGTCACAGCTTTACCATTCACACTGTGACCCAGTATTACCTTTCACACCGTCACCCAGTGTTACCATTCACACTGTGTCCCAGTTTTGCCATTCACACTGTCTCCCAGTGTTATCATTCATACTGTGTCCAGCTTTAACATTCACACAGCTTTCCCAGCTTTACCATTTACACTGTGTCCCAGTTTTACCATTCATAGCGTGTCCCAGTATTATCAATCACAATGCCTCCCAGCATTATCGTTCACTCTTTGTCCCAGCTTTAGCAATCACACTGTGTGCCAGCTTTACCATTCAGACTGCTGTCCCAGCTTTACCATTCAAACTGTGTCCCAATGTTACCGATCACACTGTGTCCCAGCATTACTGTTCACACTGTGTCCCAGCTTTACCGTTCACACTGTGTCCCATCTTTTCTGTTCACACTGTATCCCAGTATAACCATTCATACTGTGTCCCAGAATTACCATTCACTCGGTGTCCCAGCGTTACCATTCACACTGTGTCCCCACATTACTGTTCACTCTATGTCCCAGCATTACCATTCACAGTGGCTCCCAGCATTACTGATCATACTGTGTCCCAGTGTTCCCATTCAACTCTGTGTCCCAGCGTTACTGTTCACACTGGGTCCTAGATTTACCATTCACACCATGACACAGCATTACCATTCGCACTGTGTCCCAGCATTAATGTTCACATGGTGGTCCAGCTTTACCATACACAATGTGTCCCTGTGTTACCGTTCACACTGTGTCCCAGTGTAAACGTTCATATCGTGTCCCAGCATTACCGTTTACACCGCTGTCCCAGCTTTACCGTTCACACTGTATCCCAGTGTTACCTTTCACACCGTGACCCAGTGTTACAATTTAAACTGTGTCCCAGCTTTACCATTCACAATGTGTCCCAGTGTTACCGTTCACACTCTGTACCCAGCATTACGGTTCACACCATGTCCCAGTGTTACCATTCACACAGTGTCCCAGCTATACCGTTCACACCGCTGTCCCAGCTTTACTGTTCACACTGTGTGCCAGCATTACCGTTCACACTGCGTCCCAGCATTACCGTTCGCAAATTGTCCCAGCGTTACCGTTCACACTGTGTCCCAGCATTACCCTTCACACTGTGTCCTAGATTTACCGTTCACACTGTGTCCCAGTGTTACCATTCACACAGCTTTCCCAGCTTTGCCAATCACTCCGCTGTCCAAGTGTTACCATTCACACTGTGTCCCAGCTTTACCGTTCACACTGTGTCCCAGCGTTAGCGTTCACACCGCTGTCACAGCTTTACCATTCACACTATGTCCCAGTGTTACCTTTCACACCGTCACCAAGTGTTACCATTCACGCTGTCTCCCAGTGTTACCGTTCACACTGTGTCCCAGCTTTAACATTCACACAGCTGTCCCAGCTTTACCATTTACACTGGTTCCAATTTTACCATTCATGCCGTGTCCCAATGTTACCTTTCACACTGCCTCCCAGCGTTACCATTCACACTGCGTCCCAGCTTTAAAATTCACACTGTGTGCCAGCTTTACCATTCAAACTGTGGCCCAATGTTCCCGATCACACTGTGTCCCAGCATTACTGTTCACAATGTGTCCCAGCTTTTCTGTTCACACTGTGTCCCAAATTTTCTGATCACACTGTGTCCCAGCATAACCATTCATACTGTGTCCCAGCATTACCATTCACTCAATGTCCCAGCATTACCATTCACACTGTGCCCCCGCATTACTGTTCACACTATGTCCCAGCGTTACTGTTGACACCATTTCCCAGCTTTACCGTTCATACTGTGTCCCAGCATTGCTGTTCACAATGTATTCTAGAGTTACTGTTCAACATTACTGTTCACACCATTTCGCAGCGTTACCATTCATACTGTGTTCCAGTGTTGCCGTTCAACATTGTGTCTCAGCATTACTGTTCTCACTGTGTCCCAGCTTTACCATTCACACTGTGTCCCAGTGTTACCGTTCACACTGTGTCCCAGCGTTACCGTTCACACCATTTGCCAGCGTTAACATTCATACTGTGTCCCAGTCTTCTTCTTCAACACTGTGTCCCAGCATTACCGTTCACAGTGGCTCACACCGTTACTGATCATACTGTTTGCCAGTGTTCCCATTCAACTCTGTGTCCCAGCGTTACTGTTCACACTGGGTCCTAGAGTTACCATTCACACAATGACCAAGCATTACCATTCGCACTGTGTCCCAGCATTACTGTTCACACGGTGGACCAGCTTTACCATACACAATGTGTCCCAGTGTTACCATTCACACTGTGTTCCAGTGTAAACGTTCACACCGTGTCCCAGCATTACCATTTACACCGCTGTCCCTGCTTTACCTTTCACACTGTGACCCAGTGTTACAATTTAAACTGTGTCCCAGCTTTACCATTCACAATGTGTCCCAGCTTTCTCCTTCACACTGTGTCCTAGCTTTACCGTTCACACTGTGTCCCAATGTTACCGTACACACTGTGTCCCAGCTTTACCATTCACTCCACTGTCCAAGTATTACCATTCACACTGTGTCCCAGCTTTACCGTTCACACTGTGTCCCAACGTTAGCGTTCAAACCGCTGTCACAGCTTTACCATTCACACTGTGTCCCAGAGTTACCTTTCACACCGTCACCCAGTGTTACCATTCACAGTGTGTCCCAGTGTTACCATTCACACTGTCTCCCAGGTTTACCGATCACACTGTGTCCCAGCTTTAACATTCACACAGCTGTCCCAGCTTTACCATTTACACTGTGTCCCAGTTTTACCGTTCATACCGTGTCCCAGTGTTACCTTTCACACTGCCTCCCAGCGTTACTGTTCACACTGGGTCCTAGAGTTACCATTCACACCATGGCCCAGCATTACCATTCGCACTGTGTCCCAGCATTACTGTTCACACGGTGGCCCAGCTTTACCATACACAATGTGTCCCAGTGTTACCGTTCACACTATGTCCCAGTGTAACCATTCACACCGTGTCCCAACATTACCGTTTACACCACTGTGCCAGCTTTACCATTCACACTGAGTCCCAGTGTTACCTTTCACACTGTGACCCAGTGTTACAATTTAAACTGTGTCCCATCTTTACCAATCACAATGTGTCCCAGTGTAACTGTTCACACTGTGTACCCAGCATTACGGTTCACACAATGTCCCAGTGTTACCATTTACTTTGTGTCCCAGCTATAGCGTTCACACCGCTGTCCCAGATTTACTGTTCACACTGTGTGCCAGCGTTACCATTCACACTGCGCCCAGCTTTAAAATTTACACCGTGTGCCAGCTTTACCATTCACACCGCTGTCCCAGCTTTACCATTCAAACTGTGTTCCTATGTTACCGATCACACTGTGTCCCAGCTTTACCGTTCACACAGTGTCCCATCTTTTCTGTTCATACTGTGTCCCAGTATAACCATTCATACTGTGTCCCAGCATTATCATTGACTCGGTGTCCCAGCATTACCATTCACACTGTGTCCCCGCATTACTGTTCACAATTTGTCCCAGCATTACCGTTCACACTGTGTCTCAGCATTACCATTCACACTGTGTCCCAGCGTTACTGTTGACAGCATTTCCCAGCTTTACCGTTCATACTGTATCCCAGTGTTACCGTTCAACACTGTGTCCCAGCATTGCTGTTCACAATGTATCCTAGAGTTACTGTTCACATGGTGTCTCAACATTACTGTTCACACCATTTTGCAGCGTTACCATTCATACTGTGTTCCAGTGCTCCCATTCAACATTGTGTCTCAGCATTACTGTTCTCACTGTGTCCCAGCTTTACCGTTCACACTGTGTCCCAGTATTACAATTCACACTTTGTCCCAGTGTTACCGTTCACACTGTGTCCCGGCGTTACCGTTCACACCATTTCCCAGTGTTAACATTCATACTGTGTCCCAGTGTTATTCTTCAACACTGTGTCCTAGCATTACCGTTTACAGTGGCTCCCAGCGTTACTGAACATACAGTTTCCCAGTGTTCCCATTCAACTCTGTGTCACAGCATTACTGTTCACACTGGGTCCGAGAGTTACCATTCACACCATGGCACAGCATTACCATTCGCACTGTGTCCCAGCATTACTGTTCACACGGTGGCCCAGCTTTACCATACACAATGTGTCCCAGTGTTACCGTTCACACTGTGTCCCAGGGTAACCATTCTCATCGTGTCCCAACATTACCGTTTACACCGCTGTGCCAGCTTTACCTTTCACACTGTATCCCAGTGTTACTTTCACACCGTGACCCAGTGTTCCAATTTAAACTGTGTCCCATTTTTAACATTCACAATGTTTCCCAGTGTAACCGTTCACACTGTGTAACCAGCGTTACGGTTCACACAACGTTCCAGTGTTACCATTCACATTGTGTCCCAGCTATACCGTTCACAACGCTGTCCCAGATTTACTGTTCACAATGTGTGCCAGCGTTACCGTTCACACTGCGTCCCAGCATTACCGTTCACAATGTGTCCCAGCGTTACCATTCACACTGCGTCCCAGCTTTAAAATTTACACTGTGTGCCAGCTTTACCATTCACACCGCTGTCCCAGCTTTACCATTCAAACTGTGTTCCTATGTTAACGAACACAATGTGTCCCAGCTTTAGTGTTCACACTGTGTCCCAGCTTTACCGTTCACAGAGTGTCCCATCTTTTTTGTTCACACTGTGTCCCAGTATAACCATTCATACTGTGTCCCAGCATTACCATTCACTCAGTGTCCCAGCGGTACCATTCACACTGTGTCCCCGCATTACTGTTCACACTTTGTCCCAGCTTTACCATTCACACTGTATCCCAGCATCACTATTCACACTGTGACCCAGCATTACCGTTCACACTGTGTCTCAGTGTTACCATTCACACTGTGTCCCAGCGTTACTGTTGACAGCATTTCCCAGCTTTACCGTTCATACTGTATCCCAGTGTTACCGTTCAACACTGTGTCCCAGTGTTACTGTTCACATTTTGTCCCAGCTTTACTGTTCACACTGTATCCCAGCATTGCTGTTCACAATGTATCCTAGAGTTCCTGTTCACATGGTGTCTCAACATTATTGTTCATACCATTTTGCAGCGTTACCATTCATACTGTGTTCCAGTGTTACCGTTCAACATTGTGTCCCAGCATTACTGTTCTCACTGTGTCCCAGCTTTACCATTCACACAGTGTCCCAGTGTTAGTGTTCACACTGTGTCCCAGCGTTACCGTTCACACCATTTCCCAGCGTTAACATTCATACTGTGTCCCAGTCTTATTCTTCAAAACTGTGTCCCAGCATTACCGTTCACAGTGGCTCCCAGCGTTACTGATCATACTGTTTCCCAGTGTTCCCATTCAACTCTGTGTCCCAGCGTTACTGTTCACACTGGGTCCTAGATTTACCATTCACACCATGACACAGCATTACCATTCGCACTGTGTCCCAGCATTAATGTTCACATGGTTGTCCAGCTTTACCATACACAATGTGTCCCTGTGTTACCGTTCACACTGTGTCCCAGTGTAAACGTTCATATCGTGTCCCAGCATTACCGTTTACACTGCTGTCCCAGCTTTACCGTTCACACTGTATCCCAGTGTTACCTTTCACACCGTGACCCAGTGTTACAATTTAAACTGTGTCCCAGCTTTACCATTCACAATGTGTCCCAGTGTTACCGTTCACACTCTGTACCCAGCATTACGGTTCACACCATGTCCCAGTGTTACCATTCACACTGTGTCCCAGCTATACCGTTCACACCGCTGTCCCAGCTTTACTGTTCACACTGTGTGCCAGCATTACCGTTCACACTGCGTCCCAGCATTACCGTTCGCAATGTGTCCCAGCGTTACAATTCAAACTGTGTACCAGCGTTACCGTTCACACTGTGTCCCAGCATTACCCTTCACACTGTGTCCTAGATTTACCGTTCACACTGTGTCCCAGTGTTACCATTCACACAGCTTTCCCAGCTTTACCAATCACTCCGCTGTCCAAGTGTTACCATTCACACTGTGTCCCAGCTTTACCGTACACACTGTGTCCCAGCGTTAGCGTTCACACCGCTGTCACAGCTTTACCATTCACACTGTGTCCCAGTGTTACCTTTCACACCGTCACCAAGTGTTACCATTCACACTGTGTCCCATTTTTACCATTCACACTGTCTCCCAGCTTTAACATTCACACAGCTGTCCCAGCTTTACCATTTACACTGGTTCCAATTTTACCATTCATGCCGTGTCCCAATGTTACCTTTCACACTGCCTCCCAGCGTTACCATTCACACTGCGTCCCAGCTTTAAAATTCACACTGTGTGCCAGCTTTACCATTCAAACTGTGGCCCGATGTTCCCGATCACACTGTGTCCCAGCATTACTGTTCACAATGTGTCCCAGCTTTTCTGTTCACACTGTGTCCCAAATTTTCTGATCACACTGTGTCCCAGCATAACCATTCATACTGTGTCCCAGCATTACCATTCACTCAATGTCCCAGCATTACCATTCACACTGTGCCCCCGCATTACTGTTCACACTATGTCCCAGCGTTACTGTTGACACCATTTCCCAGCTTTACCATTTATACTGTGTCCCAGCATTGCTGTTCACAATGTATTCTAGAGTTACTGTTCAACATTACTGTTCACACCATTTCGCAGCGTTACCATTCATACTGTGTTCCAGTGTTGCCGTTCAACATTGTGTCTCAGCATTACTGTTCTCACTGTGTCCCAGCTTTACCATTCACACTGTGTCCCAGTGTTACCATTCACACTGTGTCCCAGCGTTACCGTTGACACCATTTGCCAGCGTTAACATTCATACTGTGTCCCAGTCTTATTCTTCAACACTGTGTCCCAGCATTACCGTTCACAGTGGCTAAACACCGTTACTGATCATACTGTTTGCCAGTGTTCCCATTCAACTCTGTGTCCCAGCGTTACTGTTCACACTGGGTCCTAGAGTTACCATTCACACCATGACCAAGCATTACCATTCGCACTGTGTCCCAGCATTACTGTTCACACGGTGGACCAGCTTTACCATACACAATGTGTCCCAGTGTTACCATTCACACTGTGTCCCAGTGTAAACGTTCACACCGTGTCCCAGCATTACCATTTACACCGCTGTCCCTGCTTTACCTTTCACACTGTGACCCAGTGTTACAATTTAAACTGTGTCCCAGCTTTACCATTCACAATGTGTCCCAGCTTTCTCCTTCACACTGTGTCCTAGCTTTACCGTTCACACTGTGTCCCAATGTTACCGTACACACTGTGTCCCAGCTTTACCATTCACTCCACTGTCCAAGTACTACCATTCACACTGTGTCCCAGCTTTACCGTTCACACTGTGTCCCAACGTTAGCGTTCACACCGCTGTCACAGCTTTACCATTCACACTGTGTCCCAGAGTTACCTTTCACACCGTCACCCAGTGTTACCATTCACAGTGTGTCCCAGTGTTACCATTCACACTGTCTCCCAGGTTTACCGATCACACTGTGTCCCAGCTTTAACATTCACACAGCTGTCCCAGCTTTACCATTTACACTGTGTTCCAGTTTTACCGTTCATACCGTGTCCCAGTGTTACCTTTCACACTGCCTCCCAGCGTTACTGTTCACACTGGGTCCTAGAGTTACCATTCACACCATGGCCCAGCATTACCATTCGCACTGTGTCCCAGCATTACCATTCACACCGTCTCCCAACATTACCGTTTACACCGCTGTGCCAGCTTTACCGTTCACACTGAGTCCCAGTGTTACCTTTCACACCGTGACCCAGTGTTACAATTTAAACTGTGTCCCATCTTTACCAATCACAATGTGTCCCAGTGTAACCGTTCACACTGTGTACCCAGCGTTACAGTTCACACAATGTCCCAGTGTTACCATTTACATTGTGTCCCAGCTATAGCGTTCACACCGCTGTCCCAGATTTACTGTTCACACTGTGTGCCAGCGTTACCATTCACACTGCGTCCCAGCTTTAAAATTTACACTGTGTGCCAGCTTTACCATTCACACCGCTGTCCCAGCTTTACCATTCAAACTGTGTTCCTATGTTACCGATCACACTGTGTCCCAGCTTTACCGTTCACACAGTGTCCCATCTTTTCTGTTCACACTGTGTCCCAGTATAACCATTCATACTGTGTCCCAGCATTATCATTGACTCGGTGTCCCAGCGTTACCATTCACACTGTGTCCCCGCATTACTGTTCACAATTTGTCCCAGCATAACCGTTCACACTGTATCCCAGCATCACTATTCACACTGTGTCCCAGCATTACCGTTCACACTGTGCCTCAGCATTACCATTCACACTGTGTCCCAGCGTTACTGTTGACAGCATTTCCCAGCTTTACCGTTCATACTGTATCCCAGTGTTACCGTTCAACACTGTGTCCCAGCATTGCTGTTCACAATGTATCCTAGAGTTACTGTTCACATGGTGTCTCAACATTACTGTTCACACCATTTTGCAGCGTTACCATTCATACTGTGTTCCAGTGTTACCATTCAACATTGTGTCTCAGCATTACTGTTCTCACTGTGTCCCAGCTTTACCATTCACACGGTGTCCCAGTGTAATGGTTCACACTGTGTCCCAGCGTTATCGTTCACACCATTTCCCACTGTTAACATTCATAATGTGTCCCAGTGTTATTCTTCAACACTGTGTCCTAGCATTACCGTTCACAGTGGCTCCCAGCGTTACTGATCATACAGATTACCAGTGTTCCCATTCAACTCTGTGTCCCTGCGTTACTGTTCACACTGGGACCTCGAGTTACCATTCACACCATGGCCCAGCATTACCATTCGCACTGTGTCGCAGCATTACTGTTCACACGGTGGCCCAGCTTTACCATACACAATGTGTCCCAGTGTTACCGTTCAGACTGTGTCCCTGTGCAACCATTCACACCGTCTCCCAACATTACCGTTTACACCGCTGTGCCAGCTTTACAGTTCACATTGAGTCCCAGTGTTACCTTTCACACCGTGACCCAGTGTTACAATTTAAACTGTGTCCCATCTTTACCATTCACAATGTGTCCCAATGTAACCGTTCACACTGTGTACCCAGCGTTACGGTTCACACAATGTTCCAGTGTTGCCACTTACATTGCGTCCCAGCTATAGCGTTCACACCGCTGTCCCAGATTTACTGTTCACAGTGTGTGCCAGCATTACCGTTCACACTGCGACCCAGCATTACCGTTCACAATGTTTCCCAGTGTTACCATTCACACTGCGTCCCAGCTTTAAAATTTACACTGTGTGCCAGCTTTACCATTCACACCGCTGTCCCAGCTTTACCATTGAAACTGTGTTCCTATGTTACCGATCACACTGTGTCCCAGCATTACTGTTCACACTGTGTGCCAGCTTTAACGTTCACACAGTTTCCCATCTTTTCTGTTCACACTGTGTCCCAGTATAAACATTCATACTGTGTCCCAGCATTACCATTCACACCGCTGTCCCAGCTTTACCATTCAAACTGTGTTCCTATGTTAACGAACACAATGTGTCCCAGCTTTAGTGTTCACACTGTGTGCCAGCTTTACCGTTCACACAGTGTCCCATCTTTTTTGTTCACACTGTGTCCCAGTATAACCATTCATACTGTGTCCCAGCATTACCATTCACTCGGTGTCCCAGCGGTACCATTCACACTGTGTCCCCGCATTACTGTTCACACTTTGTCCCAGCTTTACCATTCACACTGTATCCCAGCATCATTATTCACACTGTGTCCCAGCATTACCGTTCACACTGTGTCTCAGTGTTACCATTCACACTGTGTCCCAGCGTTACTGTTGATAGCATTTCCCAGCTTTACCATTCATACTGTATCCCAGTGTTACCGTTCACACTGTGTCCCAGCGTTACTGTTCACACATTGTCCCAGCTTTACTGTTCACACTGTGTCCCAGCATTGCCGTTCACAATGTATCCTAGAGTTCCTGTTCACATGGTGTCTCAACATTACTGTTCACACCATTTTGCAGCGTTACCATTCATGCTGTGTTCCAGTGTTACCATTCAACATTGTGTCTCAGCATTACTGTTCTCACTGTGTCCCAGATTTACCATTCACACAGTGTCCCAGTGTTACCGTTCACACTGCGTCCTGGAGTTACTGTTCACACCATTTCCCAGTGTTAACATTCATACTGTGTCCCAGTGTTATTCTTCAACACTGTGTCCTAGCATTACCGTTTACAGTGGCTCCCTGCGTTACTGATCATACAGTTTCCCAGTGTTCCCATTCAACTCTGTGTCCCAGCATTACTGTTCACACTGGGTCCGAGAGTTACCATTCACACCATGGCACAGCATTACCATTCGCACTGTGTCCCAGCATTACTGTTCACACGGTGGCCCAGCTTTACCCTACACAATGTGTCCCAGTGTTACCGTTCACACTGTGTCCCTGTGCAACCATTCACACCGTCTCCCAACATTACCGTTTACACCGCTGTGCCAGCTTTACAGTTCACATTGAGTCCCAGTGTTACCTTTCACACCGTGACCCAGTGTTACAATTTAAACTGTGTCCCATCTTTACCATTCACAATGTGTCCCAGTGTAACCGTTCAAACTGTGTACCCAGCGTTACGGTTCACAAAATGTCCCAGTGTTACCACTTACATTGTGTCCCAGCTATAGCGTTCACACCGCTGTCCCAGATTTACTATTCACACTGTTTGCCAGCATTACCGTTCACACTGCGACCCAGCATTACCGTTCACAATGTTTCCCAGTGTTACCATTCACACTGCGTCCCAGCTTTAAAATTTACACTGTGTGCCAGCTTTACCATTCACACCGCTGTCCCAGCTTTACCATTCAAACTGTGTTCCTATGTTACCGATCACACTGTGTCCCAGCATTACTGTTCACACTGTGTGCCAGCTTTAACGTTCACACAGTTTCCCATCTTTTCTGTTCACACTGTGTCCCAGTATAAACATTCATACTGTGTCCCAGCATTACCATTCACTTGGTGTACCAGCGTTACCATTCACACTGTGTCCCCGCATTACTGTTCACACTTTGTCCCAGCTTTACCGTTCACACTGTATCCCAGCATCATTATTCACACTGTGTCCCAGCATTACCGTTCACACTGTGTCTCAGTGTTACCATTCACATTGTGTCCCAGCGTTACTGATGACAGCATTTCCCAGCTTTACCGTTCATACTGTATCCCAGTGTTACCGTTCACACTGTGTCCCAGCTTTACTGTTCACACATTGTCCCAGCTTTACTGTTCACACTGTGTCCCAGCATTGCCGTTCACAATGTATCCTAGAGTTCCTGTTCACATGGTGTCTCAACATTACTGTTCACACCATTTTGCAGCGTTACCATTCATACTGTGTTCCAGTGTTACCGTTCAACATTGTGTCTCAGCATTACTGTTCTCACTGTGTCCCAGATTTACCATTCACACAATGTCCCAGTGTTACCGTTCACACTGCGTCCCGGAGATACCGTTCACACCATTTCCCAGTGTTAACATTCATACTGTGTCCCAGTGTTATTCTTCAACACTGTGTCCTAGCATTACCGTTTACAGTGGCTCCCAGCGTTACTGATCATACAGTTTCCCAGTGTTCCCATTCAACTCTGTGTCCCAGCGTTACTGTTCACACTGGGTCCGAAAGTTACCATTCACACCATGGCACAGCATTACCATTCGCACTGTGTCCCAGCATTACTGTTCACACGGTGGCCCAGCTTTACCCTACACAATGTGTCCCAGTGTTACCGTTCACACTGTGTCCCTGTGCAACCATTCACACCGTCTCCCAACATTACCGTTTACACCGCTGTGCCAGCTTTACAGTTCACATTGAGTCTCAGTGTTACCTTTCACACCGTGACCCAGTGTTACAATTTAAACTGTGTCCCATCTTTACCATTCACAATGTGTCCCAGTGTAACCGTTCAAAGTGTGTACCCAGCGTTACGGTTCACACAATGTCCCAGTGTTACCACTTACATTGTGTCCCAGCTATAGCGTTCACACCGCTGTCCCAGATTTACTATTCACACTGTGTGCCAGCATTACCGTTCACACTGCGACCCAGCATTACCGTTCACAATGTTTCCTAGCGTTACCATTCACACTGCGTCCCAGCTTTAAAATTTACACTGTGTGCCAGCTTTACCATTCACACCGCTGTCCCAGCTTTACCATTCAAACTGTGTTCCTATGTTACCGATCACACTGTGTCCCAGCATTACTGTTCACACTGTGTGCCAGCTTTACCGTTCACACAATGTCCCATCTTTTCTGTTCACACTGTGTCCCAGTATAAACATTCATACTGTGTCCCAGCATTACCATTCACTTGGTGTCCCAGCGTTACCATTCACACTGTGTCCCCGCATTACTGTTCACACTTTGTCCCAACTTTACCGTTCACACTGTATCCCAGCATCATTATTCACACTGTGTCCCAGCATTACCGTTCACACTGTGTCTCAGTGTTACCATTCACACTGTGTCCCAGCGTTACTGATGACAGCATTTCCCAGCTTTACCGTTCATACTATATCCCAGTGTTACCGTTCACACTGTGTCCCAGCTTTACTGTTCACACATTGTCCCAGCTTTACTGTTCACACTGTGTCCCAGCATTGCCGTTCACAATGTATCCTAGAGTTCCTGTTCACATGGTGTCTCAACATTACTGTTCACACCATTTTGCAGCGTTACCATTCATACTGTGTTCCAGTGTTACCGTTCAACATTGTGTCTCAGCATTACTGTTCTCACTGTGTCCCAGATTTACCATTCACACAGTGTCCCAGTGTTACCGTTCACACTGCGTCCCGGAGATACCGTTCACACCATTTCCCAGTGTTAACATTCATACTGTGTCCCAGTGTTATTCTTCAACACTGTGTCCTAGCATTACCGTTTACAGTGGCTCCCAGCATTACTGATCATACAGTTTCCCAGTGTTCCCATTCAACTCTGTGTCCCAGCGTTACTGTTCACACTGGGTCCGAAAGTTACCATTCACACCATGGCACAGCATTACCATTCGCACTGTGTCCCAGCATTACTGTTCACACGGTGGCCCAGCTTTACCCTACACAATGTGTCCCAGTGTTACCGTTCACACTGTGTCCCTGTGCAACCATTCACACCGTCTCCCAACATTACCGTTTACACCGCTGTGCCAGCTTTACAGTTCACATTGAGTCTCAGTGTTACCTTTCACACCGTGACGCAGTGTTACAATTTAAACTGTGTCCCATCTTTACCATTCGCAATGTGTCCCAGTGTAACCGTACAAAGTGCGTACCCAGCGTTACGGTTCACACAATGTCTCAGTGTTACCATTCACACTGTGTCCCAGCGTTACTGATGACAGCATTTCCCAGCTTTACCGTTCATACTGTATCCCAGTGTTACCGTTCACACTGTGTCCCAGCTTTACTGTTCACACATTGTCCCAGCTTTACTGTTCACACTGTGTCCCAGCATTGCCGTTCACAATGTATCCTAGAGTTCCTGTTCACATGGTGTCTCAACATTACTGTTCACACCATTTTGCAGCGTTACCATTCATACTGTGTTCCAGTGTTACCGTTCAACATTGTGTCTCAGCATTACTGTTCTCACTGTGTCCCAGATTTACCATTCACACAGTATCCCAGTGTTACCGTTCACACTGCGTCCCGGAGTTACCGTTCACACCATTTCCCAGTGTTAACATTCATACTGTGTCCCAGTGTTATTCTTCAACACTGTGTCCTAGCATTACCGTTTACAGTGGCTCCCAGCGTTACTGATCATACAGTTTCCCAGTGTTCCCATTCAACTCTGTGTCCCAGCGTTACTGTTCACACTGGGTCCGAAAGTTACCATTCACACCATGGCACAGCATTACCATTCGCACTGTGTCCCAGCATTACTGTTCACACGGTGGCCCAGCTTTACCCTACACAATGTGTCCCAGAGTTACCGTTCACACTGTGTCCCTGTGCAACCATTCACACCGTCTCCCAACATTACCGTTTACACCGCTGTGCCAGCTTTACAGTTCACATTGAGTCTCAGTGTTACCTTTCACACCGTGACCCAGTGTTACAATTTAAACTGTGTCCCATCTTTACCATTCACAATGTGTCCCAGTGTAACCGTTCAAACTGTGTACCCAGCGTTACGGTTCACACAATGTCCCAGTGTTACCACTTACATTGTGTCCCAGCTATAGCGTTCACACCGCTGTCCCAGATTTACTATTCACACTGTGTGCCAGCATTACCGTTCACACTGCGACCCAGCATTACCGTTCACAATGTTTCCCAGCGTTACCATTCACACTGCGTCCCAGCTTTAAAATTTACACTGTGTGCCAGCTTTACCATTCACACCGCTGTCCCAGCTTTACCATTCAAACTGTGTTCCTATGTTACCGATCACACTGTGTCCCAGCATTACTGTTCACACTGTGTGCCAGCTTTACCGTTCACACAATGTCCCATCTTTTCTGTTCACACTGTGTCCCAGTATAAACATTCATACTGTGTCCCAGCATTACCATTCACTTGGTGTCCCAGCGTTACCATTCACACTGTGTCCCCGCATTACTGTTCACACTTTGTCCCAACTTTACCGTTCACACTGTATCCCAGCATCATTATTCACACTGTGTCCCAGCATTACCGTTCACACTGTGTCTCAGTGTTACCATTCACACTGTGTCCCAGCGTTACTGTTGACAGCATTTCCCAGCTTTACCGTTCAAACTGTATCCCAGTGTTACCGTTCACACTGTGTCCCAGTGTTACTGTTGACAGCATTTCCCAGCTTTACCGTTCATACTGTATCCCAGTGTTACCATTCACACTGTGTCCCAGCTTTACCGTTCACACAGTGTCCCATCTTTTTTGTTCACACTGTGTCCCAGTATAACCATTCATACCGTGTCCCAGCATTACCATTCACTCGGTGTCCCAGCGGTACCATTCACACTGTGTCCCCGCATTACTGTTCACACTTTGTCCCAGCTTTACCATTCACACTGTATCCCAGCATCATTATTCACACTGTGTCCCAGCATTACCGTTCACACTGTGTCTCAGTGTTACCATTCACACTGTGTCCCAGCGTTACTGTTGATAGCATTTCCCAGCTTTACCGTTCATACTGTATCCCAGTGTTACCGTTCACACTGTGTCCCAGCGTTACTGTTCACACATTGTCCCAGCTTTACTGTTCACACTGTGTCCCAGCATTGCCGTTCACAATGTATCCTAGAGTTCCTGTTCACATGGTGTCTCAACATTACTGTTCACACCATTTTGCAGCGTTACCATTCATGCTGTGTTCCAGTGTTACCATTCAACATTGTGTCTCAGCATTACTGTTCTCACTGTGTCCCAGATTTACCATTCACACAGTGTCCCAGTGTTACCGTTCACACTGCGTCCTGGAGTTACTGTTCACACCATTTCCCAGTGTTAACATTCATACTGTGTCCCAGTGTTATTCTTCAACACTGTGTCCTAGCATTACCGTTTACAGTGGCTCGCAGCGTTACTGATCATACAGTTTCCCAGTGTTCCCATTCAACTCTGTGTCCCAGCATTACTGTTCACACTGGGTCCGAGAGTTACCATTCACACCATGGCACAGCATTACCATTCGCACTGTGTCCCAGCATTACTGTTCACACGGTGGCCCAGCTTTACCCTACACAATGTGTCCCAGTGTTACCGTTCACACTGTGTCCCTGTGCAACCATTCACACCGTCTCCCAACATTACCGTTTACACCGCTGTGCCAGCTTTACAGTTCACATTGAGTCCCAGTGTTACCTTTCACACCGTGACCCAGTGTTACAATTTAAACTGTGTCCCATCTTTACCATTCACAATGTGTCCCAGTGTAACCGTTCAAACTGTGTACCCAGCGTTACGGTTCACACAATGTCCCAGTGTTACCACTTACATTGTGTCCCAGCTATAGCGTTCACACCGCTGTCCCAGATTTACTATTCACACTGTTTGCCAGCATTACCGTTCACACTGCGACCCAGCATTACCGTTCACAATGTTTCCCAGTGTTACCATTCACACTGCGTCCCAGCTTTAAAATTTACACTGTGTGCCAGCTTTACCATTCACACCGCTGTCCCAGCTTTACCATTCAAACTGTGTTCCTATGTTACCGATCACACTGTGTCCCAGCATTACTGTTCACACTGTGTGCCAGCTTTAACGTTCACACAGTTTCCCATCTTTTCTGTTCACACTGTGTCCCAGTATAAACATTCATACTGTGTCCCAGCATTACCATTCACTTGGTGTACCAGCGTTACCATTCACACTGTGTCCCCGCATTACTGTTCACACTTTGTCCCAGCTTTACCGTTCACACTGTATCCCAGCATCATTATTCACACTGTGTCCCAGCATTACCGTTCACACTGTGTCTCAGTGTTACCATTCACATTGTGTCCCAGCGTTACTGATGACAGCATTTCCCAGCTTTACCGTTCATACTGTATCCCAGTGTTACCGTTCACACTGTGTCCCAGCTTTACTGTTCACACATTGTCCCAGCTTTACTGTTCACACTGTGTCCCAGCATTGCCGTTCACAATGTATCCTAGAGTTCCTGTTCACATGGTGTCTCAACATTACTGTTCACACCATTTTGCAGCGTTACCATTCATACTGTGTTCCAGTGTTACCGTTCAACATTGTGTCTCAGCATTACTGTTCTCACTGTGTCCCAGATTTACCATTCACACAATGTCCCAGTGTTACCGTTCACACTGCGTCCCGGAGATACCGTTCACACCATTTCCCAGTGTTAACATTCATACTGTGTCCCAGTGTTATTCTTCAACACTGTGTCCTAGCATTACCGTTTACAGTGGCTCCCAGCGTTACTGATCATACAGTTTCCCAGTGTTCCCATTCAACTCTGTGTCCAAGCGTTACTGTTCACACTGGGTCCGAAAGTTACCATTCACACCATGGCACAGCATTACCATTCGCACTGTGTCCCAGCATTACTGTTCACACGGTGGCCCAGCTTTACCCTACACAATGTGTCCCAGTGTTACCGTTCACACTGTGTCCCTGTGCAACCATTCACACCGTCTCCCAACATTACCGTTTACACCGCTGTGCCAGCTTTACAGTTCACATTGAGTCTCAGTGTTACCTTTCACACCGTGACCCAGTGTTACAATTTAAACTGTGTCCCATCTTTACCATTCACAATGTGTCCCAGTGTAACCGTTCAAAGTGTGTACCCAGCGTTACGGTTCACACAATGTCCCAGTGTTACCACTTACATTGTGTCCCAGCTATAGCGTTCACACCGCTGTCCCAGATTTACTATTCACACTGTGTGCCAGCATTACCGTTCACACTGCGACCCAGCATTACCGTTCACAATGTTTCCTAGCGTTACCATTCACACTGCGTCCCAGCTTTAAAATTTACACTGTGTGCCAGCTTTACCATTCACACCGCTGTCCCAGCTTTACCATTCAAACTGTGTTCCTATGTTACCGATCACACTGTGTCCCAGCATTACTGTTCACACTGTGTGCCAGCTTTACCGTTCACACAATGTCCCATCTTTTCTGTTCACACTGTGTCCCAGTATAAACATTCATACTGTGTCCCAGCATTACCATTCAACTGGTGTCCCAGCGTTACCATTCACACTGTGTCCCCGCATTACTGTTCACACTTTGTCCCAACTTTACCGTTCACACTGTATCCCAGCATCATTATTCACACTGTGTCCCAGCATTACCGTTCACACTGTGTCTCAGTGTTACCATTCACACTGTGTCCCAGCGTTACTGATGACAGCATTTCCCAGCTTTACCGTTCATACTATATCCCAGTGTTACCGTTCACACTGTGTCCCAGCTTTACTGTTCACACATTGTCCCAGCTTTACTGTTCACACTGTGTCCCAGCATTGCCGTTCACAATGTATCCTAGAGTTCCTGTTCACATGGTGTCTCAACATTACTGTTCACACCATTTTGCAGCGTTACCATTCATACTGTGTTCCAGTGTTACCGTTCAACATTGTGTCTCAGCATTACTGTTCTCACTGTGTCCCAGATTTACCATTCACACAGTGTCCCAGTGTTACCGTTCACACTGCGTCCCGGAGATACCGTTCTCACCATTTCCCAGTGTTAACATTCATACTGTGTCCCAGTGTTATTCTTCAACACTGTGTCCTAGCATTACCGTTTACAGTGGCTCCCAGCATTACTGATCATACAGTTTCCCAGTGTTCCCATTCAACTCTGTGTCCCAGCGTTACTGTTCACACTGGGTCCGAAAGTAACCATTCACACCATGGCACAGCATTACCATTCGCACTGTGTCCCAGCATTACTGTTCACACGGTGGCCCAGCTTTACCCTACACAATGTGTCCCAGTGTTACCGTTCACACTGTGTCCCTGTGCAACCATTCACACCGTCTCCCAACATTACCGTTTACACCGCTGTGCCAGCTTTACAGTTCACATTGAGTCTCAGTGTTACCTTTCACACCGTGACCCAGTGTTACAATTTAAACTGTGTCCCATCTTTACCATTCACAATGTGTCCCAGTGTAACCGTACAAAGTGCGTACCCAGCGTTACGGTTCACACAATGTCCCAGTGTTACCACTTACATTGTGTCCCAGCTATAGCGTTCACACCGCTGTCCCAGATTTACTATTCACACTGTGTGCCAGCATTACCGTTCACACTGCGACCCAGCATTACCGTTCACAATGTTTCCCAGCGTTACCATTCACACTGCGTCCCAGCTTTAAAATTTACACTGTGTGCCAGCTTTACCATTCACACCGCTGTCCCAGCTTTACCATTCAAACTGTGTTCCTATGTTACCGATCACACTGTGTCCCAGCATTACTGTTCACACTGTGTGCCAGCTTTACCGTTCACACAATGTCCCATCTTTTCTGTTCACACTGTGTCCCAGTATAAACATTCATACTGTGTCCCAGCATTACCATTCACTTGGTGTCCCAGCGTTACCATTCACACGGTGTCCCCGCATTACTGTTCACACTTTGTCCCAACTTTACCGTTCACACTGTATCCCAGCATCATTATTCACACTGTGTCCCAGCATTACCGTTCACACTGTGTCCCAGTATAAACATTCATACTGTGTCCCAGCATTACCATTCACTTGGTGTCCCAGCGTTACCATTCACACTGTGTCCCCGCATTACTGTTCACACTTTGTCCCAACTTTACCGTTCACACTGTATCCCAGCATCATTATTCACACTGTGTCCCAGAATTACCGTTCACACTGTGTCTCAGTGTTACCATTCACACTGTGTCCCAGCGTTACTGTTGACAGCATTTCCCAGCTTTACCGTTCAAACTGTATCCCAGTGTTACCGTTCACACTGTGTCCCAGTGTTACTGTTGACAGCATTTCCCAGCTTTACCGTTCATACTGTATCCCAGTGTTACCGTTCACACTGTGTCCCAGCTTTACTGTTCACACATTGTCCCAGCTTTACTGTTCACACTGTGTCCCAGCATTGCCGTTCACAATGTATCCTAGAGTTCCTGTTCACATGGTGTCTCAACATTACTGTTCACACCATTTTGCAGCGTTACCATTCATACTGTGTTCCAGTGTTACCGTTCAACATTGTGTCTCAGCATTACTGTTCTCACTGTGTCCCAGATTTACCTTTCACACAGTGTCCCAGTGTTACCGTTCACACTGCGTCCCGGAGTTACCGTTCACACCATTTCCCAGTGTTAACATTCATACTGTGTCCCAGTGTTATTCTTCAACACTGTGTCCTAGAATTACCGTTTACAGTGGCTCCCAGCGTTACTGATCATACAGTTTCCCAGTGTTCCCATTCAACTCTGTGTCCCAGCGTTCCTGTTCACACTGGGTCCGAGAGTTACCATTCACTCCATGGCACAGCATTACCATTCGCACTGTGTCCCAGCAATACTGTTCACACGGTTGCCCAGCTTTACCATACACAATGTGTCCCAGTGTTAACGTTCACACTGTGTCCCAGGGTAACCATTCTCACCGTGTCCCAACATTACCGTTTACACCGCTGTGCCAGCTTTACATTTCACACTGTGTCCCAGTGTTACCTTTCACACCGTGACCCAGTGTTACAATTTAAACTGTGTCCCATTTTTAACATTCACAATGTTTCCCAGTGTAACCGTTCACACTGTGTACCCAGCGTTACGGTTCACACAATGTTCCAGTGTTACCATTCACATTGTGTCCCAGCTATACCGTTCACAACGCTGTCCCAGATTTACTGTTCACAATGTGTGCCAGCGTTACCGTTCACACTGCGTCCCAGCATTACCGTTCACAATGTTTCCCAGCGTTACCATTCACACTGCGTCCCAGCTTTAAAATTTACACTGTGTGCCAGCTTTACCATTCACACCGCTGTCCCAGCTTTACCATTCAAACTGTGTTCCTATGTTAACGATCACAATGTGTCCCAGCTTTAGTGTTCACACTGTGTGCCAGCTTTACCGTTCACACAGTGTCCCATCTTTTTTGTTCACTCTGTATCCCAGTATAACCATTCATACTGTGTCCCAGCATTACCATTCACTCGGTGTCCCAGCGGTACCATTCACACTGTGTCCCCGCATTACTGTTCACACTTTGTCCCAGCTTTACCGTTCACACTGTATCCCAGCATCATTATTCACACTGTGTCCCAGCATTACCGTTCACACTGTGTCTCAGTGTTACCATTCACACTGTGTCCCAGCGTTACTGTTGATAGCATTTCCCAGCTTTACCGTTCATACTGTATCCCAGTGTTACCGTTCACACTGTGTCCCAGCGTTACTGTTCACACATTGTCCCAGCTTTACTGTTCACACTGTGTCCCAGCATTGCCGTTCACAATGTATCCTAGAGTTCCTGTTCACATGGTGTCTCAACATTACTGTTCACACCATTTTGCAGAGTTACCATTCATACTGTGATCCAGTGTTACCGTTCAACATTGTGTCTCAGCATTACTGTTCTCACTGTGTCCCAGATTTACCATTCACACAGTGTCCCAGTGTTACCGTTCACACTGCGTCCCGGAGTTACCGTTCACACCATTTCCCAGTGTTAACATTCATACTGTGTCCCAGTGTTATTCTTCAACACTGTGTCCTAGCATTACCGTTTACAGTGGCTCCCAGCGTTACTGATCATACAGTTTCCCAGTGTTCCCATTCAACTCTGTGTCCCAGCGTTACTGTTCACACTGGGTCCGAAAGTTACCATTCACACCATGGCACAGCATTACCATTCTCACTGTGCCCCAGCATTACTGTTCACACGGTGGCCCAGCTTTACCCTACACAATGTGTCCCAGTGTTACCGTTCACACTGTGTCCCTGTGCAACCATTCACACCGTCTCCCAACATTACCGTTTACACCGCTGTGCCAGCTTTACAGTTCACATTGAGTCCCAGTGTTACCTTTCACACCGTGACCCAGTGTTACAATTTAAACTGTGTCCCATCTTTACCATTCACAATGTGTCCCAGTGTAACCGTTCAAACTGTGTACCCAGCGTTACGGTTCACACAATGTCCCAGTGTTACCACTTACATTGTGTCCCAGCTATAGCGTTCACACCGCTGTCCCAGATTTACTATTCACACTGTGTGCCAGCATTACCGTTCACACTGCGACCCAGCATTACTGTTCACAATGTTTCCCAGCGTTACCATTCACACTGCGTCCCAGCTTTAAAATTTACACTGTGTGCCAGCTTTACCATTCACACCACTGTCCCAGCTTTACCATTCAAACTGTGTTCCTATGTTACCGATCACACTGTGTCCCAGCATTACTGTTCATACTGTGTGCCAGCTTTACCGTTCACACAATGTCCCATCTTTCCTGTTCACACTATGTCCCAGTATAAACATTCATACTGTGTCCCAGCATTACCATTCACTTGGTGTCCCAGCGTTACCATTCACACTGTGTCCCCGCACTACCGTTCACACTTTGTCCCAACTTTACCGTTCACACTGTATACCAGCATCATTATTCACACTGTGTCCCAGCATTACCGTTCACACTGTGTCTCAGTGTTACCATTCACACTGTGTCCCAGCGTTACTGTTGACAGCATTTCCCAGCTTTACCGTTCAAACTGTATCCCAGTGTTACCGTTCACACTGTGTCTCAGTGTTACCATTCACACTGTGTCCCAGCGTTACTGTTGACAGCATTTCCCAGCTTTACCGTTCAAACTGTATCCCTGTGTTACCGTTCACACTGTGTCCCAGTGTTACTGTTGACAGCATTTCCCAGCTTTACCGTTCATACTGTATCCCAGTGTTACCGTTCACACTGTGTCCCAGCTTTACTGTTCACACATTGTCCCAGCTTTACTGTTCACACTGTGTCCCAGCATTGCCGTTCACAATGTATCCTAGAGTTCCTGTTCACATGGTGTCTCAACATTACTGTTCACACCATTTTGCAGCGTTACCATTCATACTGTGTTCCAGTGTTACCGTTCAACATTGTGTCTCAGCATTACTGTTCTCACTGTGTCCCAGATTTACCATTCACACAGTGTCCCAGTGTTACCGTTCACACTGCGTCCCGGAGTTACCGTTCACACCATTTCCCAGTGTTAACATTCATACTGTGTCCCAGTGTTATTCTTCAACACTGTGTCCTAGCATTACCGTTTACAGTGGCTCCCAGCGTTACTGATCATACAGTTTCCCAGTGTTCCCATTCAACTCTGTGTCCCAGCGTTACTGTTCACACTGGGTCCGAAAGTAACCATTCACACCATGGCACAGCATTACCATTCTCACTGTGTCCCAGCATTACTGTTCACACGGTGGCCCAGCTTTACCCTACACAATGTGTCCCAGTGTTACCGTTCACACTGTGTCCCTGTGCAACCATTCACACCGTCTCCCAACATTACCGTTTACACCGCTGTGCCAGCTTTACAGTTCACACAGAGTCCCAGTGTTACCTTTCACACCGTGACCCAGTGTTACAATTTAAACTGTGTCCCATCTTTACCATTCACAATGTGTCCCAGTGTAACCGTTCAAACTGTGTACCCAGCGTTACGGTTCACACAATGTCCCAGTGTTACCACTTACATTGTGTCCCAGCTATAGCGTTCACACCGCTGTCCCAGATTTACTATTCACACTGTGTGCCAGCATTACCGTTCACACTGCGACCCAGCATTACCGTTCACAATGTTTCCCAGCGTTACCATTCACACTGCGTCCCAGCTTTAAAATTTACACTGTGTGCCTGCTTTACCATTCACACCGCTGTCCCCGCTTTACCATTCAAACTGTGTTCCTATGTTACCGATCACACTGTGTCCCAGCATTACTGTTCACACTGTGTGCCAGCTTTACCGTTCACACAATGTCCCATCTTTTCTGTTCACACTGTGTCCCAGTATAAACATTCATACTGTGTCCCAGCATTACCATTCACTTGGTGTCCCAGCGTTACCATTCACACTGTGTCCCCGCATTACTGTTCACAATTTGTCCCAACTTTACCGTTCACATTGTATCCCAGCATCATTATTCACACTGTGTCCCAGCATTACCGTTCACACTGTGTCTCAGTGTTACCATTCACACTGTGTCCCAGCGTTACTGTTGACAGCATTTCCCAGCTTTACCGTTCAAACTGTATCCCAGTGTTACCGTTCACACTGTGTCCCAGTGTTACTGTTGACAGCATTTCCCAGCTTTACCGTTCATACTGTATCCCAGTGTTACCGTTCACACTGTGTCCCAGCTTTACTGTTCACACATTGTCCCAGCTTTACTGTTCACACTGTGTCCCAGCATTGCCGTTCACAATGTATCCTAGATTTCCTGTTCACATGGTGTCTCAACATTACTGTTCACACCATTTTGCAGCGTTACCATTCATACTGTGTTCCAGTGTTACCGTTCAACATTGTGTCTCAGCATTACTGTTCTCACTGTGTCCCAGATTTACCATTCACACAGTGTCCCAGTGTTACCGTTCACACTGCGTCCCGGAGTTACCGTTCACACCATTTCCCAGTGTTAACATTCATACTGTGTCCCAGTGTTATTCTTCAACACTGTGTCCTAGCATTACCGTTTACAGTGGCTCCCAGCGTTACTGATCATACAGTTTCCCAGTGTTCCCATTCAACTCTGTGTCCCAGCGTTCCTGTTCACACTGGGTCCGAGAGTTACCATTCACTCCATGGCACAGCATTACCATTCGCACTGTGTCCCAGCAATACTGTTCACACGGTGGCCCAGCTTTACCATACACAATGTGTCCCAGTGTTACCGTTCACACTGTCTCCCAGGGTAACCATTCTCACCGTGTCCCAACATTACCGTTTACACCGCTGTGCCAGCTTTACCTTTCACACTGTGTCCCAGTGTTACCTTTCACAACGTGACCCAGTGTTACAATTTAAACTGTGTCCCATTTTTAACATTCACAATGTTTCCCAGTGTAACCGTTCACACTGTGTACCCAGCGTTACGGTTCACACAATGTTCCAGTGTTACCATTCACATTGTGTCCCAGCTATACCGTTCACAACGCTGTCCCAGATTTACTGTTCACAATGTGTGCCAGCGTTACCGTTCACACTGCGTCCCAGCATTACCGTTCACAATGTTTCCCAGCGTTACCATTCACACTGCGTCCCAGCTTTAAAATTTACACTGTGTGCCAGCTTTACCATTCACACCGCTGTCCCAGCTTTACCATTCAAACTGTGTTCCTATGTTAACGAACACAATGTGTCCCAGCTTTAGTGTTCACACTGTGTGCCAGCTTTACCGTTCACACAGTGTCCCATCTTTTTTGTTCACACTGTGTCCCAGTATAACCATTCATACTGTGTCCCAACATTACCATTCACTCAGTGTCCCAGCGGTACCATTCACACTGTGTCCCCGCATTACTGTTCACACTTTGTCCCAGCTTTACTGTTCACACTGTATCCCAGCATCATTATTCACACTGTGTCCCAGCATTACCGTTCACACTGTGTCTCAGTGTTACCATTCACACTGTGTCCCAGCGTTACTGTTGATAGCATTTCCCAGCTTTACCGTTCATACTGTATCCCAGTGTTACCGTTCACACTGTGTCCCAGCTTTACTGTTCACACATTGTCCCAGCTTTACTGTTCACACTGTGTCCCAGCATTGCCGTTCACAATGTATCCTAGAGTTCCTGTTCACATGGTGTCTCAACATTACTGTTCACACCATTTTGCAGCGTTACCATTCATGCTGTGTTCCAGTGTTACCATTCAACATTGTGTCTCAGCATTACTGTTCTCACTGTGTCCCAGATTTACCATTCACACAGTGTCCCAGTGTTACCGTTCACACTGCGTCCTGGAGTTACTGTTCACACCATTTCCCAGTGTTAACATTCATACTGTGTCCCAGTGTTATTCTTCAACACTGTGTCCTAGCATTACCGTTTACAGTGGCTCCCAGCGTTACTGATCATACAGTTTCCCAGTGTTCCCATTCAACTCTGTGTCCCAGCGTTCCTGTTCACACTGGGTCCGAGAGTTACCATTCACACCATGGCACAGCATTACCATTCGCACTGTGTCCCAGCATTACTGTTCACACGGTGGCCCAGCTTTACCCTACACAATGTGTCCCAGTGTTACCGTTCACACTGTGTCCCTGTGCAACCATTCACACCGTCTCCCAACATTACCGTTTACACTGCTGTGCCAGCTTTACAGTTCACATTGAGTCCCAGTGTTACCTTTCACACCGTGACCCAGTGTTACAATTTAAACTGTGTCCCATCTTTACCATTCACAATGTGTCCCAGTGTAACCGTTCAAACTGTGTACCCAGCGTTACGGTTCACACAATGTCCCAGTGTTACCACTTACATTGTGTCCCAGCTATAGCGTTCACACCGCTGTCCCAGATTTACTATTCACACTGTGTGCCAGCATTACCGTTCACACTGCGACCCAGCATTACCGTTCACAATGTTTCCCAGCGTTACCATTCACACTGCGTCCCAGCTTTAAAATTTACACTGTGTGCCAGCTTTACCATTCACACCGCTGTCCCCGCTTTACCATTCAAACTGTGTTCCTATGTTACCGATCACACTGTGTCCCAGCAATACTGTTCACACTGTGTGCCAGCTTTACCGTTCACACAATGTCCCATCTTTTCTGTTCACACTGTTTCCCAGTATAAACATTCATACTGTGTCCCAGCATTACCATTCACTTGGTGTCCCAGCGTTACCATTCACACTGTGTCCCCGCATTACTGTTCACACTTTGTCCCAACTTTACCGTTCACACTGTATCCCAGCATCATTATTCACACTGTGTCCCAGCATTACCGTTCACACTGTGTCTCAGTGTTACCATTCACACTGTGTCCCAGCGTTACTGTTGACAGCATTTCCCAGCTTTACCGTTCAAACTGTATCCCAGTGTTACCGTTCACACTGTGTCCCAGTGTTACTGTTGACAGCATTTCCCAGCTTTACTGTTCATAGTGTATCCCAGTGTTACCGTTCACACTGTGTCCCAGCTTTACTGTTCACACATTGTCCCAGCTTTACTGTTCACACTGTGTCCCAGCATTGCCGTTCACAATGTATCCTAGAGTTCCTGTTCACATGGTGTCTCAACATTACTGTTCACACCATTTTGCAGCGTTACCATTCATACTGTGTTCCAGTGTTACCATTCAACATTGTGTCTCAGCATTACTGTTCTCACTGTGTCCCAGATTTACCATTCACACAGTGTCCCAGTGTTACCGTTCACACTGCGTCCTGGAGTTACTGTTCACACCATTTCCCAGTGTTAACATTCATACTGTGTCCCAGTGTTATTCTTCAACACTGTGTCCTAGCATTACCGTTTACAGTGGCTCCCAGCGTTACTGATCATACAGTTTCCCAGTGTTCCCATTCAACTCTGTGTCCCAGCATTACTGTTCACACTGGGTCCGAGAGTTACCATTCACACCATGGCACAGCATTACCATTCGCACTGTGTCCCAGCATTACTGTTCACACGGTGGCCCAGCTTTACCCTACACAATGTGTCCCAGTGTTACCGTTCACACTGTGTCCCTGTGCAACCATTCACACCATCTCCCAACATTACCGTTTACACTGCTGTGCCAGCTTTACAGTTCACATTGAGTCCCAGTGTTACCTTTCACACCGTGACCCAGTGTTACAATTTAAACTGTGTCCCATCTTTACCATTCACAATGTGTTCCAGTGTAACCGTTCAAACTGTGTACCCAGCGTTACGGTTCACACAATGTCCCAGTGTTACCACTTACATTGTGTCCCAGCTATAGCGTTCACACCGCTGTCCCAGATTTACTATTCACACTGTGTGCCAGCATTACCGTTCACACTGCGACCCAGCATTACCGTTCACAATGTTTCCCAGCGTTACCATTCACACTGCGTCCCAGCTTTAAAATTTACACTGTGTGCCAGCTTTACCATTCACACCGCTGTCTCCGCTTTACCATTCAAACTGTGTTCCTATGTTACCGATCACACTGTGTCCCAGCATTACTGTTCACACTGTGTGCCAGCTTTACCGTTCACACAATGTCCCATCTTTTCTGTTCACACTGTGTCCCAGTATAAACATTCATACTGTGTCCCAGCATTACCATTCACTTGGTGTACCAGTGTTACCATTCACACTGTGTCCCCACATTACTGTTCACACTTTGTCCCAACTTTACCGTTCACACTGTATCCCAGCATCATTATTCACACTGTGTCCCAGCATTACCGTTCACACTGTGTCTCAGTGTTACCATTCACACTGTGTCCCAGCGTTACTGTTGACAGCATTTCCCAGCTTTACCGTTCAAACTGTATCCCAGTGTTACCGTTCACACTGTGTCCCAGTGTTACTGTTGACAGCATTTCCCAGCTTTACCGTTCATACTGTATCCCAGTGTTACCGTTCACACTGTGTCCCAGCTTTACTGTTCACACATTGTCCCAGCTTTACTGTTCACACTGTGTCCCAGCATTGCCGTTCACAATGTATCCTAGAGTTCCTGTTCACATGGTGTCTCAACATTACTGTTCACACCATTTTGCAGCGTTACCATTCATACTGTGTTCCAGTGTTACCGTTCAACATTGTGTCTCAGCATTACTATTCTCACTGTGTCCCAGATTTACCATTCACACAGTGTCCCAGTGTTACCGTTCACACTGCGTCCCGGAGTTACCGTTCACACCATTTCCCAGTGTTAACATTCATACTGTGTCCCAGTGTTATTCTTCAACACTGTGTCCTAGCATTACCGTTTACAGTGGCTCCCAGCGTTACTGATCATACAGTTTCCCAGTGTTCCCATTCAACTCTGTGTCCCAGCGTTCCTGTTCACACTGGGTCCGAGAGTTACCATTCACTCCATGGCACAGCATTACCATTCGCACTGTGTCCCAGCAATACTGTTCACACGGTGGCCCAGCTTTACCATACACAATGTGTCCCAGTGTTACCGTTCACACTGTGTCCCAGGGTAACCATTCTCACCGTGTCCCAACATTACCGTTTACACCGCTGTGCCAGCTTTACCTTTCACACTGTGTCCCAGTGTTACCTTTCACACCGTGACCCAGTGTTACAATTTAAACTGTGTCCCATTTTTAACATTCACAATGTTTCCCAGTGTAACCGTTCACACTGTGTACCCAGCGTTACGGTTCACACAATGTTCCAGTGTTACCATTCACATTGTGTCCCAGCTATACCGTTCACAACGCTGTCCCAGATTTACTGTTCACAATGTGTGCCAGCGTTACCGTTCACACTGCGTCCCAGCATTACCGTTCACAATGTTTCCCAGCGTTACCATTCACACTGCGTCCCAGCTTTAAAATTTACACTGTGTGCCAGCTTTACCATTCACACCGCTGTCCCAGCTTTACCATTCAAACTGTGTTCCTATGTTAACGAACACAATGTGTCCCAGCTTTAGTGTTCACACTGTGTGCCAGCTTTACCGTTCACACAGTGTCCCAACTTTTTTGTTCACACTGTGTCCCAGTATAACCATTCATACTGTTTCCCAACATTACCATTCACTCAGTGTCCCAGCGGTACCATTCACACTGTGTCCCCGCATTACTGTTCACACTTTGTCCCAGCTTTACCGTTCACACTGTATCCCAGCATCATTATTCACACTGTGTCCCAGCATTACCGTTCACACTGTGTCTCAGTGTTACCATTCACACTGTGTCCCAGCGTTACTGTTGATAGCATTTCCCAGCTTTACTGTTCATACTGTATCCCAGTGTTACCGTTCACACTGTGTCCCAGCGTTACTGTTCACACATTGTCCCAGCTTTACTGTTCACACTGTCTCCCAGTGTTACCGTTCACACTGTGTCCCAGCTTTACTGTTCACACATTGTCCCAGCTTTACTGTTCACACTGTGTCCCAGCATTGCCGTTCACAATGTATCCTAGAGTTCCTGTTCACATGGTGTCTCAACATTACTGTTCACACCATTTTGCAGCGTTACCATTCATACTGTGTTCCAGTGTTACCGTTCAACATTGTGTCTCAGCATTACTGTTCTCACTGTGTCCCAGATTTACCATTCACACAGTGTCCCAGTGTTACCGTTCACACTGCGTCCCGGAGTTACCGTTCACACCATTTCCCAGTGTTAACATTCATACTGTGTCCCAGTGTTATTCTTCAACACTGTGTCCTAGCATTACCGTTTACAGTGGCTCCCAGCGTTACTGATCATACAGTTTCCCAGTGTTCCCATTCAACTCTGTGTCCCAGCGTTACTGTTCACACTGGGTCCGAAAGTTACCATTCACACCATGGCACAGCATTACCATTCTCACTGTGTCCCAGCATTACTGTTCACACGGTGGCCCAGCTTTACCCTACACAATGTGTCCCAGTGTTACCGTTCACACTGTGTCCCTGTGCAACCATTCACACCGTCTCCCAACATTACCGTTTACACCGCTGTGCCAGCTTTACAGTTCACATTGAGTCCCAGTGTTACCTTTCACACCGTGACCCAGTGTTACAATTTAAACTGTGTCCCATCTTTACCATTCACAATGTGTCCCAGTGTAACCGTTCAAACTGTGTACCCAGCGTTACGGTTCACACAATGTCCCAGTGTTACCACTTACATTGTGTCCCAGCTATAGCGTTCACACCGCTGTCCCAGATTTACTATTCACACTGTGTGCCAGCATTACCGTTCACACTGCGACCCAGCATTACCGTTCACAATGTTTCCCAGCGTTACCATTCACACTGCGTCCCAGCTTTAAAATTTACACTGTGTGCCAGCTTTACCATTCACACCGCTGTCCCAGCTTTACCATTCAAACTGTGTTCCTATGTTACCGATCACACTGTGTCCCAGCATTACTGTTCACACTGTGTGCCAGCTTTACCGTTCACACAATGTCCCATCTTTTCTGTTCACACTGTGTCCCAGTATAAACATTCATACTGTGTCCCAGCATTACCATTCACTTGGTGTCCCAGCGTTACCATTCACACTGTGTCCCCGCATTACTGTTCACACTTTGTCCCAACTTTACCGTTCACACTGTATCCCAGCATCATTATTCACACTGTGTCCCAGCATTACCGTTCACACTGTGTCTCAGTGTTACCATTCACACTGTGTCCCAGCGTTACTGTTGACAGCATTTCCCAGCTTTACCGTTCAAACTGTATCCCAGTGTTACCGTTCACACTGTGTCCCAGTGTTACTGTTGACAGCATTTCCCAGCTTTACCGTTCATACTGTATCCCAGTGTTACCGTTCACACTGTGTCCCAGCTTTACTGTTCACACATTGTCCCAGCTTTACTGTTCACACTGTGTCCCAGCATTGCCGTTCACAATGTATCCTAGAGTTCCTGTTCACATGGTGTCTCAACATTACTGTTCACACCATTTTGCAGCGTTACCATTCATACTATGTTCCAGTGTTACCGTTCAACATTGTGTCTCAGCATTACTGTTCTCACTGTGTCCCAGATTTACCATTCACACAGTGTCCCAGTGTTACCGTTCACACTGCATCCCGGAGTTACCGTTCACACCATTTCCCAGTGTTAACATTCATACTGTGTCCCAGTGTTATTCTTCAACACTGTGTCCTAGCATTACCGTTTACAGTGGCTCCCAGCGTTACTGATCATACAGTTTCCCAGTGTTCCCATTCAACTCTGTGTCCCAGCGTTCCTGTTCACACTGGGTCCGAGAGTTACCATTCACTCCATGGCACAGCATTACCATTCGCACTGTGTCCCAGCAATACTGTTCACACGGTGGCCCAGCTTTACCATACACAATGTGTCCCAGTGTTACCGTTCACACTGTGTCCCAGGGTAACCATACTCACCGTGTCCCAACATTACCGTTTACACCGCTGTGCCAGCTTTACCTTTCACACTGTGTCCCAGTGTTACCTTTCACACCGTGACCCAGTGTTACAATTTAAACTGTGTCCCATTTTTAACATTCACAATGTTTCCCAGTGTAACCGTTCACACTGTGTACCCAGCGTTACGGTTCACACAATGTTCCAGTGTTACCATTCACATTGTGTCCCAGCTATACCGTTCACAACGCTGTCCCAGATTTACTGTTCACAATGTGTGCCAGCGTTACCGTTCACACTGCGTCCCAGCATTACCGTTCACAATGTTTCCCAGCGTTACCATTCACACTGCGTCCCAGCTTTAAAATTTACACTGTGTGCCAGCTTTACCATTCACACCGCTGTCCCAGCTTTACCATTCAAACTGTGTTCCTATGTTAACGAACACAATGTGTCCCAGCTTTAGTGTTCACACTGTGTGCCAGCTTTACCGTTCACACAGTGTCCCATCTTTTTTGTTCACACTGTGTCCCAGTATAACCATTCATACTGTGTCCCAGCATTACCATTCACTCGGTGTCCCAGCGGTACCATTCACACTGTGTCCCCGCATTACTGTTCACACTTTGTCCCAGCTTTACCGTTCACACTGTATCCCAACATCATTATTCACACTGTGTCCCAGCATTACCGTTCACACTGTGTCTCAGTGTTACCATTCACACTGTGTCCCAGCGTTACTGTTGATAGCATTTCCCAGCTTTACCGTTCATACTGTATCCCAGTGTTACCTTTCACACTGTGTCCCAGCGTTACTGTTCACACATTGTCCCAGCTTTACTGTTCACACTGTGTCCCAGCATTGCCGTTCACAATGTATCCTAGAGTTCCTGTTCACATGGTGTCTCAACATTACTGTTCATACCATTTTGCAGCGTTACCATTCATGCTGTGTTCCAGTTTTACCATTCAACATTGTGTCTCAGCATTACTGTTCTCACTGTGTCCCAGATTTACCATTCACACAGTGTCCCAGTGTTACCGTTCACACTGCGTCCTGGAGTTACTGTTCACACCATTTCCCAGTGTTAACATTCATACTGTGTCCCAGTGTTATTCTTCAACACTGTGTCCTAGCATTACCGTTTACAGTGGCTCCCAGCGTTACTGATCATACAGTTTCCCAGTGTTCCCATTCAACTCTGTGTCCCAGCATTACTGTTCACACTGGGTCCGAGAGTTACCATTCACACCATGGCACAGCATTACCATTCGCACTGTGTCCCAGCATTACTGTTCACACGGTGGCCCAGCTTTACCCTACACAATGTGTCCCAGTGTTACCGTTCACACTGTGTCCCTGTGCAACCATTCACACCGTCTCCCAACATTACCGTTTACACCGCTGTGCCAGCTTTACAGTTCACATTGAGTCCCAGTGTTACCTTTCACACCGTGACCCAGTGTTACAATTTAAA
Organism: Isurus oxyrinchus; assembly: GCA_026770705.1. Lineage (NCBI taxonomy): Eukaryota > Metazoa > Chordata > Chondrichthyes > Lamniformes > Lamnidae > Isurus > Isurus oxyrinchus. The sequence continues at coordinate 60,843,378 of JANJGN010000012.1, read as the reverse complement.
CTGTGTCCCATCTTTACCATTCACAATGTGTCCCAGTGTAACCGTTCAAACTGTGTACCCAGCGTTACGGTTCACACAATGTCCCAGTGTTACCACTTACATTGTGTCCCAGCTATAGCGTTCACACCGCTGTCCCAGATTTACTATTCACACTGTGTGCCAGCATTACCGTTCACACTGCGACCCAGCATTACCGTTCACAATGTTTCCCAGCGTTACCATTCACACTGCGTCCCAGCTTTAAAATTTACACTGTGTGCCAGCTTTACCATTCACTCCGCTGTCCCAGCTTTACCATTCAAACTGTGTTCCTATGTTACTGATCACACTGTGTCCCAGCATTACTGTTCACACTGTGTGCCAGCTTTAATGTTCACACAGTTTCCCATCTTTTCTGTTCACACTGTGTCCCAGTATAAACATTCATACTGTGTCCCAGCATTACCATTCACTTGGTGTACCAGCGTTACCATTCACACTGTGTCCCCGCATTACTGTTCACACTTTGTCCCAGCTTTACCATTCACACTGTATCCCAGCATCATTATTCACACTGTGTCCCAGCATTACCGTTCACACTGTGTCTCAGTGTTACCATTCACATTGTGTTCCAGCGTTACTGATGACAGCATTTCCCAGCTTTACCGTTCATACTGTATCCCAGTGTTACCGTTCACACTGTGTCCCAGCTTTACTGTTCACACATTGTCCCAGCTTTACTGTTCACACTGTGTCCCAGCATTGCCGTTCACAATGTATCCTAGAGTTCCTGTTCACATGGTGTCTCAACATTACTGTTCACACCATTTTGCAGCGTTACCATTCATACTGTGTTCCAGTGTTACCGTTCAACATTGTGTCTCAGCATTACTGTTCTCACTGTGTCCCAGATTTACCATTCACACAGTGTCCCAGTGTTACCGTTCACACTGCGTCCCGGAGTTACCGTTCACACCATTTCCCAGTGTTAACATTCATACTGTGTCCCAGTGTTATTCTTCAACACTGTGTCCTAGCATTACCGTTTACAGTGGCTCCCAGCGTTACTGATCATACAGTTTCCCAGTGTTCCCATTCAACTCTGTGTCCCAGCGTTACTGTTCACACTGGGTCCGAAAGTTACCATTCACACCATGGCACAGCATTACCATTCTCACTGTGTCCCAGCATTACTGTTCACACGGTGGCCCAGCTTTACCCTACACAATGTGTCCCAGTGTTACCGTTCACACTGTGTCCCTGTGCAACCATTCACACCGTCTCCCAACATTACCGTTTACACCGCTGTGCCAGCTTTACAGTTCACATTGAGTCCCAGTGTTACCTTTCACACCGTGACCCAGTGTTACAATTTAAACTGTGTCCCATCTTTACCATTCACAATGTGTCCCAGTGTAACCGTTCAAACTGTGTACCCAGCGTTACGGTTCACACAATGTCCCAGTGTTACCACTTACATTGTGTCCCAGCTATAGCGTTCACACCGCTGTCCCAGATTTACTATTCACACTGTGTGCCAGCATTACCGTTCACACTGCGACCCAGCATTACCGTTCACAATGTTTCCTAGCGTTACCATTCACACTGCGTCCCAGCTTTAAAATTTACACTGTGTGCCAGCTTTACCATTCACACCGCTGTCCCAGCTTTACCATTCAAACTGTGTTCCTATGTTACCGATCACACTGTGTCCCAGCATTACTGTTCACACTGTGTGCCAGCTTTACCGTTCACACAATGTCCCATCTTTTCTGTTCACACTGTGTCCCAGTATAAACATTCATACTGTGTCCCAGCATTACCATTCACTTGGTGTCCCAGCGTTACCATTCACACTGTGTCCCCGCATTACTGTTCACACTTTGTCCCAACTTTACCGTTCACACTGTATCCCAGCATCATTATTCACACTGTGTCCCAGCATTACCGTTCACACTGTGTCTCAGTGTTACCATTCACACTGTGTCCCAGCGTTACTGTTGACAGCATTTCCCAGCTTTACCGTTCAAACTGTATCCCAGTGTTACCGTTCACACTGTGTCCCAGTGTTACTGATGACAGCATTTCCCAGCTTTACCGTTCACACTGTATCCCAGTGTTACCGTTCACACTGTGTCCCAGCTTTACTGTTCATACATTGTCCCAGCTTTACTGTTCACACTGTGTCCCAGCATTGCCGTTCACAATGTATCCTAGAGTTCCTGTTCACATGGTGTCTCAACATTACTGTTCACACCATTTTGCAGCGTTACCATTCATACTGTGTTCCAGTGTTACTGTTCAACATTGTGTCTCAGCATTACTGTTCTCACTGTGTCCCAGATTTACCATTCACACAGTGTCCCAGTGTTACCGTTCACACTGCGTCCCGGAGTTACCGTTCACACCATTTCCCAGTGTTAACATTCATACTGTGTCCCAGTGTTATTCTTCAACACTGTGTCCTAGCATTACCGTTTACAGTGGCTCCCAGCGTTACTGATCATACAGTTTCCCAGTGTTCCCATTCAACTCTGTGTCCCAGCGTTCCTGTTCACACTGGGTCCGAGAGTTACCATTCACTCCATGGCACAGCATTACCATTCGCACTGTGTCCCAGCAATACTGTTCACACGGTGGCCCAGCTTTACCATACACAATGTGTCCCAGTGTTACCGTTCACACTGTGTCCCAGGGTAACCATTCTCACCGTGTCCCAACATTACCGTTTACACCGCTGTGCCAGCTTTACCTTTCACACTGTGTCCCAGTGTTACCTTTCACACCGTGACCCAGTGTTACAATTTAAACTGTGTCCCATTTTTAACATTCACAATGTTTCCCAGTGTAACCGTTCACACTGTGTACCCAGCGTTACGGTTCACACAATGTTCCAGTGTTACCATTCACATTGTGTCCCAGCTATACCGTTCACAACGCTGTCCCAGATTTACTGTTCACAATGTGTGCCAGCGTTACCGTTCACACTGCGTCCCAGCATTACCGTTCACAATGTTTCCCAGCGTTACCATTCACACTGCGTCCCAGCTTTAAAATTTACACTGTGTGCCAGCTTTACCATTCACACCGCTGTCCCAGCTTTACCATTCAAACTGTGTTCCTATGTTAACGAACACAATGTGTCCCAGCTTTAGTGTTCACACTGTGTGCCAGCTTTACCGTTCACACAGTGTCCCATCTTTTTTGTTCACACTGTGTCCCAGTATAACCATTCATACTGTGTCCCAGCATTACCATTCACTCGGTGTCCCAGCGGTACCATTCACACTGTGTCCCCGCATTACTGTTCACACTTTGTCCCAGCTTTACCGTTCACACTGTATCCCAACATCATTATTCACACTGTGTCCCAGCATTACCGTTCACACTGTGTCTCAGTGTTACCATTCACACTGTGTCCCAGCGTTACTGTTGATAGCATTTCCCAGCTTTACCGTTCATACTGTATCCCAGTGTTACCTTTCACACTGTGTCCCAGCGTTACTGTTCACACATTGTCCCAGCTTTACTGTTCACACTGTGTCCCAGCATTGCCGTTCACAATGTATCCTAGAGTTCCTGTTCACATGGTGTCTCAACATTACTGTTCATACCATTTTGCAGCGTTACCATTCATACTGTGTTCCAGTTTTACCATTCAACATTGTGTCTCAGCATTACTGTTCTCACTGTGTCCCAGATTTACCATTCACACAGTGTCCCAGTGTTACCGTTCACACTGCGTCCTGGAGTTACTGTTCACACCATTTCCCAGTGTTAACATTCATACTGTGTCCCAGTGTTATTCTTCAACACTGTGTCCTAGCATTACCGTTTACAGTGGCTCCCAGCGTTACTGATCATACAGTTTCCCAGTGTTCCCATTCAACTCTGTGTCCCAGCATTACTGTTCACACTGGGTCCGAGAGTTACCATTCACACCATGGCACAGCATTACCATTCGCACTGTGTCCCAGCATTACTGTTCACACGGTGGCCCAGCTTTACCCTACACAATGTGTCCCAGTGTTACCGTTCACACTGTGTCCCTGTGCAACCATTCACACCGTCTCCCAACATTACCGTTTACACCGCTGTGCCAGCTTTACAGTTCACATTGAGTCCCAGTGTTACCTTTCACACCGTGACCCAGTGTTACAATTTAAACTGTGTCCCATCTTTACCATTCACAATGTGTCCCAGTGTAACCGTTCAAACTGTGTACCCAGCGTTACGGTTCACACAATGTCCCAGTGTTACCACTTACATTGTGTCCCAGCTATAGCGTTCACACCGCTGTCCCAGATTTACTATTCACACTGTGTGCCAGCATTACCGTTCACACTGCGACCCAGCATTACCGTTCACAATGTTTCCCAGCGTTACCATTCACACTGCGTCCCAGCTTTAAAATTTACACTGTGTGCCAGCTTTACCATTCACACCGCTGTCCCAGCTTTACCATTCAAACTGTGTTCCTATGTTACTGATCACACTGTGTCCCAGCATTACTGTTCACACTGTGTGCCAGCTTTAATGTTCACACAGTTTCCCATCTTTTCTGTTCACACTGTGTCCCAGTATAAACATTCATACTGTGTCCCAGCATTACCATTCACTTGGTGTACCAGCGTTACCATTCACACTGTGTCCCCGCATTACTGTTCACACTTTGTCCCAGCTTTACCATTCACACTGTATCCCAGCATCATTATTCACACTGTGTCCCAGCATTACCGTTCACACTGTGTCTCAGTGTTACCATTCACATTGTGTTCCAGCGTTACTGATGACAGCATTTCCCAGCTTTACCGTTCATACTGTATCCCAGTGTTACCGTTCACACTGTGTCCCAGCTTTACTGTTCACACATTGTCCCAGCTTTACTGTTCACACTGTGTCCCAGCATTGCCGTTCACAATGTATCCTAGAGTTCCTGTTCACATGGTGTCTCAACATTACTGTTCACACCATTTTGCAGCGTTACCATTCATACTGTGTTCCAGTGTTACCGTTCAACATTGTGTCTCAGCATTACTGTTCTCACTGTGTCCCAGATTTACCATTCACACAGTGTCCCAGTGTTACCGTTCACACTGCGTCCCGGAGTTACCGTTCACACCATTTCCCAGTGTTAACATTCATACTGTGTCCCAGTGTTATTCTTCAACACTGTGTCCTAGCATTACCGTTTACAGTGGCTCCCAGCGTTACTGATCATACAGTTTCCCAGTGTTCCCATTCAACTCTGTGTCCCAGCGTTACTGTTCACACTGGGTCCGAAAGTTACCATTCACACCATGGCACAGCATTACCATTCTCACTGTGTCCCAGCATTACTGTTCACACGGTGGCCCAGCTTTACCCTACACAATGTGTCCCAGTGTTACCGTTCACACTGTGTCCCTGTGCAACCATTCACACCGTCTCCCAACATTACCGTTTACACCGCTGTGCCAGCTTTACAGTTCACATTGAGTCCCAGTGTTACCTTTCACACCGTGACCCAGTGTTACAATTTAAACTGTGTCCCATCTTTACCATTCACAATGTGTCCCAGTGTAACCGTTCAAACTGTGTACCCAGCGTTACGGTTCACACAATGTCCCAGTGTTACCACTTACATTGTGTCCCAGCTATAGCGTTCACACCGCTGTCCCAGATTTACTATTCACACTGTGTGCCAGCATTACCGTTCACACTGCGACCCAGCATTACCGTTCACAATGTTTCCTAGCGTTACCATTCACACTGCGTCCCAGCTTTAAAATTTACACTGTGTGCCAGCTTTACCATTCACACCGCTGTCCCAGCTTTACCATTCAAACTGTGTTCCTATGTTACCGATCACACTGTGTCCCAGCATTACTGTTCACACTGTGTGCCAGCTTTACCGTTCACACAATGTCCCATCTTTTCTGTTCACACTGTGTCCCAGTATAAACATTCATACTGTGTCCCAGCATTACCATTCACTTGGTGTCCCAGCGTTACCATTCACACTGTGTCCCCGCATTACTGTTCACACTTTGTCCCAACTTTACCGTTCACACTGTATCCCAGCATCATTATTCACACTGTGTCCCAGCATTACCGTTCACACTGTGTCTCAGTGTTACCATTCACACTGTGTCCCAGCGTTACTGTTGACAGCATTTCCCAGCTTTACCGTTCAAACTGTATCCCAGTGTTACCGTTCACACTGTGTCCCAGTGTTACTGATGACAGCATTTCCCAGCTTTACCGTTCACACTGTATCCCAGTGTTACCGTTCACACTGTGTCCCAGCTTTACTGTTCATACATTGTCCCAGCTTTACTGTTCACACTGTGTCCCAGCATTGCCGTTCACAATGTATCCTAGAGTTCCTGTTCACATGGTGTCTCAACATTACTGTTCACACCATTTTGCAGCGTTACCATTCATACTGTGTTCCAGTGTTACTGTTCAACATTGTGTCTCAGCATTACTGTTCTCACTGTGTCCCAGATTTACCATTCACACAGTGTCCCAGTGTTACCGTTCACACTGCGTCCCGGAGTTACCGTTCACACCATTTCCCAGTGTTAACATTCATACTGTGTCCCAGTGTTATTCTTCAACACTGTGTCCTAGCATTACCGTTTACAGTGGCTCCCAGCGTTACTGATCATACAGTTTCCCAGTGTTCCCATTCAACTCTGTGTCCCAGCGTTCCTGTTCACACTGGGTCCGAGAGTTACCATTCACTCCATGGCACAGCATTACCATTCGCACTGTGTCCCAGCAATACTGTTCACACGGTGGCCCAGATTTACCATACACAATGTGTCCCAGTGTTACCGTTCACACTGTGTCCCAGGGTAACCATTCTCACCGTGTCCCAACATTACCGTTTACACCGCTGTGCCAGCTTTACCTTTCACACTGTGTCCCAGTGTTACCTTTCACACCGTGACCCAGTGTTACAATTTAAACTGTGTCCCATTTTTAACATTCACAATGTTTCCCAGTGTAACCGTTCACACTGTGTACCCAGCGTTACGGTTCACACAATGTTCCAGTGTTACCATTCACATTGTGTCCCAGCTATACCGTTCACAACGCTGTCCCAGATTTACTGTTCACAATGTGTGCCAGCGTTACCGTTCACACTGCGTCCCAGCATTACCGTTCACAATGTTTCCCAGCGTTACCATTCACACTGCGTCCCAGCTTTAAAATTTACACTGTGTGCCAGCTTTACCATTCACACCGCTGTCCCAGCTTTACCATTCAAACTGTGTTCCTATGTTAACGAACACAATGTGTCCCAGCTTTAGTGTTCACACTGTGTGCCAGCTTTACCGTTCACACAGTGTCCCATCTTTTTTGTTCACACTGTGTCCCAGTATAACCATTCATACTGTATCCCAGCATTACCATTCACTCGGTGTCCCAGCGGTACCATTCACACTGTGTCCCCGCATTACTGTTCACACTTTGTCCCAGCTTTACCGTTCACACTGTATCCCAGCATCATTATTCACACTGTGTCCCAGCATTACCGTTCACACTGTGTCTCAGTGTTACCATTCACACTGTGTCCCAGCGTTACTGTTGACAGCATTTCCCAGCTTTACCGTTCATACTGTATCCCAGTGTTACCGTTCACACTGTGTCCCAGCTTTACTGTTCACACATTGTCCCAGCTTTACTGTTCACACTGTGTCCCAGCATTGCCGTTCACAATGTATCCTAGAGTTCCTGTTCACATGGTGTCTCAACATTACTGTTCACACCATTTTGCAGCGTTACCATTCATGCTGTGTTCCAGTGTTACCATTCAACATTGTGTCTCAGCATTACTGTTCTCACTGTGTCCCAGATTTACCATTCACACAGTGTCCCAGTGTTACCGTTCACACTGCGTCCTGGAGTTACTGTTCACACCATTTCCCAGTGTTAACATTCATACTGTGTCCCAGTGTTATTCTTCAACACTGTGTCCTAGCATTACCGTTTACAGTGGCTCGCAGCGTTACTGATCATACAGTTTCCCAGTGTTCCCATTCAACTCTGTGTCCCAGCATTACTGTTCACACTGGGTCCGAGAGTTACCATTCACACCATGGCACAGCATTACCATTCGCACTGTGTCCCAGCATTACTGTTCACACGGTGGCCCAGCTTTACCATACACAATGTGTCCCAGTGTTACCATTCACACTGTGTCTCAGGGTAACCATTCTCACCGTGTCCCAACATTACCGTTTACACCGCTGTGCCAGCTTTACCTTTCACACTGTGTCCCAGTGTTACCTTTCACACTGTGACCCAGTGTTACAATTTAAACTGTGTCCCATTTTTAACATTCACAATGTTTCCCAGTGTAACCGTTCACACTGTGTACCCAGCATTACGGTTCACACAATGTTCCAGTGTTACCAATCACATTGTGTCCCAGCTATACCGTTCACAACGCTGTCCCAGATTTACTGTTCACAATGTGTGCCAGCGTTACCGTTCACACTGCGTCCCAGCATTACCGTTCACAATGTGTCCCATTGTAACCGTTCAAAGTGTGTACCCAGCGTTACGGTTCACACAATGTCCCAGTGTTACCACTTACATTGTGTCCCAGCTATAGCGTTCACACCGCTGTCCCAGATTTACTATTCACACTGTGTGCCAGCATTACCGTTCACACTGCGACCCAGCATTACCGTTCACAATGTTTCCCAGCGTTACCATTCACACTGCGTCCCAGCTTTAAAATTTACACTGTGTGCCAGCTTTACCATTCACACCGCTGTCCCAGCTTTACCATTCAAACTGTGTTCCTATGTTACCGATCACACTGTGTCCCAGCATTACTGTTCACACTGTGTGCCAGCTTTACCGTTCACACAGTGTCCCATCTTTTCTGTTCACACTGTGTCCCAGTATAAACATTCATACTGTGTCCCAGCATTACCATTCACTTGGTGTACCAGCATTACCATTCACACTGTGTCCCCGCATTACTGTTCACACTTTGTCCCAACTTTACCGTTCACACTGTATCCCAGCATCATTATTCACACTGTGTCCCAGCATTACCGTTCACACTGTGTCCCAGATTTACCATTCACACAGTGTCCCAGTGTTACCGTTCACACTGCGTCCCGAGGTTACCGTTCACAGCATTTCCCAGTGTTAACATTCATACTGTGTCCCAGTGTTATTCTTCAACACTGTGTCCTAGCATTACCGTTTACAGTGACTCCCAGCGTTACTGATCATACAGTTTCCCAGTGTTCCCATTCAACTCTGTGTCCCAGCGTTACTGTTCACACTGGGTCCCCGCATTACTGTTCACACTTTGTCCCAGCTTTACCATTCACACTGTATCCCAGCATCACTATTCACACTGTGTCCCAGCATTACCGTTCACACTGTGTCTCAGTGTTACCATTCACACTGTGTCCCAGCATTACTGTTGACAACATTTCCCAGCTTTACCGTTCATACTGTATCCCAGTGTTACCGTTCAACACTGTGTCCCAGCGTTACTGTTCACACTGTGTCCCAGCATTGCTGTTCACAATGTATCCTAGAGTTCCTGTTCACATGGTGTCTCAACATTCCTGTTCACACCATTTTGCAGCGTTACCATTCATACTGTGTTCCAGTGTTACCGTTCAACATTGTGTCTCAGCATTACTGTTCTCACTGTGTCCCAGCTTTACCATTCACACAGTGTCCCAGTGTAGTGTTCACACTGTGTCCCAGCGTTACCGTTCACACCTTTTCCCAGCGTTAACATTCATACTGTGTCCCAGTGTTATTCTTCAACACTGTATCACAGCATTACCGTTTACAGTGGCTCACACCGTTAATGATAATACTGTTTCCCAGTGTTCCTTTCAACTGTGTCCCAGCGTTACTGTTCACTCTGGGTCCTAGATTTACCATTCACACCATAACACAGCATTACCATTCGCACTGTGTCCCAGCATTAATGTTCACACGGTGGTCCATCTTTACCATACACAATGAGTCCCTGTGTTACCGTTCACACTTTGTCCCAGTGTAAACGTTCATATCGTGTCCCAGCATTACCGTTTACACCGCTGTCCCAGCTTTACCGTTCACACTGTATCCCAGTGTTACCTTTCACACCGTGACCCAGTGTTACAATTTAAACTGTTCCAGCTTTCCCATTCACAATGTGTCCCAGCTTTACCCTTCACACTGTGTCCTAGCTTTACCATTCACACTGTGTCCCAATGTTACCGTACACACAGTGTCCCAGCTTTACCATTCACTCCTCTGTCCAAGTATTACCATTCAAGCTGTGTCCCAGCTTTACCGTTCACACTATGTCCCAGCGTTAGCGTTAACATCGCTGTCCCAGCTTTATCTTTCACACTGTGTCCCAGAGTTACCTTTCACACCGTCACCCAGTGTTACCATTCACAAAGTGTCCCAGTGTAACCATTCTCACCGTGTCCCAACATAATCGTTTACACTGCTGTGCCAGCTTTACCGTTCACACTGAGTCCCGGTATTACCTTTCACACCGTGACCCAGTGTCACAATTTAAACTGTGTCCCATCTTTACCATTCACAATGTTTCCCAGTGTAACCGTTCACACTGTGTACCCAGCGTTACGGTTCACACAATGTTCCAGTGTTACCATTCACATTGTGTCCCAGCTATACCGTTCACAATGCTGTCCCAGATTTACTGTTCACACTGTGTGCCAGCGTTACCGTTCACACTGCGTCCCAGCATTACCGTTCACAATGTGTCCCAGCGTTACCATTCACACTGCGTCCCAGCTTTAAAATTTACACTGTGTGCCAGCTTTATCATTCATACCGCTGTCCCAGCTTTACCATTCAAACTGTGTTCCTATGTTACCGAGCACAATGTGTCCCAGCTTTAGTGTTCACACTGTGTGCCAGCTTTACCGTTCACACAGTGTCCCATCTTTTTTGTTCACACTGTGTCCCAGTATAACCATTCATACTGTTTCCCAGCATTACCATTCACTCGGTGTCCCAGCGGTACCATTCACACTGTGTCCCCGCATTACTGTTCACACTTTGTCCCAGCTTTACCATTTACACTGTGTCCCAGCATCACTATTCACACTGTGTCCCAGCATTACAGTTCACACTGTGTCTCAGTGTTACCATTCACACTGTGTCCCCGCATTACTGTTCACACTTTGTCCCAGCTTTACCGTTCACACTGTATCCCAGCATCACTATTCACACTGTGTCCCAGCATTACAGTTCACACTGTGTCTCAGTGTTACCATTCACACTGTGTCCCAGCGTTACTGTTGACAGCATTTCCCAGCTTTACCGTTCATACTGTAACCCAGTGTTACCGTTCAACACTGTGTCCCAGTGTTACTGTTCACACTTTGTCCCAGCTTTACTGTTCACACTGTGTCCCAGCGTTGCTGTTCACAATGTATCCTAGAGTTCCTGTTCACATGGTGTCTCAACATTACTGTTCACACCATTTTGAAGCGTTACCAAAAATACTGTGTTCCAGTGTTACCGTTCAACATTGTGTCTCAGCGATACTGTTCACTCTGGGTCCTAGAGTTACCATTCACACCATGGCCCAGCATTACCATTCGCACTGTGTCCCAGCATTAACGTTCACACTGTGACCCAGTGTTACCATTCACACTGTGTCCCAGTGTTACCGTTCACACTGTGTCCCAGTGATACCATTCACACCATGACCCAGCATTACCATTCGCACTGTGTCCCAGCATTGATGTTCACACAGTGGTCCAGCATTACGTTACACAATGTGTCCCAGTGTTACCGTTCACACTTTGTCCCAGTGTAAACGTTCACACCGTGTCCCAGCATTACCTTTTACACTGCTGTCCTAGCTTTACCGTTCACACTGTGTCCCAGTGTTACCTTTCACACCGTGACCCAGTGTTACAATTTAAACTGTGTCCCAGCTTTACCATTCACAATGTGTCCCAGCTTTACCCTTCACACTGTGTCCCAGCTTTACCATTCACAATGTGTCCATCTTTACCGTTCACACTGTGTCCCAATGTTACGGTACACACTGTGTCCCAGCTTTACCATTCACTCCGCTGTCCAAGTATTACCATTCACACTGTGTCCCAGCTTTAAAATTTACACTGTGTGCCAGCTTTACCATTCACACCGCTGTCCCAGCTTTACCATACAAGCTGTGTTCCTATGTTACCGAACACAATGTGTCCCAGCTTTACTGTTCACAATTTGTCCCAGCTTTACCGTTCACACTGTATCCCAGCATCACTATTCACACTGTGTCCCAGCATTACCGTTCACACTGTGTCTCAGTGTTACCATTCACACTGTGTCCCTGCATTACTGTTCACACTTTGTCCCAGCTTTACTGTTCACACTTTATCCCAGCACTGCTGTTCACATTGTATCCAAGAGTTACTGTTCACATGGTGTCTCAACATTACTGTTCACACCATTTTGCAGCATTACCATCCATAGTGTGTTCCAGTGTTACCGTTCAACATTGTGTCTCAGCATTACTGTCCACAATTTGTCCCAGCTTTACAATTCACACAGTGTCCCAGTGTTACCGTTCTCACGGTGTCCCAGCGTTACCGTTCACACCATTTCCCAGTGTTAACATTCATACTGTGTCCCAGCATTACCGTTCACAGTGGCTCCCAGCGTTACTGATCATACTGTTTCCCAGTGTTCCCATTCAACTCTGTGTCCCAGCGTTACTGTTCACACTGGGTCCTAGATTTACCATTCACACCATGACCCAGCATTACCATTCGCACTGTGTCCCAGCATTAATGTTCACATGGTGGTCCAGCTTTACCATACACAATGTGTCCCAGTGTTACTGTTCACACTGTGTCCCAGTGTAAACGTGCACACCGTGTCCCAGTGTTACCTTTCACACCTTGACCCAGTGTTACAATTTAAACTGTGTCCCAGCTTTACCATTCACAATGTGTCCCAGCTTTACCGTTCACACTATGTCCCAGCGTTAGCGTTTACTTTGCTGTCCCAGCTTTACCATTCACACTGAGTCCCAGAGTTACCTTTCACACCGTCACCCAGTGTTACCATTCACAGTGTGTCCCAGTGATACCCTTCACGCTGTCTCCCAGTGTTACCGTTCATACTGTGTCCCAGCTTTACCATTCACACAGTGTCCCAGTGTTACCGTTCACACTGAGTCCCAGCGTTACCGTTCACACCATTTCCCAGTGTTAACATTCATACTGTGTCCCAGTGTTATTCTTCAACACTGTGTCCTAGCATTACCGTTTACAGTGGCTCCCAGCGTTACTGATCATACAGTTTCCCAGTGCTCCCATTCAACTCTGTGTCCCAGCGTTACTGTTCACACTGGGACCTAGAGTTACCATTCACACCATGGCACAGCATTACCATTTGCATTGTGTCCCAGCATTACTGTTCACGCGGTGGCCCAGCTTTACCATGCACAATGTGTCCCAGTGTTACCGTTCACACTGTGTCCCAGTGTAACCATTCTCACCGAGTCCCAACATTACCGTTTACACCGCTGTGCCAGCTTTACCGTTCACACTGAGTCCCAGTGTTACCTTTCACACCGTGACCCAGTGTTACAATTTAAACAGTGTCCCATCTTTACCATTCACAATGTTTCCCAGGGTAACCGTTCACACTGTGTACCCAGCGTTACGGTTCACACAATATTCCAGTGTTACCATTTACATTGTGTCCCAGCTATACCGTTCACAATGCTTCCCAGATTTACTTTTCACACTTTGTGCCAGCGTTACCGTTCACACTGCGTCCCAGCATTACCGTTCACAATGTGTCCCAGCGTTAACAATCACACTGCGTCTCAGCTTTAAAATTTACACTGTGTGCCAGCTTTATCATTCACACCGCTGTCCCAGCTTTATCATTCAAACTGTGTTCCTATGTTACCAAACACAAAGTGTCCCAGCTTTACTGTTCACACTGTGTGCCAGCTTTACCGTTCACACAGTGTCCCATCTTTTCTGTTCACACTGTGTCCCAGTATAACCATTCATACTGTGTCCCAGCATTACCATTCACTTGGTGTACCAGCGTTACCATTCACACTGTGTCCCCGCATTACTGTTCACACTTTGTCCCAGCTTTACCGTTCACACTGTATCCGAGCATCATTATTCACACTGTGTCCCAGCATTAACGTTCATACTGTATCCCAGTGTTACCATTCAACACTGTGTCCCAGCTTCACTGTTTACACTTTGTCCCAGCTTTACTGTTCACACTGTGTCCCAGCATTGCTGTTCACAATGTATCCTCGAGTTCCTGTTCACATGGTGTCTCAACATTACTGTTCACACCATTTTGCAGCGTTACCATTCATACTGTGTTCCAGTGTTACCGTTCAACATTGTGTCTCAGCATTACTGTTCTCACTATGACCCAGCTTAACCATTCACACAGTGTCCCAGTGTTACCATTCACACTGTGTCCCAGCGTTACCGTTCATACCATTTCCCAGTGTTAACTTTCATACTGTGTCCCAGTGTTATTCTTCAACACTGTATCACAGCATTACTGTTCAAAGTGGCTCCCAGCGTTACTGATCATACCGTTTCCCAGTGTTCCCATTCAACTCTGTGTCCCAGCGTTACTGTTCAAACTGGGTCCTAGAGTTACAATTCACACCCTGACCCAGCATTACCATTCGCACTGTGTCCCAGCATTACTGTTCACACGATGGTCCAGCTTTACCATAAACAATGTGTCCCAGTGTTACAGTTCACACTGTGTCCCAGTGTAAACGTTCACACCGTGTCCCAGCATTACCGTTTACACCGCTGTCCCAGCTTTACCGTTCACACTGTGTCCCAGTGTTACCTTTCACACCGTGACCCAGTGTTACAATTTAAACTGTGTCCCAGCTTTACCATTCACACTGTGTCCCAGCTTTACCATTCACTCCGCTGTCCAAGTATTACCATTCACACTGTGTCCCAGCTTTACCGTTCACACCGCTGTCCCAGCATTAGCGTTCACATCACTGTCCCAGCTTTACCATTCACACTGTGTCCCAGAGTTACCTTTCACACCGTCACCCAGTGTTACCATTCACAGTCTGTCCCAGTGTTACCATTCACGCTGTCTCCCAGTGTTACCGTTCACACTGTGTCCCAGCTTTAACATTCACACAGCTGTCCCAGCTTTACCATTTACACTGTGTCCCAGTTTTACCGTTCATACCGTGTCCCAGTGTTACCTTTCACACTGCCTCCCAGCGTTACCATTCACACTGCGTCCCAGCTTTAATACTTACACTGTATGCCAGCTTTACCATTCACACCGCTGTCCCAGCTTTACCATTCAAACTGTGTTCCTATGTTACCGATCACACTGTGTCCCAGCATTACTGTTCACACCGTGTCCCAGCTTTACCGTTCACACAGTTTCCCATCTTTTCTGTTCACACTGTGTCCCAGTATAAACATTCATACTGTGTCCCAGCATTACCATTCACTCGGTGTCCCAGCGTTACCATTCACACTGTGTCCCCGCATTACTGTTCACACTTTGTCCCAGCTTTACCGTTCACACTGTATCCCAGCATCACTATTCACACTGTGTCCCAGCATTACCGTTCACACTGTGTCTCAGTGTTACCATTCACACTGTGTCCCAGCTTTACTGTTGACATCATTTCCCAGCTTTACCGTTCATACTGTATCCCAGTGTTACCGTTCAACACTGTGTCCCAGCGTTACTGTTCACACTTTGTCCCAGCTTTACTGTTCACACTGTATCCCAGCACTGCGGTTCACATTGTATCCTAGAGTTACTGTTCACATGGTGTCTCAACATTACTGTTCACACCATTTTGCAGCGTTACCATTCATACTGTGTTCCAGTTTTACCGTTCAACATTGTGTCTCAGCATTACTGTTCTCACTGTGTCCCAGCTTTACCATTCACACAGTGTCCCAGTGTTACCGTTCACATTGTGTCCCAGCGTTACCGTTCACACCATTTCCCAGTGTTAACATTCATACTGTGTCCCAGTGTTATTCTTCAACACTGTATCCCAGCATTACCGTTCACAGTGGCTCCCAGCGTTACTGATCATACTGTTTGCCAGTGTTCCCATTCAACTCTGTGTCCCAGCGTTACTGTTCACACTGGGTCCTAGAGTTACAATTCACACCATGGCCCAGCATTACCATTCGCACTGTGTCCCAGCATTACTGTTCACACGGTGACCCAGTGTTAGCATTCACACTGTGTCCCAGTGTTACTGTTCACACGGTGGCCCAGCTTTACCATATACAATGTGTCCCAGTGCTACCGTTCACACTGCGTCCCAGCATTAAAATTTACACTGTGTGCCAGCTTTACCATTCACACCGCTGTCCCAGTTTTACCAATCAAACTGTGTTCCTATGATACCGATCACACTGTGTCCCAGCGTTACTGTTCACACTGTGTCCCATCTTTACCGTTCACACAGTGTCCCATCTTTTCTGTTCACATTGTGTCCCAGTATAACCATTCATACTGTGTCCCAGAATTACTGTTCACATGGTGGTCCAGCTTTACCATACACAATGTGTCCCAGTCTTACCGTTCACACCGTGTCCCAGTGTAAACGTTCACACCGTGTCCCAGCATTACCGTTTACACCGCAGTCCCAGCTTTACCGTTCACACTGTGTCCCAGTGTTACCTTTCACACAGTGACCCAGTGTTACCATTTAAAATCTATCCCAGCTTTACCCTTCACACTGTGTCCTAGCTTTACCGTACACACTGTGTCCCAATGTTACCGTACACACTGTGTCCCAGCTTTACCATTCACTCCGCTGTCCAAGTATTACCATTCACACTGTGTCCCAGCTTTACCGTTCAGACTGTGTCCCAGCGTTAGCGTTCACATCGCTGTCCCGGCTTTACCATTCACACTGTGACCCAGAGTTACCTTTCACACCGTCACCCAGTGTTACCATTCACAGGGTGTCCCAGTGTTACCATTCACGCTGTCTCCCAGTGTTACCGTTCATACTGTGTCCCAGCTTTACCATTCACACAGTGTCCCACTGTTACCGTTCACACTGTGTCCCAGCGTTACCGTTCACACCATTTCCCAGTGTTAACATTCATACTGTGTCCCAGTGTTATTCTTCAACACTGTGTCCTAGCATTACCGTTTACAGTGGCTCCCAGCGTTACTGATCATACAGTTTCCCAGTGTTCCCATTCAACTCTGTGTCACAGCGTTACTGTTCACACTGGGTCCGAAAGTTACCATTCACACCATGGCACAGCATTACCATTTGCACTGTGTCCCAGCATTACTGTTCACACGGTGGCCCAGCTTTACCATACACAATGTGTCCCAGTGTTACCGTTCACACTGTGTCCCAGTGTAACCATTCTCACCGTGTCCCAACATTACCGTTTACACCGCTGTGCCAGCTTTACCATTCACACTGAGTCCCAGTGTTACCTTTCACACCGTGACCCAGTGTTACAATTTAAACTGTGTCCCATCTTTACCATTCACAATGTTTCCCAGGGTAACCGTTCACACTGTGTACCCAGCGTTACGGTTCACACAATGTTCCAGTGTTACCATTTACATTGTGTCCCTGCTATACCGTTCACAGCGCTTCCCAGATTTAGTTTTCACACTTTGTGCCAGCGTTACCGTTCACACTGCGTCCCAGCATTACCGTTCACAATGTGTCCCAGCGTTACCATTCACACTGCGTCCCAGCTTTCAAATTTACACTGTGTGCCAGCTTTACCATTCACACCGCTGTCCCAGCTTTACCATTCAAACTGTGTTCCTATGTTAACGAACATAATGTGTCCCAGCCTTACTGTTCACACTGTTTGCCAGCTTTACCGTTCACACAGTGTCCCATCTTTTTTGTTCACACTGTGTCCCAGTATAACCATTCATACTGTGTCCCAGCATTACCATTCACACGGTGTCCCAGCGGTACCATTCACACTGTGTCCCCGCATTACTGTTCACACTTTGTCCCAGCTTTACCGTTCACACTGTATCCCAGCATCACTATTCACACTGTGTCCCAGCATTACCGTTCACACTGTGTCTCAGTGTTACCATTCACACTGTGTCCCAGCGTTACTGTTGACAGCATTGCCCAGCTTTACCGTTCATACTGTATCCCAGTGTTACCGTTCAACACTGTGTCCCAGCGTTACTGTTCACACATTGTCCCAGCTTTACTGTTCACACTGTATCCCAGCATTGCCGTTCACAATGTATCCTAGAGTTCCTGTTCACATGGTGTCTCAACATTACTGTTCACACCATTTTGCAGCGTTACCATTCATACTGTGTTCCAGTGTTACCGTTCAACATTGTGTCTCAGCATTACTGTTCTCACTATGTCCCAGCTTTACCATTCACACAGTGTCCCAGTGTTACCGTTCACACTGTGTCCCAGCGTTACCGTTCATACCATTTCCCAGTGTTAACATTAATACTGTGTCCCAGTGTTATTCTTCAACACTGTATCACAGCATTACCGTTCAAAGTGGCTCCCAGCGTTACTGATCATACCGTTTCCCAGTGTTCCCATTCAACTCTGTGTCCCAGCGTTACTGTTCACACTGGGTCCTAGAGTTACCATTCACACCATGGCCCAGCATTACCATTCGCATTGTGTCCCAGCATTACTGTTCACATGGTGGTCCAGCTTTACCATAAACAATGTGTCCCAGTGTTACCGTTCACACTGTGTCCCAGTGTAAACGTTCACACCGTGTCCCAGCATTACCGTTTACACCGCTGTCCCAGCTTTACCATTCACACTGTGTCCCAGTGTTACCTTTCACACTGTGACCCAGTGTTACAATTTAAACTGTGTCCGAGCTTTACCATTCACAATGTGTCCCAGCTTTACCCTTCACACTGTGTCCTAGCTTTACCGTTCACACTGTGTCCCAATGTTACCGTGCACACTGTGTCCCAGCTTTACCATTCCCTCCGCTGTCCAAGTATTACCATTCACACTGTGTCCCAGCTTTACCGTTCACACCACTGTCCCAGCATTAGCGTTCACATCGCTGTCCCAGCTTTACCATTCACACTGTGTCCCAGAGTTACCTTTCACACCGTCACCCAGTGTTGCCATTCACAGTCTGTCCCAGTGTTACCATTCACGCTGTCTCCCAGTGTTACCGTTCACACTGTGTCCCAGCTTTAACATTCACACAGCTGTCCCAGCTTTACCATTTACACTGTGTCCCAGTTTTACCGTTCATACCGTGTCCCAGTGTTACCTTTCACACTGCCTCCCAGCGTTACCATTCACACTGCGTCCCAGCTTTAATATTACACTGTATGCCAGCTTTACCATTCAAACTGTGTTCCTATGTTACAGTTCAACACTGTGTCCCAGTGTTACTGTTCACACTTTGTCCCAGCTTTACTGTTCACACTGTATCCCAGCACTGCTGTTCACATTGTATCCTAGAGTTACTGTTCACATGGTTTCTCAACATTACTGTTCACACCATTTTGCAGCGTTACCATTCATACTGTGTTCCAGTGTTACCGTTCAACATTGTTTCTCAGCATTACTGTTCTCACTGTGTCCCAGCTTTACCATTCACACAGTGTTCCAGTGTTACCGTTCACACTGTGTCCCAGAGTTACCGTTCACACCATTTCCCAGTGTTAACATTCATACTGTGTCCCAGTGTTATTCTTCAACACAGTGTCGCAGCATGACCGTTCACAGTGGCCCACACCGTTACTGTTCATACAGTTTCCCAGTGTTCCCATTCAACTTTGTGTCCCAGCGTTACTGTTCACACTGGGTCCTAGAGTTACCATTCACACCATGACCCAGCATTACCATTTGCACTGTGTCCCAGCATTACTGTTCACACGGTGGTCCAGCTTTACCATAAACAAAGTGTCCCAGTGTTACCGTTCACACTGTGTCCCAGTGTAAACGTTCACACCATGTCCCAGCATTACCGTTTACACTGCTGTCCCAGCTTTACCCTTCACACTCTGTCCCAGCATAACTGTTCACTCTGTGTCCAGGCTTCACTGTTCACATTGTGTCCCAGTGTTACTGTTCACACTGTGTCCCAGCATTACCATTCATACTGTGTCCCAGCTATACAGTTCACACTGTGTCCCAGTGTTAACTTTCACACAGTGTCCCAGTGTAACCGTTCACACCGCTGTCCCAGCTTTACCATTCACACTCTGTCCCAGTGTTACCTTTCACAGGGTGACCCAGTGTTACAATTTAAACTATGTCCCAGCTTTACCATTCACAATGTGTACCCAGCGTTACGGTTCACACCATGTCCCAGTGTTATCATTTACACTGTGTCCCTGCTTTACCATTCACACCGCTGTCCCAGCTTTACTTTTCACACTGTGTCCCAGCGTTACTATTCACACTGCTGCCCCAGCGTTACCGTTCACACTGTGTCCCAGCATTACCATTCATACTGTGTCCCAGCTATACAGTTCACACTGTGTCCCAGTGTTACCGTTTACACCGCTGTCCCAGCTATACTGTTCACACTGTGTCCCAGTGTTACCATTGACACCGTGACCCAGTGTTACCATTCACACCGTGACCAAGCGTAACCATTCACTCTGTGTCCCAGCTTTACCATTCACACTCTGTCCCAGTGTTACCGTTCAAACCATGACCCAGTGTAATCATTAACACTGTTTCCCAGTGTTACTGTTCACACTGTGTCCCAGCATTACCGTTCACAATGTGTCCCAGCGTTACCATTCACATTGTGTCCCAGCGTTACCATTCACACTGCTGCCCCAGCGTTACTGTTCACACAGTAACCCGGCATTACCGTTCACACTTTTTCCCAGTGTTAATGTTCACACTGTGTCCCAGCGTTACCATTCACACTGTGTCCCAGCTTTACCATTTACACTGTTTCCCAGTGTTATTGTTCACATGATGTCCCAGTGTTTCCGTTCACACTGTGTCCCAGCGTTACCATTCACACTGTGTCCCAGCGTTACCATTCACACTGCTGCACCAGCGTTACCATTCACACTGTATCCCGGCGTTACCGTTCACACTTTGTTCCAATATTAATGTTCATACTGTGTCCCAGTGTTACCATTCACATTGTGTCTGAGCGTTACTCTTCACACCATTTCAGAGTGTTACCATTCACACCGTGTCTCAGCATTACCGTTCACACTGTGTCCCAGCATAACTGTACACTCTGTGTCCCAGCTTCACTGTTCACACTGTGTCCCAGTGTTACTGTTCACAATGTGTCCCAACATTAGCATTCACACAGTGTCCCAGCGTTACCATTCACACTGTGTCCCCGCGTAAATGTTCACAGTTTTTCCCAGCATTACCGTTCAACACTGTGTCTCAGCGTAACCTTTCACACTGTGTCCCAGCATTACTGTTCACACGGTGGTCCAGCTTTACCATAAACAAAGTGTCCCAGTGTTACCGCTCGCACTGTGTCCCAGTGTAAACGTTCACACCATGTCCCAGCATTACCGTTTACACCGCTGTCCCAGCTTTACCGTTCACACTCTGTCCCAGCATAACTGTTAACTCTGTGTCCAGGCTTCACTGTTCACATTGTGTCCCAGTGTTACTGTTCACACTGTGTCCCAGCATTACCATTCATACTGTGTCCCAGCTATACAGTTCACACTGTGTCCCAGTGTTAACTTTCACACAGTGTCCCAGTGTAACCGTTCACACCGCTGTCCCAGCTTTACCATTCACACTCTGTCCCAGTGTTACCTTTCACAGGGTGACCCAGTGTTACAATTTAAACTGTGTCCCAGCTTTACCATTCACAATGTGTACCCAGCGTTACGGTTCACACCATGTCCCAGTGTTATCATTTACACTGTGTCCCTGCTTTACCATTCACACCGCTGTCCCAGCTTTACTTTTCACACTGTGTCCCAGCGTTACTATTCACACTGCTGCCCCAGCGTTACCGTTCACACTGTGTCCCAGCATTACCATTCATACTGTGTCCCAGTTATACAGTTCACACTGTGTCCCAGTGTTACCGTTTACACCGCTGTCCCAGCTATACTGTTCACACTGTGTCCCAGTGTTACCGTTGACACCGTGACCCAGTGTTACCATTCACACCGTGACCAAGCGTAACCATTCACTCTGTGTCCCAGCTTTACCATTCACACTCTGTCCCAGTGTTACCGTTCAAACCATGACCCAGTATAATCATTAACATGTTTCCCAGTGTTACTGTTCACACTGTGTCCCAGCATTACCGTTCACAATGTGTCCCAGCGTTACCATTCACATTGTGTCTGAGCGTTACCATTCACACTGCTGCCCCAGCGTTACTGTTCACACAGTAACCCGGCATTACCGTTCACACTTTTTCCCAGTGTTAATGTTCACACTGTGTCCCAGCGTTACCATTCACACTGTGTCCCAGCTTTACCATTTACACTGTTTCCCTGTGTTATTGTTCACATGATGTCCCAGTGTTTCCGTTCACACTGTGTCCCAGCGTTACCATTCACACTGTGTCCCAGCGTTACCATTCACACTGCTGCACCAGCGTTACCATTCACACTGTATCCCGGCGTTACCGTTCACACTTTGTTCCAATATTAATGTTCACACTGTGTCCCAGTGTTACCATTCACATTGTGTCTGAGCGTTACTCTTCACACCATTTCAGAGTGTTACCATTCACACCGTGTCTCAGCATTACCGTTCACACTGTGTCCCAGCATAACTGTTCACTCTGTGTCCCAGCTTCATTGTTCACTCTGTGTCCCAGTGTTACTGTTCACAATGTGTCCCAACATTAGCATTCACACAGTGTCCCAGCATTACCATTCACACTGTGTCCCCGCGTAAATGTTCACAGTTTTTCCCAGCATTACCGTTCAACATTGTGTCTCAGCGTAACCTTTCACACTGTGTCCCAGCGTTACTGTTCACACTGTGTCCCAGCATTAACATTCATACTGTGTCACAGCTATACCGTTCAAACTGTGTCCCAGTGTTTCCGTTCACACTGTGTCCCAGCATTACCGTTCACACTATTTCGAAGTGTTAACATTCATACTGTATCCCATTGTTATTCTTCAGCACTGTATCCCAGCATTACCGTTCACAATGGCTCCCAGCGTTACTGATCATACTGTGTCCCAATGTTCCCATTCAACTCTGTGTCCCAGCGTTACTGTTCACACTGGGTCCTAGTGTTACCATTCACACCATGACCCAGCATTACCATTCGCACTGTGTCCCAGCATTACTGATCACACGATGGCCAGCTTTACCATACACAATGTATCCCAGTGTTACCGTTCACACTGTGTCCCAGTGTAACAGTTCACACCATGTCCCAGCATTAACGTTTACACCGCTGTGCCAGCTTTACCGTTCACAATGTTTCCCAGTGTTACATTTCACACCATGACCCAGTGTTACAATTTAAACTGTGTCCCATCTTTACCATTCACAATGTGTCCCAGTGTTACCGTTCAAACCATGACCCAGTGTAATCATTAACACTGTTTCCCAGTGTTACTGTTCACACTGTGTCCCAGCATTACCGTTCACAATGTGTCCCAGCGTTACCATTCACATTGTGTCCCAGCGTTACCATTCACACTGCTGCCCCAACGTTACTGTTCACACAGTAACCCGGCATTACCGTTCACACTTTTTCCCAGTGTTAATGTTCACACTGTGTCCCAGCGTTACCATTCACACTGTGTCCCAGCTTTACCATTTACACTGTTTCCCAGTGTTATTGTTCACATGATGTCCCAGTGTTTCCGTTCACACTGTGTCCCAGCGTTACCATTCACACTGTGTCCCAGCGTTACCATTCACACTGCTGCACCAGCGTTACCATTCACACTGTATCCCGGCGTTACCGTTCACACTTTGTTCCAATATTAATGTTCACACTGTGTCCCAGTGTTACCATTCACATTGTGTCTGAGCGTTACTCTTCACACCATTTCAGAGTGTTACCATTCACACCGTGTCTCAGCATTACCGTTCACACTGTGTCCCAGCATAACTGTACACTCTGTGTCCCAGCTTCACTGTTCACACTGTGTCCCAGTGTTACTGTTCACAATGTGTCCCAACATTAGCATTCACACAGTGTCCCAGCGTTACCATTCACACTGTGTCCCCGCGTAAATGTTCACAGTTTTTCCCAGCATTACCGTTCAACACTGTGTCTCAGCGTAACCTTTCACACTGTGTCCCAGCATTACTGTTCACATGGTGGTCCAGCTTTACCATAAACAAAGTATCCCAGTGTTACCGCTCGCACTGTGTCCCAGTGTAAACGTTCACACCGTGTCCCAGCATTACCGTTTACACCGCTGTCCCAGCTTTACCGTTCACACTCTGTCCCAGCATAACTGTTCACTCTGTGTCCAGGCTTCACTGTTCACATTGTGTCCCAGTGTTACTGTTCACACTGTGTCCCAGCATTACCATTCATACTGTGTCCCAGCTATACAGTTCACACTGTGTCCCAGTGTTAACTTTCACACAGTGTCCCAGTGTAACCGTTCACACCGCTGTCCCAGCTTTACCATTCACACTCTGTCCCAGTGTTACCTTTCACAGGGTGACCCAGTGTTACAATTTAAACTGTGTCCCAGCTTTACCATTCACAATGTGTACCCAGCGTTACGGTTCACACCATGTCCCAGTGTTATCATTTACACTGTGTCCCTGCTTTACCATTCACACCGCTGTCCCAGCTTTACTTTTCACACTGTGTCCCAGCGTTACTATTCACACTGCTGCCCCAGCGTTACCGTTCACACTGTGTCCCAGCATTACCATTCATACTGTGTCCCAGCTATACAGTTCACACTGTGTCCCAGTGTTACCGTTTACACCGCTGTCCCAGCTATACTGTTCACACTGTGTCCCAGTGTTACCGTTGACACCGTGACCCAGTGTTACCATTCACACCGTGACCAAGCGTAACCATTCACTCTGTGTCCCAGCTTTACCATTCACACTCTGTCCCAGTGTTACCGTTCAAACCATGACCCAGTGTAATCATTAACATGTTTCCCAGTGTTACTGTTCACACTGTGTCCCAGCATTACCGTTCACAATGTGTCCCAGCGTTACCATTCACATTGTGTCCCAGCGTTACCATTCACACTGCTGCCCCAGCGTTACTGTTCACACAGTATCCCGGCATTACCGTTCACACTTTTTCCCAGTGTTAATGTTCACACTGTGTCCCAGCGTTACCATTCACACTGTGTCCCAGCTTTACCATTTACACTGTTTCCCAGTGTTATTGTTCACATGATGTCCCAGTGTTTCCGTTCACACTGTGTCCCAGCGTTACCATTCACACTGTGTCCCAGCGTTACCATTCACACTGCTGCACCAGCATTACCATTCACACTGTATCCCGGCGTTACCGTTCACACTTTGTTCCAATATTAATGTTCACACTGTGTCCCAGTGTTACCATTCACATTGTGTCTGAGCGTTACTCTTCACACCATTTCAGAGTGTTAGCATTCACACCGTGTCTCAGCATTACCGTTCACACTGTGTCCCAGCATAACTGTTCACTCTGTGTCCCAGCTTCATTGTTCACTCTGTGTCCCAGTGTTACTATTCACAATGTGTCCCAACATTAGCATTCACACAGTGTCCCAGCATTACCATTCACACTGTGTCCCCGCGTAAATGTTCACAGTTTTTCCCAGCATTACCGTTCAACACTGTGTCTCAGCGTAACCTTTCACACTGTGTCCCAGCGTTACTGTTCACACTGTGTCCCAGCATTAACATTCATACTGTGTCACAGCTATACCGTTCAAACTGTGTCCCAGTGTTTCCGTTCACACTGTGTCCCAGCATTACCGTTCACACTATTTCGAAGTGTCAACATTCATACTGTATCCCATTGTTATTCTTCAGCACTGTATCCCAGCATTACCGTTCACAATGGCTCCCAGCGTTACTGATCATACTGTGTCCCAATGTTCCCATTCAACTCTGTGTCCCAGCGTTACTGTTCACACTGGGTCCTAGTGTTACCATTCACACCATGACCCAGCATTACCATTCGCACTGTGTCCCAGCATTACTGATTACACGATGGCCAGCTTTACCATACACAATGTATCCCAGTGTTACCGTTCACACTGTGTCCCAGTGTAACAGTTCACACCATGTCCCAGCATTAACGCTTACACCGCTGTGCCAGCTTTACCGTTCACAATGTTTCCCAGTGTTACATTTCACACCATGACCCAGTGTTACAATTTAAACTGTGTCCCATCTTTACCATTCACAATGTGTCCCAGTGTTACCGTTCACACTGTGTCCCCAGCGTTACAGTTCACACCATGTCCCAGTGTTACCATTTAGACTGTGTCCCAGCTATACCATTCACACCGCTGTCGCAGCTTTACTGTTCACACTGTGTGCCAGCGTAACCGTTCACACTGCGTCCCCGCATTACCGTTCACAATGTGTCCCAGCGTTACCATTCACACAGTGTCCCAGTGTTACCGTTCACACTGTCTCCCAGCATTACTGTTCACACTGTGTCCCAGCTTTATTATTCACACTGTGCCCCAGTGCTACCATTCACACTGTGTCCCAGCGTTACCATTCACACTGTCTCCCAGCATTACTGTTCACACTGTGTCCCCGTGGTACCATTCACACTGTGTCCCAGCATTACTGTTCACACAAATCCCAGCATTACCGTTCATACTGTGTCCCAGTGTTACCATTCACATTGTGTCTCAGCGTTACTCTTCACACCATTTCCCAATGTTACCATTCACAACGTGTCTCAGCGTTACCGTTCTCACTGTGTCCCAGCATAACAGTTCTCTCTGTGTCCCAGCTTCACTGTTCACACTGTGTCCCAGTGTTACTGTTCACACTGTGTCCCAGCATTAGCATTCACACTGTGTCCCAGCGTTACCATTCACACTGTGTCCCAGCGTTACTGTTCACACTTTGCCCCAGCATTACCGTTCAACACTGTGTCTCAGCATAACCATTCACACCGTGTCTCAGCGTTACCGTTCACACTGTGTCACTGCATAACTGTTCACTCTGTGTCCAGGCTTCACTGTTCACACTGTGTCCCAGTGTTACTGTTCACACTGTGTCCCAGCATTATCATTCATAATGTGTCCCAGCTATACTGCTCACACTGTGTCCCAGTGTTACCGTTCACACTGTGTCCCAGTGTAACCGTTCACACCGCTGTCCCAGCTTTACCGTTCACACTGTGTCCCAATGTTACCTTTCACACAGTGACCCAGTGTTACCATTTAAACTCTGTCCCAGCTTTACCATTCACATTGTGTCCCATTGTTACCGTTCACACTGTGTCCCAGCGTTACCGTTCACAATGTGTACACCGCATTACGGTTCACACCATGTCCCAGTGTTATCAATTAGACTGTGTCCCAGCTTTACTGTTCACACCGCAGTCCCAGCTTTACTGTTCACACTGTTTCCCAGCGTTACCGTTCACAATGTGTCCCAGTGTTACCATTCAAACTGCTGCCCCAGCGTTACTGATCACATAGTATCACGCCGTTACCGTTCACACTTTGTCCAAGTGTTAATGTTCACACTTTGTCCCAGCTTTACCGTTAACACTGTGTCCCATCATTACCGTTCACATTGTGTCCCAGCTTTACCGTTTACACTGTTTCCCAGTGTTACTGTTCACATGGTGTCCCAGTGTTTCCGTTCACACTGTGTCCCAGCGTTACCATTAACACTGTGTCCCAGCGTTACCATTCACACTGTGTCCCAGCGTTACCGTTCACAATGTGTACCCAGCGTTACAGTTCACACCATGTCCCAGTGTTATCATTTACACTGTGTCCCAGCTTTACAGTTCACACCGCTGTCCCAGCTTTACTGTTCATACTGTTTCCCAGCGTTACTATTCACACTTCTGCCCAGCGTTACCGTTCACACTGTGTCCCAGCATTACCATTCATACTGTGTCCCAGCTATACTATTCACACTGTGTCCCAGTTCTACTGTTCAAACTGTGTCCCATTGTTACCGTTCACACCATGTCCCAGCTTTACCGTTTACACCGCTGTCCCATCTTTACCATTCACACTGTGTCCCAGTGTTACCGTTGACACCGTGACCCAGTGTTACCATTCACTCTGTGTGCCAGCTTTCACATTCACACTCAGTCCCAGAGTTACCGTTCACACCATGACCCAGTGTTAACATTCACACTGTTTCCCAGTGTTACTGTTCAGACTGTGTCCCAGCGTTACCGTTCACACTGTGCACCC
Source organism: Isurus oxyrinchus (assembly GCA_026770705.1). Lineage (NCBI taxonomy): Eukaryota > Metazoa > Chordata > Chondrichthyes > Lamniformes > Lamnidae > Isurus > Isurus oxyrinchus. Next base: position 60,815,076 of record JANJGN010000012.1, on the reverse strand, counting down.
AGTGTTACGGTTCACAACATGTCCCAGTGTTACCATTTACACTGTGTCCCAGCTATACCGTTCACACCGCTGTCCCAGCTTTACTGTTCACACTGTGTGCCAGCGTTACCGTTCACACTGCGTCCCAGCATTACTGTTCACAATGTGTCCCAGCATTACCATTCACACTGTGTCCCAGCGTTACCGTTCAAACTGTGTCCCAGCTTTACCCTTCAAACTGTGTCCTAGCTTTACATTCACACTGTGTCCAAGTATTACCGTTCAGACTGTCTTCCAGCTTTAGCATTAACACTGTGTCCCAGCTTTACTGTTCACACTGTGTCCCAGCGTTACTTTTCACACTGTGACCCACCGTTACCGTTCACCACGTGACCCAGCATTACCATTCACTCTGTGTCCCAGCATAACCGCTCACAATGTGTTTCAGCTTTACCATTCACACTGTGTGCCAGCTTTACCATTCGCAGTGTGTACTAGTATTACTGTTCACAATGCTGTCCCAGCGTTACCATTCTCACTGTGTCCCAGCATTACTGTTCACACTGTGTCCCAGTGTTACTATTCACTCTGCGTCTCAGCATTACTGTTCACACCAAATCCCAGCGTTACTCTTCACACCATTTCCCAGTGTTACCATTCACACCGTGTCTCAGCGTTACTGTTCACACTGTGTCCCAGCATAACTGTACACTCTATGTCCCAGCTTCACTGTTCAAACTGTGTCCCAGTGTTACCATTCACACTGTGTCCCAGCATTACTGTTCACACTTTGTCCCAGCATTACCGTTCAACACTGTGTCTCAGCGTAACCTTTCACACTGTGTCCCAGCGTTACCTTTCACCCTGTGTCCCAGCATTACCATTCATATTTTGTCCCAGCTTTACCGTTCACACTGTGTCCCAATGTTACCTTTCACACCGTGACCCAGTGTTACAATTTAAACTGTGTCCCAGCTTTACCATTCACAATGTGTCCCAGTGTTACCGTTAACACTGTGTCCCAGCATTACCAATCACACTGCTTTCCCAGCTTTATCGTTCACACTGTGTCCCAGCGTTACCGTTCACACTGTGTACCCAGCGTTACGGTTCACACCATTTCCCAGTGTTACCATTTACACTGTGTCCCAGCCTTACCAATCACACTGCTTTCCCAGCTTTATCGTTCACACTGTGTCCCAGTGTTACCGTTCAAACTGTGTCCCAGTGTTACCGTTCACACCGGGACGCAGTGTTTCCATTCATACAGTGTCCCAGCATTACCGTTCACACACTGTCCCAGTGTTACCGTTCACACCGTGAACCAGTGTTATTATTCACACCGTGACCAAGCATTACCATTCACACTGTGTCCCAGCTTTACCATTCATACTGCCTCCCAGTGTTACCATTCACACTATGACCCAGTGTTAACATTCACACTGTTTCCCATTGGTACTGTTCACACTGTGTCCCAGCGTTACCATTCACACTGTGTCCCAGCGATACCATTCACACTGCTGCCCCAGCGTTACCGTTCACACTGTGTCCCAGCATTACCATTCATACTGTGTCCCAGCTATACAGTTCACACTGTGTCCCAGTGTTACCGTTTACACCGCTGTCCCAGCTATACTGTTCACACTGTGTCCCAGTGTTACCGTTGACACCGTGACCCAGTGTTACCATTCACACCGTGACCAAGCGTAACCATTCACTCTGTGTCCCAGCTTTACCATTCACACTCTGTCCCAGTGTTACCGTTCAAACCATGACCCAGTGTAATCATTAACATGTTTCCCAGTGTTACTGTTCACACTGTGTCCCAGCATTACCGTTCACAATGTGTCCCAGCGTTACCATTCACATTGTGTCCCAGCGTTACCATTCACACTGCTGCCCCAGCGTTACTGTTCACACAGTATCCCGGCATTACCGTTCACACTTTTTCCCAGTGTTAATGTTCACACTGTGTCCCAGCGTTACCATTCACACTGTGTCCCAGCTTTACCATTTACACTGTTTCCCAGTGTTATTGTTCACATGATGTCCCAGTGTTTCCGTTCACACTGTGTCCCAGCGTTACCATTCACACTGTGTCCCAGCGTTACCATTCACACTGCTGCACCAGCATTACCATTCACACTGTATCCCGGCGTTACCGTTCACACTTTGTTCCAATATTAATGTTCACACTGTGTCCCAGTGTTACCATTCACATTGTGTCTGAGCGTTACTCTTCACACCATTTCAGAGTGTTAGCATTCACACCGTGTCTCAGCATTACCGTTCACACTGTGTCCCAGCATAACTGTTCACTCTGTGTCCCAGCTTCATTGTTCACTCTGTGTCCCAGTGTTACTATTCACAATGTGTCCCAACATTAGCATTCACACAGTGTCCCAGCATTACCATTCACACTGTGTCCCCGCGTAAATGTTCACAGTTTTTCCCAGCATTACCGTTCAACACTGTGTCTCAGCGTAACCTTTCACACTGTGTCCCAGCGTTACTGTTCACACTGTGTCCCAGCATTAACATTCATACTGTGTCACAGCTATACCGTTCAAACTGTGTCCCAGTGTTTCCGTTCACACTGTGTCCCAGCATTACCGTTCACACTATTTCGAAGTGTCAACATTCATACTGTATCCCATTGTTATTCTTCAGCACTGTATCCCAGCATTACCGTTCACAATGGCTCCCAGCGTTACTGATCATACTGTGTCCCAATGTTCCCATTCAACTCTGTGTCCCAGCGTTACTGTTCACACTGGGTCCTAGTGTTACCATTCACACCATGACCCAGCATTACCATTCGCACTGTGTCCCAGCATTACTGATCACACGATGGCCAGCTTTACCATACACAATGTATCCCAGTGTTACCGTTCACACTGTGTCCCAGTGTAACAGTTCACACCATGTCCCAGCATTAACGCTTACACCGCTGTGCCAGCTTTACCGTTCACAATGTTTCCCAGTGTTACATTTCACACCATGACCCAGTGTTACAATTTAAACTGTGTCCCATCTTTACCATTCACAATGTGTCCCAGTGTTACCGTTCACACTGTGTCCCCAGCGTTACAGTTCACACCATGTCCCAGTGTTACCATTTAGACTGTGTCCCAGCTATACCATTCACACCGCTGTCGCAGCTTTACTGTTCACACTGTGTGCCAGCGTAACCGTTCACACTGCGTCCCCGCATTACCGTTCACAATGTGTCCCAGCGTTACCATTCACACAGTGTCCCAGTGTTACCGTTCACACTGTCTCCCAGCATTACTGTTCACACTGTGTCCCAGCTTTATTATTCACACTGTGCCCCAGTGCTACCATTCACACTGTGTCCCAGCGTTACCATTCACACTGTCTCCCAGCATTACTGTTCACACTGTGTCCCCGTGGTACCATTCACACTGTGTCCCAGCATTACTGTTCACACAAATCCCAGCATTACCGTTCATACTGTGTCCCAGTGTTACCATTCACATTGTGTCTCAGCGTTACTCTTCACACCATTTCCCAATGTTACCATTCACAACGTGTCTCAGCGTTACCGTTCTCACTGTGTCCCAGCATAACAGTTCTCTCTGTGTCCCAGCTTCACTGTTCACACTGTGTCCCAGTGTTACTGTTCACACTGTGTCCCAGCATTAGCATTCACACTGTGTCCCAGCGTTACCATTCACACTGTGTCCCAGCGTTACTGTTCACACTTTGCCCCAGCATTACCGTTCAACACTGTGTCTCAGCATAACCATTCACACCGTGTCTCAGCGTTACCGTTCACACTGTGTCACTGCATAACTGTTCACTCTGTGTCCAGGCTTCACTGTTCACACTGTGTCCCAGTGTTACTGTTCACACTGTGTCCCAGCATTATCATTCATAATGTGTCCCAGCTATACTGCTCACACTGTGTCCCAGTGTTACCGTTCACACTGTGTCCCAGTGTAACCGTTCACACCGCTGTCCCAGCTTTACCGTTCACACTGTGTCCCAATGTTACCTTTCACACAGTGACCCAGTGTTACCATTTAAACTCTGTCCCAGCTTTACCATTCACATTGTGTCCCATTGTTACCGTTCACACTGTGTCCCAGCGTTACCGTTCACAATGTGTACACCGCATTACGGTTCACACCATGTCCCAGTGTTATCAATTAGACTGTGTCCCAGCTTTACTGTTCACACCGCAGTCCCAGCTTTACTGTTCACACTGTTTCCCAGCGTTACCGTTCACAATGTGTCCCAGTGTTACCATTCAAACTGCTGCCCCAGCGTTACTGATCACATAGTATCACGCCGTTACCGTTCACACTTTGTCCAAGTGTTAATGTTCACACTTTGTCCCAGCTTTACCGTTAACACTGTGTCCCATCATTACCGTTCACATTGTGTCCCAGCTTTACCGTTTACACTGTTTCCCAGTGTTACTGTTCACATGGTGTCCCAGTGTTTCCGTTCACACTGTGTCCCAGCGTTACCATTAACACTGTGTCCCAGCGTTACCATTCACACTGTGTCCCAGCGTTACCGTTCACAATGTGTACCCAGCGTTACAGTTCACACCATGTCCCAGTGTTATCATTTACACTGTGTCCCAGCTTTACAGTTCACACCGCTGTCCCAGCTTTACTGTTCATACTGTTTCCCAGCGTTACTATTCACACTTCTGCCCAGCGTTACCGTTCACACTGTGTCCCAGCATTACCATTCATACTGTGTCCCAGCTATACTATTCACACTGTGTCCCAGTTCTACTGTTCAAACTGTGTCCCATTGTTACCGTTCACACCATGTCCCAGCTTTACCGTTTACACCGCTGTCCCATCTTTACCATTCACACTGTGTCCCAGTGTTACCGTTGACACCGTGACCCAGTGTTACCATTCACTCTGTGTGCCAGCTTTCACATTCACACTCAGTCCCAGAGTTACCGTTCACACCATGACCCAGTGTTAACATTCACACTGTTTCCCAGTGTTACTGTTCAGACTGTGTCCCAGCGTTACCGTTCACACTGTGCACCCAGTGTTACGGTTCACAACATGTCCCAGTGTTACCATTTACACTGTGTCCCAGCTATACCGTTCACACCGCTGTCCCAGCTTTACTGTTCACACTGTGTGCCAGCGTTACCGTTCACACTGCGTCCCAGCATTACTGTTCACAATGTGTCCCAGCATTACCATTCACACTGTGTCCCAGCGTTACCGTTCAAACTGTGTCCCAGCTTTACCCTTCAAACTGTGTCCTAGCTTTACATTCACACTGTGTCCAAGTATTACCGTTCAGACTGTCTTCCAGCTTTAGCATTAACACTGTGTCCCAGCTTTACTGTTCACACTGTGTCCCAGCGTTACTTTTCACACTGTGACCCACCGTTACCGTTCACCACGTGACCCAGCATTACCATTCACTCTGTGTCCCAGCATAACCGCTCACAATGTGTTTCAGCTTTACCATTCACACTGTGTGCCAGCTTTACCATTCGCAGTGTGTACTAGTATTACTGTTCACAATGCTGTCCCAGCGTTACCATTCTCACTGTGTCCCAGCATTACTGTTCACACTGTGTCCCAGTGTTACTATTCACTCTGCGTCTCAGCATTACTGTTCACACCAAATCCCAGCGTTACTCTTCACACCATTTCCCAGTGTTACCATTCACACCGTGTCTCAGCGTTACTGTTCACACTGTGTCCCAGCATAACTGTACACTCTATGTCCCAGCTTCACTGTTCAAACTGTGTCCCAGTGTTACCATTCACACTGTGTCCCAGCATTACTGTTCACACTTTGTCCCAGCATTACCGTTCAACACTGTGTCTCAGCGTAACCTTTCACACTGTGTCCCAGCGTTACCTTTCACCCTGTGTCCCAGCATTACCATTCATATTTTGTCCCAGCTTTACCGTTCACACTGTGTCCCAATGTTACCTTTCACACCGTGACCCAGTGTTACAATTTAAACTGTGTCCCAGCTTTACCATTCACAATGTGTCCCAGTGTTACCGTTAACACTGTGTCCCAGCGTTACCGTTCACACTGCGTACCCAGCGTTACGGTTCACTCCATTTCCCAGTGTTACCATTTACACTGTGTCCCAGCCTTACCAATCACACTGCTTTCCCAGCGTTACCGTTCACACTGTGTACCCAGCGTTACGGTTCACACCATTTCCCAGTGTTACCATTTACACTGTGTCCCAGCCTTACCAATCACACTGCTTTCCCAGCTTTATCGTTCACACTGTGTCCCAGTGTTACCGTTCAAACTGTGTCCCAGTGTTACCGTTCACACCGGGACGCAGTGTTTCCATTCATACAGTGTCCCAGCATTACCGTTCACACACTGTCCCAGTGTTACCGTTCACACCGTGAACCAGTGTTATTATTCACACCGTGACCAAGCATTACCATTCACACTGTGTCCCAGCTTTACCATTCATACTGCCTCCCAGTGTTACCATTCACACTATGACCCAGTGTTAACATTCACACTGTTTCCCATTGGTACTGTTCACACTGTGTCCCAGCGTTACCATTCACACTGTGTCCCAGCGATACCATTCACACTGCTGCCCCAGCGTTACTGTTCACACAGTATCCCGGCATTACCGTTCACACTTTGTCCCAGTGTTACCGTTCACACTTTGTGCCAGCATTACCGTTAACACTGTGTCCCAGCATTACCTTTCACTCTGTGTCCCAGCTTTACCGTTTACACTGTTTCCCAGTGATACTGTTCACATGGTATCCCAGCGTTACAATTCACACTGCTGCACCAGCGTTACCATTCACACTGTGTCCCAGCGTTACCAATCACACTGCTGCACCAGCGTTACCGTTCACACTGTATCCCAGCATTACCGTTCAGGCTTTACACCAGTGATAATGTTCACACTGTGTCCCAGTGTTACTGTTCACACTGTGTTCCAGCGTTACCATTCAAGCTTTGTCCCAGCGTTTCCGTTCACAATGTGTCCCAGCATTAGCATTCACATTGTGTTCCATCGTTTCCGTTCACACTGTGTCTCAGCATTACCATTCACAAGTTTGTCCCAGCTTTAACATTCACAGTGTGTCCCATCGTTACCATTCACACTGTGTACCAGCATTACCATTCACAATGTGTCCCAGCGTTACCGTTCACACTGTGTCCCAGCGCTACCGTTCACACTGCGTCCCAGTTTTGCCATTCACACTGTGTCCCAGCGTTACCTTTCACACTGTGTCCCAGCGTTACCGGTCACATTGTTCCCCAGCGTTACTGTTCACACTGTGTTCCAGCGTTACTATTCACACTGTCTCCCAGCATTACCGTTCACGCTGTGTCCCGGCATTACCATTCACACTGTCTCCCAGCGTTACCATTCACACTGTGTCCCAGCTTTACCATGCACACTCTGTCCCAGCATTACCGTTCATAATACATCCCAGATGTACCCTTCACATTGTGTCCCAGTGTTAGCATTCACACAGTGTCCCAGCTTTACCATTCACACTCTGTCCCATTGTTACCGTTCACACTGTGATCCAGTGTTACCATTCACACTGTGTCCCAGCGTTACTTTTCACACTGTGACCCACCGGTACCGTTCACCACGTGACCCAGCATTACCATTCACTCTGTGTCCCAGCATTACCGCTCACACTGTGTTTCAGCTTTACCATTCACACTGTGTGCTAGCTTTACCATTCACAGTGTGTCCCAGTATTACTGTTCACAAAGGTGTACCGGCGTTACCATTCTCACTGTGTCCCAGCATTACTGTTCACACTGTGTCCCAGTGTTACCATTCACTCTGTGTCCCAGCATTACTGTTCACACCAAATCCCAGCGTTACCATTCATACTGTATCCCAGTGTTACCGTTCACATTGTGTCTCAGCGTTACTCTTCACACTATTTCCCAGTGTTACCATTCACACCGTGTCTCAGCGTTACCGTTCACACTGTGTCCCAGCATAACTGTACACTCTGTGACCCAGCTTCACTGTTCACACTGTGTCCCAGTGTTACCATTCACTCTGTGTCCCAGCATTACTGTTCACACCAAATCCCAGCGTTACCATTCATACTGTGTCCCAGTGTTACCGTTCACATTGTGTCTCAGCGTTACTCTTCACACCATTTCCCAGTGTTACCATTCACACTGTGTCCCAGCGTTACCATTCACACTGTGTCCCAGCATTACTGTTCACACTTTGTCCCAGCATTAGCGTTCAACACTGTGTCTCAGCGTAACATTTCACACTGTGTCCCAGCGTTACCGTTCACACTGTGTCCCTGCATTACCATTCATATTTTGTCCCAGCTATACCATTCACACTGTGTCCCAGTGTTACCACTCACAGTGTGTCCCAGTGTTACCACTCACACTGTGTCCCAGTGTAACCGTTTACACCGTGTCCCAGCTTTACCGTTCACACTGTGTACCCAGCATTACGGTTCATACCATTTCCCAGTGTTACCATTTACACTGTGTCCCAGCTTTAACAATCACACTGCTTTCCCAGCTTTAGTGTTCACACTGTCTCCCAGTGTTACCATTCACACCATGACCCAGTGTTAACATTCACACTGTTTCCCAGTGGTACTGTTCACACTGTGTCCCAGCGTTACCGTTCACAATGTGTCCCAGCATTACTGTTCACACTGTGTCCCAGCGTTGCCATTCACACTGCTGCCCCAGCGTTACTGTTCACAAGGTATCTCGGCTTTACCGTTCACACTTTGTCCCAGTGTTAATGTTCACAGTTTGTGCCAGTGTTACTGTTAACACTGTGTCCCAGCATTACCTTTCATTCTGTGTTCCAGCTTTACCGTTTACACTGTTTCCCAATGTTACTGTTCACGTGGTGTCCCAGCTTTACCATTCACACTGCTGCACCAGCGTTACCATTCACACTGTGTCCTAGCGTTACCATTCACACTTCGTCCCAGTGTTAATGTTCACACTGTGTCCCAGCGTTACCATTCACACTGTGTCCCAGCGTTACCATTCACACTTTGTCCCAGTGTTAATGTTCACACTGTGTTCCAGCGTTACCATTCAAGCTCTGTCCCAGCGTTTCCATTCACACTGTGTCCCAGCGTTAGCAATCACATTGTGTCCCATCGTTACCGTTCACACCGTGTCTCAGCGTTACTGTTCACACCGTGTCTCAGCGTTACTGTTCACACTGTGTCCCAGCATAACTGTACACTCTATGTCCCAGCTTCACTGTTCAAACTGTGTCCCAGTGTTACCATTCACACTGTGTCCCAGTGTTACCATTCACACTGTGTCCCAGCGTTACCATTCCATCTGTGTCCTAGCGTTATCGTTCACACAGTATCCCGGTGTTAATGTTCACAATTTGTTCCAATGTTAATGTTCACATTGTGTCCCAGCGTTGCCGTTCACACTGTGTTCCAGCGTTACCATTCCATCTGTGTCCTAGTGTTACCGTTTACACTGTGTCCCAGCGTTACCGTTCACACTGTGTCCCAGCTTTAACATTCACACTGTGTCCCATCGTTACCATTCACACTGTGTACCAGCGTTACCATTCACACTGTGTCCCAGTGTTACCGTTCAGACTGTGTCCCAGCGTTACTGTTCACACTGCGGCCCAGGTTTGCCATTCACACTGTGTCCCAGCGTTACCTTTCACACGGTGTCCCAGCGTTACCGTTCACAATCTTCCCCAGCGTTACCGTTCACACTGCGTCCCAGCGGTAGCATTCACATTGTCTCCCAACATTACCGTTCACACATTGTCCCAATGTTACCATTCACACTGTCTCTCCGATGAACGTTCACGATGTGTCCCAGCATTACCATTCACAATGTGTCCCAGCTTTACCGTTCACACTGTGTCCCAGCATTACCATTAACACTGTGTCCCAGCGTTACCATTCATACTGCGTCCCAGATGTACCTTTCACACTGTGTCCCAGTGTTACCATACACACTATCTCCCAGCTTTACCATTCACACTGTGTCCCAGTTTTACTGTTCACACCATGTCCCATTGTTACCGTTCACAATGTAAACCAGTGCTGCCATTCACACTGTGTCCCAGCGTTACTGTTCACACTGTGACCCAGCGTTACCGTTCACCCCATGACACAGCATTACCATTCACACTGTGTCCCAGCATTACCGTTAACACTGTGTCCCAGCATTACCGTTAACACTGTGTCCCAGCGTTACCATTCACACTGTGTCCCAACGTTACCATTCACACTGCTGCACCAGCGTTACCGTTCACACTGTATCCCGGCGTTACCGTTCATACTTTGTTCCAATGTTAATGTTCACACTGTGTCCCAGCATTACCATTCACACTGTGTCCCAGCGTTACCATTCATACTGCGTCCCAGCTTTACCATTCACAATGTGTCCCAGTTTTACTGTTCACACCATGTCCCATTGTTACCGTTCACAATGTAAACCAGTGCTGCCATTCACACTGTGTCCCAGCGTTACTGTTCACACTGTGACCCAGCGTTACCGTTCACCCCATGACACAGCATTACCATTCACACTGTGTCCCAGCATTACCGTTAACACTGTGTCCCAGCATTACCGTTAACACTGTGTCCCAGCGTTACCATTCACACTGTGTCCCAACGTTACCATTCACACTGCTGCACCAGCGTTACCGTTCACACTGTATCCCGGCGTTACCGTTCATACTTTGTTCCAATGTTAATGTTCACACTGTGTCCCAGCATTACCATTCACACTGTGTCCCAGCGTTACCGTTCATTCTGCGTCCCAGATGTACCCTTCACACTGTGTCCCAGCGTTAGCATTCACACTGTGTCACAGCTTTGCCATTCACACTGTGAACCAGTTTTACCGTTCATACCGTGTCCCATTGTTACCGTTCAAACCGTAACCCAGGGTAACCATTCACACTGTGTCCCAGAGTTAGTGTTCACACTGTGACCCAGCGTTACCATTCACCCCGTGACCCAACGTTACCATTCTCACAGTGTCCCAGCGTTAGCATTCACACTGTGTCCAAGCTTTACCATTCACAGTGTGTCCCAGTATTACTGTTCACACCGCTGTCCCAGCGTTACCATTCACACCAAATCCCAGCATTACCGTTCATACTGTGTGCCAGTGTTACCGTTCATATTGTGTCTCAGCGTTACTCTTCACACCATTTCCGAGTGTTACCATTCACAACGTGTCTCAGCATTACCGTTCTCACTGTGTCCCAGCATAACTGTTCACACTGTGTCCCAGCTTTACTGTTCACACTGTGTCCCAGCGTTACCAATCACACTGTGTCCCAGCGTTGCCATACACACTGTGTCCCAGCATTACTGTTCACAATTTGCCCCAGCATTACCGTTCAACACTGTGTCCCAGCATTACTGTTCACACTGTGTCCCTGCATTACCGTTCAACACTGTGTCCCTGCATTACCGTTCAACACTGTGCCCCAGCTTTACTGTTCACACTGTGTCCCAGCTTTACTGTTCACACTGTGTCCCAGCGTTACCATTCACACTGTGTCCCAGCTTTACTGTTCACACTGTGTCCCAGCGTTACCATACACACTGTGTCCCAGCATTACTGTTCACAATTTGCCCCAGCATTACCGTTCAACACTGTGTCCCAGCATTACTGTTCACACTGTGTCCCTGCATTACCATTCATATGTGTCCCAGCTATAACGTTCACACTGTGTCCCAGTGTTACAGATCACAATGTGTCCCAGTGTAACCGTTCACACCGTGTCCCAGCTTTACCATTTACACCTCTGTCCCAGCTTTACCGCTCACACTGTGTCCCAGTGTTACCTTTCACACTGTGACCCAGTGTTTCCATTCAAACTGTGTCCCAGCTTTACTATTCACACTGTGTCCAAGTGTTACCGTTCACACTGTGTACCCAGCGTTACGGTTCACACCATGTCCTAGTTTTACCATTTACAATGTGACCCAGCTTTGCCATTCACACCACTGTCCCAGTGTTTCCATTCACACTGCTGTCCCAGCTTGACCATTCACACTGTGTCCCAGCATTACCGTTCACACTGTGTCCCAGCTTTACCGTTGACACTGTGTCCCAGCATTACCGTTCAGACCGTGTGCCAGCTTTACCATTCACACTGCTGTCCCAACTTTATCTTTCACACTGTGTCCCAGTTTTACCATTCACACCGTGACCCAGTGTTACCATGCACACTGTGTCCCGGTTTTACAATTCACACTGTGTCCCAGTGTTACCATTCACACTGTGTCCCAGCGTTACCATTCACACTGTGTCTTAGCGTTAGTGTTCACACCGCTGTCCCAGAGTTACCAATCACACTGCTGTCCCAGCTTTACCGTTCACACTGTGTCCCAGCTTTACTGTTCACACCATGTCCCAGCTTTACCATTCACACCGCTGTCCCAGCTTTACTGTTCACACTGTGTCCCAGCGTTAACATTCACACTTTGTCCCAGCATTACCGTTCACACTGTGCCCCAGCATTACCATTCACATACTGTCCTAGCTTTACCATTCACACTGTGTCCTAGCTTTACCACTCACATTGTGTCCCAGCGTTTCCGTTCACAATGTGTCCCAGCTTTACCATTCACACTGTTGCATAGCTTTACCGTTCACACTTTGTCCCAGGTTTACCGTTCACACTGTGTCCCAGTGTTACCGTTCACACTGTGTCCCAGCTTTACCATTCAATCCACTGTCCCAGTGTTACCATTCAGACTATGTCCCAGCTTTACCGTTCACAGTGTGTTCCAGCATTACTGTTCACACCGAGTCCTAGCTTTACCGTTCACACTGTGTCCCAGTGTTACCTTTCACACCGTGACCCAGTGTTACCATTCTCACTTTGTCCCAGTTGTACCATTCACACTTTGTCTCAGTGTTACCGTTCACACTGTGTCCCAGCTTTACCGTTCACACCGCTGTCCCAGCTTTACCATTCACACTGTGCCCCAGTTTTATGGTTCACACTGTGTCCCAGTGTTACCATTCACACTGTCTCCCAGCGTTACCGTTCACATAGTGTCCCAGCATTGGCATTCACACTGTGTGCCAGCTTTACCGTTCACACCGCTGTCCCAGCTTTATCATTCACACTGTTTCCCAGGGCTACCATTCACAATGTGTCCCAGCATTACTGTTCAAACTGTGTCCCAGCTTTACTGTTCAAACTGTGTACCAGCATTACCATTCATTCTGTATCCCAGCATTACCATTCACTCTGTGTCCCAGCGTTACCATTCACACTGTGTCCCAGTGTTACCGTTCACACTGTGACCCAGTGTTACCATTCAAACTGTGTCCCAGAGTTACCGTTCACACTTTGTCCCCGTGTTACCATTCACACTATGTCCCAGCATTAACTTTCACAATGTGTCCAAGCTTTACCACTCGCATTGTGCGCTAGCGTTTCCGTTCACAATGTGTCCCAGCTTTACCGTTCACACTGTTGCTTAGCTTTACCGTTCACACTTTGTCCCAGGTTTACCGTTCACATTGTGTCCCAGTGTTACCGTTCACACTGTGTCCCAGTGTTACCATTCACACTGTCTCCCAGCATTACCGTTCACATAGTGTCCCAGCTTTGGCATTCACACTGTGTGCCAGCTTTACCGTTCACACCGTGACCCAGTGTTACCATTCTCACTATGTCCCAGTTGTACCATTCACACTTTGTCTCAGTGTTACCGTTCACACTGTGTCCCAGTGTTACCATTCACACTATCTCCCAGCGTTACCGTTCACACCGCTGTCCCAGCTTTACCATTCACACTGTGCCCCAGTTTTACGGTTCACACTGTGTCCCAGTTTTACCATTCACACTGTCTCCCAGTGTTACCGTTCACATAGTGTCCCAGCTTTGGCATTCGCACTGTGTGCCAGCTTTACCGTTCACACCGCTGTCCCAGCTTTACCGTTCACACTGTGTCCCAGCTTTACTGTTCACACCATGTCCCAGCTTTACCATTCACACCGCTGTCCCAGCTTTACTGTTCACACTGTGTCCCAGTGTTAACATTCACACTTTGTCCCAGCGTTACCATCCACACTGTGTCCCAGCATTACCGTTCACACTGTGCCCCAGCATTACCATTCACACACTGTCCTAGCTTTACCATTCACACTGTGTCCTAGCTTTACCACTCACATTGTGTCCCAGCGTTTCCGTTCACAATGTGTCCCAGCTTTACCATTCACACTGTTGCATAGCTTTACCGTTCACACTTTGTCCCAGGTTTACCGTTCACACTGTGTCCCAGTGTTACCGTTCACACTGTGTCCCAGCTTTACCATTCAATCCACTGTCCCAGTGTTTCCATTCAGACTATGTCCCAGCTTTACCGTTCACAGTGTGTTCCAGCATTACTGTTCACACCGAGTCCTAGCTTTACCGTTCACACTGTGTCCCAGTGTTACCTTTCACACCGTGACCCAGTGTTACCATTCTCACTTTGTCCCAGTTGTACCATTCACACTTTGTCTCAGTGTTACCGTTCACACTGTGTCCCAGCTTTACCGTTCACACCGCTGTCCCAGCTTTACCATTCACACTGTGCCCCAGTTTTACGGTTCACACTGTGTCCCAGTGTTACCATTCACACTGTCTCCCAGCGTTACCGTTCACATAGTGTCCCAGCATTGGCATTCACACTGTGTGCCAGCTTTACCGTTCACACCGCTGTCCCAGCTTTATCATTCACACTGTGTCCCAGGGCTACCGTTCACAATGTGTCCCAGCATTACTGTTCAAACTGTGTCCCAGCTTTACTGTTCAAACTGTGTACCAGCATTACCATTCATTCTGTATCCCAGCATTACCATTCACTCTGTGTCCCAGCGTTACCATTCACACTGTGTCCCAGTGTTACCGTTCACACTGTGACCCAGTGTTACCATTCAAACTGTGTCCCAGAGTTACCGTTCACACTTTGTCCCCGTGTTACCATTCACACTATGTCCCAGCATTAACTTTCACAATGTGTCCAAGCTTTACCACTCGCATTGTGCGCTAGCGTTTCCGTTCACAATGTGTCCCAACTTTACCGTTCACACTGTTGCTTAGCTTTACCGTTCACACTTTGTCCCAGGTTTACCGTTGACATTGTGTCCCAGTGTTACCGTTCACACTGTGTCCCAGCTTTACCATTCACTCCACTGTCTCAGTGTTACCATTCAGAATGTGTCCCAGCGTTACCTTTCACACTGTGTCCCAGTGTTACCATTCACACTGTCTCCCAGCATTACCGTTCACATAGTGTCCCAGCTTTGGCATTCACACTGTGTTCCAGCATTACCGTTCACACCGTGACCCAGTGTTACCATTCTCACTATGTCCCAGTTGTACCATTCACACTTTGTCTCAGTGTTACCGTTCACACTGTGTCCCAGTGTTACCATTCACACTATCTCCCAGCGTTACCGTTCACACCGCTGTCCCAGCTTTACCATTCACACTGTGCCCCAGTTTTACGGTTCACACTGTGTCCCAGTTTTACCATTCACACTGTCTCCCAGCGTTACCGTTCACATAGTGTCCCAGCTTTGGCATTCGCACTGTGTGCCAGCTTTACCGTTCACACCGCTGTCCCAGCTTTATCATTCACACTGTGGACAAGTGCTACCGTTCACAATGTGTCCCAGCATTACTGTTCAAACTGTGTCCCAGCTTTACTATTCAAACTGTGTACCAGCATTACCATTCATTCTGTATCCAGCATAACATTCACTCTGTGTCCCAACATTACCATTCCCACTGTGTCCCAGTGTTACCATTCACACCGTGACGCAGTGTTACAATTCAAACTGTGTCCCAGCGTTACCATTCACACTGTGTCCCAGCGTTACCTTTCATTCTGCGTCCCAGATGTACCCTTCATACTGTGTCCCAGCATTAGCATTCACACTGTGTCACAGCTTTGCCATTCACACTGTGAACCAGTTTTACCGTTCATACCGTGTCCCATTGTTACCGTTCAAACCGTAACCCAGGGTAACCATTCACACTGTGTCCCAGAGTTAGTGTTCACACTGTGACCCAGCGTTACCGTTCACCCCGTGACCCAGCGTTACATTTCACACAGTGTCCCAGCGTTACCATTCTCACAGTGTCCCAGCATTTGCATTCACACTGTGTCCCAGCTTTACCATTCACACTGTGTCCCAGCTTTACCATTCACAGTGTGTCCCAGTATTACTGTTCACACCGCTGTCCCAGCGTTACCATTCACACCAAATCCCAGCATTACCGTTCATACTGTTTCCCAGTGTTACCGTTCACATTGTGTCTCAACGTTACTCTTCACACCGTTTCCGAGTGTTACCATTCACAACGTGTCTCAGCATTACTGTTCTCACTGTGTCCCAGCATAACTGTTCACACTGTGTCCCAGCTTTACTGTTCACACTGTGTCCCAGCGTTACCATTCACACTGTGTCCCAACGTTGCCATACACACTGTGTCCCAGCATTACTGTTCACAATTTGCCCCAGCATTACCGTTCAATACTGTGTCCCAGCATTACCGTTCACACTGTGTCCCAGCATTACTGTTCACACTGTGTCCCTGCATTACCATCCATATGTGTCCCAGCTATAACGTTCATACTGTGTCCCAGTGTTACAGTTCACAATGTGTCCCAGTGTAACCGTTCACACCGTGTCCCAGCTTTACCGTTTACACCTCTGTCCCAGCTTTACCGCTCACACTGTGTCCCAGTGTTACCTTTCACACTGTGACCCAGTGTTTCCATTCAAACTGTGTCCCAGCTTTACTATTCACACTGTGTCCAAGTGTTACCGTTCACACTGTGTACCCAGCGTTACGGTTCACACCATGTCCTAGTTTTACCATTTACAATGTGACCCAGCTTTGCCATTCACACCACTGTCCCAGTGTTTCCATTCACACTGCTGTCCCAGCTTGACCATTCACACTGTGTCCCAGCATTACCGTTCACACTGTGTCCCAGCTTTACCGTTGACACTGTGTCCCAGCATTACCGTTCAGACCGTGTGCCAGCTTTACCATTCACACTGCTGTCCCAACTTTACCTTTCACACTGTGTCCCAGTTTTACCATTCACACCGTGACCCAGTGTTACCATGCACACTGTGTCCCGGTTTTACAATTCACACTGTGTCCCAGTGTTACCATTCACACTGTGTCCCAGCGTTACCATTCACACTGTGTCTTAGCGTTAGTGTTCACACCGCTGTCCCAGAGTTACCAATCACACTGCTGTCCCAGCTTTACCGTTCACACTGTGTCCCAGCTTTACTGTTCACACCATGTCCCAGCTTTACCATTCACACCGCTGTCCCAGCTTTACTGTTCACACTGTGTCCCAGCGTTAACATTCACACTTTGTCCCAGCGTTACCATCCACACTGTGTCCCAGCATTACTGTTCACACTGTGCCCCAGCATTACCATTCACACACTGTCCTAGCTTTACCATTCACACTGTGTCCTAGCTTTACCACTCACATTGTGTCCCAGCGTTTCCGTTCACAATGTGTCGCAGCTTTACCATTCACACTGTTGCATAGCTTTACCGTTCACACTTTGTCCCAGGTTTACCATTCACACTGTGTCCCAGTGTTACCGTTCACACTGTGTCCCAGCTTTACTATTCAATCCACTGTCCCAGTGTTACCATTCAGACTGTGTCCCAGCTTTACCGTTCACAGTGTGTTCCAGCATTACCGTTCACACCGAGTCCTAGCTTTACCGTTCACACTGTGTCCCAGTGTTACCTTTCACACCGTGACCCAGTGTTACCATTCTCACTTTGTCCCAGTTGTATCATTCACACTTTGTCTCAGTGTTACCGTTCACACTGTGTCCCAGCTTTACCGTTCACACCGCTGTCCCAGCTTTACCATTCACACTGTGCCCCAGTTTTACAGTTCACACTGTGTCCCAGTGTTACCATTCACACTGTCTCCCAGCGTTACCATTCACATAGTGTCCCAGCATTGGCATTCACACTGTGTGCCAGCTTTACCGTTCATACCGCTTTATCATTCACACTGTGGCCCAGTGCTACCATTCACAATGTGTCCCAGCATTACTGTTCAAACTGTGTCCCAGCTTTACTGTTCAAACTGTGTACCAGCATTACCATTCATTCTGTATCCCAGCATTACCATTCACTCTGTGTCCCAGCGTTACCATTCACACTGTGTCCCAGTGTTACCGTTCACACTGTGACCCAGTGTTACCATTCAAACTGTGTCCCAGAGTTATCGTTCACACTTTGTCCCCGTGTTACCATTCACACTGTGTCCCAGCATTAACTTTCACAATGTGTCCAAGCTTTACCACTCGCATTTTGCGCTAGCGTTTCCATTCACAATGTGTCCCAGCTTTACCGTTCACACTGTTGCTTAGCTTTACCGTTCACACTTTGTCCCAGGTTTACCGTTCACATTGTGTCCCAGTGTTACCGTTCACACTGTGTCCCAGCTTTACCATTCACTCCACTGTCTCAGTGTTACCATTCAGAATGTGTCCCAGCTTTACCGTTCACACTGTGTTGCAGCATTACCGTTCACACCGTGACCCAGTGTTACCATTCTCACTATGTCCCAGTTGTACCATTCACACCTTGTCTCAGTGTTACCGTTCACACTGTGTCCCAGTGTTACCATTCACACTGTCTCCCAGCGTTACCGTTCACACCGCTGTCCCAGCTTTACTTTTCACACTGTGTCCCAGCGTTACCGTTCACACTGTGTCCGAGCATTACCATTCACACTGTGTCCCAGCGTTACCGTTCACACAGTATCCCGGCGTTACGGTTTACACTTTGTCCCAGTCTTTATGTTCACACTTTGCCCAGCGTTAACGTTAACACTGTCTCCCATCATTACCATTCACACTGTTTCCCAGCTTTACCATTTACGCTGTTGCCCAGTGTTACTGTTCACATGGTGTCCCAACATTACCGTTCACACTCTGTCCCAGCGTTACCATTCACACTGTGTCCCAGCGTTACCATTCACACTGCTGCACCAGTGTCATCGTTCACACTGTATCCCGGTGTTAATGTTCACAATTTGTTCCAATGTTAATGTTCACATTGGGTCCCAGCGTTGCCGTTCACACTGTGTTCCAGCGTTACCATTCCATCTGTGTCCCAGCGTTACCGTTCACACTGTGTCCCAGCGTTAGCGTTCACACTGTGTCCCAGCTTTAACATTCAAACGGTGTCCCATCGTTACCATTCACACTGTGTACCAGCGTTACCATTCACACTGTGTCACAGTGTTACCGTTCAGACTGTGTCCCAGCGTTACCGTTCACACTGCGGCCCAGGTTTGCCATTCACACTGTGTCCCAGCGTTACCTTTCACACGGTGTCCCAGCGTTACCGTTCACAATCTTCCCCAGCGTTACCTTTCACACTGCGTCCCAGCAGTAGCATTCACACTGTCTCCCATCATTACCATTCGCACTTTGTCCCAGTGTTACCATTCACACTGTCTCTCCGCATGAACGTTCATGATGTGTCCCGGCATTATCATTCAGAATGTGTCCCAGCTTTACCGTTCACACTGTGTCCCAGCGTTACCATTAACACTGTGTCCCAGCGTTACCATTCATACTGCGTCCCAGATGTACCTTTCACACTGTGTCCCAGCGTTACCATACACACTGTGTCCCAGCTTTACCATTCACACTGTGTCCCAGTTTTACTGTTCACACCATGTCCCATTGTTACCGTTCACACCGTAAACCAGCGTTAACATTCACACTGTGTCCCAGCGTTACTGTTCACACTGTGACCCAGCGTTACTGTTCACCCCATGACACAGAATTACCATTCACACTGTGTCCCAGCATTACCGTTAAGACTGTGTCCCAGCAATACCGTTTACACTGTTTCCCAGTGTTACTGTTCACATGGTGTCCCAGCGTTACCGTTCACACTGTGTCCCAGCGTTACCAATCACACTGTGTCCCAGCGTTACCATTCACACTGCTGCACCAGCGTTACCATTCACACTGTATCCCGGCGTTACCGTTCACACTTTGTCCCAATGTTAATGTTCACACTGTGTCCCAGCGTTACCATTCACACTGTGTCCCAGTGTTACCGTTCACACTGTGTCCCAGTGTTACCATTCACACTGTGTCCCAGTGTTACCGTTCACACCGGGATGCAGTGTTTCCATTCACACAGTGTCCCAGCGTTACCGTTCACAGAGTGTCCCAGTGTTACTGTTCACACCGTGAACCAGTGTTACCATTCACACCGTGACCAAGCATTACCATTCACACTGTGTCCCAGTGTTACCATTCACACCATGACCCAGTGTTAACATTCACACTGTTTCCCAGTGGTACTGTTCACACTGTGTCCCAGCGTTACCGTTCATAATGTGTCCCAGCGTTACTGTTCAAACTGTGTCCCAGCGTTACCATTTACTCTGCTGCCCCAGCGTTACTGTTCACACAGTATCCTGGCTTTACCATTCACACTTTGTCCCAGTGTTAATGTTCACACTGTGTCCCAGTGTTACCGTTCACACTGTGTCCCAGCTTTACCATTCACTCCGCTGTCCAAGTGTTACCATTCACACTGTGTCCCAGTTTTACAGTTCACACTGTGTCCCAGCGTTACCGTTCATACCGCTGTCCCAGCTTTACCGTTCACACTGTGTCCCAGTGTTAACATTCACACCATGACCCAGTGTTAACATTCACACTGTTTCCCAGTGGTACTGTTCACACTGTGTCCCAGCGTTACCGTTCATAATGTGTCCCAGCGTTTCTGTTCAAACTGTGTCCCAGCGTTACCATTTACTCTGCTGCCCCAGCGTTACTGTTCACACAGTATCCTGGCTTTACCATTCACACTTTGTCCCAGTGTTAATGTTCACACTGTGTCCCAGTGTTACCGTTCACACTGTGTCCCAGCTTTACCATTCACTCCGCTGTCCAAGTGTTACCATTCACACTGTGTCCCAGTTTTACAGTTCACACTGTGTCCCAGCGTTACCGTTCATACCGCTGTCCCAGCTTTACCGTTCACACTGTGTCCCAGTGTTACCTTTCACACCGTCATCCAGTGTTACCATTCACACTGTGTCCCAGTTTTACCATTCACACTGTCTCCCAGTGTTACCGTTCACACTGTTTCCCAGCTTTAACATTCACACAGCTATCCCAGCTTTACCATTCACACTGTGTCCCAGTTTTACTGTTCATACAGTGTCCCAGTGTTACCATTCACAGTGTTTCCCAGTGTTACCGTTCACACTGCCTCCCAGCCTTACCGTTCACTCTGTGTCCCAGCTTTAGCATTCACACGGTGTGCCAGCTTTACCATTCACAATGCTTCCCCAGCTTTACCATACAAACTGTGTCCCAATGTTACCGGTCACATTGTGTCCCAGCATTACTGTTCACACTGTGTCCCAGTGTTATCGTTCACACTGTTTCCCATCTTTTCTGTTCACACTGTGTCCCAGCGTTACCATTCACACTGTGTCCCAGATTTACCATTCACACTGTGTCCCAGCATTACCGTTCACACCATTTCCCAGCGTTAACATTCATACTGTGTCCCAGTGCTACCCTTTAACACTCTGTCCCAGTGTTACCGTTCACACTGTGTGCCAGCGTTACCGTTCATACCATTTCCCAGTGTTAACATTCATACTTTGTCCCAGCGTTACCTTTCACCCAATGACAAAGTGCTTCCATTCACACTGTGTCCCAGTGTTACCATTCACACCGTGACCCAGTGTTTCCATTCACACTGTGTCCCAGATTTACCATTCACACTGGGTCCCAGTGTTACCATTCACACTGTGTCCCAGCGTTACCGTTCAGCCCGTGACCCAGCTTTACCATTCACACTATGTCCCAGCATTACAGTTCACTTTGTGTCCCAGGAGTACCGTTCACACCGTTTGCCAGCTTTACCATTCACACCACTGTCCCAACTTTACTGTTCTCTCCGCTGTCCCAGTGTTAACATTCGGACTGTGCCCCAGTTTACCGTTCACACTGTGTCCCAGCGTTACCGTTCACACTGTTTCCCATCTTTTCTGTTGACACTGTGTCCCAGTATAACCATTCATACTGTGTCCCAGCATTACCATTCACTCGGAGTCCCAGCATTTCCATTCACACTGTGTCCCCGCATTACTGTTCACACTGTGTCCCAGTGTTACCGTTCACACTGTGTTTCAGTGTTTCCGTTCACACTGTGTCCCAGCATTACTGTTGACACCATTTCCCAGCTTTACCGTTCAACACTGTGTCTCAGCGTTACCATTCACACTGTGTCCCAGATTTACCATTCACACTGTGTCCCAGCATTACCGTTCACACCATTTCCCAGCGTTAACATTCATACTGTGTCCCAGTGCTACCCTTCAACACTCTGTCCCAGTGTTACCGTTCACACTGTGTCCCAGCGTTACCATTCATACCATTTCCCAGTGTTAACATTCATACTTTGTCCCAGCGTTACCGTTCACCCCGTGACAAAGTGCTTCCATTCACACTGTGTCCCAGTGTTACCATTCACACCGTGACCCAGTGTTTCCATTCACACTGTGTCCCAGATTTACCATTCACACTGGGTCCCAGTGTTACCATTCACACTGTGTCCCAGTGTTACCGTTCAGCCCGTGACCCAGCTTTACCATTCACACTATGTCCCAGCATTACAGTTCACTTTGTGTCCCAGGATTACCGTTCACACCGTTTGCCAGCTTTACAGTTCACACCACTGTCCCAACTTTACTGTTCTCTCCACTGTCCCAGTGTTAACATTCCGACTGTGCCCCAGTTTAACGTTCATACTGTGTCCCAGCGTTACCGTTCACACTGTTTCTCATCTTTTCTGTTGACACTGTGTCCCAGTATAACCATTCATACTGTGTCCCAGCATTACCATTCACTCGGAGTCCCAGCATTTCCATTCACACTGTGTCCCCGCATTACTGTTCACACTGTGTCCCAGTGTTACCGTTCACACTGTGTTTCAGTGTTTCCGTTCACACTGTGTCCCAGCATTACTGTTGACACCATTTCCCAGCTTTACCGTTCAACACTGTGTCTCAGCGTTACCATTCACACTGTGTCCCAGATTTACCATTCACACTGTGTCCCAGCATTACCGTTCACACCATTTCCCAGCGTTAACATTCATACTGTGTCCCAGTGCTACCCTTCAACGCTCTGTCCCAGTGTTACCGTTCACACTGTGTCCCAGCGTTACCGTTCATACCATTTCCCAGCGTTAACATTCATACTTTGTCCCAGCGTTACCGTTCACCCCGTGACAAAGTGCTTCCATTCACACTGTGTCCCAGTGTTACCGTTCACACCGTGACCCAGTGTTTCCATTCACACTGTGTCCCAGATTTACCATTCACACTGGTTCCCAGTGTTACCGTTCGCATTGTGTCTCAGCGTTACTCTTCACACCATTTCGCAGTGTTACCATTCACACCGTGTCTCAGCGTTACCGTTCACACTGTGTCCCAGCGTAACTGTACACTCTGTGTCGCAGATTCACTGTTCACACTGTGACCCAGTGTTACTATTCACACTGTGTCCCAGCGTTACCATTCAGCCCGTGACCCAGCTTTACCATTCACACTATGTCCCAGCATTACAGTTCACTTTGTGTCCCAGGATTACCGTTCACACCGTTTGCCAGCTTTGCAGTTCACACCACTGTCCCAACTTTACCGTTCTCTCCGCTGTCCCAGTGTTAACTTTCAGACTGTCTCCCAGTTTACTGTTCACACTGTGTCCCGGCGTTACCGTTCACACTGTGTACCCAGCGTTACGGTTCACACCATTTCCCAGTGTTAACATTTACACTGTGTCCCAGATTTACCGATCACACCGCATTCCCCGCTTTCCCGTTCACACTGTGTCCGAGTTTTACCATTCACACCATGACCCAGCTTTACCATTCACTCTGTGTCCCAGCGTTACCGTTCACCCCGTGACCCAGCTTTACCATTCACACTGTGTCCCAGCATTACCGTTCACACTGTGTCCCAGTGTTACTGCTCACACTGTGTCCCAGTGTTACCGTTCACACCGTGACCCAGTGTTTCCATTCACATGGTGTCCCAGCGTTACCGTTCACACAGTGGCCCAGTGTTACTATTCACACCGTGACCCAGTGTTACCATTCACTGTGACCCATTGTTACCATTCACACCGTGACCCACTGTTACCATTCGCATCGTGACCAAGCGTTACAATTCACACTGTGTCCCAGCTTTACCATTCACACTGTTTCCTACCGTTTCCGTTCACACTGTGTTCCAGATTTACAATTGACACTGTGTCTCAGCGTTACCATTCACACTGTGTCCCAGCATTTCCGTTCACACTTTGCCCCAGCGTTACCATTCACACTGTGTCCCAGTGTTACCGTTCACACTGTGTCCAAGCTTTACCGTTTACACTGTTTCCCAGTGTTACTGTTCACATGGTATCCCAGCTTTACTTTTCACACTGTGTCCCAAAGTTACTGTTCACACTGTGTCCGAGCATTACCATTCACACTGCTGCCTGACCGTTACCGTTCACACAGTATCCCGGCATTACGGTTCACACTTTGTCCCAGTCTTTATGTTCACACTTTGCCCAGAAATAACGTTAACAATGTCTCCCAACAATACCATTCACACTGTTTCCCAGCTTTACCATTTGCACTGTTGCCCAGTGTTACTGTTCACATGGTTTCCCAGCATTACCATTCACACTCTGTCCCAGCGTTACTGTTCACACTGTGTCCCAGTGCTGCACACTGCTGCACCAGTGTTATCGTTCACACTGTATCCCGGTGTTAATGTTCACACTTTGTTCCAATGTTAATGTTCACATTGTGTCCCAGCGTTGCCGTTCACACTGTGTCCCAGCATTACCGTTCACACTGTGTCCCAGCAATAGCGTTCACACTGTGTCCAAGCTTTAACATTCACACTGTGTCCCAGCATTACCATTCACACTGTGTCCCAGTGTTACCGTTCAGACTGTGTCCCAGCGTTACCGTTCACACTGCGGCCCAGGTTTGCCATTCACACTGAGTCCCAGCGTTACCTTTCACACGGTGTCCCAGCATTACCGTTCACAATCTTCCCCAGCGTTACCGTTCACACTGCGTCCCAGCGGTAGCATTCACACTGTCTCCCAACATTACCGTTCACACTTTGTCCCAATGTTACCATTCACACTGTCTCTCCGCATGAACGTTCACGATGTGTCCCAGCATTACCATTCACAATGTGACCCAGCTTTACCGTTCACACTGTGTCCCAGCGTTACCATTAACACTGTGTCCCAGCGGTATCATTCATACTGCGTCCCAGATGTACCTTTCACACTGTGTCCCAGCGTTACCATACACACTGTGTCCCAGCTTTACCATTCACACTGTGTCCCAGTTTTACTGTTCACACCATGTCCCATTGTTACCGTTCACACTGTAAACCAGTGTTGCCATTCACACTCTCTCCCAGCGTTACTGTTCACACTGTGACCCAGCATTACCGTTCACCCCATGACACATCATTACCATTCACACTGTGTCCCAGCATTACCGTTAACACTGTGTCCCAGCGTTACCGTTTACACTGTTTCCCAGTGTTACTGTTCACATGGTGTCCCAGCGTTACCGTTCACACTGTATCCCAGCATTACCATTCACACTGTGTCCCAGCGTTACCATTCACACTGCTGCACCAGCGTTACTGTTCACACTGTATCCCAGCGTTACCGTTCACACTTTGTCCCAATGTTAATGTTCACACTGTGTCCCAGCGTTACCATTCACACTGTGTCCCAGCGTTACCGTTCATTCTGCGTCCCAGATGTACCCTTCACACTGTGTCCCAGCGTAACCATTCACACTGTGTCACAGCTTTGCCATTCACACTGTGTCCCAGTTTTACCGTTTATACCGTGTCCCATTGTTACCGTTCAAACCGTAACCCAGGGTAACCATTCACACTGTGTCCCAGAGTTAGTGTTCACACTGTGACCCAGCGTTACCGTTCACCCCGTGACCCAGCGTTACATTTCACACAGTGTCCCAGCATTAGCATTCACACTGTGTCCCAGCTTTACCATTCACAGTGTGTCCCAGTATTACTGTTCACACCGCTGTCCCAGCGTTACCATTCACACCAAATCCCAGCATTACTGTTCATACTGTGTCCCAGTGTTACCGTTCACATTGTGTCTCAGCGTTACTCTTCACACCATTTCCGAGTGTTACCATTCACACCGTGTCTCAGCATTACAGTTCTCACTGTGTCCCAGCATAACTGTTCACACTGTGTCCCAGCTTTACTGTTCACACTGTGTGCCAGCGTTACCATTCACACTGTGTCCCAGTGTTGCCATACACACTGTGTCCCAGCATTACTGTTCACAATTTGCCCCAGCATTACCGTTCAACACTGTGTCCCAGCATTACTGTTCACAATTTGCCCCAGCATTACCGTTCAACACTGTGTCTCAGCATTACCGTTCACACTGTGTCCCTGCATTACCATTCATATGTGTCCCAACTATAACGTTCATACTGTGTCCCAGTGTTACAGTTCACAATGTGTCCCAGTGTAACCGTTCACACCATGTCCCACCTTTACCATTTACACCGCTGTCCCAGCTTTACCGTTCACACTGTGTCCCAGTGTTACCTTTCACACTGTGACCCAGTGTTTCAATTCAAACTGTGTCCCAGCTTTACTATTCACACTGTGTCCCAGTGTTACCGTTCACACTGTGTACCCAGCGTTACGGTTCACACCATGTCCTAGTGTTACCATTTACAATGTGACCCAGCTTTGCCATTCACACCACTGTCCCAGTGTTTCCATTCACACTGCTGTCCCAGCTTGACCATTCACACTGTGTACCAGCATTACCGTTCACACTGTATCCCGGCTTTTCCGTTGACACTGTGTCCCAGCATTACCGTTCAGACCGTGTGCCAGCTTTACCATTCACACTGCTGTCCCAACTTTACCTTTCACACTGTGTTCCAGTTTTACCATTCACACCGTGACCCAGTGTTACCATGCACAATGTGTCCCAGTTTTACAATTCACACTGTGTCCCAGTGTTACCGTTCACACTGTGCCCCAGCGTTACCATTCACACCATGTCCTAGCGTTAGTGTTCACACCGCTGTCCCAGTGTGACCAATCACACTGCTGTCCCAGCTTTACCGTTCACACTGTGTCCCAGCTTTACTGTTCACACCATGTCCCAGCTTTACCACTCACACCAATGTCCCAGCTCTACAGTTCACACTGTGTCCCAGCATTAACATTCACACTTTGTCCCAGCGTTACCATCCACACTGTGTCCCAGCGTTACCGTTCACACTGTGCCCCAGCATTACCATTCACACTGTCTCCTAGCTTTACCATTCACACTGTGTCCTAGCTTTACCACTCACATTGTGTCCCAGCGTTTCCGTTCACAATGTGTCCCAGCTTTACCATTCACACTGTTGCATAGCTTTACCGTTCACACTTTGTCCCAGGTTTACCGTTCACACTGTGTCCCAGTGTTACCGTTCACACTGTGTCCCAGCTTTACCATTCACTCCACTGTCCCAGTGTTACCATTCAGACTGTGTCCCAGCTTTACCGTTCACAGGGTGTTCCAGCGTTACTGTTCACACCGAGTCCCAGCTTTACCATTCACACTGTGTCCCAGCGTTACCGTTCATTCTGCGTCCCAGATGTACCCTTCACACTGTGTCCCAGCGTAACCATTCACACTGTGTCACAGCTTTGCCATTCACACTGTGTCCCAGTTTTACCGTTTATACCGTGTCCCATTGTTACCGTTCAAACCGTAACCCAGGGTAACCATTCACACTGTGTCCCAGAGTTAGTGTTCACACTGTGACCCAGCGTTACCGTTCACCCCGTGACCCAGCGTTACATTTCACACAGTGTCCCAGCATTAGCATTCACACTGTGTCCCAGCTTTACCATTCACAGTGTGTCCCAGTATTACTGTTCACACCGCTGTCCCAGCGTTACCATTCACACCAAATCCCAGCATTACTGTTCATACTGTGTCCCAGTGTTACCGTTCACATTGTGTCTCAGCGTTACTCTTCACACCATTTCCGAGTGTTACCATTCACACCGTGTCTCAGCATTACAGTTCTCACTGTGTCCCAGCATAACTGTTCACACTGTGTCCCAGCTTTACTGTTCACACTGTGTGCCAGCGTTACCATTCACACTGTGTCCCAGTGTTGCCATACACACTGTGTCCCAGCATTACTGTTCACAATTTGCCCCAGCATTACCGTTCAACACTGTGTCCCAGCATTACTGTTCACAATTTGCCCCAGCATTACCGTTCAACACTGTGTCTCAGCATTACCGTTCACACTGTGTCCCTGCATTACCATTCATATGTGTCCCAACTATAACGTTCATACTGTGTCCCAGTGTTACAGTTCACAATGTGTCCCAGTGTAACCGTTCACACCATGTCCCACCTTTACCATTTACACCGCTGTCCCAGCTTTACCGTTCACACTGTGTCCCAGTGTTACCTTTCACACTGTGACCCAGTGTTTCAATTCAAACTGTGTCCCAGCTTTACTATTCACACTGTGTCCCAGTGTTACCGTTCACACTGTGTACCCAGCGTTACGGTTCACACCATGTCCTAGTGTTACCATTTACAATGTGACCCAGCTTTGCCATTCACACCACTGTCCCAGTGTTTCCATTCACACTGCTGTCCCAGCTTGACCATTCACACTGTGTACCAGCATTACCGTTCACACTGTATCCCGGCTTTTCCGTTGACACTGTGTCCCAGCATTACCGTTCAGACCGTGTGCCAGCTTTACCATTCACACTGCTGTCCCAACTTTACCTTTCACACTGTGTTCCAGTTTTACCATTCACACCGTGACCCAGTGTTACCATGCACAATGTGTCCCAGTTTTACAATTCACACTGTGTCCCAGTGTTACCGTTCACACTGTGCCCCAGCGTTACCATTCACACCATGTCCTAGCGTTAGTGTTCACACCGCTGTCCCAGTGTGACCAATCACACTGCTGTCCCAGCTTTACCGTTCACACTGTGTCCCAGCTTTACTGTTCACACCATGTCCCAGCTTTACCACTCACACCAATGTCCCAGCTCTACAGTTCACACTGTGTCCCAGCATTAACATTCACACTTTGTCCCAGCGTTACCATCCACACTGTGTCCCAGCGTTACCGTTCACACTGTGCCCCAGCATTACCATTCACACTGTCTCCTAGCTTTACCATTCACACTGTGTCCTAGCTTTACCACTCACATTGTGTCCCAGCGTTTCCGTTCACAATGTGTCCCAGCTTTACCATTCACACTGTTGCATAGCTTTACCGTTCACACTTTGTCCCAGGTTTACCGTTCACACTGTGTCCCAGTGTTACCGTTCACACTGTGTCCCAGCTTTACCATTCACTCCACTGTCCCAGTGTTACCATTCAGACTGTGTCCCAGCTTTACCGTTCACAGGGTGTTCCAGCGTTACTGTTCACACCGAGTCCCAGCTTTACCGTTCACACTGTGTCCCAGTGTTACCTATCACACCGTGACCCAGTGTTACATTCAAACTTTGTCCCAGTTGTACCATTCACACTTTGTCTCAGTGTTACCGTTCTCACTGTGTCCCAGCTTTACCATTCACACCGCTGTCCAAGCTTTACCAATCACACTGTGCCCCAGTTTTACGGTTCACACTGTGTCCCAGTGTTACCATTCACACTGTCTCCCAGCGTTACCGTTCACATAGTGTCCCAACTTTGACATTCACACTGTGCGCCAGCTTTACCGTTCACACCGCTGTCCCAGCTTTATCATTCACACTGTGGCCCAGTGCTACCGTTCACAATGTGTCCCAGCATTACTGTTCAAACTGTGTCCCAGCTTTACTGTTCAAACTGTGTACCAGCATTACCATTCATTCTGTATCCCAGCATTACCGTTCACTCTGTGTCCCAGCGTTACCATTCACACTGTGTGCCAGTGTTACCGTTCACACCGTGACCCAGTGTTACCATTCAAACTGTGTCCCAGAGTTACCATTCACACTTTGTCCCCGTGTTACCATTCACACTGTGTCCCAGCGTTACCGTTCACACTGTGTCCCAGCATTAACTTTCACAATGTGTCCTAGTTTTACCATTCACAATGTGTCCAAGAGGTACCACTCATATTGTGCGCTAGCGTTTCCGTTCACAATGTGTCCCAGCTTTACCGTTCACACTGTTGCTTAGCTTTACCGTTCACACTTTGTCCCAGGTTTACTGTTCACACTGTGTCCCAGTGTTACCCTTCACACTGTGTCCCAGCTTTACCATTCACTCCACTGTCTCAGTGTGACCATTCAGAATGTGTCCCAGCTTTACCATTCACACTGTGCCCCAGTTTTACGGTTCACACTGTGTCCCAGTGTTACCATTCACACTGTCTCCCAGCGTTACCGTTCACATAGTGTCCCAGCTTTGGCATTCACACTGTGTCCCAGCTTTAGCATTCACACTGTGTCCCAGCTTTATCATTCACGCTGTGGACAACTGCTACCGTTCACAATGTGTCCCAGCATTACTGCTCAAACTGTGTCCCAGCTTTACCGTTCACACTGTGTTCCAGCGTTACCGTTCACACCGTGACCCAGTGTTAACATTCACACTGTCTCCCAGCGTTACCGTTCACAAAGTGTTGCAGCTTTGGCATTCGCACTGTGTGCCAGCTTTACCGTTCACACCGCTGTGCCAGCTTTATCATTCACATTGTGTCCCAGTGCTACTGTTCACAATGTGTCCCAGCATTACTGTTCAAACTGTGTCCCAGCTTTACCGTTCACAAAGTGTCCCATCTGTACTGTGCACACTGTGTCCCAGCATTACCATTCATTCTGTATCCCAGCATTACCATTCATGCTGTGTCCCAGCGTTACCATTCACACTGTGTCCCAGCATTGCTGTTCACACTGTGTCCCAGCTTTACCGTTCACACCGCTGTCCCAGCTTTACCATTCACACTGTGTCCCAGTTTTACGGTTCACACTGTGTCCCAGTGTTACCATTCACACTGTCTCCCAGCGTTACCGTTCACAAAGTGTCGCAGCTTTGGCATTCGCACTGCGTGCCAGCTTTACCGTTCACACCGCTGTCCCAGCTTTATCATTCACACTGTGTCCCAGTGCTACCATTCACAATGTGTCCCAGCATTACTGTTCAAACTGTGTCCCAGCTTTAGCGTTCACAAAGTGTCCCATCTGTACTGTGTAAACTGTGTCCCAGCGTTACCATTCATTCTGTATCCCAGCATTACCATAAATGCTGTGTCCCAGCGTTACCATTCACACTGTGTCCCAGTATGGCTGTTCACACTGTGTCCCAGCTTTATTATTCACACTGTGTCCCAGCAATACTGTTCACACTGTGTCCCAGAATTACCATTCACACTGTGTCCCTGCGTTACCATTCAGACTGTGTCCGAGCCTTGCTGTTGACACCGTTTCCCAGCGTTACACTTCATACTCTGTCCCAGCGTTACCGTTCAACACTGTGTCTCAGCGTTATGAATCGCATTGTGTCCCAGCATTACTGTTTACACTGCGTCCCAGCTTTACCATTCACACTGTATCCGAGCATTACTGTTCACACTGTTTCCCAGCGTTGCTGTTCACACCATTTCCCAGCGTTACCATTCAAACTCTGTCCCAGTGTTACCGTTCAACACTGTGTCCCTGCATTACCGTTCGCAATATGTCTCAGCTTTACCATTCACACTGTGTCCCAGCATTACCGTTCACATAGTCTCCCAGCGTTACTGTTCACACTGTTTCCCAGTGTTACCATTCACACCATTACCCAGCTTTACTCTTCATTCTGTGTCCCATCATCACCGTTCACACCGTCCCAGCTTTCCCATTCACAGCATGAGAAGCGTTACTGTTCACACGGTGTCTCTCCATTACCATTCACACCATTACCCAGCTTTACTCTTCATTCTGTGTCCCATCATCACTGTTCACACCGTCCCAGCTTTCCCATTCACAGCATGAGAAGCGTTACTGTTCACACGGTGTCTCTCCATTACCATTCACACCATTTCCCAGCATTACCATTCATACTGTGTTCCAGTGTTACCATTCACACTGTGCTCCAGTGTTACCGGCCACACTGTGTCTCAGCATTACCATTCATACTGTGTTCCAGAGTTACCGTTCACACCGTGTTCCAGTATTACTGTTCACACCGTGTCCTAGCATTAGCATTCACACTGCTATCAAAGCATTACCATTCACACTGCTGTCCCAGTGTTACTGTTCAAACCTTGTCCCAGTGTTACCGTTCACACTGTGTGCCAGCATTACAGTTCACACAATGTCCCATTGTTACTCTTCACACTGTGTCCCAGCTTTACTGTTCACACTGAGTCCCAGTGTTACCATTCACACTGTGTCCCAGTGTTACTATTCACACTGTGATCCACTCAGTTGTCCACTCAGACCATGTCCCAGTGTTACCATTCACACTTTGTTACAGTGTTACCTTTCACACTGAGTCCCAGTGTTACTATTCACACTGTGATCCACTCAGTGGTCCACTCAGACCATGTCCCAGTGTTACCATTCACACTTTGTTACAGTGTTACCATTCACACTGTGTCCCAGTGTTACTATTCACACTGTGATCCACTCAGTGGTCCACTCAGACCATGTCCCAGTGTTACCATTCACACTTTGTTACAGTGTTACCTTTCACACCGTGTTCCAGCGTTACCATTCACACCGCTGTCCCAACTTTGCCGGTCACACTGTGTCCCAGTTTTACCGTTCACACCGTGACCCAATGTTACCATTCACACTGTGTCCTAGTTTTACAATTCACACTGTTTCCCAATGTTACTATTCACACTGTATCCCAGTGTTACCGTTCACACTGTGTCCCAGCTTTACCATTCACTCCACTGTCTCAGTGTTACCATTCATAATGTGTCCCAGCTTTACCGTTCACACTTTGTCTCAGTGTTACCGTTCACATTTTGTCCCAGCTTTACCGTTCACATAGTGTCCCAGTTTTACGGTTCACAAAGTGTCGCAGCTTTGGCATTCGCACTGTGTGCCAGCTTTACCGTTCACACTGTGTCCCAGTTTTACGGTTCACACTGTGTCCCAGCTTTACCATTCACACTGTGTCCCAGTTTTATGGTTCACAAAGTGTCGCAGCTTTGGCATTCGCACTGTGTGCCAGCTTTACCGTTCACACCGCTGTCCCAGCTTTATCATTCACACTGTGTCCCAGTGCTACCATTCACAATGTGTCCCAGCATT
This sequence comes from Isurus oxyrinchus, assembly GCA_026770705.1. Taxonomy (NCBI): domain Eukaryota; kingdom Metazoa; phylum Chordata; class Chondrichthyes; order Lamniformes; family Lamnidae; genus Isurus; species Isurus oxyrinchus. The sequence continues at coordinate 60,781,704 of JANJGN010000012.1, read as the reverse complement.
ACTGTTCAAACTGTGTCGCAGCTTTACCATTCATAAAGTGTCCCATCTGTACTGTGCAAACTGTGTCCCAGCGTTACCATTCATTCTGTATCCCAGCATTACCATAAATGCTGTGTCCCAGCGTTACCATTCACACTGTGTCCCAGCATTGCTGTTCACACTGTGTCCCAGCTTTATCATTCACACTGCGTCCCAGCAATACTGTTCACAATGTGTCCCAGAATTACCATTCACACTGTGTCCCTGCGTTACCATTCAGACTGTGTCCGAGCCTTGCTGTTGACACCGTTTCCCAGCATTACAATTCATGCTCTGTCCCAGTGTTACCGTTCAACATTGTCTCAGCGTTACCGATCGCATTGTGTCCCAGCATTACTGTTTACACTGTGTCCCAGCTTTACCGTTCACACTGTATCCGAGCATTACTGTTCACACTGTTTCCCAGCGTTGCTGTTCACACCATTTCCCAGCGTTACCATTCAAACTCTGTCCCAGTGTTACCGTTCAACACTGTGTCTCTGCATTACCGTTCGCAATATGTCTCAGCTTTACCATTCACACTGTGTCCCAGCATTACCGTTCACATAGTCTCCCAGCGTTACTGTTCACACTGTGTCCCAGTGTTACCATTCACACCATTACCCAGCTTTACTCTTCATTCTGTGTCCCATCATCACCGTTCACACCGTCCCAGCTTTCCCACTCACAGCATGAGAAGCGTTACTGTTCACACGGTGTCTCTCCATTACCATTCACACCATTACCCAGCTTTACTCTTCATTCTGTGTCCCATCATCACCGTTCACACCGTCCCAGCTTTCCCATTCACAGCATGAGAAGCGTTACTGTTCACACGGTGTCTCTCCATTACCATTCACACCATTTCCCAGCATTACCATTCATACTGTGTCCCAGTGTTACCATTCACACTGTGCTCCAGTGTTACCGGCCACACTGTGTCTCAGCATTACCATTCATACTGTGTTCCAGAGTTACCGTTCACACCGTGTTCCAGTATTACTGTTCACACCGTGTCCTAGCATTAGCATTCACACTGCTATCAAAGCATTACCATTCACACTGCTGTCCCAGTGTTACTGTTCAAACCTTGTCCCAGTGTTACCGTTCACGCTGTGTCTCAGCATTACAGTTCACACAATGTCCCATTGTTACTCTTCACACTGTGTCCCAGCTTTACTGTTCACACTGAGTCCCAGTGTTACCATTCACACTGTGATCCACTCAGTGGTCCACTCAGACCATGTCCCAGTGTTACCATTCACACTTTGTTACAGTGTTACCATTCACACTGTGTCCCAGTGTTACTATTCACACTGTGATCCACTCAGTGGTCCACTCAGACCATGTCCCAGTGTTACCATTCACACTTTGTTACAGTGTTACCATTCACACTGTGTCCCAGTGTTACTATTCACACTGTGATCCACTCAGTGGTCCACTCAGACCATGTCCCAGTGTTACCATTCACACTTTGTTACAGTGTTACCTTTCACACCGTGTTCCAGCGTTACCATTCACACCGCTGTCCCAACTTTGCCGGTCACACTGTGTCCCAGTTTTACCGTTCACACCGTGACCCAATGTTACCATTCACACTGTGTCCTAGTTTTACAATTCACACTGTTTCCTAATGTTACTATTCACACTGTTTCCCAGCTTTACCGGTCACACCGTGTGCCAGCTTTACCATTTGCACTGTGTCCCAGCGTTACCGTTCACACTGTGTCCCTGCATTACCATTCTTATGTGTCCCAGCATTACCGTTCATACTGTGTCCCAGTGTTACAGTTCACAATGTGTCCCAGTGTAACCGTTCACACCGTGTCCCAGCTTTACCGTTTACACCGCTGTCCCATCTTTCCCGTTCACACTGTGTCCCAGTGTTACCTTTCACACTGTGACCCAGTGTTTCAATTCAAACTGTGTCCCAGCTTTACCATTCACACTGTGCCCCAGTGTTACCGTTCACACTGTGTCCCATCGTTACCGTTCACACTGTGTACCTAGCGTTACGGTTCACACCATGTCCTAGTGTTACTGTTTACAATGTGTCCCAGCTTTGCCATTCACACCACTGTCCCATTGATTCCATTCACATGCTGTCCCAGCTTTACCATTCACACTGTGTCCCAGCGTTACCTTTCACAATGTGTCCCAGCATTACCATTCAAACTGTATCCCAGCTTTACCATTGACACTGTGTCCCAGCAGTACCATTCAAACCGTGTGCCAGCTTTAGCATTCACACCGCTGTCCCAATTTTACCTTTCACACTGTGTCCCAGTTTCACCATTCACACCATGACCCAGTGTTACCATGCACACTGTGTCCCAGTTTTACAATTCACACTGTGTCCCTTTGTTACCGTTCACACTGTGTCCCAGCTTTACCGTTCACACCGTATGCAAGCTTTACCATTTGCACTGTGTCCCAGTGTTACCGATTACACTGTGTCCCAGCGTTACCATTCACACAGTGTCCTTGCGTTACCTTTCACACTGCTGTCCCAGTGTCACCAATCACACTGTGTCCCAGCTTTACTGTTCACACCATGTCCCAGCTTTACTGTTCACACCGCTGTCCCAGCTTTACAGTGCACACTGTGTCCCAGCGTTACTGTTCACACTTTGTCCCAGCGTTACCATTCACACTGTGTCCCAGCTTTACCGTTCACACTGTGCCCCAGCATTACCATTCACACTGTGTCCTAGCTTTACCACTCACATTGTGTCCCAGCGTTTCCGTTCGTAATGTGTCCCAGCTTTACCATTCACACTGTTGCATAGCTTTACCGTTCACACTTTGTCCCAGGTTTACCGTTCAAACTGTGTCCCAGTGTTACCGTTCACACTGTGTCCCAGCTTTACCATTCACTCCACTGTCCCAGTGTTACCACTCAGACTGTGTCCCAGCTTTACCGTTCACAGTGTGTTCCAGTGTTACCTTTCACACCGTGACCCAGTGTTACCATTCACACTTTGTCCCAGTTGTACCATTCACACTTTGTCTCAGTGTTACCGTTCTCACTGTGTCCCAGCTTTACCGTTCACACTGCAGTCCCAGCTTTACCATTCACAGTGTGCCCCAGTTTTACGGTTCACACTGTGTCCCAGTGTTACCATTCACACTGTCTCCCAGCGTTACCGTTCACATAGTGTCCCAGCTTTGGCATTCACACTGTGTGCCAGCTTTACCGTTCACACCGCTGTGCCAGCTTTATCATTCACACTGTGTCCCAGGGCTACCGTTCACAATGTGTCCCAGCATTACTGTTCAAACTGTGTCCCAGCTTTACTGTTCAAACTGTGTAACAGCAATAACCATTCATTCTGTATCCCAGCATTACCATTCACGCTGTGTCCCAGCGTTACCATTCACACTGTGTCCCAGCATTACCGTTCACATTTTGTCCCAGCATTACCATTCACACTGTGTCCCAGCGTTACCGTTCACACTGTGTCCCAGCATTACCTTTCACACTGTGTCCTAGCTTTACCATTCACACTGTGTCCTAGCTTTACCACACACATTGTGCGCTAGCGTTTCCGTTCACAATGTGTCCCAGCTTTACCTTTCACACTGTTGCGTAGCTTTTCCATTCACACTTTGTCCCAGGTTTACGGTTCACACTGTGTCCCAGTGTTACGGTTCACATTGTGTCCCAGCTTTACCATTCACTCCACTGTCTCAGTGTTACCATTCAGAATGTGTCCCCAGTGTTACCATTCACACTTTGTCCCAGTTGTACCAAATCACACTTTGTCTCAGTGTTACCGTTCACATTTTGTCCCAGCTTTACCGTTCACACCACTGTCCCAGCTTTACCATTCACACTGTGTCCCAGTTTTACGGTTCACACTGTGTCCCAGTGTTACCATTCACACTGTCTCCCAGCGTTACCATTCACAAAGTGTCGCAGCTTTGGCATTCGCACTGTGTGCCAGCTTTACCGTTCACACCGCTGTGCCAGCTTTATCATTCACACTGTGTCCCAGTGCTACCGTTCACAATGTGTCCCAGCATTACTGTTCAAACTGTGCCCAGCTTTACTGTTCACAAAGTGTCCCAACTGTACTGTGCAAACTGTGTCCCAGCGTTACCATTCATTCTGTATCCCAGCATTACCATTCATGCTGTGTCCCAGCGTTACCATTCACACTGTGTCCCAGCATTGCTGTTCACACTGTGTCCCAGCTTTATCATTCACACTGTGTCCCAGCATTACTGTTCACACTGTGTCCCAGAATTACCATTCACACTGTGTCCCTGCATTACCATTCAGACTGTGTCCGAGCCTTGCTGTTGACACCGTTTCCCAGCATTACAATTCATACTCTGTCCCAGTGTTACCGTTCAACACTGTCTCAGCGTTACCGATCGCATTGTGTCCCAGCATTACTGTTTACACTGTGTCCCAGCTTTACCGTTCTTACTGTATCCGAGCATTACTGTTCACACTGTTTCCCAGCGTTGCTGTTCACACCATTTCCCAGCGTTACCATTCAAACTCTGTCCCAGTGTTACCGTTCAACACTGTGTCCCTGCATTACCGTTCGCAATATGTCTCAGCTTTACCATTCACACTGTGTCCCAGCATTACCGTTCACATAGTCTCCCAGCGTTACTGTTCACACTGTGTCCCAGTGTTACCATTCACACCATTACCCAGCTTTACTCTTCATTCTGTGTCCCATCATCACCGTTCACACCGTCCCAGCTTTCCCATTCACAGCATGAGAAGCGTTACTGCTCACACGGTGTCTCTCCATTACCATTCACACCATTTCCCAGCATTACCATTCATACTGTGTCCCAGTGTTACCATTCACACTGTGCTCCAGTGTTACTGGCCACACTGTGTCTCAGCATTACCATTCATACTGTGTTCCAGAGTTACCGTTCACACCGTGTTCCAGTATTACTGTTCACACCGTGTCCTAGCATTAGCATTCACACTGCTATCAAAGCATTACCATTCACACTGCTGTCCCAGTGTTACTGTTCAAACCTTGTCCCAGTGTTACCATTCACGCTGTGTGCCAGCATTAAAGTTCACACAATGTCCCATTGTTACTCTTCACACTGTGTCCCAGCTTTACTGTTCACACTGAGTCCCAGTGTTACCATTCACACTGTGTCCCAGTGTTACTATTCACACTGTGTCCCAGTGGTCCACTCAGACCATGTCCCAGTGTTACCATTCACACTTTGTTACAGTGTTACCTTTCACACCGTGTTCCAGCGTTACCATTCACACCGCTGTCCCAACTTTGCTGTTCACACTGTGTCCCAGTTTTACCGTTCACACCGTGACCCAATGTTAGCAATCACACTGTGTCCTAGTTTTACAATTCACACTGTTTCCCAATGTTACCATTCACACTGTGTCCCAGCTTTACCGGTCACACCGTGTGGCAGCTTTATCATTTGCACTGTGTCCCAGCGTTACCGTTCACACTGTGTCCCTGCATTACCATTCTTATGTGTCCCAGCTATACCTTTCATACTGTGTCCCAGTGTTACAGTTCACAATGTGTCCCAGCTTTACCGTTTACACCGCTGTCCCATCTTTACCGTTCACACCGCTGTCCCAGCTCTATCATTCACACTGTGTCCCAGTGCTACCGTTCACAATGTGTCCCAGCATTACTGTTCGAACTGTGCCCAGCTTTACTGTACACAAAGTGTCCGATCTGTACTGTGCAAACTGTGTCCCAGCGTTACCATTCATTCTGTATCCCAGCATTACCATTCATGCTGTGTCCCAGCGTTACCATTCACACTGTGTCCCAGCATTGCTGTTCACACTGTGTCCCAGCTTTATCATTCACACTGTGTCCCAGCATTACTGTTCACACTGTGTCCCAGAATTACCATTCACACTGTGTCCCTGCGTTACCATTCAGACTGTGTCCGAGCCTTGCTGTTGACACCGTTTCCCAGCATTACATTCATACTCTGTCCCAGTGTTACCGTTCAACACTGTCTCAGCGTTACCGATCGCATAGTGTCCCAGCATTACTGTTTACACTGTGTCCCAGCTTTACCGTTCACACTGTATCCGAGCATTACTGTTCACACTGTTTCCCAGCGTTGCTGTTCACACCATTTCCCAGCGTTACCATTCAAACTCTGTCCCAGTGTTACCGTTCAACACTGTGTCCCTGCATTACCGTTCGCAATATGTCTCAGCTTTACCATTCACACTGTGTCCCAGCATTACCGTTCACATAGTCTCCCAGCGTTACTGTTCACACTGTGTCCCAGTGTTACCATTCACACCATTACCCAGCTTTACTCTTCATTCTGTGTCCCATCATCACCGTTCACACCGTCCCAGCTTTCCCATTCACAGCATGAGAAGCGTTACTGCTCACACGGTGTCTCTCCATTACCATTCACACCATTTCCCAGCATTACCATTCATACTGTGTCCCAGTGTTACCATTCACACTGTGCTCCAGTGTTACCGGCCACACTGTGTCTCAGCATTACCATTCATACTGTGTCCCAGAGTTACCGTTCACACCGTGTTCCAGTATTACTGTTCACACCGTGTCCTAGCATTAGCATTCACACTGCTATCAAAGCATTACCATTCACACTGCTGTCCCAGTGTTACTGTTCAAACCTTGTCCCAGTGTTACCATTCACGCTGTGTGCCAGCATTACAGTTCACACAATGTCCCATTGTTACTCTTCACACTGTGTCCCAGCTTTACTGTTCACACTGAGTCCCAGTGTTACCATTCACACTGTGTCCCAGTGTTACTATTCACACTGTGATCCACTCAGTGGTCCACTCAGACCATGTCCCAGTGTTACCATTCACACTTTGTTACAGTGTTACCTTTCACACCGTGTTCCAGCGTTACCATTCACACCGCTGTCCCAACTTTGCTGTTCACACTGTGTCCCAGTTTTACCGTTCACACCGTGACCCAATGTTACCATTCACACTGTGTCCTAGTTTTACAATTCACACTGTTTCCCAATGTTACCATTCACACTGTGTCCCAGCTTTACCGGTCACACCGTGTGCCAGCTTTACCATTTGCACTGTGTCCCAGCGTTACCGTTCACACTGTGTCCCTGCATTAACATTCTTATGTGTCCCAGCTATACCTTTCATACTGTGTCCCAGTGTTACAGTTCACAATGTGTCCCAGTGTAACCGTTCACACCGTGTCCCAGCTTTACCGTTTACACCGCTGTCCCATCTTTCCCGTTCACACTGTGTCCCAGTGTTACCTTTCACACTGTGACCCAGTGTTTCAATTCAAACTGTGTCCCAGCTTTACCATTCACACTGTGCCCCAGTGTTACCGTTCACACTGTGTCCCATCGTTACCGTTCACACTGTGTACCTAGCGTTACGGTTCACACCATGTCCTAGTGTTACTGTTTACAATGTGTCCCAGCTTTGCCATTCACACCACTGTCCCAGTGTTTCCATTCACACTGCTGTCCCAGCTTTACCATTCACACTGTGTCCCAGCGTTACCTTTCACAATGTGTCCCAGCATTACCGTTCAAGCTGTATCCCAGCTTTACCATTGACACTGTGTCCCAGCAGTACCGTTCAAACCGTGTGCCAGCTTTAGCATTCACACCGCTGTCCCAATTTTACCTTTCACACTGTGTCCCAGTTTCACCATTCACACCATGACCCAGTGTTACCATGCACACTGTGTCCCAGTTTTACAATTCACACTGTGTCCCTTTGTTACCGTTCACACTGTGTCCCAGCTTTACCGTTCACACCGTATGCAAGCTTTACCATTTGCACTGTGTCCCAGTGTTACCGATTACACTGTGTCCCAGCGTTACCATTCACACAGTGTCCTTGCGTTACCTTTCACACTGCTGTCCCAGTGTCACCAATCACACTGTGTCCCAGCTTTACTGTTCACACCATGTCCCAGCTTTACTGTTCACACCGCTGTCCCAGCTTTACAGTGCACACTGTGTCCCAGCGTTACCGTTCACACTTTGTCCCAGCATTACCATTCACACTGTGTCCTAGCTTTACCACTCACATTGTGTCCCAGCGTTTCCGTTCGTAATGTGTCCCAGCTTTACCATTCACACTGTTGCATAGCTTTACCGTTCACACTTTGTCCCAGGTTTACCGTTCAAACTGTGTCCCAGTGTTACCGTTCACACTATGTCCCAGCTTTACCATTCACTCCACTGTCCCAGTGTTACCACTCAGACTGTGTCCCAGCTTTACCGTTCACAGTGTGTTCCAGCTTTACCGTTCACACCGAGTCCCAGCTTTACCATTCACACTGTGTCCCAGTGTTACCTTTCACACCGTGACCCAGTGTTACCATTCACACTTTGTCCCAGTTGTACCATTCACACTTTGTCTCAGTGTTACCGTTCTCACTGTGTCCCATTTAACCGTTCACACTGCAGTCCCAGCTTTACCATTCACACTGTGCCCCAGTTTTATGGTTCACACTGTGTCCCAGTGTTACTTTTCACACTGTCTCCCAGCGTTACCGTTCACATAGTGTCCCAGCATTGGCATTCACACTGTGTGCCAGCTTTACCGTTCACACCGCTGTGCCAGCTTTATCATTCACACTGTGTCCCAGGGCTACCGTTCACAATGTGTCCCAGCATTACTGTTCAAACTGTGTCCCAGCTTTACTGTTCAAACTGTGTACCAGCATTACCATTCATTCTGTATCCCAGCATTACCATTCACGCTGTGTCCCAGCGTTACCATTCACACTGTGTCCCAGCATTACCGTTCACATTTTGTCCCAGCATTACCATTCATACTGTGTCCCAGCGTTACCGTTCACACTGTGTCCCAGCATTACCTTTCACACTGTGTCCTAGCTTTACCATTCACACTGTGTCCTAGCTTTACCACACACATTGTGCGCTAGCGTTTCCGTTCACAATGTGTCCCAGCTTTACCTTTCACACTGTTGCCTAGCTTTTCCATTCACACTTTGTCCCAGGTTTACGGTTCACACTGTGTCCCAGTGTTACGGTTCACATTGTGTCCCAGCTTTACCATTCACTCCACTGTCTCAGTGTTACCATTCAGAATGTGTCCCCAGTGTTACCATTCACACTTTGTCCCAGTTGTACCAAATCACACTTTGTCTCAGTGTTACCGTTCACATTTTGTCCCAGCTTTACCGTTCACACCACTGTCCCAGCTTTACCATTCACACTGTGTCCCAGTTTTACGGTTCACACTGTGTCCCAGCTTTATCATTCACACTGTGTCCCAGTGCTACCGTTCACAATGTGTCCCAGCATTACTGTTCAAACTGTGTCCCAGCTTTACTGTTCACAAAGTGTCCCATCTGTACTGTGCAAACTGTGTCCCAGCGTTACCATTCATTCTGTATCCCAGCATTACCATTCATGCTGTGTCCCAGCGTTACCATTCACACTGTGTCCCAGCATTGCTGTTCACACTGTGTCCCAGCTATATCATTCACACTGTGTCCCAGCATTACTGTTCACACTGTGACCCAGCGTTACTGTTCACACAGTGTCTCAACGTTATTGTTCACACCATTTCCCAGCGTTACCATTCATACTGTGTCCCAGTGTTACCGTTCACATTTTGTCCCAGCTTTACCGTTCACACCACTGTCCCAGCTTTACCATTCACACTGTGTCCCAGTTTTACGGTTCACACTGTGTCCCAGTGTTACCATTCACACTGTCTCCCAGCGTTACCGTTCACAAAGTGTCGCAGCTTTGGCATTCGCACTGTGTGCCAGCTTTACCGTTCACACCGCTGTCCCAGCTTTATCATTCACACTGTGTCCCAGTGCTACCGTTCACAATGTGTCCCAGCATTACTGTTCAAACTGTGTCCCAGCTTTACTGTTCACAAAGTGTCCCATCTGTACTGTGCAAACTGTGTCCCAGCATTACCATTCATTCTGTATCCCAGCATTACCATTCATGCTGTGTCCCAGCGTTACCATTCACACTGTGTCCCAGCATTGCTGTTCACACTGTGTCCCAGCTATATCATTCACACTGTGTCCCAGCATTACTGTTCACACTGTGACCCAGCGTTACTGTTCACACAGTGTCTCAACGTTATTGTTCACACCATTTCCCAGCGTTACCATTCATACTGTGTCCCAGTGTTACCGTTCACATTTTGTCCCAGCTTTACCGTTCACACCACTGTCCCAGCTTTACCATTCACACTGTGTCCCAGTTTTACGGTTCACACTGTGTCCCAGTGTTACCATTCACACTGTCTCCCAGCGTTACCGTTCACAAAGTGTCGCAGCTTTGGCATTCGCACTGTGTGCCAGCTTTACCGTTCACACCGCTGTCCCAGCTTTATCATTCACACTGTGTCCCAGTGCTACCGTTCACAATGTGTCCCAGCATTACTGTTCAAACTGTGTCCCTGCTTTACAGTTCACAAAGTGTCCCATCTGTACTGTGCAAACTGTGTCCCAGCGTTACCATTCATTCTGTATCCCAGCATTACCATTCATGCTGTGTCCCAGCGTTACCATTCACACTGTGTCCCAGCATTGCTGTTCACACTGTGTCCCAGCTATATCATTCACACTGTGTCCCAGCATTACTGTTCACACTGTGACCCAGCGTTACTGTTCACACAGTGTCTCAACGTTATTGTTCACACCATTTCCCAGCGTTACCATTCATACTGTGTCCCAGTGTTACCGTTCAACAGCGTGTCTCAGCATTACCCTTCGCACTCTCTACCAGCATTACTTTTCAAACTGTGTCCCAGCTTCACCGTTCACAAATTGTCCCATCTGTACTGTGCAATATGTGTCCCAGCGTTACCATTCATTCTGTACCTCAGCATTACCATTCACGCTGTGTCCCAGTGTTACCATTCACACTGTGCCCCAGCATTGCTGTTCACACTGTGTCCCAGCTTTATCATTCACACTGTGACCCAGCATTTCTGTTCACAATGTGTCCCAGAATTACCATTCACACTGTGTCCCTGCGTTACCTTCACACTGTGTCCGAGCCTTGCCGTTGACACCATTTCCCAGCATTACAATTCATACTCTGTCCCAGTGTTCCCTTTTAACAATGTCTCCCAGCGTTACTGTTCACACTGTGTCCCAGCGTTACCATTCACACTGTGACCCAGCATTACCATTCACACTGTGTCCCAGCGTTACTGTTCATAATGTGTCCTAGCTTTACCGTTCACAATTTGTCCCAGAATTCCTGTTCACTCTGTTTCCCATAGTTACCATTCACACTGCCTCCCAGCATTACCATTCACACTGTTTCCCAGTGTTACCATTCACACTGTTTCCCAGCGTTACCATTCACACTGTGTCCCAGTGTTCCCATTTACACTGCGTCCTAGCTTTAACATTCATACTGTGTGCCAGCGTTACAATTCACACTGTGTCCCAGCGTTACCGTTCATACTATGTCCCAGCTTTACCGTTCACACTGTTTCCCAGCATTACCATTAACACTGTGTATCAGTGTTACCGTTCACACTGTGTCCCAGCTTGACCATTCACTCCGCTGTCCCAGTGTTACCGTTCACAATGTGTCCCAGCTTTCCCGTTCAGACCGCTTTCCCAGCTTTACCTTTCACACTGTGTCCCAGTGTTACCTTTCACAATTTGACCCAGTGTCACCATTCGCACCTTGTCCGAGTTTTAACATTCACACTGTGTCCCAGTGTTACCTATCACACCTTGTCCCTGGTTTACTGTTCACACCGCTGTCCAAGCTTTACCATTCACACTGTGTCTCTGTTTTACCGTTCACACCGTGTCCCTGTGTTACCATTCACACTGTGTCTCTGTTTTACCGTTCACACTGTGTCCCTGTGTTACCATTCACGCTGTGTCCCAGCGTTACCATTCATACTGTGTCCCAGCATTCCCGTTCAAACTGCTTCTCAATTTTACCATTCACAATGAGTCCGAGCTTTTCCGTTCACACTTTGTCCCAACATTAGCATTCACACTTTGTCCCCGCGTTACCGTTGACACCATTTCCCAGCGTTACCATTCATACTGTGTCCCAGTGTTACCGTTCAACACTCTTTCTCAGCATTACCATTCGCACTCTCTACCAGCATTACTGTTCACACTGTGTCCCAGCTTTACCATGCACACTGTGTCCCAGCATTACTGTTCACACTGTGTCCCAGCATTACTGTTCAAATGGTGTCTCAAAGTTACTGTTCACACCATTTCCCAGCATTACCATTCATACTGTGTCCCAGTGTTCCCATTCAACACTGTGTCCCAGCGTTACTTTTCACACTGTGTCCCAGCGTTACCATTCACACTGTATCCCAGCGTTACTTTTCACACTGTGTCCCAGCGTTACCATTCACACCATGACCCAGCATTACCATTCACACTGTGTCCCAGCATTACCGTTCACACTGTGTCCCAGCATTACCGTTCACACTGTGTCCCACCATTACCGTTCACACTGTGTCCCAGCATTACCGTTCACACTGTGTCCCAGCATTACCGTCCACACTGTGTCCCAGTGTTACCATTCACACTGCGTCTCAGCATTACCATTCACACTGTGTCCCAGTGTTACCATTCACACTGCGTCTCAGCATTACCATTCACACTGTGTCCCAGTGTTACCATTCACACTGCGTCTCAGCATTACCATTCACACTGTGTCCCAGCATTACCTTTCACACTGTGTCCTAGCTTTACCATTCACACTGTGTCCTAGCTTTACCACACACATTGTGCGCTAGCGTTTCCGTTCACAATGTGTCCCAGCTTTACCTTTCACACTGTTGCCTAGCTTTTCCATTCACACTTTGTCCCAGGTTTACGGTTCACACTGTGTCCCAGTGTTACGGTTCACATTGTGTCCCAGCTTTACCATTCACTCCACTGTCTCAGTGTTACCATTCAGAATGTGTCCCCAGTGTTACCATTCACACTTTGTCCCAGTTGTACCAAATCACACTTTGTCTCAGTGTTACCGTTCACATTTTGTCCCAGCTTTACCGTTCACACCACTGTCCCAGCTTTACCATTCACACTGTGTCCCAGTTTTACGGTTCACACTGTGTCCCAGTGTTACCATTTACACTGTCTCCCAGCGTTACCGTTCACAAAGTGTCGCAGCTTTGGCATTCGCACTGTGTGCCAGCTTTACCGTTCACACCGCTGTCCCAGCTTTATCATTCACACTGTGTCCCAGGGCTACCGTTCACAATGTGTCCCAGCATTACTGTTCAAACTGTGTCCCAGCTTTACTGTTCACAAAGTGTCCCATCTGTACTGTGCAAACTGTGTCCCAGCGTTACCATTCATTCTGTATCCCAGCATTACCATTCATGCTGTGTCCCAGCGTTACCATTCACACTGTGTCCCAGCATTGCTGTTCACACTGTGTCCCAGCTATATCATTCACACTGTGTCCCAGCATTACTGTTCACACTGTGACCCAGCGTTACTGTTCACACAGTGTCTCAACGTTATTGTTCACACCATTTCCCAGCGTTACCATTCATACTGTGTCCCAGTGTTACCGTTCACATTTTGTCCCAGCTTTACCGTTCACACCACTGTCCCAGCTTTACCATTCACACTGTGTCCCAGTTTTACGGTTCACACTGTGTCCCAGTGTTACCATTCACACTGTCTCCCAGCGTTACCGTTCACAAAGTGTCGCAGCTTTGGCATTCGCACTGTGTGCCAGCTTTACCGTTCACACCGCTGTCCCAGCTTTATCATTCACACTGTGTCCCAGTGCTACCGTTCACAATGTGTCCCAGCATTACTGTTCAAACTGTGTCCCAGCTTTACTGTTCACAAAGTGTCCCATCTGTACTGTGCAAACTGTGTCCCAGCATTACCATTCATTCTGTATCCCAGCATTACCATTCATGCTGTGTCCCAGCGTTACCATTCACACTGTGTCCCAGCATTGCTGTTCACACTGTGTCCCAGCTATATCATTCACACTGTGTCCCAGCATTACTGTTCACACTGTGACCCAGCGTTACTGTTCACACAGTGTCTCAACGTTATTGTTCACACCATTTCCCAGCGTTACCATTCATACTGTGTCCCAGTGTTACCGTTCAACAGCGTGTCTCAGCATTACCCTTCGCACTCTCTACCAGCATTACTTTTCAAACTGTGTCCCAGCTTCACCGTTCACAAATTGTCCCATCTGTACTGTGCAATATGTGTCCCAGCGTTACCATTCATTCTGTACCTCAGCATTACCATTCACGCTGTGTCCCAGTGTTACCATTCACACTGTGCCCCAGCATTGCTGTTCACACTGTGTCCCAGCTTTATCATTCACACTGTGACCCAGCATTTCTGTTCACAATGTGTCCCAGAATTACCATTCACACTGTGTCCCTGCGTTACCTTCACACTGTGTCCGAGCCTTGCCGTTGACACCATTTCCCAGCATTACAATTCATACTCTGTCCCAGTGTTCCCTTTTAACAATGTCTCCCAGCGTTACTGTTCACACTGTGTCCCAGCGTTACCATTCACACTGTGACCCAGCATTACCATTCACACTGTGTCCCAGCGTTACTGTTCATAATGTGTCCTAGCTTTACCGTTCACAATTTGTCCCAGAATTCCTGTTCACTCTGTTTCCCATAGTTACCATTCACACTGCCTCCCAGCATTACCATTCACACCGTTTCCCAGTGTTACCATTCACACTGTGTCCCAGCGTTACCATTCACACTGTGTCCCAGTGTTCCCATTTACACTGCGTCCTAGCTTTAACATTCATACTGTGTGCCAGCGTTACAATTCACACTGTGTCCCAGCGTTACCGTTCATACTATGTCCCAGCTTTACCGTTCACACTGTTTCCCAGCATTACCATTAACACTGTGTATCAGTGTTACCGTTCACAGTGTCCCAGCTTGACCATTCACTCCGCTGTCCCAGTGTTACCGTTCACAATGTGTCCCAGCTTTCCCGTTCAGACCGCTTTCCCAGCTTTACCTTTCACACTGTGTCCCAGTGTTACCTTTCACAATTTGACCCAGTGTCACCATTCGCACCTTGTCCGAGTTTTAACATTCACACTGTGTCCCAGTGTTACCTATCACACCTTGTCCCTGGTTTACTGTTCACACCGCTGTCCAAGCTTTACCATTCACACTGTGTCTCTGTTTTACCGTTCACACCGTGTCCCTGTGTTACCATTCACACTGTGTCTCTGTTTTACCGTTCACACTGTGTCCCTGTGTTACCATTCACGCTGTGTCCCAGCGTTACCATTCATACTGTGTCCCAGCATTCCCGTTCAAACTGCTTCTCAATTTTACCATTCACAATGAGTCCGAGCTTTTCCGTTCACACTTTGTCCCAACATTAGCATTCACACTTTGTCCCCGCGTTACCGTTGACACCATTTCCCAGCGTTACCATTCATACTGTGTCCCAGTGTTACCGTTCAACACTCTTTCTCAGCATTACCATTCGCACTCTCTACCAGCATTACTGTTCACACTGTGTCCCAGCTTTACCATGCACACTGTGTCCCAGCATTACTGTTCACACTGTGTCCCAGCATTACTGTTCAAATGGTGTCTCAAAGTTACTGTTCACACCATTTCCCAGCATTACCATTCATACTGTGTCCCAGTGTTCCCATTCAACACTGTGTCCCAGCGTTACTTTTCACACTGTGTCCCAGCGTTACCATTCACACTGTATCCCAGCGTTACTTTTCACACTGTGTCCCAGCGTTACCATTCACACCATGACCCAGCATTACCATTCACACTGTGTCCCAGCATTACCGTTCACACTGTGTCCCAGCATTACCGTTCACACTGTGTCCCACCATTACCGTTCACACTGTGTCCCAGCATTACCGTTCACACTGTGTCCCAGCATTACCGTCCACACTGTGTCCCAGTGTTACCATTCACACTGCGTCTCAGCATTACCATTCACACTGTGTCCCAGTGTTACCATTCACACTGCGTCTCAGCATTACCATTCACACTGTGTCCCAGTGTTACCATTCACACTGCGTCTCAGCATTACCATTCACACTGTGTCCCAGTGTTACCATTCACACTGCGTCTCAGCATTACCATTCACACTGTGTCCCAGTGTTACCATTCACACTGTGTCCCAGTGTACCATACACACTGTGTCCCAGCGTTACCATTCACACTGTATACCAGCGTAACTTTTCACACTGTGTCCCAGCGTTACCATTCACACCATGACCCAGCATTACCATTCATACTGTGTCCCAGCATTACCGTTCACACTGTGTCCCAGCATTACCGTTCACACTGTGTCCCACCATTACCGTTCACACTGTGTCCCAGCATTACCGTTCACACTGTGTCCCAGCATTACCATCCACACTGTGTCCCAGTGTTACCATTCACACTGCGTCTCAGCCTTACCATTCACACTGTGTCCCAGTGTTACCATTCACACTGCGTCTCAGCATTACCATTCACACTGTGTCCCAGTGTTACCATTCACACTGCGTCTCAGCATTACCATTCACACTGTGTCCCAGTGTTACCATTCACACTGCGTCTCAGCATTACCATTCACACTGTGTCCCAGTGTTACCATTCACACTGTGTCCCAGTGTACCATACACACTGTGTCCCAGCGTTACCATTCACACTGCATCCTATCTTTACCATTCACACTCTGTGCCAGCGTTACCATTCACACTGTATCCCAGTGTTACCGTTGACACTGTGTCCTAGTTTTACCATTCACACTTTGTCCTAGCTTTACCATTCACACTATGTCCTAGCTTTACCATTCACACTGTGTCCCAGCGTTACCGTTCACACTGTGTCCCAGCTTTACCATTCAATCCACTGTCCCAGTGTTACCATTCACACTGTGTTCCAGCTTTTCTGTTCACACCGCTGTCCCACCTTTACCTTTCACTCTGTGTCCTAGTTTTACCTTTCACACCGTGACCCAGTGTTACCATTTGCACCGTGTCCCAATTTTAGCATGCACACTGTGTCCCAGTTTTACCATTCACACTGTGTCCCTGCGTTATCATTCACACTGTGTCCGAGCCTTGCCGTTGACACCGTTTCCCAGCGTTACAATTCATTATCTGTCCCAGTGTTCCCTTTCAACAATGTGTCCCAGCATTACTGTTCACACTGTGTCCCAGCGTTACCATTCACACCGTGACCCAGCATTACCATTCACACTGTCTCCCAGCATTACCATTCACACTGTGTCCCAGCGTTACTGTTCATAATGTGTCCTAGATTCACCGTTCACAATTTGTCCCAGCGTTCCTGTTCGCTCTGTGTCCCATAGTTACCATTCACACTGTGTCCCAGCGTTACCGTTCACACTGTGTCCCAGCGTTACCATTCACACTGCGTCCTAGCTTTACCATTCACACGGCGTGCCAGCGTTACAATTCACACTGTGTCCCAGCGTTACCGTTCATACTGTGTCCCAGCTTTACCATTAACACTGTGTCCCAGTGTTACCGTTCACACTGTGTCCCAGCTTGACCATTCACTCCACTGTCCCAGTGTTACCGTTCACACTGTGTCCCAGCTTTTTCGTTCACACTTTGTCCCAACGTTAGCATTCACACTTTGTTCCAGCATTACCGTTGACACCATTTCTCAGCGTTACCATTCATACTGTGTCCCAGTGTTACCGTTCAACAGCGTGTCTCAGCATTACCCTTCGCACTCTCTACCAGCATTACTGTTCACACTGTGTCCCAGCTTTACCGTGCACACTGTGTCCCAGCATTACTGTTCACACTGTGTCCCAGCATTACTGTTCAAACGGTGTCTCAAAGTTACTGTTCACACCATTTCCCAGCGTTACCATTCATACTGTGTCCCAGTGTTCCCATTCAACACTGTGTCCCAACGTTACGGTTCACGCTGTGTCCCAGCGTTACCATTCACACCATGACCCAGCATTACCATTCACACTGTGTCCCAGCATTACCGTTCACACTGTGTCCCAGCGTTACTGTTCATAATGTGTCCTAGCTTTACTATTATGTCTGTGTCCCAAAGTTACCATTCACACTGTGTCTCAGCATTACCATTCACACTGTGTCCCAGCATTAGCGTTCACACTGTGTCCCAGCGTTACCATTCACACTGCATCCTATCTTTACCATTCACACTCTGTGCCAGCATTACCATTCACACTGTGTCCCAGCTTTACCATTCACACTGTGTCCCAGTGTTACCTTTCACACTGTGTCCCAGTGTTACCTTTCACAATTTGACCCAACGTCACCATTCGCACCTTGTCCGAGTTTTAACATTCACACTGTGTCCCAGTGTTACCGTTCACACTTTGTCCCTGGTTTACTGTTCACACCACTGTCCAAGCTTTACCATTCACACTGTGTCTCAGTTTTACCGTTCACACCGTGTCCCTGTGTTACCATTCACACTGTGTCCCAGTGTTACCATTCACACTGTGTCCCAGCGTTATCGTTCACACTGTGTCCCAGCATTCCCGTTCAAACTGCTTCTCAATTTTACCATTCACAATGAGTCCGAGCTTTTCCGTTCACACTGTGTCCCAACGTTAGCATTCACACTTTGTTCCAGCGTTACCGTTGACACCATTTCCCAGCGTTACCATTCATACTGTGTCCCAGTGTTACCGTTCAACAGCGTGTCTCAGCATTACCCTTCGCACTCTCTACCAGCATTACTGTTCACACTGTGTCCCAGCTTTACCGTGCACACTGTGTCCCAGCATTACTGTTCACGCTGTGTCCCAGCGTTACTGTTCAAACGGTGTCTCAAAGTTACAGTTCACACAATTTCCCAGCGTTACCATTCATACTGTGTCCCAGTGTTCCCATTCAACACTGTGTCCCAGCGTTACTGTTCACACTATGTCCCAGCGTTACCATTCACACCATGACCCAGCATTACCATTCACACTGTGTCCCAGCATTACCGTTCACACTGTGTCCCAGCGTTACTATTCATAATGTGTCCTAGCTTTACTATTATGTCTGTGTCCTATAGTTACCATTCACACTGTGTCTCAGCATTACCATTCACACTGTGTCCCAGCATTAGCGTTCACACTCTGTCCCAGCGTTACCATTCACACTGTGTCCCAGCATTACCATTGACACTGTGTCCTAGCTTTACCATTCACACTGTGTCCCAGCGTTACCGTTAACACTGTGTCCCAGGTTTACCACTCACTCCACTGTCCCAGTGTTACCATTCACACTGTGTTTCAGCTTTTCAGTTCACACCGCTGTCCCAGCTTTACCTTTCACTCTGTGTCCTAGTGTTACCTTTCACACCGTGACCCAGTGTTACCATTCGCACCGTGTCCCAGTTTTACCATTCACACTATGTCCCAGCGTTACCATTCACAATGTGTCCCAGCGTTACCATTCACACCGTGCCCCAGTTTTACCCATCACACTGTGTCCCAGTTTTACCATTCACACCGTGCCCCAGCGTTACCATTCACACTGTGTCCCAGCATTACCGTTCACACTGTGTCCCAGCTTTAGCATTCACACTGGGTGCCAGGTTTTCCGTTCGCACCACTGTCCCAGTTTTACCATTCACACTGTATCCCAGTGTTACCATTCACACTGTGTCACAGCATTACGGTTTACATTGTGTCGCAGCTTTACTGTTCACACTGTGTCCCAGCATTACTGATCACACTGTGTCCCAGCTTTACCGTTCACACTGTGTCCTAGCATTACCATTCATACTGTGTCCCAGCATTACCATTCACACTGTGTCCCAGCGTTACCATTCACACTGTGTCCCAGCATTACTGATCACACTCTGTCCCAGCATTACTCTTCACATGTGTCCCAGCATTACCGTTCACACTGTGTTTCAGTGTTACATTTCACACTGTGTCCCAGCTTTACCGTTCACACTGTGTCCCAGCATTACTGTTCATACTGTTTCCCAGCATTGCTGTTCACACCATTTCGCAGCGTTACCATTCATACACTGTCCCAGTGTTACCGTTCAACACTGTGTCCCTGCATTACCGTTCGCAATATGTCTCAGCTTTACCGTTCACACTATGTCTCAGCATTACCGTTCACATTGTCTCCCAACGTTACTGTTCACACTGTGTCCCAGTATTACCATTCACACCATTACCCAGCGTTACCATTCACACTGTGTCCCAGCATTGCTGATCACACCGTGACCCAGTGTTACCATTCACACTGTGTCCCAGCATTACCATTCATACTCTGTTCCACCGTTACTCATCATACTGTACCCCAGAGTTACCGTTCAACACTCTGTCGCAGCGTTACCATTGAAGCCGTGACCCAGCTTTACCATTCACATGATGTACATCATTGCCGCTCACACCATGTCCCAGTCTTACCATTCACACTGTGAGCCAGCGTTACTCTTCATACTGTGTCCCATTATCACCGTTCACACTGTGTCCCAGCTTTCCCATTCACAGCATGAGCATCGTTACTGTTCACATGGTGTCTCTCCATTACCATTCACACCATTTCCCAGCATTACCATTCATACTGTGTCCCAGTGTCACCATTCACACTGTGCTCCAGTGCTACTGGCCACACTGTGTCTCAGCATTACCATTCATACTGTGTTCCAGTGTTACCATTCACACTGTGTTCCAGTATTACTGTTCACACCGTGTCCTAGCATTACCATTCACACTGCTATCAAAGCATTACCATTCACACTGCTGTCCCAGTGTTACCGTTCAAACGGTGTCCTAGTGTTACCGTTCACACTGTGTGCCAGCATTACAGTTCACACGATGTCCCATTGTTACTCTTCACACTGTGTGCCAGCTTTACAGTTCACACTGAGTCCGAGTGTTACCATTCACACTATGTCCCAGTGTTACTACTCACACAGTGTCCCAGTGGTCCACTCAGACCATGTCCCAGTGTTACCATTCACACTTTGTTACAGTGTTACCTTTCACACCATGTTCCAGCGTTACCATTCACACCGCTGTCCCAACTTTGCCGGTCACACTGTGTCCAAGTTTTACCATTCACACCGTGACCCAATGTTACCATTCACACTGTGTCCTAGTTTTACAATTCACACTGTTTCCCAGTGTTACCATTCACACTGTGTCCCAGCTTTACTGTTCACACCGTGTGCCAGCTTTACCATTTGCACTGTGTCCCAGCGTTACCGTTCAAACTCTGTCTAGCGTTACCGTTCACACCACTGTCCCAGTATTACCAATCACACTGCTGTCCCAACTTTACCGTTTACACTGCGTCCCAGCTTTACTGTTCACACCATGTCCCAGCTTCACCATTCACACCGCTGTCCCAGCTTTACTGCTCACACTGTGCCCTAGCTTTACCATTCGCACTGTGTCCCAGTGTTACCGTTCACAACGTGACCTAGTTTTACTATTCACCATGTCCAAGCTTTACCGTTCACACTGTGTCCTATTTTAGCATTCACACTGTGTCCCAGCGTTACCGTTCACAATGTGTCCAAGCTTTACCGCTCACACTGTGTCCCGGCGTTCCTGTTCACACCATGTCCCAGCTTTACCGTTCACACCGCTGTCCCAGCTTTACTGTTCACACTGTGCCCTAGCTTTACCGTTCACACTGTGTCCCACTGTTACCGTTCACACCGTGACCAAGTGTTACCATTCACGCTGTGTCCCAGCATTACCGTTCACACTCTGTCCCAGTGTTGCCATGCACTCTGTGTCCGTTAGTTACAGTTCACACTGCATCCCAGTGTTACCGTTCACACTGTGTCCCAGCATTACCATACACGCTGTGTCCCAGCAATACTGTTCACACTGTGACACAGCGTTACCATTCACACTGTGTCCCAGAATTACCATTCACACTCTGTCCCAGCATTACTGTTCATAATTTGTCCCAGTGTTACCGTTCAACATTCTGTCCCAGCGTTACCATTCACCCTATGACCCAGTGTTATCATTCATGCCGTGACCCAGTGTTAGCGTTCACACGATGTGCATCATTGCCATTTACACCATTTCCCAGTGTTACCATTCACACCGTGACACAACGTTACTCTTCATACTGTGTCCCATCATCACCGTTCACACTGGGTCCCAGCTTTACCATTCACAGCATGTGCAGCTTTACTGTTCACACGGTGTCTCAACGTTACTGTTCACACCATTTCCTAGCATTACCATTCATACTGTGTCCCAGTGTTACCATTCAAACTGTGCTCCAGCGTTACCGTTCACACTGTGTCCCAGCATTACCATTCATACTGTGTCCCAGTGTTACCATTCACACTGTATTCCAGCATTACCATTCACACCGTGTCCTAGCATTACTATTCATACTGTGTCCCAGTGTTACCATTCACACTTAGTTCCAGTATTACTGTTCACACCGTGTCCTAGCTTTACCATTCACACTGCTGTCCAAGCATTACCATTCACACTGCTGTCCCAGTGTTACCGTTCACACCGTGTCCCAGTGTTACCGTTCACACTGTTTGCCAGCGTTACAGTTCACAACGTGTCCCATTGTTACTCTTCACACTGTGTCCCAGTGTTAGTTATCACTCTGTGTCCCAGTCGTCCACTCAGACCATGTCCCAGTGTTATCATTCACACTTTGTTACAGTGTTACATTTCACACCGTGTTCCAGCGTTACCATTCACACCGCTTTCCCAACTTTACCGTTCACACTTTGTCCCAGTTTTACCGTTCACACCGTGACCCAGTGATACCATTCACACTGTGACCCAGTTTTACAATTCACACTGTGTCCCAGTGTTACCGTTCACACTGTGTCCCAGATTTACCGTTCACACCGTGTGCCAGTGTTACCGTTTGCACCGTGTCCAAGGGTTACCGTTTGAACTGTGTCACAGTGTTACCGTTCACACTCTGTCCCAGCGTTACCGTTCACACCCCTGTCCCATTATTATCAATCACACTGCTGTCCCAGCTTTACTGTTCACACTGCGTCGCAGTTTTACTGTTCACACCATGTCCCAGCTTTACCGTTCACACCGCTGTCCCAGCTTTACCATTGACACTGTGCCCTAGCTTTACCATTCACACTGTATCCCAGAGTTACTGTTCACACCGTGACCCAGTGTTAACATTCACATGGTGTCCCAGCATTACCATTCACACTGTGTCCCAGCGTTGCCGTTCACTCTGTATCCCATAGTTTCCGTTCACACTGCTTCCCAGCGTTACCGTTCACACTGTGTCTCAGCATTATCATTCACACTGTGTTCGAGCATTACTGTTCACACTGTGTCTCAGCATTACCGTTCACACTGTGTCCTAGCTTTACCGTTCACACTGTGTCCTAGCTTTAGCATTCACACTGTGACCCAGATTTACCGTTCACAATGTGTCACAGCTTTACCGTTCACACTGTTTCCTAGCTTTACCGTTCACACTTTGTCGCAGCTTTACCATTCACAGTGTGTCCCAGTGTTACTGTTCACACTGTGGCCCAGCTTTACCATTCACTCCACTGTCCCAGTTTTACCATTCAAACTGTGTCCCAGCTTTACCGTTCAAACCGTTTCCCAGCGTTACCGTTGACATCGAGTCCCAGCTTTATCGTTCACACTGTGACCCAGTAATACCGTTCACACTGTGTCCCAGCTTTACCATTCACACTGCTGTCCCAGTGTTACCGTTCACACCGTGTCCCAGTGTTACCATTCACACTGTGTGCCAGCGTTACAGTTCACACTGAGTCCCATTGTTACTCTTCACACTGTGTCCCAGCTTTACAGTTCAACACTGAGTCCCAGTGTTACCATTCACACCGTGCCCCAGCGTTACCATTCACACTGTGTCCCAGCGTTACCATTCACACTGTGTCCCAGCTTTAGCATTCGCACTGGGTGCCAGCTTTACTGTTCGCCCCACTGTCCCAGCTTTAACATTCACAATGTGTCCCAGTGTTACCGTTCACACTGTGTCGCAGCATTACTGTTCACAATGTGTCGCAGCGTTACCGTTCACACTGTGCCCCAGCATTACTGATCACACTGTGTCCCAGCTTTACCGTTCACTCTGTGTCATAGCGTTACCATTCATACTGTGTCCCAGCTTTCCCATTCACACTTTGTCCCAGCGTTACCGTTCACACTGTGTCTCAGCTTTAAAGTTCACACTTTGTCCCAGCTTTACCGTTCACACTGTTTCCTAGCTTTACCGTTCACACTTTGTCGCAGCTTTACCATTCACAGTGTTTCCCAGTGTTACTGTTCACACTGTGGCCCAGCTTTACCATTCACTCCGCTGTCCCAGTTTTACCATTCAAACTGTGTCCCAGCTTTACCGTTCACACTGTTTCCCAGCATTACCGTTGACATTGAGTCCCAGCTTTATCGTTCACACTGTGACCCAGTAATACCGTTCACACTGTGTCCCAGCTTTACCATTCACACTGCTGTCCCAGTGTTACCGTTCACACCGTGTCCCAGTGTTACCATTCACACTGTGCCAGCGTTACCATTCACACTGTGTCCCAGCTTTAGCATTCGCACTGGGTGCCAGCTTTACCATTCGCCCCACTGTCCCAGCTTTAACATTCACAATGTGTCCCAGTGTTACCGTTCACACTGTGCCCCAGCATTACTGATCACACTGTGTCCCAGCTTTACCGTTCACTCTGTGTCACAGCGTTACCATTCATACTGTGTCCCAGCTTTCCCATTCACACTTTGTCCCAGCGTTACCATTCACACTGTGTCTCAGCATTACTGATCACACTGTGTCCCAGCTTTACAGATCACACTGTGTTTCAGTGTTGCATTTCACACTGTGTTCCAGCATTACCATTCACACCGTGTCCTAGCATTACTATTCACACTGTTTCCCAGTGTTACCGTTCACACTGTGTTCCAGTATTACTGTTCACACCGTGTCCTAGCATTACCATTCACACTGCTGTCCCATTGTTACCGTTCACACTGTGTCCCAGCTTTACAGTTCACACTGAGTCCCAGTGTTACCATTCAAACTGTGTCCCAGTGTTAATTTTCACACTGTGTCACAGCGGTCCACTCAGACCATGTCCCAGTGTTACCGTTCAAACTTTGTTACATGGTTACCTTTCACACCATGTTCCAGCGTTACCATTCACACCGCTGTCCCAACTTTACCATTCACATTGTGTCCCAGTTTTACAGTTCACACCGTGACCCAATGTTACCATTCACACTGTGTCCTAGTTTTACAATTCACACTGTGGCCCAGTGTTACCGTTCACACTGTGTTCCAGTGTTACCGTTCAGACTGTGTCCATGCTTTACCGTTCACACCGTGTGCCAGTGTTCCTGTTTACACCTTGTCCCAGTGTTACCGTTTACACTGTGTACCAGTGTTACCATTCAAGCCGTGACCCATCGTTACCATTCACACGATGTGCATCATTGCCGTTCACACCATGTCCCAGTCTTACCATTCACACCGTGACCCAACGTTAATCTTCATACTGTGTCCCATCATCACTGTTCACACTGTGTCCCAGCTTTACCATTCACAGCATGTGCAGCGTTACTGTTCACACGGTGTCTCTCCGTTACTGTTCACACCATTTTCCAGCATTACCATTCATACTGTGTCCCAGTGTTACCATTCACACTGTGCTCCAGTGTTACCGGCCACACTGTGTCCCAGCATTACCATTCATACTGTGTCCCAGTGTTACCGTTCACATTGTGTTCCAGCATTACCATTCACACCGTGTCCTAGCATTACTATTCAAACTGTGTCCCAGTGTTACCATTCACACTGTGTTCCAGTATTACTGTTCACACCGTATCCTAGCATAACCATTCACACTGCTATCGAAGCATTACCATTCACACTGTTGTCCCAGTGTTACCATTCACACCGTGTCCCAGTGTTACGGTTCACACTGTGTGCCAGCATTACAGGTCACACCGTGTCCCATTGTTACTCTTCAGACTGTGTCCCAGCTTAACAGTTCACACTGAGTCCCAGTGTTACCATTCACACTGTGTCCCAGTGTTACTATTCACACTGTGTCCCAGTGGTCCACTCAGACCATGTCCCAGTGTTACCGTTCACACTTTGTTACAGTGTTACATTTCACACCGTGTTCCAGCGTTACCATTCACACCGCTGTCCCAACTTTGCCATTCACACTGTCCCAGTTTTACCATTCACACCGTGACCCAATGTTACCATTCACACTGTGTCCTAGTGTTACAATTCACTGTGTCCCAGCTTTACCATTCACACCTTATGCCAGCTTTACCATTTGCACTGTGTCCCAGTGTTACCGTTCACACCGCTGTCCCAGTATTACCAATCACCCTGCTGTCCCAGCTTTACCGTTTACACTGCGTCCCAGCTTTACTGTTCACACCATGTCCCAGCTTCACCATTCACACCGCTGTCCCAGCTTTACTGCTCACACTGTGCCCTAGCTTTACCATTCGCACTGTGTCCCATTGTTACCGTTCACAACGTGACCTAGTTTTACTATTCACCGTGTCCCAGCTTTACCGTTCACACTGTGTCCTATTTTAGCATTCACACTGTGTCCCAGCGTTACCGTTCACAACGTGTCCAAGCTTTACCGCTCACACTGTGTCCCGGCGTTCCTGTTCACACCATGTCCCAGCTTTACCGTTCACACCGCTGTCCCAGCTTTACTGTTCACACTGTGCCCTAGCTTTACCGTTCACACTGTGTCCCACTGTTACCGTTCACACTGTGACCAAGTGTTACCATTCACGCTGTGTCCCAGCATTACCGTTCACACTCTGTCCCAGTGTTGCCATGTACTCTGTGTCCGTTAGTTACAGTTCACACTGCATCCCAGTGTTACCGTTCACACTGTATCCCAGCATTACCATACACGCTGTGTCCTAGCTATACCATTCACACTGTGTCCTAGCATTACCGTTCACACTGTGTCCCAACGTTACCATTCACAATGTGTCCCAGCTTTACTGTTCACACTTTGTCCCAGCTTTATCGTTCACACTGTGTCCCAGTGTTACCGTTCACACTATGTCCCAGTGTTACCGTTCACACTGTATCCTAGCTTTACCATTCACACTGTGTCCCAGCAATACTGTTCACACTGTGACACAGCGTTACCATTCACACTGTGTCCCAGAATTACCATTCACACTCTGTCCCAGCGTTACTGTTCATAATTTGTCCCAGTGTTACCGTTCAACATTCTGTCCCAGCGTTACCATTCACCCTATGACCCAGTGTTACCATTCATGCCGTGACCCAGTGTTAGCGTTCACACGATGTGCATCATTGCCATTTACACCATTTCCCAGTGTTACCATTCACACCGTGACACAACGTTACTCTTCATACTGTGTCCCATCATCACCGTTCACACTGGGTCCCAGCTTTACCATTCACAGCATGTGCAGCTTTACTGTTCACACGGTGTCTCAACGTTACTGTTCACACCATTTCCTAGCATTACCATTCATACTGTGTCCCAGTGTTACCATTCAAACTGTGCTCCAGCGTTACCGTTCACACTGTGTCCCAGCATTACTATTCATACTGTGTCCCAGTGTTACCATTCACACTGTATTCCAGCATTACCATTCACACCGTGTCCTAGCATTACTATTCACACTGTGTCCCAGTGTTACCGTTCACACTTAGTTCCAGTATTACTGTTCACACCGTGTCCTAGCTTTACCATTCACACTGCTGTCCAAGCATTACCATTCACACTGCTGTCCCAGTGTTAACGTTCACGCCGTGTCCCAGTGTTACCGTTCACACTGTTTGCCAGCGTTACAGTTCACAACGTGTCCCATTGTTACTCTTCACACTGTGTCCCAGTGTTAGTTATCACTCTGTGTCCCAGTCGTCCACTCAGACCATGTCCCAGTGTTATCATTCACACTTTGTTACAGTGTTACATTTCACACCGTGTTCCAGCGTTACCATTCACACCGCTTTCCCAACTTTACCGTTCACACTTTGTCCCAGTTTTACCGTTCACACCGTGACCCAGTGATACCATTCACACTGTGACCCAGTTTTACAATTCACACTGTGTCCCAGTGTTACCGTTCACACTGTGTCCCAGATTTACCGTTCACACCGTGTGCCAGTGTTACCGTTTGCACCGTGTCCAAGTGTTACCGTTTGAACTGTGTCACAGCGTTACCGTTTACACTCTGTCCCAGCGTTACCGTTCACACCCCTGTCCCATTATTATCAATCACACTGCTGTCCCAGCTTTACTGTTCACACTGCGTCGCAGTTTTACTGTTCACACCATGTCCCAGCTTTACCGTTCACACCGCTGTCCCAGCTTTACCATTGACACTGTGCCCTAGCTTTACCATTCACACTGTATCCCAGAGTTACTGTTCACACCGTGACCCAGTGTTAACATTCACATGGTGTCCCAGCATTACCATTCACACTGTGTCCCAGCGTTGCCGTTCACTCTGTATCCCATAGTTTCCGTTCACACTGCTTCCCAGCGTTACCGTTCACACTGTGTCTCAGCATTATCATTCACACTGTGTTCGAGCATTACTGTTCACACTGTGTCTCAGCATTACCGTTCACACTGTGTCCTAGCTTTACCGTTCACACTGTGTCCTAGCTTTAGCATTCACACTGTGACCCAGATTTACCGTTCACAATGTGTCACAGCTTTACCGTTCACACTGTTTCCTAGCTTTACCGTTCACACTTTGTCGCAGCTTTACCATTCACAGTGTGTCCCAGTGTTACTGTTCACACTGTGGCCCAGCTTTACCATTCACTCCACTGTCCCAGTTTTACCATTCAAACTGTGTCCCAGCTTTACCGTTCAAACCGTTTCCCAGCGTTACCGTTGACATCGAGTCCCAGCTTTATCGTTCACACTGTGACCCAGTAATACCGTTCACACTGTGTCCCAGCTTTACCATTCACACTGCTGTCCCAGTGTTACCGTTCACACCGTGTCCCAGTGTTACCATTCACACTGTGTGCCAGCGTTACAGTTCACACTGAGTCCCATTGTTACTCTTCACACTGTGTCCCAGCTTTACAGTTCAACACTGAGTCCCAGTGTTACCATTCACACCGTGCCCCAGCGTTACCATTCACACTGTGTCCCAGCGTTACCATTCACACTGTGTCCCAGCTTTAGCATTCGCACTGGGTGCCAGCTTTACTGTTCGCCCCACTGTCCCAGCTTTAACATTCACAATGTGTCCCAGTGTTACCGTTCACACTGTGTCGCAGCATTACTGTTCACAATGTGTCGCAGCGTTACCGTTCACACTGTGCCCCAGCATTACTGATCACACTGTGTCCCAGCTTTACCGTTCACTCTGTGTCATAGCGTTACCATTCATACTGTGTCCCAGCTTTCCCATTCACACTTTGTCCCAGCGTTACCGTTCACACTGTGTCTCAGCTTTAAAGTTCACACTTTGTCCCAGCTTTACCGTTCACACTGTTTCCTAGCTTTACCGTTCACACTTTGTCGCAGCTTTACCATTCACAGTGTTTCCCAGTGTTACTGTTCACACTGTGGCCCAGCTTTACCATTCACTCCGCTGTCCCAGTTTTACCATTCAAACTGTGTCCCAGCTTTACCGTTCACACTGTTTCCCAGCATTACCGTTGACATTGAGTCCCAGCTTTATCGTTCACACTGTGACCCAGTAATACCGTTCACACTGTGTCCCAGCTTTACCATTCACACTGCTGTCCCAGTGTTACCGTTCACACCGTGTCCCAGTGTTACCATTCACACTGTGCCAGCGTTACCATTCACACTGTGTCCCAGCTTTAGCATTCGCACTGGGTGCCAGCTTTACC
Organism: Isurus oxyrinchus; assembly: GCA_026770705.1. NCBI lineage: Eukaryota > Metazoa > Chordata > Chondrichthyes > Lamniformes > Lamnidae > Isurus > Isurus oxyrinchus. Next base: position 60,751,872 of record JANJGN010000012.1, on the reverse strand, counting down.
ATTCGCCCCACTGTCCCAGCTTTAACATTCACAATGTGTCCCAGTGTTACCGTTCACACTGTGCCCCAGCATTACTGATCACACTGTGTCCCAGCTTTACCGTTCACTCTGTGTCACAGCGTTACCATTCATACTGTGTCCCAGCTTTCCCATTCACACTTTGTCCCAGCGTTACCATTCACACTGTGTCTCAGCATTACTGATCACACTGTGTCCCAGCTTTACAGATCACACTGTGTTTCAGTGTTGCATTTCACACTGTGTTCCAGCATTACCATTCACACCGTGTCCTAGCATTACTATTCACACTGTTTCCCAGTGTTACCGTTCACACTGTGTTCCAGTATTACTGTTCACACCGTGTCCTAGCATTACCATTCACACTGCTGTCCCATTGTTACCGTTCACACTGTGTCCCAGCTTTACAGTTCACACTGAGTCCCAGTGTTACCATTCAAACTGTGTCCCAGTGTTAATTTTCACACTGTGTCACAGCGGTCCACTCAGACCATGTCCCAGTGTTACCGTTCAAACTTTGTTACATGGTTACCTTTCACACCATGTTCCAGCGTTACCATTCACACCGCTGTCCCAACTTTACCATTCACATTGTGTCCCAGTTTTACAGTTCACACCGTGACCCAATGTTACCATTCACACTGTGTCCTAGTTTTACAATTCACACTGTGGCCCAGTGTTACCGTTCACACTGTGTTCCAGTGTTACCGTTCAGACTGTGTCCATGCTTTACCGTTCACACCGTGTGCCAGTGTTCCTGTTTACACCTTGTCCCAGTGTTACCGTTTACACTGTGTCCCAGTGTTACCATTCAAGCCGTGACCCATCGTTACCATTCACACGATGTGCATCATTGCCGTTCACACCATGTCCCAGTCTTACCATTCACACCGTGACCCAACGTTAATCTTCATACTGTGTCCCATCATCACTGTTCACACTGTGTCCCAGCTTTACCATTCACAGCATGTGCAGCGTTACTGTTCACACGGTGTCTCTCCGTTACTGTTCACACCATTTTCCAGCATTACCATTCATACTGTGTCCCAGTGTTACCATTCACACTGTGCTCCAGTGTTACCGGCCACACTGTGTCCCAGCATTACCATTCATACTGTGTCCCAGTGTTACCGTTCACATTGTGTTCCAGCATTACCATTCACACCGTGTCCTAGCATTACTATTCAAACTGTGTCCCAGTGTTACCATTCACACTGTGTTCCAGTATTACTGTTCACACCGTATCCTAGCATAACCATTCACACTGCTATCGAAGCATTACCATTCACACTGTTGTCCCAGTGTTACCATTCACACCGTGTCCCAGTGTTACGGTTCACACTGTGTGCCAGCATTACAGGTCACACCGTGTCCCATTGTTACTCTTCAGACTGTGTCCCAGCTTAACAGTTCACACTGAGTCCCAGTGTTACCATTCACACTGTGTCCCAGTGTTACTATTCACACTGTGTCCCAGTGGTCCACTCAGACCATGTCCCAGTGTTACCGTTCACACTTTGTTACAGTGTTACATTTCACACCGTGTTCCAGCGTTACCATTCACACCGCTGTCCCAACTTTGCCATTCACACTGTCCCAGTTTTACCATTCACACCGTGACCCAATGTTACCATTCACACTGTGTCCTAGTGTTACAATTCACTGTGTCCCAGCTTTACCATTCACACCGTATGCCAGCTTTACCATTTGCACTGTGTCCCAGTGTTACCGTTCACACCGCTGTCCCAGTATTACCAATCACCCTGCTGTCCCAGCTTTACCGTTTACACTGCGTCCCAGCTTTACTGTTCACACCATGTCCCAGCTTCACCATTCACACCGCTGTCCCAGCTTTACTGCTCACACTGTGCCCTAGCTTTACCATTCGCACTGTGTCCCATTGTTACCGTTCACAACGTGACCTAGTTTTACTATTCACCGTGTCCCAGCTTTACCGTTCACACTGTGTCCTATTTTAGCATTCACACTGTGTCCCAGCGTTACCGTTCACAACGTGTCCAAGCTTTACCGCTCACACTGTGTCCCGGCGTTCCTGTTCACACCATGTCCCAGCTTTACCGTTCACACCGCTGTCCCAGCTTTACTGTTCACACTGTGCCCTAGCTTTACCGTTCACACTGTGTCCCACTGTTACCGTTCACACTGTGACCAAGTGTTACCATTCACGCTGTGTCCCAGCATTACCGTTCACACTCTGTCCCAGTGTTGCCATGTACTCTGTGTCCGTTAGTTACAGTTCACACTGCATCCCAGTGTTACCGTTCACACTGTATCCCAGCATTACCATACACGCTGTGTCCTAGCTATACCATTCACACTGTGTCCTAGCATTACCGTTCACACTGTGTCCCAACGTTACCATTCACAATGTGTCCCAGCTTTACTGTTCACACTTTGTCCCAGCTTTATCGTTCACACTGTGTCCCAGTGTTACCGTTCACACTATGTCCCAGTGTTACCGTTCACACTGTATCCTAGCTTTACCATTCACACTGTGTCCCAGCAATACTGTTCACACTGTGACACAGCGTTACCATTCACACTGTGTCCCAGAATTACCATTCACACTCTGTCCCAGCGTTACTGTTCATAATTTGTCCCAGTGTTACCGTTCAACATTCTGTCCCAGCGTTACCATTCACCCTATGACCCAGTGTTACCATTCATGCCGTGACCCAGTGTTAGCGTTCACACGATGTGCATCATTGCCATTTACACCATTTCCCAGTGTTACCATTCACACCGTGACACAACGTTACTCTTCATACTGTGTCCCATCATCACCGTTCACACTGGGTCCCAGCTTTACCATTCATAGCATGTGCAGCTTTACTGTTCACACGGTGTCTCAACGTTACTGTTCACACCATTTCCTAGCATTACCATTCATACTGTGTCCCAGTGTTACCATTCAAACTGTGCTCCAGCGTTACCGTTCACACTGTGTCCCAGCATTACTATTCATACTGTGTCCCAGTGTTACCATTCACACTGTATTCCAGCATTACCATTCACACCGTGTCCTAGCATTACTATTCACACTGTGTCCCAGTGTTACCGTTCACACTTAGTTCCAGTATTACTGTTCACACCGTGTCCTAGCTTTACCATTCACACTGCTGTCCAAGCATTACCATTCACACTGCTGTCCCAGTGTTACCGTTCACGCCGTGTCCCAGTGTTACCGTTCACACTGTTTGCCAGCGTTACAGTTCACAACGTGTCCCATTGTTACTCTTCACACTGTGTCCCAGTGTTAGTTATCACTCTGTGTCCCAGTCGTCCACTCAGACCATGTCCCAGTGTTATCATTCACACTTTGTTACAGTGTTACATTTCACACCGTGTTCCAGCGTTACCATTCACACCGCTTTCCCAACTTTACCGTTCACACTTTGTCCCAGTTTTACCGTTCACACCGTGACCCAGTGATACCATTCACACTGTGACCCAGTTTTACAATTCACACTGTGTCCCAGTGTTACCGTTCACACTGTGTCCCAGATTTACCGTTCACACCGTGTGCCAGTGTTACCGTTTGCACCGTGTCCAAGTGTTACCGTTTGAACTGTGTCACAGCGTTACCGTTTACACTCTGTCCCAGCGTTACCGTTCACACCCCTGTCCCATTATTATCAATCACACTGCTGTCCCAGCTTTACTGTTCACACTGCGTCGCAGTTTTACTGTTCACACCATGTCCCAGCTTTACCGTTCACACCGCTGTCCCAGCTTTACCATTGACACTGTGCCCTAGCTTTACCATTCACACTGTATCCCAGAGTTACTGTTCACACCGTGACCCAGTGTTAACATTCACATGGTGTCCCAGCATTACCATTCACACTGTGTCCCAGCGTTGCCGTTCACTCTGTATCCCATAGCTTCCGTTCACACTGCTTCCCAGCGTTACCGTTCACACTGTGTCTCAGCATTATCATTCACACTGTGTTCGAGCATTACTGTTCACACTGTGTCTCAGCATTACCGTTCACACTGTGTCATAGCTTTACCGTTCACACTGTGTCCTAGCTTTAGCATTCACACTGTGACCCAGATTTACCGTTCACAATGTGTCACAGCTTTACCGTTCACACTGTTTCCTAGCTTTACCGTTCACACTTTGTCGCAGCTTTACCATTCACAGTGTGTCCCAGTGTTACTGTTCACACTGTGGCCCAGCTTTACCATTCACTCCGCTGTCCCAGTTTTACCATTCAAACTGTGTCCCAGCTTTACCGTTCAAACCGTTTCCCAGCGTTACCGTTGACATCGAGTCCCAGCTTTATCGTTCACACTGTGACCCAGTAATACCGTTCACACTGTGTCCCAGCTTTACCATTCACACTGCTGTCCCAGTGTTACCGTTCACACCGTGTCCCAGTGTTACCATTCACACTGTGTGCCAGCGTTACAGTTCACACTGAGTCCCATTGTTACTCTTCACACTGTGTCCCAGCTTTACAGTTCAACACTGAGTCCCAGTGTTACCATTCACACCGTGCCCCAGCTTTAGCATTCGCACTGTGTCCCAGTGTTACCATTCACACCGTGCCCCAGCTTTAGCATTCGCACTGTGTCCCAGCGTTACCATTCACACTGTGTCCCAGCTTTAGCATTCGCACTGGGTGCCAGCTTTACTGTTCGCCCCACTGTCCCAGCTTTAACATTCACAATGTGTCCCAGTGTTACCGTTCACACTGTGTCGCAGCATTACTGTTCACACTGTGTCGCAGCGTTACCGTTCACTCTGTGTCACAGCGTTACCATTCATACTGTGTCCCAGCTTTCCCATTCACACTTTGTCCCAGCTTTACCGTTCACACTGTTTCCTAGCTTTACCGTTCACACTTTGTCGCAGCTTTACCATTCACAGTGTTTCCCAGTGTTACTGTTCACACTGTGGCCCAGCTTTACCATTCACTCCGTTGTCCCAGTTTTACCATGCAAACTGTGTCCCAGCATTACCGTTGACATTGAGTCCCAGCTTTATCGTTCACACTGTGACCCAGTAATACCGTTCACACTGTGTCCCAGCTTTACCATTCACACTGCTGTCCCAGTGTTACCGTTCACACCGTGTCCCAGTGTTACCATTCACACTGTGCCAGCGTTACAGTTCACACTGAGTCCCATTGTTACTCTTCACACTGTGTCCCAGCGTTACCATTCACACTGTGTCCCAGCGTTACCATTCACACTGTGTCCCAGCTTTAGCATTCGCACTGGGTGCCAGCTTTACCATTCGCCCCACTGTCCCAGCTTTAACATTCACAATGTGTCCCAGTGTTACCGTTCACACTGTGCCCCAGCATTACTGATCACACTGTGTCCCAGCTTTACCGTTCACTCTGTGTCACAGCGTTACCATTCATACTGTGTCCCAGCTTTCCCATTCACACTTTGTCCCAGCGTTACCATTCACACTGTGTCTCAGCATTACTGATCACACTGTGTCCCAGCTTTACAGATCACACTGTGTTTCAGTGTTGCATTTCACACTGTGTTCCAGCATTACCATTCACACCGTGTCCTAGCATTACTATTCACACTGTTTCTCAGTGTTACCGTTCACACTGTGTTCCAGTATTACTGTTCACACCGTGTCCTAGCATTACCATTCACACTGCTGTCCCATTGTTACCGTTCACACTGTGTCCCAGCTTTACAGTTCACACTGAGTCCCAGTGTTACCGTTCACACTGTGTCCCAGTGTTACCGTTCAGACTGTGTCCATGCTTTACCGTTCACACCGTGTGCCAGTGTTCCTGTTTACACCTTGTCCCAGTGTTACCGTTTACACTGTGTCCCAGTGTTACCATTCAAGCCGTGACCCATCGTTACCATTCACACGATGTGCATCATTGCCGTTCACACCATGTCCCAGTCTTACCATTCACACCGTGACCCAACGTTAATCTTCATACTGTGTCCCATCATTACTGTTCACACTGTGTCCCAGCTTTACCATTCACAGCATGTGCAGCGTTACTGTTCACACGGTGTCTCTCCATTACTGTTCACACCATTTCCCAGCATTACCATTCATACTGTGTCCCAGTGTTACCATTCACACTGTGCTCCAGTGTTACCGGCCACACTGTGTCCCAGCATTACCATTCATACTGTGTCCCAGTGTTACCATTCACATTGTGTTCCAGCATTACCATTCACACCGTGTCCTAGCATTACTATTCAAACTGTGTCCCAGTGTTACCATTCACACTGTGTTCCAGTATTACTGTTCACACCGTATCCTAGCATAACCATTCACACTGCTATCGAAGCATTACCATTCACACTGTTGTCCCAGTGTTACCATTCACACCGTGTCCCAGTGTTACGGTTCACACTGTGTGCCAGCATTACAGGTCACACCGTGTCCCATTGTTACTCTTCAGACTGTGTCCCAGCTTAACAGTTCACACTGAATCCCAGTGTTACCATTCACACTGTGTCCCAGTGTTACCATTCACACTGTGTCCCAGTGTTACTATTCACACTGTGTCCCAGCTTTACCATTCACACTGTGGCCCAGCTTTACCATTCACTCCGCTGTCCCAGTTTTACCATTCACACTGTGTCCCAGCTTTACCATTCACACTGTGTCCCAGCTTTGCCATTCACATCGCGTCCCAGCTTTATTGTTCACAGTGTATCCCAGTGTTACCATTCACACTTGGTCCCAGCAATACTGTTTACATCGTAACCCAGCGTTACCATTCACACTGAGTTTCAGCATTACCGTACACACTCTGTCCCAGCGTTCCTGTTCATAATGTGTCCCAGTGTTACCGTTCAACAATCTGTCCCAGCATTACCATTCACTCTGTGACCCAGCATTACCATTCACGCCGTGACCCAGCATTACCACTCACACGATGTGCATCATTGCCGTTTAGACGATGTCCCAGTCTTACCATTCGCACCGTAACCCAACATTACTCTTCGTACTGTGTCAATTCATCACAGTTCACACTGTGTCCCAGCTTTACCATTCACAGCATGTGCAGCGTTACTGTTCACATGGTGTCACAACGTTACTGTTCACACCATTTCCCAACATTACCATTTATACTGTGTCCCAGTGTGACCATTCACACTGTGCTCCAGCGTTACCATTCACACTGTATCCCAGCAATACCATTCATACTTTGTCACAGTTTTACCATTCACACTGGGCTCCAGCGTTACCGTTCACACTGTGTCCCAGCATTACCATTCACACTGTGTCCCAGCATTGCCGTTCACTCTGTGTCCCATAGTTACCGTTCACACTGCTTCCCAGCGTTACCGTTCACACTGTGTACCAGCATTACCATTCACACTGTGTTCGAGCATTACCGTTCACACTGTGTCCCAGCATTACTATTCACACTGTGTCCTAGCTTTACCGCTCACACTGTGTCCTAGCTTCAGCATTCACACTGTGTCCCAGCGTTACCATTCACAATGTCTCCCAGCTTTACCCTTCAAAATGTTTCCTAGCTTTACCGTTCACACTTTGTCCCAGCTTTACCATTCACACTGTGTCCCAGTGTTAACATTCACACTGTGGCCCAGCTTTACCATTCACTCCGCTGTCCCAGTGTTACCATTCACACTGTGTCCCAGCTTTGCCGTTCACACTATGTCCCAGCATTACCGTTCACATCGAGTCCCAGCTTTATCATTCACACTGTGTCCCAGTAATACCGCTCACACTGTGTCCAGCTTTACCATTCACACTGTGTCCCAGCGTTACCTTTCATACTTTGTCCCAGTGTTACTGTTCAACACTCTGTCCCAGCGTTACCATTCACTCTGTGACCCAGCATTACCATTCACATGATGTGCATAATTGCCGTTCACACCATGTCCCAGTCTTACCATTCACAAAGTGACCCAACTTTACTCTTCATACTATGTCCATTCATCACCGTTCACACTGTGTCCCAGCTTTACCATTCACAGCATGTGCAGTGTTACTGTTCACACGGTGTCTCAACGTTACTGTTCACACAATTTCCCAGCATTACCATTCATTCTGTGTCCCAGTGTTACCATTCACACAGTGCTCTAGCGTTACCGTTAACACTGTGTCCCAGCATTACCGTTCATACTGTGTCCCAGTGTTACCGTTCACACTGTGCCTCAACTTTACCGTTCACACTGTGTCCCAGCGTTACCGTTCACACTGTCTCTCTGCGTTACGGTTCATACTGTGTCCAAGTGTTAGAATTCACACTGTGTCCCAGTGTTACCATTCACACTGTGTCCCAGCATTACTCTTCACACTGTATCCCAGTTTTACCATTCACACTTTGTCCCAGTGTTACCGGTCATACTGTGTCCCAGCATTACAATTCTCTCTGTGTCCCAGCATTACCATTCACACTGTGTCCCAGCATTACTGTTCACACTGAGTCCCAGCTTTACCATTCACACTGTTTCCCACCATTACCGTTCACACTGTGTCCGAGCGTTACCGTTCACACCATTTCCCAGCGTTACAATTCATACTGTGACCCAGTGTTACAGTTCAACACTGTGTCCCAGTGTTACAATTCACACTGTGTCCCAGCGCTACCATTGACACCATTTCCCAGCATTACCATTCATACTGTGTCCCAGTGTTACCGTTCATAATGTGTCCCAGCTTTACTGTTCACACTGTGTCCTAGCTTTACCGTTCACACTGTGTCCCAGTGTTACCGTTCACACCGCTATCCCAGTATTACCAATCACACTGCTGTCCCAGCTTTACCGTTCAGACTTTGTCCCAGCATTACTGTTCACACCATGTCTCAGCTTTACCATTCACACCGCTGTCCCAGATTTACCGTTCACACTGTGCCCTAGCTTTACCATTCACACTGTGTCTCAGCGTTACTGTTCACACTGTGTCCCAGCGTTGCCGTTTTCTCTTTGTCCCATAGTTACGATTCACACTGCGTCCCAGCGTTACCGTTCACACTGTATCCCAGTGTTACCATTCACACTGTGTCCCAGCTTTACCATTCACACTGCGTCCCAGCGTTACCGTTCACACTGTATCCCAGTGTTACCATTCACACTGTGTCCGAGCGTTACCATTCACACTGTGTCCCAGCATCTTAGTTCACACTGTTTGCTAGCTTTGCCGTTCACACTGTTTCCTAGCTTTAGCATTCACACTGTGTCCCAGGGTTACCGTTCACAATGTGTCCCAGCTTTACCGTTCACACTGTATCCTAGCTTTACTGTTCACACTTTGTCCCAGCTTTACCGTTCACATTTTGTCCTAGCTTTACCGTTCACACTTTGTCCCAGCATTACTGTTCACACTGTGTCCCAGCTTTACCATTCACACTGTGTCCCAGCATTACTGTTCACACTGTTTCCAAGCGTTACTGTTCACACGGTTTCTCAGCATTACTGTTCACATCATTTCCCTGCGTTACTATTCGTACTGTGTCCCAGTGTTACCGTTCAACACTGTGTCTCAGCCTTACTGTTCATACTGTGACCCAGCTTTACCATTCACACTGTTCCCCACTGTTACCATTCACGTTGTGTCCGAGTATTTCCGTTCACACCATTTCCCAGCGTTACCATTCATACTATGCCCCAGTGTTACAGTTCAACACTCTGTTCCAGCGTTACAGTTCACATTATCTCTCAACTTTACCGTTCACACTGTGTCCCAGCGTTACCGCTCACACTGTCTCTCTGCGTTACTGTTCATACTGTGTCCAAGTGTTACCATTCACACTGTGTCCTAGCGTTACCATTCACACTGTGTCCCAGCATTACTCTTCACACTGTGTCCCAGTTTTACCATTCACACTGTGCCCCAGTATTAGTGTTCACAATGTGTCCCACCATTACCGTTGACACCATTTCCCAGCGTTAACCTTCACACTATGTCCCTGTGTTACCATTCAACACTGTGTGTCAGCATTACCGTTCTCACTGTGTCCCAGCTTTACTGTTCACACTGTGTCCCAGCATTACTGTTCACACTGTGTCCCAGCTTTACTGTTCACACTGTGTCCCAGCATTACTGTTCACACTGTTTCCCAACGTTACTGCTCACATGGTTTCTCAGCGTTACTGTTCACACTTTTTCCCAGCGTTCCCATTCATACTGTGTCCCAGTGTTACCGTTCAACACTGTGTCTCAGCCTTACCATTCACACTGTGTCCCACTTTTACCTTTCACACCGTGACCCAGAGTTACCATTCACAATGTGTCCCAGTTTTACCATTCACACTTTGTCCCAGTGTTACCGATCATACTGTGTCCCAGCATTACTGTTCACACTGTGTCCCAGCTTTACTGTTCACACTGAGTCCCAGCTTTACCGTTCACACTGTTTCCCACCGTTACCGTTCACACTGTGTCCGAGCGTTACCGTTCACACCATTTCCCAGTGTTACCATTCATACTGTGACCCAGTGTTACAGTTCAACACTGTGTCCCAGTGTTACCATTCACACTGTGTCCCAGCGTTACCATTGACACCATTTCCCAGTGTTACCATTCATACTGTGTCCCAGTGTTACCGTTCACAATGTGTCCCAGCTTTACCTTTCACACTGTGTCCTAGCTTTACCGTTCACACTTTGTCCCAGCTTTACCATTCACACTGTGTCCTAGCTTTACCGATCACACTGTGTCCCAGTGTTAACGTTCACACTGTTTCCCAGAATTACCATTCACTCCACTGCCACAGTGTTACCATTCACACTGTGTCCCAGCTTTACCATTCACACTGTGTCCCAGCGTTACCGTTCACACCATGTCCCAGCTTTGTGGTTCACACCGCAGTCCCAGCTTTACCGTTCACACTGTGTCCGAGTTTTACCTTTCATACCGTGACCCAGTGTTACCATTCACACTGTGTCCCAGTTTTACCATTCACACTGTGTCTCAGTTTTATCATTCACACTTTGTCCCAGTGTTACCGTTCACACTGTGTCCCAGATTTACTGATCACACCGCTGTCACAGCTTTACCATTCACACTGTGTCCCAGTTTTACCGTTCACAATGTGTCCCATTGTTACCATTCACACTGTGTCCAAGCGTTACAGTTCACACCATGCCCCAGCGTTACAAATCAAACTTTCTCCCAGCTGTACCGTTCAAACTGCTGTCCCCGCTTTACCGCTCAAAATGTGCCCCAGTGTTACCTTTCACACCGTGACCCTGTATTATGATTCACACCGTGTCCCAGTTTTACCATTCACATTGTGTCCCAGCGTTACCATTCACACTATGTCTCAGCTTTACCATTCACACTGTGTCCCAGCGTTACCATTCACACCATGAACCAGTGTTACCATTCACACTGTCTCCCAGCATTAATGTTCACACCGTGACCCGGCGTTATCATTCACACTGTGTCCCAGCATTACCGTTCACACCGCGTCCCAGCATTACTGTTCATACTGTGTCCCAGCATTACCATTCACTCAGTGACCCAGTGTTACCATCCACACTGTGACCCAGCCTTCCCGTTCACACGATGTGCATCTTTGCCTTTCACACCATGTCCCAGTCTTACCATTCACTCTGTGACCCAGCGTTACTCTTCATACTGTCTCCCATCATCACCTTTCACACCATTTTCCAGCATTACCATTCATACTGTGTCCCAGTGTTACCATTCACACTGTGCTCCAGCGTTACCGCTCACACCGTTTCCCAGCATTACCATTCATACTGTGTCGCAGTGTTACCGTTCACACTGTGTTCCAGCATTACCATTCACACCGTGTCCTAGCATTACCATTCATACTGCTGTCCAAGCGTGACCATTCACACTGCTGTCCCAGTGTTACCATTCACACCGTGTCCCAGTGTTACCATTCACACTGTGTGCCAGCGTTACAGTTCTCAACATGTCCCATTTGTGCTATTCACACTGTGTCCAAGCTTTACAGTTCACACTGAGTCCCAGTTTTACTATTCACACTGTGTCCCAGTGTTCCACTCAGACCATGTCGCAGTGTTACCGTTCACACTTTGTTGCAGTATTACCGTTCACACCGTATTCCAGCGTTACCATTCAAACTGCTGTCCCAACTTTACCGTTCACACTGTCTCCCAGCTTTACAGTTCACACCGTGACCCAGTGTTACCATTCACACTGTGTCCCAGCTTTACAATTCACACTGTGCCCAGTGTTACCTTTCACACTGTGTCCCAGCTTTACCGTTCACAACGTGTGCCAGCTTTAAAGTTTGCACCGTGTCCCAGTGTTACCGTTTACACTATGTCCCAGCGTTGCAATTCACACTCTGCCCAAGCGTTACCGTTCACACCGCTGTCCCAGTATTACCAATCACACTGCTGTCCCAGCTTTACCGTTCACACTATGTTCCAGTTTTATTGTTCACATCATGTCCCAGCTTTACCGTTCACACCACTGTCCCAGCTTTACCGTTCACACTGTGCCCTAGCTTTACCATTCACACTGAGTCCCAGTGTTACCGTTCACACCGTGACCCAGGGTTACCATTCACACTGTGTCCCAGCGTTACCGTTCACACTGTGTCCCAGCATTGCCGTTCACTCTGTGTCCCATAGTTACCGTTCACACTGCGTCCCAGCGTAACCGTTCACACTGTGTCCCAGCATTACCATTCACACTGTGTCCGAGTGTTACCATTCACACTATGTCCCAGCATTACCGTTCACACTGTGTCCTAGCTTTACTGTTTGAAAAGTGTCCTAGCTATCGCATTCACACTGTGTCCCAGCGTAACCGTTCACAATGTGTCCCAGCTTACCGGTCACACTGTGTCCCAGTTTTACCGTTCACACTGTGTCCCAGCTTTACCATTCACTCCGCTGTCCCAGTGTTACCATTCACACTGTGTCCCAGCTTTACCATTCACATTGTGTCTCAGCGTTACCGTTCACACCGATTCCCAGCTTTCTGGTTCACAGCGCTGTCCCTGCTTTACTGCTCACACTGTGTCCGAGTTTTACCTTTCACATGGTGACCCAGTGTTGTCATGCACACTGTGTCCCAGTTTTACCATTCACACTTCGTCCCAGTTTAACCGTTCACACTGTGTCCCAGCATCACTGATCACACCGCTGTCCCAACTTTACCATTCACACTGTGTCCCAGTTTTACCGTACACCATGTGTCACTGTGTTACCATTAACACTGTGTCCAAGCGTTACAGTTCGCACGATTCCCCAGCGTTACCATTCAAACTTTATCCCAGCGTTACCGTTCACACTGTGTCCCAGATTTACCATTCAATCCGCTGTTCCAGCTTTACCATTCACACTGTGTCCCAGTGTTACCGTTCACACTGTGTCCCAGCTTTACTGTTCACACTGTCTCCCAACGTTACTGTTCATACTGTGTCCCAGTGTTACCGTTCACACTGTGTCCAAGCTTTACAGTTCACACTGAGTCCCAGCTTTACTATTCACACTGTGTCCCAGTGTTCCACTCAGACCATGTCGCAGTGTTACCGTTCACACTTTGTTGCAGTGTTACCGTTCACACCGTGTTCCAGCGTTACCATTCAAACTGCTGTCCCAACTTTACCGTTCACACTGTCTCCCAGTTTTACAGTTCACACCGTGACCCAGTGTTACCATTCACACTGTGTCCCAGCTTTACAATTCACACTGTGCCCAGTGTTACCTTTCACACTGTGTCCCAGCTTTACCGTTCACAACGTGTGCCAGCTTTAAAGTTTGCACCGTGTCCCAGTGTTACCGTTTACACTATGTCCCAGCGTTGCAATTCACACTCTGCCCAAGCGTTACCGTTCACACCGCTGTCCCAGTATTACCAATCACACTGCTGTCCCAGCTTTACCGTTCACACTATGTTCCAGTTTTATTGTTCACACCATGTCCCAGCTTTACCGTTCACACCACTGTCCCAGCTTTACCGTTCACACTGTGCCCTAGCTTTACCATTCACACTGAGTCCCAGTGTTACCGTTCACACCGTGACCCAGGGTTACCATTCACACTGTGTCCCATAGTTACCGTTCACACTGCGTCCCAGCGTAACCGTTCACACTGTGTCCCAGCATTACCATTCACACTGTGTCCGAGTGTTACCGTTCACACTATGTCCCAGCATTACCGTTCACACTGTGTCCTAGCTTTACTGTTTGAAAAGTGTCCTAGCTATCGCATTCACACTGTGTCCCAGCGTAACCGTTCACAATGTGTCCCAGCTTACCGGTCACACTGTGTCCCAATTTTACCGTTCACACTGTGTCCCAGCTTTACCATTCACTCCGCTGTCCCAGTGTTACCATTCACACTGTGTCCCAGCTTTACCATTCACATTGTGTCTCAGCGTTACCGTTCACACTGTGTCCCAGCTTTACCATTCACTCCGCTGTCCCAGTGTTACCATTCACACTGTGTCCCAGCTTTACCATTCACATTGTGTCTCAGCGTTACCGTTCACACCGATTCCCAGCTTTCTGGTTCACAGCGCTGTCCCTGCTTTACTGCTCACACTGTGTCCGAGTTTTACCTTTCACATGGTGACCCAGTGTTGTCATGCACACTGTCCCAGTTTTACCATTCACACTTCGTCCCAGTTTAACCGTTCACACTGTGTCCCAGCATCACTGATCACACCGCTGTCCCAACTTTACCATTCACACTGTGTCCCAGTTTTACCGTACACCATGTGTCACTGTGTTACCATTAACACTGTGTCCAAGCGTTACAGTTCGCACGATTCCCCAGCGTTACCATTCAAACTTTATCCCAGCGTTACCGTTCACACTGTGTCCCAGATTTACCATTCAATCCGCTGTTCCAGCTTTACCATTCACACTGTGTCCCAGTGTTACCGTTCACACTGTGTCCCAGCTTTACTGTTCACACTGTCTCCCAACGTTACTGTTCATACTGTGTCCCAGTGTTACCGTTCACACTGTGTCCAAGCTTTACAATTCACACTGAGTCCCAGCTTTACTATTCACACTGTGTCCCAGTGTTCCACTCAGACCATGTCGCAGTGTTACCGTTCACACTTTGTTGCAGTGTTACCGTTCACACCGTGTTCCAGCGTTACCATTCAAACTGCTGTCCCAACTTTACCGTTCACACTGTCTCCCAGTTTTACAGTTCACACCGTGACCCAGTGTTACCATTCACACTGTGTCCCAGCTTTACAATTCACACTGTGCCCAGTGTTACCTTTCACACTGTGTCCCAGCTTTACCGTTCACAACGTGTGCCAGCTTTAAAGTTTGCACCGTGTCCCAGTGTTACCGTTTACACTATGTCCCAGCGTTGCAATTCACACTCTGCCCAAGCGTTACCGTTCACACCGCTGTCCCAGTATTACCAATCACACTGCTGTCCCAGCTTTACCGTTCACACTATGTTCCAGTTTTATTGTTCACACCATGTCCCAGCTTTACCGTTCACACCACTGTCCCAGCTTTACCGTTCACACTGTGCCCTAGCTTTACCATTCACACTGAGTCCCAGTGTTACCGTTCACACCGTGACCCAGGGTTACCATTCACACTGTGTCCCATAGTTACCGTTCACACTGCGTCCCAGCGTAACCGTTCACACTGTGTCCCAGCATTACCATTCACACTGTGTCCGAGTGTTACCGTTCACACTATGTCCCAGCATTACCGTTCACACTGTGTCCTAGCTTTACTGTTTGAAAAGTGTCCTAGCTATCGCATTCACACTGTGTCCCAGCGTAACCGTTCACAATGTGTCCCAGCTTACCGGTCACACTGTGTCCCAGTTTTACCGTTCACACTGTGTCCCAGCTTTACCATTCACTCCGCTGTCCCAGTGTTACCATTCACACTGTGTCCCAGCTTTACCATTCACATTGTGTCTCAGCGTTACCGTTCACACTGTGTCCCAGCTTTACCATTCACTCCGCTGTCCCAGTGTTACCATTCACACTGTGTCCCAGCTTTACCATTCACATTGTGTCTCAGCGTTACCGTTCACACCGATTCCCAGCTTTCTGGTTCACAGCGCTGTCCCTGCTTTACTGCTCACACTGTGTCCGAGTTTTACCTTTCACATGGTGACCCAGTGTTGTCATGCACACTGTCCCAGTTTTACCATTCACACTTCGTCCCAGTTTAACCGTTCACACTGTGTCCCAGCATCACTGATCACACCGCTGTCCCAACTTTACCGTTCACACTGTGTCCCAGTTTTACCGTACACCATGTGTCACTGTGTTACCATTAACACTGTGTCCAAGCGTTACAGTTCGCACGATTCCCCAGCTTTACCATTCACACTGTGTCCCAGTGTTACCATTCACACTGTGTCCCAGCTTTACTGTTCACACTGTCTCCCAACGTTACTGTTCATACTGTGTCCCAGTGTTACCGTTCACACTGTGTCCCAGCGTTAATGTTCACATTGTGTCCCAGCATTACCATTCACACCGTGACCCAGTGTTACCATTCACACTGTCTACCAGCATTACTGTTCACACCGTGACCCAGCATTATCATTCACACTGTGTCCCAGCATTACCGTTCACACTGTGTCCCAGCGATACTGTTCATACTGTGTCCCAGTGTTACAGTTCAACACTCTGTCCCAGCGTTACCTTTCACTCTGTGACCCAGCGTTACCATTCACAGGGTGACCCAGCGTTACCGTTCACACGATGTGCATCTTTGCCATTCACACCATGTCCTAGTCTTACCATTCACTCCATGACCCAGCGTTACACTTCACACTGTGCTCCAGCGTTACCATTCACACCATATCCCAGCATTTTCATTCATACTGTGTCCCAGTGTTACCATTCACACAGTGTTCCAGCATTACCATTCACACCGTGTCCTAGCATTACCATTCACACTGCTGTCCAAGCATGACCATTCACACTGCTGTCCCAGTGTTACCGTTCACACCGTGTCCCAGTGTTAGCATTCAAACTGTGTGCCAGCGTTACAGTTCTCAACGTGTCCCATTGTTACTCTTCACACTGTGTCCCAGCTTTACAGTTCACACTGTGTCCCAGTTGTCCACTCAGACCATGTCCCAGTGTTACCTTTCACAAATTGTTAGTGTTACCTTTCAGACCGTGTTCCAGCGTTACCATTCACACCGCTGTCCCGTCTGTACCGTTCACACAGTGTCCCAGTTTTACCGTTCACACCATGAAACAGTGTTACCATTCACACTGTGTCCCAGTGTTACCATTCACAAAGTGTCCCAGCTTTACCGTTCACACTGTGTGCCAGCTTTACCATTTGCACCGTGTCACAGTGTTACAGTTTACACTGTGTCCCAGCGTTACCGTTCACACTCTGTCCCAGTGTTACCGTTCACACCGCTGTCCCAGTATTACCAATCACACTGCTGTCCCAGCTTTACCATTCAGATTTTGTCCCAGCATTACTGTTCACACCATGTCTCAGCTTTACCATTCACACCGCTGTCCCGGATTTACCGTTCACACTGTGCCCTAGCTTTACCATTCACACTGAGTCCCAGTGTTGCCGTTTTCTCTTTGTCCCATAGTTACCATTCACACTGTGTCCGAGCGTTACCGTTCCAACTGTGTACCAGCATCACAGTTCACACTGTTTGCTAGCTTTCCCGTTCACACTGTGTCCTAGCTTTAGCATTAACACTGTGTCCCAGCGGTACTGATCACAATGTCTCCGAGCTTTACTGTTCACACTGTATCCTAGCATTACCGTTCACACTTTGTCCCAGCTTTACCGTTCACATTGTGTCCTAGCTTTACCGTTCACACTTTGTCCCAGCATTACTGTTCACATTGTGTCCTTGCTTTACCGTTCACACTGTGTCCCAGCTTTACTTTTCACACTGTGTCCCAGCTTTACCGTTCACACTGTGTCCCAGCATTACTGTTCACACTCTGACCCAGCTTTACCGTTCACACTGTCTCTCAGTGTTAGCGTTCACACTGTGTCCGAGCTTTACCGTTCACACTGTGTCCAAGCTTTACCGTTCAAAGTGTCCCAGCGTTACCATTCAAACTGTGTCCCAGCGTTACCATTGACTCCATTTCCCAATGTTACCATTCATAATGTGTCCCAGGGTTACCGTTCACAATGTGTCCCAGCTTTACCGTTCACACTGTGTCCTAGCTTTACCGTTCACACTTTGTCCCAGTTTTACCGTTAACATTGTGTCCTAGCTTTACCGTTCACACTTTGTCCCAGCATTACTGTTCACACTGTTTCCCAGCTTTACCATTCACACTGTGTCCCAGCATTACTGTTTACACTGTTTCCCAGCGTTACTGTTCACACGGTTTCTCAGCATTACTGTTCACACCATTTCCTTGAATTACTATTCGTACTGTGTCCCAGTGTTACCGTTCAACACTGTGTCTCAGCCTTACTGTTCACACTGTGTCCCAGCGTTACCATTCACACTGTCTCTCTGCGTTACTGTTCATTCTGTGTCCAAGAGTTACCATTCACACTGTGTCCCAGCATTACTATTCACACTGTGTCCAAGCTTTACCGTTCACAATGTGTCCCAGCATCAGTGTTCACACTCTGTCTCACCGTTCACACTGTGTCTGAGCTTTACTGTTCACACTGTGTCCCAGCTTTACAGTTCACATTGTGTCCTAGCATTACCATTCACACTTTGTCCCAGCATGACTGTTCACACTGTGTCCCATCTTTACCATTCACACTGTGTCCCACGTTGCCGTTCAAACTGTCTCTCTGCGTTACTGTTCATACTGTGTCCAAGTATTACCATTCAACACTGTGTCCCAGCGTTACTGTACACACTGTGTCCCAGCGTTACCGTTCACACCTTGACCCTGTGTTAATATTCACACTGTGTCCCAGCATTACTGTTCACACCGTGACCCAGTGTTATCATTCGCACTGTGTCCCAGCATTACCGTTCACACTGTGTCCCAGCGTTACTGTTCATACTGTGTCCCAGTGTTACTGTTCAACACTCTATCCCAGCGTTACCATTCACTCTGTGACCCAGCATTACCATTCACACCGTAACCCCGTGTTACCGTTCACAGGAATTACATAATTGTCGTTCGCACCATGTCCCAATCCTACCATTCACACCGTGACCCAGCGTTACTCTTCATACTGTGTCCCATCATCACCGTTCACACTGAGTCCCAGCTTTACCATTAACAGCATGTGCAGCGTTACTGTTCACATGAGGTCTCAACATTACCGCTCACACCATTTCCCAGCATTACCATTCATAGTGTGCCCCAGTGTTACCGTTCACACTGTGTTCCAGTATTACTGTTCACACCGTGTCCTAGCAATACCATTCACACTGCTGTCCCATCGTTACCATTCACACTGCTGTCCCAGTGACTGTGTCCCAGCTTTACCATTCACACTGTGTCCCAGCATTACTGTTCACACTGTTACCCAGCGTTACTGTTCACACGGTTTCTCAGCATTACTGTTCACACCATTTCCCTGCGTTACTATTCGTACTGTGTCCCAATGTTACTGTTCAACACTGTGTCTCAGCCTTACTGTTCACACTGTGTCCCAGCTTTACCGTTCACACTGTTCCCCACCGTTACCATTCACGTTGTGGCCGAGTATTTCGGTTGATACCATTTCCCAGCGATACCATTCATACTGTGTCCCAGTGTTACAGTTCAACACTGTGTCCCAGCGTTACCGTTCACACTGTCTCTCTGCGTTACTGTTCATTCTGTGTCCAAGAGTTACCATTCACACTGTGTCCCAGCATTCCTGTTCACACTGTGTCCAAGCTTTACTGTTCACAATGTGTCCCAGCATCAGTGTTCACACTCTGTCTCAGTGTTACCGTTCACACTGTGTCCGAGCTTTACTGTTCACACTGTGTCCCAGCTTTACAGTTCACATTGTGTCCTAGTTTTACCATTCACACTTTGTCCCAGCATGGCTGTTCACACTGTGTCTCATCTTTACCATTCATACTTTGTCCCAGCGTTACCGTTCACACTGTCTCTCTGCGTTACTGTTCATACTGTGTCCATGTATTACCATTCAACACTGTGTCCCAGCGTTACTGTACACACTGTGTCCCAGTGTTACCATTCACACCATGACCCTGTGTTAAAATTCACACTGTGTCCCAGCATTACTGTTCACACCGTGACCCAGCGTTATCATTCGCACTGTGTGCCAGCATTACCATTCACACTGTGTCCCAGCATTACTGTTCATACTGTGTCCCAGTGTTACTGTTCAACACTCTATCCCAGCATTACCATTCACTCTGTGACCCAGCATTACCATTCACACCGTAACCCCGTGTTACCGTTCATAGGAATTACATAATTGCCGTTCGCACCATGTCCCAATCTTACCATTCACACCGTGACCCAGCGTTACTCTTCATACTGTGTCCCATCATCACCCTTCACACTGAGTCCCAGCTTTACCATTAACAGCATGTGCAGCGTTACTGTTCACATGAGGTCTCAACGTTACCGCTCACACCATTTCCCAGCATTACCAATCATACTGTGTCCCAATGTTACCATTCACACTGTGTTCCAGCGTTACCGTTCACACTGTGTCCCAGCATTACCATTCATACTGTGTCCCAGTGTTACCGTTCATACTCTGTTCCAGCATTACCATTCACATCATGTCCTAGCATTACCATTGACACTGCTGTCCCATCGTTACCATTCACACTGCAGTCCCAATGTTAAACTTGACACCGTGTCCCATTGTTACCGTTCACACTGTGTGCCAGCGTTACTGTTCACACGGTATCAAATTGTTACTATTCACACTGTGTCCCAGCTTTGCAGTTCACATTGATTCCCAGTGTTGCCATTCACACTGTGCCCCAGTGTTACCATTCACACCGAGTCCCAGCTTTATGGTTCACACCACTGTCCCAGCTTTACCGTTCACACTGTGTCCCAGTTTTACCTTTCACACCGTGATCCAGTGTTACCGTTCACACAGTGTCCCAGCTTTACTGATCACACCGCTGTCCCAGCTTTACCATTAACACTGTGTCCCAGTTTTACCTTTCACATTGTGTCCCAGTATTACCATTCACACTGTGTCCAAGCGCTACAGTTCACACCATGCCACGGCATTACCATTCACACTTTCTCCCAGCTTTGCCGTTCACAATGTGTCCCAGATTTAGCATTCACACTGTGTGCCAGCTTTACCGTTCACACCGCTGTCCCAGCTTTACCATTCACACTCTGTCCCAGTGTTACAGTTCACACTGTGTCCCAGCATTACTGTTCATACTGTGTCCCAGCTTAAACATTCACACTGTGTCCCAGCTTTACTGTTCGCACAGTATCCCAGAGTTACCAGTCATACTGTGTCCCAGCATTACCATTCTCTGTGTGTCCCAGCGACACCATTCACACTGTGCCCCAGCATTACTGTTCACACTGTGTCCCTGCTTTACCGTTCACACTGTGTCCCAGCTTTACTTTTCACACTGTGTCCCAGCTTTACCGTTCACACTGTGTCCCAGCATTACTGTTCACACTGTGTCTCAGTGTTAGCGTTCACACTGTGTCCGAGCTTTACCGTTCATACTGTGTCCGAGCTTTACCGTTCAAAGTGTCCCAGCGTTACCATTCACACTGTGTCCCAGCGTTACCATTGACTCCATTTCCTAGCGTTACCATTCATACTTTGTCCCAGTGTTACCGTTCACAATGTGTCCCAGCTGTACCGTTCACAGTGTGTCCTAGATTTACCGTTCACACTTTGTCCCAGCTTTACCGTTCACATTGTGTCCTAGCTTTACCGTTCACACTTTGTCCCAACATTACTGTTCACACTGTGTCCCAGCTTTACCATTCACACTGTGTCCCAGTATTACTGTTCACACTGTTTCCCAGCGTTACTGTTCACACGGTTTCTCAGCATTACTGTTCACACCATTTCCTTGCGTTACTTTTAGTACTGTGTCCCAGTGTTACCGTTCAACACTGTGCCTCAGCCTTACTGTTCACACTGTGTCCCAGCTTTACCGTTCACACTGTTCCCCACCGTTACCATTCACGTTGTGTCCGAGTATTTCCGTTCACACCATATCCCAGCTTTACCATTCATACTGTGTCCCAGTGTTACAGTTCAACACTGTGTCCCAGCATTACTGTTCACACTGTCTCTCTGCGTTACTGTTTTTACTGTGTCCAAGAGTTACCATTCACACTGTGTCCCAGCTTTACCGTTCACACTGTGTCCCAGCATTAGTGTTCACACTCTTTCTCAGTGTTACCATTCACACTGTGTCCGAGCTTTAACGTTCACACTGTGTCCCAGCTTTACCGTTCATATTGTGTCCTAGCTTTACCGTTCACACTTTGTCCCAGCATTACTGTTCACACTGTGTCCCAGCTTTACCATTCACACGGTTTCTCAGCATTATTGATCACACCATTTCCCTGCGTTACTATTCAAATTGTGTCCCAGTGTTACCGTTCAACACGGTGTCTCAGCCTTACAGTTCACACTGTGTCCCAGCTTTACCGTTCACACTGTTCCCCACCATTACCATTCACGTTGTGTCCGATTACTTCCGTTCACACCATTTCCCAGCGTTACCATTCATAATGTGTCCCAGTGTTACAATTCAACACTTTGTCCCAGCGTTACTGTTCACACTATCTCTCAACTTTACCTTTCACACTGTGCCCCAGCGTTACCGTTCACACTGTCTCTCTGCGTTACTGTTCATACTGTGTCCAAGTATTACCATTCACACTGTGTCCCAGCGTTACTGTACACACTGTGTCCCAGCGTTACCATTCACACCTTGACCCTGTGTTAATATTCACAGTGTGTCCCAGCATTACTGTTAACACAGTGACCCAGCGTTATCATTCGCACTGTGTCCCAGCATTACTGTTCACACTGTGTCCCAGCGTTACTGTTCATACTGTGTCCCAGTGTTACTGTTCAACACTCTATCCCAGCGTTACCATTCACTCTGTGACCCAGCATTACCATTCACACTGTAACCCCGCGTTACCGTTCACAGGAAGTACATCATTGCCGTTCACACCATGTCCCAATCTTACCATTCACACCGTGACCCAGCGTTACTCTTCATACTGTGTCCCATCATCACCGTTCACACTGTGTCCCAGCTTTACCATTAACAGCATGTGCAGCGTTACTGTTCACATGAGGTCTCAACGTTATCACTCACACCATTTCCCAGCATTACCATTCATACTGTGTCCCAGTGTTACCGTTCACACTGTGTTCCAGCGCTACTGTTCACACTGTGTCCCAGCATTACCATTCATACTGTGTCCCAGTGTTACCGTTCATACTCTGTTCCAGCATTACCATTCACACCGTGTCCTAGCTTTACTATTCAAACTGTGTCCCAGTGTTACCGTTCACACTGTGTTCCAGCGCTACTGTTCACACTGTGTCCCAGCATTACCATTCATAGTGTGCCCCAGTGTTACCGTTCACACTGTGTTCCAGTATTACTGTTCACACCATGTCCTAGCATTACCATTCACACTGCTGTCCCATCGTTACCATTCACACTGCTGTCCCAGTGTTACCCTTGACACCGTGTCCCAGTGTTACCGTTCACACTGTGTGCCAACGCTACTGTTCACAACGTATCAAATTGTTACTCTTCACACTGTGTCCCAGCTTTTCAGTTCACATTGATTTCCAGTGTTACCATTCACATTGTGTCCCGCTATTACCATTCACACGGAGTCCCAGCTTTACCATTGACACTGTGTCCCAGCATTACTGTTCACACTGTGTCCCAGCTTTACCATTGACACTGTGTCCCAGCATTACTGTTCACACTGTTACCCAGCGTTACTGTTCACATGGTTTCTCAGCATTACTGTTCACACCATTTCCCTGCGTTACTATTCGTACTGTGTCCCAGTGTTACCGTTCAACACTGTGTCTCAGCCTTACTGTTCACAATGTGTCCCAGCTTTACCGTTCACACTGTTCCCCACCGTTACCATTCACGTTGTGGCCGAGTATTTCGGTTGACACCATTTCCCAGCGATACCATTCATAATGTGTCCCAGTGTTACAGTTCAAAACTGTGTCCCAGCGTTACCGTTCACACTGTCTCTCTGCGTTACTGTTCATTCTGCGTCCAAGAGTTACCATTCACACTGTGTCCCAGCATTACTGTTCACACTGTGTCCAAGCTTTACCGTTCACAATGTGTCCCAGCATCAGTGTTCACACACAGTCTCAGTGTTACCGTTCACACTGTGTCCGAGCTTTACTGTTCACACTGTGTCCCAGCTTTACAGTTCACATTGTGTCCTAGCTTTACCATTCACACTTTGTCCCAGCGTTACCGTTCACACTGTCTCTCTGCGTTACTGTTCATACTGTGTCCAAGTATTACCATTCAACACTGTGTCCCAGCGTTACTGTACACACTGTGTCCCAGCGTTACCATTCACACCATGACCCTGTGTTAACATTCACACTGTGTCCCAGCATTACTGTTCACACCGTGACCCAGCGTTATCATTCGCACTGTGTCCCAGCATTACCGTTCACACTGTGTCCCAGCGTTACTGTTCATACTGTGTCCCAGTGTTACTGTTCAACACTCTATCCCAGCATTACCATTCACTCTGTGACCCAGCATTACCATTCACACCGTAACCCCGTGTTACCGTTCATAGGAATTACATAATTGCCGTTCGCACCATGTCCCAATCTTACCATTCACACCGTGACCCAGCGTTACTCTTCATACTGTTTCCCATCATCACCATTCACAGTGTGTCCCAGCTTTACCATTAACAGCATACTGTGTCCCAGTGTTACCATTCACACTGTGTTCCAGCGTTACCGTTCACACTGTGTCCCAGCATTACCATTCATACTGTGTCCCAGTGTTACCGTTCATACTCTGTTCCAGCATTACCATTCACATCGTGTCCTAGCATTACTATTCACACTTTGTCCCAGTGTTACCGTTCACACTGTGTTCCAATATTACTGTTCACACCATGTCCTAGCATTACCATTCACACTGCTGTCCCATCGAAACCATTCACACTGCTGTCCCAGTGTTAACCTTGACACCGTGTCCCATTGTTACCGTTCACACTGTGTGCCAGCGTTACTGTTCACACGGTATCAAATTGTTACTATTCACACTGTGTCCCAGCTTTGCTGTTCACATTGATTCCCAGTGTTACCATTCACACTGTGTCCCGGTGTTACCATTCACACCGAGTCCAGGCTTTATGGTTCACACCGCTGTCCCAGCTTTACCGTTCACACTGTGTCCCAGTTTTACTTTTCACACCGTGACCCATGTTACCGTTCACACTGTGTCCCAGCTTTACTGATCACACCGCTGTCCCAGCTTTACCATTCACACTGTGTCCCAGTTTTACAGTTCACACTGTTTCCCAGTGTTATCATTCACACTGTGTCCAAGCGCTACAGTTCACACCATGCCCCAGCATTACCATTCACACTTTCTCCCAGCTTTGCCGTTCACAATGTGTCCCAGATTTAGCATTCACACTGTGTGCCAGCTTTACCGTTCACACTGTGTCCCAGCATTATTGTTCATACTGTGTCCCAGCTTAAACATTCACAATGTGTCCCAGCTTTACTGTTAGCGCTGTGTCCCAGAGTTACCAGTCATACTGTGTCCCAGCATTACCATTCTCTCTGTGTCCCAGCGATACCATTCACACTGCGCCCCGGCATTACTGTTCACACTGTATCCCTGCTTTACCGCTGGGACACAGTGTGAAAGGTTACGCTGAGACACAGTGTTGAACGATAATGCTGGGACACGGTGTGAATGGTAACACTGGGAAATGGTGTGAAGAGTAACGCTGAGACACAATGTGAACGGTAACACTGGGACACAGTATGAATGGTAACGCTGGGATTTGGTGTGAACAGTAATGCTGGGACGCAGATTGAATGGTAACACTGGGGCACAGTGTGAACAGTAATGCTGGGACACAGTGAGAATGGTAACGCTGGGACAGCATTGTGAACAGTAATACTGGTACACACTGTGAATGGTAAAGCTGGCACACAGTGTGAATGGTAAAGCTGAAACACAGTGTGAGCGGTAATGCTGGGACACAGAGTGAATGGTAATGCTGTGTCATGTGGTGAACGGTAACGGTGGGTCACAGTGTGAAAAGTAACGCTGGGAGACATTGTGAATGATAACGCTGGATCACAGTGTGAACGGTAACAATGGGACAGAGTGTGAATGGTAAAGCTGGGACACAGTGTGAATGGTAACACTGGGACACAGTGTGAAGGGTATATCTGGGATGCAGTATGAACGGTAATGCTGGGACACAGTGTGAATGGTAATGCTGGGACACAGTGTGAACGGTAATGCTGGGACACAGTGTGAAAGGTTTTGCTGAGACACAGTGTTGAACGGTAATGCTGGGACAAAGTGTGAACAGTAATGCTGGGACACAGTGTGAACGGTAACTCTGGGACACAGTGTGAATGGTAACACTGGGACACAGTGTGAACAGTGAAGCTGGGACACAGAGTGTACAGTTATGCTGGGACACAGTGTGAAAGGTAACGCTGAGACACGGTGTGAATGGTAACACTGGGAAATGGTGTGAAGAGTAACACTGAGACACAGTGTGAAGAGTAACACTGGGACACAGTATGAATGGTAACACTGGGATTTGGTGTGAACAGTAATGCTGGGACGCAGAGTGAATGGTAACACTGGGATTTGGTGTGAACAGTAATGCTGGGACACAGTGAGAATGGTAACGCTGGGACAGCGTTGTGAACAGTAATACTGGTACACACTGTGAATGGTAAAGCTGGCACACAGTGTGAATGGTAACGCTGAAATACAATGTGAGCGGTAATGCTGGGACACAGTGTGAATGGTAATGCTGGTACACAGTGTGAATGGTAACGATGGGACACACTGTGATGTTAAAGCTGGGACACACTGTGAATGGTAATGCTGAGACACAGTGTGAACGGTAACGATGGGACACAATGTGAATGCTAACACTGGGACACAGTGTGAACAGAAACGCTGGGACAGAGCTTGAATGGTAACGCTGGAACACAGTGTGAACATTAACACTAGGACAAAGTGTGAACGGTAATGCCGGGATACAGTGTGAACGGTAATGCTGGCGCAGCAGTGTGAATGGTAATGCTGGGACACAGTGTGAATGGTAACGCTGGTGCAGCAGTGTGAATGGTAAAGCTGGGACACATTGTGAACAGTAACACTGGGAAACAGTGTAAACGGTAAAGCTGGGAGAGAGAGTGAAAGGTAATGCTGGGACACAGTGTTAACGGTAATGCTGGCACAAAGTGTGAACATTAACAATGGGACAAAGTGTGTACGGTAAAGCCGGGATACTGTGTGAACAGTAACGCTGGGGCAGCAGTGTGAATGGCAACGCTGGGACACAGTGTGAACAGTAATGCTGGGACACATTGTGAACGGTAACACTGGGACACAGTGTGAACAGTACCACTGGGAAACAGTGTGAATGTTAACACTGGGTCATGGTGTGAATGGTAACACTGGGAGACAGTGTGAATGGTAAAGCTAGGACACAGTGTGAATGGTAATGCTTGGTCACAGTGTGAATGGTAACACTGGTTCACGGTGTGAACGGTAACGTTGGGACACTGTGTGAACGGTAACTCTGGGACACTGTGTGAATGGAAACACTGCGTCCCGGTGTGAACAGTAACACTGGGACACAGTGTGAACGGTAACACTGGGACACAGTGTGAACGGTAATGCTGGGACACAGTGTGAACGGTAACACTGGGACACAGTGCGAATGGTAAATCTGGGACACAGTGTGAATGGAAACACTGGATCAAGGTGTGAACGGTAACACTGGGACACAGTGTGAACGGTAACTCTGGGACACAGTGTGAACAATAATGCGGGGACACAGTGTGAATGGAAACGCTGGGACACCGAGTGAAAGGTAATGCTGGGACACAATATGAATGGTTATACTGGGACACAGTGTGAACAGAAAAGATGGGAAACAGTGCGAACGGTAAAGCTGGGACACAGTGTGAACAGTAATGCTGGGACACAGTGTGAACAGTAATGCTGGGACACAATGTGAATGGTAACATTGGGACACAGTTTGTATGGTAAAACTGGGAAAGCGGAGTGAATGGTAAAGCTGGCACACCGTGTGAATGCCAAAGCTGGGACACAGAGTGAACGGTAAGGCTTGGAGGCAGTGTGAATGGTAGCGCTGGGAAACAGTGTGAATGGTAACACTGGGACACTGTATGAACAGTAAAACTGGGACACAGTGTGAATGGTAAAGCTGGGACAGCTGTGTGAATGTTAAAGCTGGGACACAGTGTGAACAGTAACTTTGGGAGACAGTGTGAATGGTAAAACTGGGACACAGTGTGAATGGTAACACTGGGTGACGGTGTGAAAGGTAACACTGGGACACAGTGTGAACGGTAAAGCTGGGACAGCGGTATGAACGGTAATGCTGGGACACAGCGTGAACGGTAACACTGGGACACAGTGTGAATGGAAAAGCTAGGAAAAAAGTGTGAAGGGTAAAGCTGGGACACAGTGTGAACGGTAATGCTGGGACACATTGTGAATGGTAACGCTGGGTCACAGTGTGAAGGGTACATCTGGGACGCAGTATGAATGGTAATGCTGGGACAAAGTGTGAACGGTAACGCTGGGACACAGTGTGAACATTAACATTGGGACAAAGTGTGAACGGTAACGCCGGGATACAGTGTGAACGGTAACGCTGGTGCAGCAGTGTGAATGGTAACGTTGGGACACAGTGTGATTGGTAACGCTGGGACACAGTGTGAACATTAACATTGGGACAAAGTGTGAACGGTAACGCCGGGATACAGTGTAAACGGTAACGCTGGTTCAGCAGTGTGAATGGTAACGCTGGGACAGCATGTGAACAGTAACACTGGGAAACAGTGTAAACGGTAAAGCTGAGACCAGGGTGAATGGTAAAGCTGGGACACATTGTGAATAGTAATGCTGGGAGAAATCGTGAATGTTCATGCGGAGGGACAGTGTGAATGGTAACGTTGGGACAAAGTGTGAACGGTAATGTTGGGAGACAGTGTCAATGCTACCGCTGGGACACAATGTGAACGGTAACACTGGGACACAGTGTGAACGGTAACACTGGGACACAGTGTGAATGGTATAGCTGGGACAAAATATGAATGGTAATGCTGGGACACAGTGTGAATGGTAATGCTGGGACGCAGTGTGAAAGGTTTTGCTGAGACACAGAGTTGAACGGTAATGCTGGGACAAAGTGTGAACAGTAATGCTGGGACACAGTGTGAATGGTAACGCTGGGACACAGTGTGAATGGTAACACTGGGACACAGTGTGAATGGTAACACTTGGACACAGTGTGAACAGTGAAGCTGGGACACAGAGT